>OY728120.1:2014386001-2015636001 GCA_963277665.1 Viscum album
GATACATAACATATGAATGCCAATTATATTCACACATCAATATATTTATTGACTAAATTCATTTGAAACATATATTTATATTTATTTATTTATTTATAATTATAAATATAATTATATATATTTAAAAAGTATTTCTATATAATTATCAATATGGAATTATAAATATATAATTGTAAATATATAATTATAAATATATAATTATAAATATATAATTATAAATATATAATTATAAATATAATAAATATAATAAATATAATAAATATAATAAATATATTTATTATTTAATGAAATTTATTATAATCTTATAATTATTTAAATATATATTTATTTAATTATAATCTCATATATACTTTTTTTCACATATTATATATATATTTGAATTATTAAAAAATATTTATTATAAACATGTGTTTTTTATTTAATGTATACAAATAAACATTATTTTTCAATATAAATATAATATTTTTTTATATATTAATAATATTTTTTATTAAAGACTTTTATTATTGCTGATTATAGAACTGATAACTCTATCCATTACCAACACTAAAAAAAGCACTAATAAAGGTTATACGTTTATCAGCGCTTTTAGCTAGCACTAATAAAGTTCCATCATTTATTAGCACATTTTATTTAGCACTGATAAAATTCGGGACATCCCTTACTCGGATCTGGGGTAGTGAAATGTTATCGATGCTAAATACTTCACTTCAAACATGGATAATGCTGAAGTGATAGGTGTTGTTGTTAATAGTGGGGTGCATAATACTTAGTAGGGTCATAATTTGGTACCAAAATCTGATTAAAGAAGTGAGCTTTATAATTCTAATGCTATATTACACTTATATTTAGGGTTGGTTATTGATCAAGAGGAAATGGCTAGTGGTTTACTCTCTCTCTCTCTATAATGTTGTGGGCTCTATTCAGGATCTTGATAGAGGAATCTCGGGTTCCAAAATAGGAGACCCTTAAACTGGATAAGTCAAGGAATCCCTATTTTGAGTGTGCTGATCTTGTTTGGTCTGTGAAGGTTAAATAATACTCAATGGTATGTACGCATAACGCCGTTAAGTTTCTTGCATCTAAAAGTAGTGAGGAGGAAGGAAAAAATAGTAAATACATATTTGGAGAAAAAGAGGAGACAAATTTGTTGATGTTGGAATGCCAGATGATAGAGGTGGACCTTGGTTATAGATCAAAACATGGAGAAGAGGATGACATCCTCCTAGAAGGGGTGGACGTGCCTCTCACTGCACCATGAGTACTCATTCTTGAGCTAATTGAGTTTCTGTCTTTTTCTTCTTTGTTCTATTTGTCACATTCCATATTATTTATGTTCCTCCTTTTCATTTTGTACATTTGTTTTCTTTTCATAAAGGGGTCGTAGATCCTCAACATAAAAAAATGTAAATATAATATATAAATATAATTCATATAACTTTTAATAAAACCTGAATCTTATATTCATAATTTTATATATAAAAAATTATAAAATTTTTATTAGTGAAAATGTTTAATAGACTATTTATATACATTAATTATAAAATGTGTATATAATTAAAATAAATATAATATATTAATATTTTATTTAAATAATTATATAGTATATAAATGAATATATTTATTTAAATATGTATTTATATTTATATTAAATAATTTAAAATATATGCACATGTATACTATATATATGAATGTGTATTTGTGTATATATATGTGTGTATGTATATGCACTACTAGATATTAGGGCTACTATGCCCCCTGAAACAGGAGATTTCCCTTAGCAGTTAAAAGATTTAAAAAAATACCCAACCTATTTCCCCCTCCCTCACACACACACCCCTCAGTAACCCCTATCCACCATCACTGCTTGTCCTCTCCCTCGCCACACCTGCCTCCGCCTCTGTCTCCGACTCCTTCTCACTCTGACTCCCTATCCCTCCCTGACTCCCCTCCCCACCTCTACCTATGCCTTCCTCACCCCTGTCTCTCTCCCCTCGCACCTCACCCATCACCACCTCCACACCTGAAGCCACATGTCTCCCATTGGAATCACCTCTGCCACACCCTCACGCCTCATTCGACCTCTGACTCCACCTCTACATTAACATGGTTCCAAATTTGTTGCACTATCATGTAATCCCTAATTTTGGTTACAAGGTTTTGATTTTGGGAACTTCCATCACATAGATCTCATAAATCAATGAATTTATACACTATAAATTCTAAATTATAGCAACCATTGGGTGGTAACGAAACAGGACGGGTCAGTGAAGGGCTTCAAGTCACATATTGTTACCTCTTCACTTGGAGTATTACTTGGCATTTTCTGTTTACATTCTACATAAATATGAATTATATATGTATGAAATACAATGACAAAACCACATATAGTATAATTAGAAAATTGGCTTCCGACTTGTCTTTATGTCACATATTAAAAATAGCTGGGGAAGAGGATCTACAAAGCTACAAAGAAACACCCAAACAGACACAAGCAAAATGGTGGGGAGACTCGAAACTATGATCTCCCTAACACCCCACATATCACATTTCCACTAGGTTAAGCCCTTTTGGAAATTTATGTCACATATTATTATGTCCTCACTCAGTGTATTACTCAAAATTTTCATTTTTACATGATGATGAACCAACCATTTTTAAAATAAACGCAGCATAGGCCGATCTCAACGAAGCATGTTATGATTTATTTCCTTATCAATATTTCCCCAAACAATCTAAATTATCCAAAAAGTAACATTTAAAATAAAAAATATCTACTCCTAATATATTCTTGAATCTCTATTAGTTCTCATGAATTTTTTGAATTTAATTTTATTCTATTTGTTAAAAACATTATATAAACAAATTCTTAGTTTTAAGTATTTATTATGTATTTTGGACATGAAGGAATTTATTGATAATGGCCTCATGATTAGATTTTTTTCCTACATTTATATTTCAAATAAATCTAATTTCTATCATTACTTATAGAATTTTTTATTAGCTGGGTGGTAGGTTCATGTTCGGTTTTCTTACCATCTTTCTTGGGACAACAAATTTAGTCAATGTTATTTTTATAATTTCAGTGAATTGAAAATTGTGTATAATGGTTAAAGTTATGGAAATTTTATTCTTCTTTCATATTAAGGCTTTCATAGGAAATATTAGTATCAAATAATGGAAAATATTATATATAATATCTTTTGAATAGAAATTCCAAATTCAAACTAGAGGGAAATATGAGATATGATATAACTAGTCAATATACATATCCGTAATATCTAAATACTATAACATACTACATCATGGTAGGCACCATGTTTAGGGAATACAAAACATTGTGTGAATTTATTTCTTAAATTGATGAATGTAAATAACCATTCCTTGTAAATTGGATCAAATAGTAGAAACAAGACAATTATAAAGTTAAATATTGATTTTTTTTATTGGATGAGGTTAGGCTTTTGATTCCATTGGAAATTTATAGCCTTATATGAAAAGATAAAACATTTATAAAAATGGTAAAATATTAGTAATATCCAACATGAAAATAGAAGAATGTCCTAGAAAAATTAATGTACTAAGACCGATGATACAAAATGTTGTACTATAATTTATAATGAAGGTTTCTTCTTTATTTCAATATGTAATAATAAAAAAATCAATTATATATCATAGTAAATGAACATTATGAAAATATCAAGATTGAAAGAAAGAGAGGGATATCAGTTTTTTCTAGTCTTCTTTATATTCCATTACCAATTTAATTGTGGTATTATTTTAGGTTGTGTCACTGGTAACCTAAAAAATGTTGAATACACAAGGGTCCCCTCAAATGATACTAAGCTTCTGATGATTTAGTTTACAATGGTTACGCTACATACCAATGTTTTCTTATATTTTCATTCTTATTTGGCATGAATAAAATGTTTTACCTTATATGAAAATATTTTTTTTAAGTGAAATTTAGATTTCATATATGGGATCATCCTTAAAGTCCTTATAAAGGGTTCAGTTATCCTTAGAAAAAATATAAGAAGGTATGTGGTGTGGACTGAGATAATTGTTCTTTCATTGTGATGGAATTTCCTAGTTGTATACTTTCAAAAATATAGTTTTGATTCATGTTGAATTATAGGTGTTTCTGTTGAGATTGAGGGCTTGTTTGTATGTGTTTCGTAAAGAAACATAAATTTGTCTACATGAATAAAAACTACTTATACTTATTAATGTCCATGATAAATGATTTAGTATATTTGTTTGAAAATTTCATGAAAATTTATTTTCCTGTTATTTATGTGGATTTATTCTGAAATTTATATACAAATTATGTGATTTTATTGGAAATAAATCAATATTTAGGCTCTATTTGGTAGTACATCTTTAAAACCTTTTAGAGTACATATAAATTTTGATAATTTATTTTGTGTAAATGTTTTCAGATTTCATGAAAATGTGTTTCTTGAAAATGTGTTAATTCATATATTATAATCAAGAATGAATGTTGTATTTATATTTACTTGCCCTTTAATTGGATATTCTGATTTACTTATCTATTAACAATTTTAACAAACAAATTCTCATTTCATAAAAAAAAATATCTCAATTGAGTTTTATATTATATATTCATTTAATAAACATTTTATTTCTCATAAATTTTTTTTATCAATACATGTGTTATAAGTGGCTCTATAAAAAATATTCAGTCATGTACAAAATAACACATTAAAAAATAATATGTATAATTAATTAAATATAATGCAATGATCATGTCATTTTTGAATTGTTTTCATGTTTTGGATGAGTATGAATTTAAGGCTAAATGCAATTGGTTAGTCTTTATTTTAAAAATATTTTTTGATAAGAAATTCTAAAAATGCATGCAATATGATATCTTGTGTAAGTGTTACTACCTGTTATACAGATAAAAATATGGATTACAGTTGGATTGATCTTAAAAATAGAACTTATAGAGAATATTTTGAAGGAATTATACAATTTATTATTTTCACAAGAGGATTAAAAAGTGACTATATCAGTTTTTCATTTAGAAAATGTACAGATAGATATCAATTCATACAACATATAGTGAGGAAGCACCTATTCTTGAATGGGTTTCTGAAAAATTATAAGAGTTGGAATCACCATTGGGAATAGTACATTCATTGTCTTCATACAAAAATAGTATAGATGAATGTTGATTTGATGATGATTGTAACTTCCCAGACCTAAATTCTACTAAAATATTCTCCCATCCTGGTTTTCCACATTGCCTCAAGCACATCTTCATAAATGTTAGAGGCTACTAACTAGTAGGTAGTGCCTAGGGAGTGTCTCTTGGGAGACTATTACCTCATCATCAGAGTGTATCACAACGAATATACAATAACATATAATTAGTGAAAGTATTAAATCAATAAGACAATAAAAAACATCCAAGATAGATATAAATAAACAATACAAGAAGGAATCTCATAAACAAGATGATGATCATACATGTTATGTCACGTGTTGATTATGTAGTCAAAATAAGTACACACAACATCAGTACAATACATGGATAAAAAGTTAAAAAGGCCAAAAACTATCCCTTCTAGCATCATGAGCCTCAACTTAGTCATGTACTCCCCTACTACTAATCAAGGAAAAAATTCAATCATTGAACTCTGGGTACTTGCCCCGATCACTAACTACATCCAAATAGTCTATCTAGGTGTCCATTAGCAGTCTAGACAAGATGTAAGATACAATCCTAATAGGAAATCACCCAAATGTGTAATTCCATCTAGTCAGTGAATATATAGAAAAAACAGTGTGTAAAATAATAGAATATGTAAATAAAGTACTCAATTTAAACAACCCATAAAGGTATTGGTTCTCATAAAATCCCATCCTCTATTACCAAATTCAACCTTATCTAGAATACCTCTGAATAAGCTGTCAGTACAATATCAATTTATAATCAATTCATTCAATTAATTAGTCTCATTTAATAAATAGTCTTAGAAACTGAAACATATCCCAAAACCCCATGTAATGAAATGTGATCAACAAATTCCCAAGTAGGACTTCAATAAGGTGTAATACACTAACCAAATCCAATACCATTCATGGATTAGTAGATGCATCATATAAATTATTTCATTAATTAATTATTTAAGAACCTAATCCTATCCTTGTAATTCCTTATTTGGAAACCAGGTATCACTCCAGGCATAACATGAACAAAACACCTTACAAGGCCATCCTAGGAATTCCTCATAGGAATCCTGGTACCACTCTAGGTGTGGTATTACATCATTTCCATTCGAGTAAGTCCTTGGATGTAAAGACCCTGAACCAAGTTTCCCGGAGCTGGTGCCTTACATTACTACATTGGTAAAATAAACAAGGAAGTCACATCCCAAAGGACCAAATAGTTTAGTAGTTTATGAAACCAGATACAAATATATTTTTTACATTACAACTTAAAATGAAATACAATATATAAATTCCATTAGAAACATCCATAAATCCTAGATTATCCCTACAATTCATTCATATAATTCATCTTCGCATCCCAGGAAAAAATAAAACATAAGAAAGGGGAGAGCTCAGATGTTAAGTAAGGGTAATTAATACAAAAAAAGTTATCATAAAAATAAACAATAGGCATGTTTAATAACTAAAAACACATTCCTTTAAAAATATTCTTGAGAATAATATGGTAGTAATGAAAGATGATTAAATAATTCCATATAAATGATCATAAGAGAATGAAAGTTAATCATGGTTATTCAAATAGTTGAATAATCACATGGTTTATCAATTACTAATATCATAAAGAGGGAATTCATAATACTAGACACATTAAACATACCGTTGATTCCTCCACAAAAACATATGAAAATACTAGGGTAAGGCCTCAACCAAAACCCAATTTTGTTTTTCCTCATGAGAACTACGATGCATCGAGGGGCTATAGAGAGCACCACCCATCACTTACTAATTCCAATTAATTCCTTATATGAATGGTTCTAAACATAAAAAACATGTACATAAGAAACTTAAATAACTTTCCCAAATCCATAAACACAACCACTAACCAATCTCATTAGCATGGTGAATGGTATTAAGATAGCATATCCATGGTCAAAATGGTTATAAAAAATTTAATAAAATATGGTAGATGACAAAAAAAAGATATAAATTTCAAGAAATCATATAATTAAACAAATTTTTAGAAATATATGTAAATACTCTAATAGAATTATCGGGGAATTCTTCATAAAAATACCCCTTCTACTTTGCAAAGAAGAGTTATTTTGGAAAAATAATATGTATTTTACATAATTTTTTGAATAAAACTAGAAATGAACAAATAATGTTATTATTTAAGAAAATTAATGATTTTATAATAATGGTTTCTTTAAATAAATTATGGATGATACTTAAAAATTGGTAATAAATTGGGAAGTTCCCTTTAATCGGGCTTGTTCATTGGGAAGGATTGAGAAATGATCCTTATAAAACATGAAATTCACCATAAAGGAAAGAAGGATTATGATTGGTAAAAATTTATTAATCATTAAAAAAGAATTTAAGAGGAGAAAATAATTATTATTATTTATTTAATTGGGATAAATAGAGATAAATCAAAACCTCTAATGAAAAATGGAGGTTCGAGGGGGGGGGGGGCTTATGTCCGACTATGTTCTAAACTTGACATTAATGTCCTAGATAATAAAATTAAATCCATTTATTAATTAATTAATAACCTTTTATACATGTATTTAATTCATTATCATTTTATTATTTTCATTAATGGCCTATTTTATGAGTTACTGTGTTTAATTTCATCATTCGAGAGCATTCGTTTCCTTGGTTTTCATGATCTGTTTACTTGCATATGAGTATGGAAGTTCATGTAAAATAGAAATATATATCCATAATTTAGTTTGTATGTTATTAATTATCATCCAAAAAATTAAATGGTTATATAAGTCATTTGGTAATTTGGGGCGAGGATGAATCCTTAGATAAAATATTAGTGATAATTAATTTGACTAATTTTTGATCAATACAATCTAGTTTTTTCTTTTAAATAACATCATGTGTATATAATGATTAAATAATATTAAATAGGATGTAATATTTATATCATAATTTGGTTAAACCATAAAAATGAATTCATGACCATCATTGAAGGTATAATTTAAATACAAAAACAAGTCGTCCATGAAGGCGGTAAATCAGCACCTCACGAACAATGTTTTATTCTTAAAAATAAAAGGAAAAGGAAAGGAGAATTGATGGTGGATTATTCCATCAACATAATAAAATTAAATTATATAAAAGATAATAGAGATATTATATTACTTTAGGATTGGGAGGTGAGTATAAGATAATAAAATAAAGAACTAGAAAAGGAATTAAAAGAAAAAGAAAGAGGTTTTTAGCTCTTGAATTCCCCTCCTTGAGAACCTCCTTAAGGCCCTTGGTTTTGGCCTTTTTGTGAGAACAGAAGGTCTTGGACGTGGGAAGAGTTTTGGTATGAGTATTGGAGAGAATTTGGACAAGTCTCACTGACTAAAAGGATTGAGAAGAAGGGGTAATATTTATAATGGAGGAGAGATGTGTTTTTCAATATTTTATTCATTTGTTTATTATTTTGGCTCAAGAATATGAATAGTTTAAGGATTATCATAAAATATATAAAAATAATTAAGTATAGTTCGAGATTTTGGGCTTACATTATCCAAACATCATCTATGACTCAATAATTCATGTATTTAGTATTAATCATAAATTATCATATTTTACCATTCATAAAAAACTCAAGTATTTTAGAAAAATTCAAAAAATTCACTGTAACCATTTTTTGATGTGTATAATTCAAATATTTACTCCGTTTTACGAAAATAATTTTCTAAATATGATAAATTTAATTTATAATTAAAATAATTATTTACTCGAAAAGTATGTATTTTAAAATTTTAATTGATTTCACAACACTTTGAAAAATTAAACAAGGTCTCATAAAATTATCTTATTTTCAGAATACAACAAAGTATTAATTTATGAATACATTTTATGAAAATAAATTTTCTTTTAAATAATTTTATTAATTATTAAATTGTAATTAAATATTTATAACTTACAAAAATACTAATAGTTAATTAATAATTTCTAAAATATTAATTAACTTATAGTATGATATAATTATATCATAATTTAATTTATAGGATGCTTAAATATTATTTATTCTTTAATTGGTGAGGTTACTATTCCTTTGGACAGTTTTACCATTCAAAAGGGTCATACTACTATTCCTAAGTTTAAGTTACTATTTCATCGGTATCGATTCCTTAATTTATAGAAATACCTCTTATTTAACTAATTCTTCATTTATAATTTTTTTAATATGTTCTGTAATTGATTTTATGCAATATATACTATATCAAAAAATTATAATAAGAGAAAAAATCATTGATAGAATTCCAGGTTGTTTCATTCTCCCCTCCAACTAAAATTTCATCCCCAAAATTTCCAAAATGTTACCTCATAAAAATATTTGGATAGTTCTTTATCATAATTTGCTCTGGTTCTCACATCACCTCCTCAATCTTATGATTTTTGTAATATACCATTACTTGATGAGTCATCTGATTCCTCAACACATGTTCTTTAGTGTCCAGAATCCGGATAGGCTCTATACAGTATGATAAACCTGGTTTTAATTCTATTCCTTCATAAGTGAGGACATGTGATGGGTTTGGTGTGTACTTCCTTAACAAAGAGATGTGTAACAAATTGTGTACTTTATAAAGGCTAGGAAATATTTATAAATGATAATCCATAACTACAATTCTCTCTAGAATTTCAAAAGGTCCAATGTACCTAGGGCCCAGTTTCCCTTTCTTCCCAAATCTTATAAAACCCTTCCGTGGAGACACTTTCAAGATAAGATGATCTCCCACTTGAAATTATAAATCATTCCTTCGATTATCATCATAGACCTTTTTCCTACATTTAGCTACATTGATATGGGTTTGAATAGTCTTTACCTTTATTTTTGTTTCTTCCACAAGCTCAGGGCCAACAAGCTTCCTTTCACCAACTTCATCCCAAAAAGTTGGTCTACAAAATCTCTTTCCATACAATGCTTTATATGGTGCCATTTAAATACTTGAATGGAAGTATTATTATAGTAAAAATCTACTAGAGGTAAATACTGATCCCAAATACCTTCAAAATTAAGTGAGCATGATCTCAAAATGTCTTCTAAAGTTTGGATCATCCTTTCTGACTTCTTGTCAATTTAAGGGTGATTAGAAGTACTCAAATGAAGCTTATAATCCAAATCTTTCTGAAGAATTTTCTAGAATTTAAATGTAAATCATGGTTCATTGTCAAAAACATATGAGAGAGGTTATCCATTAAGTCTCACAACTTAATTAATATAGATATGTGTAAGGTTACCTTGTGGAAAATCCTACCTTATAATGAGAAAATGTGCAGATTTGGTAAGTCGATCGAAAATCAAACATATTGCATCATTATTTATTAGAGTTTTTGGTAATCTAGTGAAAACATCCATGGTGGTGTAATCCCATTTTCATGTAGGAATATGCAGAGGATGCATGAATTCTCTAGGATCTTGTATTTCAACCTTCACCTGTTGAGAGACTAAACATCTTCATACATAATCAACAATTTTCTGCTTAATTTTATCCCACAAAAACTTTTCCTTCAAATATATATACGTCTTAGTGATATGAGGGTGTATATATAAAATCAAACTATGGAAATCATCCAATAACTCCATTTTTATCTCGAGAATAGAGGGAAAACATAGCCACATCCCAAATTTCAATATTCTATCCTCGCACATGTAGTCTAGAAACATACCATCATACACATATTTAATTATATTTTGGATATTATCATCATTATACTGAGAAATTTTAATCCATTACAATAAATATGCTTTGGAAACCATGTGGAAAAGTAATGGTGTTTCACCTTCCTTGATAATTCTCATATCCAACTTTACTAGATTAATGTACACGAGGTCCTTATCAATCCTATTTTTTATGATTCCATGATCCTTCTTACTCAATACATCATCTACCTTATTTACCTTACTTATGATGATAGTTTATTGAAAAATCATAATCCTTATGTATCTCAAGATATCCCCTTTTCCTCATGTTGTGTTATTTTTTTGAGAAGATATATTTCAGGCTCTTGTGACCTGAATATATCTCACATCTTTCACCATAGAGATAGCATCTCCATATTTTCAGGGAAAATATTACAGATACCAACTCAAGATCATTAGTTGGATAGATTTTTTAATGAGTTTTTAACTTCCTTGATGGATATGAAATAACCCTATCATTCTTCATAAGTACCTAACCAACTGCTTTGTTTTATGCATCACTATAAATTACAAACCCACCATTTCCCAATGGTAGAGTTAGGATTATAGAATTCACTAATCCCCTCTTCAATTCGTCAAAACATTCTTTACATTATTTTATCCATATTAAATTAACCCCGTTAGGAGTAAACTTAATTAATAGGTTAGCTAATTGGGTGATGTTTGGAACAAAATCCTGATTATAACCTTTTAAACCAAAAAAAATATGTACCTTAGTTATGTTTATTGATATAGGCCATTCTTGAGAAACATTTATCTTCATATAATCAACTAAGATTCCATCCTTAGAGACAAAATGGCCAGGAAAAGAAACTAATTTAATCAAAAATTTCCACTTTCTAAACATTCCATATAATTCATTTCTTTTAAGAGTCTTTAGAATATTCTTCAAGTAATTCACATTGTCTTTATAGTTTTAGGAGTATATCAAGATATCATTAATAAATACCAAAACAAAGTTATCAAGATATTCCTTGAAAACTTCGGTCATTAGATCCATAAAAACAGAGGGTGCATTAGTCAGTCCAAATGGAATTACTGTAAACTCGTAATGTCTATATGTGGTTTGAAATGCTATCTTTGGAATATCTTCCTTCCTCACATGCGACTAATGATATCCATATCAAAGGTCAATCTTTTAAAATTATTGATCTCTATGATGTTGATCAAATAAGTCATCAATGTGATGTATGGGATACTTGTTATTTATTGTAATAGCATCGATTTATATATAATCAATGCACAAGCTCATGGATCCATCTTTCTTCTTGATAAAGAGAACAGGGTGTCCCCATGGAGAAACACTAGGGAAAATAAATCATTTATCACTAAATTACTCTAGGTGTTTTTTCAGTTATACTAATTCTAAAGTGTCCATTCTATAAGGATTCTTAAATATATGTCTTTAATCAGGAATTAAATAAATAGATAACTCAACTTTCCTACTTTGGAGGATTTCCAGGTAAATCCCCTAGAATTAAATCAATGTATTCCTGTATAATAAGTACATCCTCATTTTGAAGAATTATTTCCTTATACATAGATGATATTTTTTCTTCCTCCCTAATAATTTCATTTACTAGAGCTGTTTGGGGTGGATCTAGATGAGAATCATATGGTGATGTTTTTTCTCCAAAGATAAGGGATTGTACACCTTCCTCAAAAATCATAATTTCCTTCTTCTTGTAATAGATTTTCACATCATATTTTTAAATCCATTCCATGCTAAAGATTATGTCAAAGATAAAAATAGGTATAACGATAAAATCATTAGATAAAGTATGTTTATATGTCATAATGGTAACTTCCTGGCTCATCTTTGTTGCAATGTGAATCCCCTTAGGGGTTTTGACTGAAAACTCCCTTGTTAAATAGAATTATTAATATATAATTTTTAAAGAAAACGGGGAAGATATAAAGGAATGAGATGATCCATAATCTTATAAAGCTTTAGATAAATTTTAGGAAATGATTAATATACCAGAAACCACATCATTAGGAACTTCAACCCATGCTATTGTGATCACATATGCTTGTACTTTCTCCTGTGGCCTTTTCTGAGGCATGTTTCCTTTAAAATCATTAGAATTATGGACTTTGTCTCCACACTTGTATCAAATCCCTTTTACTTTTTAGTAGACACTAGGGTGCTTCCTTCCATAAGTATCACATTTTAAAAAATTTACCTTCTTTATTCTTCCCTCTATCCATTATTTCATCTTCCACTCTATTCTTTTCTTATTCTCCATTAAATTAATAAGTCTTAGAAAATTATTTCTCTATCTAGATAACACATGTGACTATATATTCATATAATGAGACATTTTGGGAGACTAGTTCCATTCAGAGGAATGGTTTTAAAACATCAAAGAATTGATAAATCTTGCTCCATGGATTACATATTTAGTTTATGACATGCCTTGATTGTAGAGACCCGAAGCCTGACGTATATGGACATTACATTACTTTTGCTGAATACTTAGTACATAACAAAAACACACACACAAGGATCGTAATAGTTTAGTGTCTTTGGAAACTCGGAATATAATCATCTAATCGTGTTAAAATATCTTCAACATCTCCCGTAAAGATCTTCCTTTTTTTACCTAAAACCTTTCTTTATATCCTGGGGAAAAGAAAACATATAAGGGTGAGCTCAAATGCTCAGTAAGGGTAAACAAAAGAAATAACAATCACATCATTTTCATAAGAACCTAACATTTTGGAAATCATAACCTGCAAAAGAGAGAATAATTTCATAACATGGGATAAATCATAGTAGTGAAATGAAATCCCAATAATCATAACTTAAAACATGAAACTTTGTGGCATACACACATAATAATAGAGAATAATTTCTTATTATTCAAGACTCATTTCCAAGACTATCTTTGTGGACAAAGTCCCTTTCTGAACTGAGTTCATTCCTTGTTTTAGTCCTGTTTCACTGAACCGGTATAACCTACCGTTCCAGCCATGTCTATCTCATGAGATATAAAATCTTTAACCAATTAATTGGAGGGAGATATAGGTCCCACCCATCTCATAATGATACCATTCATATGTGTTCCACAAAATCATAAATCATACATCATTGCATAACCCATGTAATAAAAATGGGAATCTTTAAACTTCGTGAGATCATAAAACAATTCATATAAGATAAAATAATTCATAAAAATATTTCCATCACAACATAATCATATCCATGTAATAATAGGGATAGAAACAGAACCCTTTATTATCTTAGATGGAAAATAATATTCATAAAACACTTGAACTCCATTCTTGAGGAAAATATCCTTTCTACTTAAAAAACATTTTTACTTTCTTAACATGTCATACAATTTTAAACTAAAATAAGTTGATTAAAAATAAACTTGAAAACTTTTAAATTAAGCTTATTGGAAGTAATGTTTTAAAAATCCATTCATGCCGTATAAGTTAAAAAAACATTCTTCGTACTTTTGTCGGAAAAGTCAAAAAGTACCTTGTACGAAAAACGACAAAAGATTCCTTTCATATCTTTTACTAAAAACTCATCAAAGGGTAAAATTGGATTTAAAAAATTGTAGGTGGATGGAAATAATATTACATATTGAGGAAACATGGATGTGGATGATAAAATACATCTTAGTAAATACCAAAGTATAAACAATCTCGGATAAAAATGAGATTGTGATATTTCCCTTACCTTATGTCCGATATGCATTGTACGTATCCGAACCTCCTGTATAATTATTTAAATAATGTCATTAACTTATTAAAGAATCATATTAATTGTTATGATATCATATATGGTTCACTTATGACTTTATATTACCTGTTCTTTTGTAAATTCCATGTTAAAGAAGCGTTTTGGGTAAAATCGTTTCATTTATCGTAGGTGTTAGGACTTGTTGTTCTTGACATTATTATTACTTATATCATGATTTACATACTTCAAGAATATAAAAAATGATTTATATATCATATATATTCAGTATATATATATATAATAGATAGATAAATGAAATGAAATACACCGTTCATGGAGACGGTAGTCCGTACGTACGCATGAACGCTGTTTTCCTTTCCTTATTGTCTTGAATGGAAGTAAGTAGATGAAATACATATATATATATATATACATAAATAAAGTAGATTTTACATGTCATATATTTCATTATTATTCATTATATATACTTTATAATCATTCATTAATGGTTAATGTGGAGAATGAATCTCATCGCGTCGTGAAGACGGTATTCCATACGTACGCACGCGCGGTGATTTCCTTTTTCCGTAGGATGGATAGAAGGTTAACTAGAGTTGTTTCATATTTATAATAACATATCAGTACATAATAAATACTTATGTTATTACTTTATCATGAAAAAACTAAAGAATAAGAAGTTGAAGAAGTAAGAAATTGAAAAATATCGGTAATGAATATTACCTCTTTTTGATGTGCCTTTTCATAACCTCCACTTAAATAACTAAGGATGGTATTTGAAGAATACCAGGACCTCTAGAATGATACTAGGGAAGTGAAGAAGATATTTTGTCAGGGTTTGGCCGAACTTGAAGGCTCAAAGTGGTGTGAGGAAAAGGGGGAGGAGGTGCCCTTTTATAAGGGAGGAGAGGGTCACCTTAGGAAAATCTCAAAATATTATTTTATATTAAGGTCAAATTCGGTTTATAATGGTTCCAAAGGGTCTTATTTAGAAGTTAAAGTGGGTATTGGTCGAAATAATCTCATCCAATAGGATTTAGACAAGTTTAGGTTATTATTTTAACCTTATCAATTAGATTTTACTCTAAGTTAAATAATTTAACTTTTACCGTGTCTTTTTGTTTTCTTACACTATATGGTTAATAAACTTACCATAACAAGCCAAAAGAACCCCATTTTGTTTATTATTAATATATCTATCCTTATCTAAGTCATTTTGCCGAATCATAGATTTTTAGGAATTAAATAACAATTAATAATATAATATTTGTTTTAAAAACTAATTTATGTCAATTTTGACACTATTTGGTACATGATTTTTATGAAATTCATAACAGAATTATAAGTTCGAACCAAGTTACTTATATCAACAATAACATGTCATATTAACCTAGAAAATTAATGTAAGTCATAAAAAGTCTCAAATTACATTTATTTGGTCATTTATAACATCAATTATGTCAATATTTCATTAATAAGACAATTACTGCATCATCTTTGTGTCAAAATAAATGATATTTATTTAATCCCTAAAAATTATAAATAAATTCCTATGATGTAGATAATTGTATTAGATTTATGGGGACTATTCATGTTCTAAGTTTCATGAAGTTTATCACTAAAGTAAAATTATTATACTTATAAGATTTAAGAAAGTGACATGTTGTCACATTCTTTGGTAATAATAATAATTAAATTATTTTCATTGTAAAAAGTCCATAAAATGAATCTAATCCGACCATTAGGTTATATGGGTCTACTTTTATCCATCCAATAGTTTTTTTCCAAGTGTTAGGGTAATTTTATAATCTTATATTTACCCTTAATTACCCGATTTACCTTTAACTATAGTAAATAAAATTTACCATAGTTACTATTCACAATGCCCAAAAATAAAAAGTAGCTTATTAACATAATTTGGACCCAATAATTCCAAATATGTAATCCATTTTTCCAATTTCAATACAAAAAAGATGCAGAAATTAAATAAAAATTAATCCCGTTGTCGAAAGAAAACGGGTTTCAAAAGATTGAATTGATTTAACCTACAAATTCAAGGTAAAATCAATGCTAATGAAATAAATTATATTAAATGGTAAAAATATATTCTATTTATAATTTATAACCATTAAATTTTATAATTTAACCACATAAGATATTACGATGAAAAATGTTGTTTTTAATTAAAATATAGCGTGTTTTTACTATTCATTAAAATATGAAAGTTATCGGAAAAATATCAAAACTTTATCTAATGTAAATTTTTATATCCTGATTCAAAAGAAGAATTTTATTTTGTCAAATTGAACCTATAAACATGTCAAAAACTATATTTGAAGTGGGTGCGCTATCAAAAGGCGGCAAAACTGCATTTTTTGAAAAATACTTATTTTACCCGAAAAATTTATTTTGTTCTTATACCATGTTCTAGAAAATGTGTAAGATGAATAATAATGTTATAAAATTCAAAATTTAGTTAATAGTATTCATAACGTCTAGTTCATGACAATATTATAATAATATATCGTTGTTTATTAAAACCCGGTATTGCGTACAACACACGTTATCGAGGAAGGTCGTCATTGCGTGTAATGCAAGCCAAGTCAGGGTTGCGTGTTGTGAAAGAATCCTTCATTGTTTCATATAACAGAATCCAACCATATTTCATTTATACATTTAATATATATATATATATACTCAATGTTGCGTAGAATAACTATTATCAAAATTGTGTGTAACACGATCCAAGAATAGTGTTGTGTATACTGCAAGCTAATATGGTGCTGCGTATAGCGCAAGGTAATCTTGGTGTAAAATACAACACAAAACATTAATGAAATTAAAATAATAGTTTTCATAAAATCTCATGGTGTTACATTCTACCCCCCTTAAAATGAATTTCCCCCTCAAAATTCGTCGGGGTTATAAATGGTTTACTACTCGAAATTTTGTTTAATAGAAACCCCCATCGTAAAAAGGAATACCAAAACATGGCATTAAAAAACTAAAGTATGAAATGTAACGGTTACCCAAATTAACTCATCACTAGGTTTCCAAGTAGGAGAACATAGGTGAAAATATGGATATGGAAGAAAAATATAACCATCAAGTTCGGATGGAGAGTGGTAGAGAACATGGCTATAAAAAAGCCAACAATCGCAAATCCATAAATTTGTGATGATCTAGGATACCATATGATTCATCATATATAAGATCACTAGGACAACATTTTTGGTTTTCAATATCATTTCCCTAAAGTTGAAAATTTTGAATTTGAAGAAATAATTACTTGATTTTGGTACAATCTCACTGTTGTTCGTGCTTTGAACAATTTCCACTTCATCTCTTAAAGAAATGGAGTTGAATTTGTTATTCATGAAGTGTTAACAGATCATGTGATATAATGATGGGTCATTCCATCTATTTCAAACAAAAGTTTAGCAATAGTTATCAAATATACATAAGTTCGTATTTGGTGAGGTTAATCATATACGATTCCCAAAATGAACTTATACTTCATATATCATACTGCTTAATAAAATAAAACTAGTTTCTACTATACATGGACTTCCTGTAGGCCAGTGGTAGGAAATAAAGGCCAGTCACACTTCGGTTGTGGGTTCAATTCCCACATCCTAGTCCGACGCGATGGGTTGTCGCCCGTCCTGCAGGTTGTCCTTTTTCTAAAGCAATATTACTGTAACATCCCATCAATAATATCGAAAAAAGTTCTATCCAAACTTATTTCCAACATAATCCATTCCAATCTTTAGGCTTATCTAAAATACTTCGGTCCAAGCTCATAGTATAAAGAAAATGATTACTTGAAATGTCATCAACCAAGCATGTGAATACCATCATTTATCCCCCATATATCTTTTTGGTCACATTCCAATCATGTGAATACCTTAATCATGTATTCTCTTGAAAAATGAATACCTATTATACCTTAGTGAAAACATGAATGCTGTCAAAAGTTGACTCTTACCACATACCAAAATCCAAAAATTCTATATACTCAATCCATGATATAACCTTCTCCTTATATCAGTCATGAGCTCATGAATACTATCAAACATTTAATTTTCTCCTTATCCCTTCATTATGCGCATATCATCTACTTTCCAAAAAATATCTGAATAAACTTTCATGGATACTGGTACCATTAATCATACACTTTCAAAACTCAAGGAAAGACAATAGTGTAATAATCCTTAGATTTCTCTTTATTCCATAGTACCATGAGATTACTTATACAACATTACACATGATAAACATGTAATCATTCCACTACATTCTTAAACTATTGACCGAGCTTCAACAATTCTTTCATATCACATATCATTTGTAGTCTCTTCATCATCATCAACATAAATACTACCCATACGACCATACTGATTCTCTTCATGAGACTTTCCCTTAGGTCATTGGTTTGCATAATGCCCGTACATTCCACATTTAAAACATTTAACCATTGTTGATGTCGTAGCAATACCATTATTCTCATCCCTGGTGTTAACTGAACCTTTTCCTTTGCACTTACTGGCTTTGTGTCCTTCTTTTCCACACCCAAATAATCTTCCAGTTCCTTTGAAACATTATCCTTGATTCCTCTTCCCACATGATTTACATAGGGGGGAATTGAACTTTCTTTCCTCTATGGTTATCTTGAAACTCCATCTTTCTATTATTAGCCGAGTCAGGAAACATACAAAATTTTACTTTATTGATCATATTATGAGATTGCTTATTCAGTATAATAATGATGTTTGGACTTCCAAATCCCATTTCATTTTGTTTCTCATGAAGAATATCATTCCATTATCCATCATATCCTCCATTATCGTGAATCATCTTGTTTCCAGCCATTTTCTAAAACCCAAAAAGAATAGTGTGAGAGGAAAAAATCATAATAAAGGGGGAGTAACTTAAATATATAACATCTTTGGTTTAATATAATATCGTTACCATAGTTCTAGGACTATATACTATATATATACTTATCCTTAGGGACATCCCTAGACATACCTTAGAAATATCTCTAGGGATCTCACTAACGTTTTCGCATCCTAGTTTCCAAAGGTTGACTAAAACTCCCTCTGATACCAAATGTAGAGACCCAAAGCCTGGCGTACATAGACATTACATTACTTTTTCGGAATACTTAGTACATAACAAAAACACACACACAAGGATCATAATAGTTTAGTGTCTTTGGAAACTCAGAATATAATCTTATAGTCGTGTTGAAAGATCATCAACATCTCCCATAAAGATCATCCTTTGTTTACCTAAAACCTTTCTTTATATCTGGGGGAAAAGAAAACATAATAGGGTGAGCTCAAATGCTCAGTAAGGGTAAACAAAATAAATATCAATCACATCATTTTCATAAGAACATAACATTTTGGAAATCTTAACCTGCAAAAGAGAGCATAATTTCATAACATGGGATAAATCATAGTAGTGAAATGAAATCCCAATAATCATAACATAAAACATGAAACTTTGTGGCATACACACATAATCATAGAGAATAATTTCTTATTAGTCAAGACTCATTTCCAAGACTATCTTTGTGGAAAAAGTCCCTTTCTGAACCGAGTTCATTCCTCATTTCAGTCCTTTTTCACTGAACCGGTATAACCTACCGTTCCAGCCATGTCTATCTCATCAGATATAAAATCTTTACCCAATGCATTGGAGGGTAATATAGGTCCCACCCATCTCATAATTATACCATTCATATATGTTCCACAAAATCATAAATCATACATCATTGCATAACCCATGTAATAAAAATGAGAATCTTTAAACATCGTGACATCATAAAACAATTCATATAAGATAAAATAATTCATAAAAATATTTCCATCACAACATAATCAAATCCATGTAATAATAGTTATAGAAACAGAACCCTTTGTTATCTTAGATGGAAAATAATTTTGATAAAACCCTTGAACTCCATTCTTGAGGAAAATATCCTTTCTACTTTAAAAATATTTTTCCTTTCTTAACATGTCATACAATTTTAAACTAAAAGAAGTTGATTAAAAATAAACATGAAAACTTTTAAATTAATCTTCTTGGATGTAATGTTTTAAAAATCCATTCATGCCGTATAAGTTAAAAAAACATTGTTCGTACTTTTGTCGGAAAAGTCAAAAAGTACCTCGTACGAAAAACGACAAAAGATTCCTTTCATATCTTTTACTAAAAACTCACCGAAGGGTAAAATTGGATTTAAACAATTGTAGGTGGATGGAAATAATATTAAATATTGAGGAAACATGGATTTTGATGATAAAATACACCTCAGTAAATACCAAAGTATAAACAATCTCGGATAAAAATGAGATTGTGATATTTCCCTTACCTTATGTCTTATATGCTTTGTACGTATCCGAACCTCCTGTATAATTATTTAAATAATTCCATTAACTTATTACAGAATTATATTCATTTTTATGATATCATATATGGTTCACTTATGACTTTATATTACCCGTTAATTTGTAAATTCCATGTTAAAGAAGCGTTTTGGGTAAAATCGTTTCATTTATCGTATGTGTTTGGACTTGTTGTTCTTGACATTATTATTACTTATATCATGATTTACTTACTTCCATAATATAAAACATGATTTATATATAATATATATTCAGTATATATATATATATATAATAGATATATAAATGAAATGAAACACACCGTTCATGGAGACGGTAGTCCGTACGTACACATGAACGTTGTTTTCCTTTCCTTATTGTTTTGAATGGAAGTAAGTAGATGAAATACATATATATATATATAAATAAATCCAGTATATTTAAAATGTCATATATTTAATTATTATTCATTATATATACTTTATAATCATTCATGAATGGTTAATGTGGAGAATGAATCTCATCGCGTCGTGCAGACGGTATTCCGTACGTACGCACGCGCGATGATTTCCTTTTTCCGTAGGATGGATAGAAGGTTAACTAGAGTTGTTTCATATTTATAATAACATATCAGTATATAAGAAATACTGATGTTATTACATTATCATGAAACAACTAAATAAGAAGAAGTTGAAGAAGAAATAAATTGAAAAAGATCGGTAATGGATATTACCTCTTTTTGACGCGCCTTTTCTTAACCTCCACTTAAAAACTAAGGATGGTCTTTGAAGAAGACCAGGACCTCTAGGATGATACTAGGGAAGTGGAGAATATATTTTGGAAAGGTTTGGCCGAGCGTGAAGGCTCAAAGTGGTGTGAGGAAAAGGGGGAGGAGGTGCCCTTTTATAAGGGAGGAGAGGGGCACCAAAGGAAAATCTGAAAATATTATTTTATATTAAGGTCAAATTCGGTTTATAATGGTTCCAAAGGGTCTTATTTCGAATATAAAGTGGGTATGGGTCGAAATCCTCTCATCCAATAGGATTTATAGAAGTTTAGGTTATTATTTTAACCTTATCAATTAGATTTAACTCTAAGTTAAATAATTTAACTTTTACCGTGTCTTTTTGTTTTCTTACACTATATGGTTAATAAACTTACCATAACAAGCCAAACGAACCCCAAGTTGTTTATTATTAATATATATATACTTATCTAAGTCATTTGGCCAAACCTTAGATTTTTAGGAATTAAATAACAATTAATAATATAATATTTGTTTTAAAAACTAATTTATGTCAACTTTGACACTATTTGGTACATGATTTTTATGAAATTCATAACAGAATGATAAGTTCTAACAAAGTTACTTATATCAACAATAAAATTTCATATTAACCTATAAAATTAATGTAAGTCACAAAAAGTCTTAAATTACATTTATTTGGGCATTTATAACATCAATTATGTCAATATTTCATTAATAAGACAATTATTGCATCATCTTTGTGTCATAATAAATGATAATTATTTAATCCCTAAAAATTCTAAATAAATTCCTATGATATAGATAATTGTATTAGCCTTCTGGAGACTATTAATGTTCGAAGATTCATGAAGTTTATCACTAAATTAAAATTATTATACTTATAAGATTTAAGAAAGTGACATGTTGTCACATTCTTTGGTAATAATAATAATTAAATTATTTTCATGGCAAAAAGTCCATAAAATGAATCTAATCCGACCCTTAGGTTATATGTGTCTACTTTTAGCCATCAAATAGTATTTTTACAAGTGTTAGGGTAATTTTATAATCTTATATTTACCCTTAATTACCCGATTTACCTTTAACTATAGTAAATAAAATTTACCGTAGTTACTATTCACAATGCCCAAAAATAAAAGGTAGCTTATTAACATAATTTGGACTCACTGATTTCAAATATGGAATCCATTTTTCCAAATTCAATACAAAAAATATGCAGAAATTAAATTAAAATTAATCCCGTTGTCGAAAGAAAACGGGTTTTTCTGTAAAACATTGGAGAAGATTGAATTTATTTAACCTACGAATTAAAGGTAAAATCAATGCTAATGACATAAATTATATTAAATGGTAAAAATATATTCAATTTATACTTTAAAACCATTCAATATTATAATTTAACCACATAAGATATTACGATGAAAAAAGTTGTTTTTAATTAAAATATAGCGTGTTTTTACTATTCATTAAAATATGAAAGTTATCGGAAAAATATCAAAACATTATCTAATGTAGATTTTTATATCATGATTCAAAAGAAGAATTTTATTTTGTCAAATTGAACATATTAACATGTCAAAAACTAGATTTAATGTGGGTGCGCCATCAAAAGGCGGCAAAACTGCATTTTTTGAAAAATACTTATTTTAACCGAAAAAATTATTTTGTTCTTATACCATGTTCTAGAAAATGTGTATGATGAATAATAATGTTATAAAATTCAAAATTTAGTTAATAATATTCATAACGGCTAGTTCATGACAATATTATAATAATATATCGTTGTTTATTAAAACCCGGTATTGCGTACAACACACGCTATCGAGGAAGGTCGCGATTGCGTGTAATGCAAGCCAAGTCAGGGTTGCGTGTTGTGAAAGAATCCTTCTTTGTTTCGTATAACAGAATCCAACCATATTTCATTTATACATTGAATATATATATATATATATATATATATACTCAATGTTGCATAGAATAACTATTATCAAAATTGTGTGTAACACGATCCAAGAATAGTGTTGCGTATACTGTAAGCTAAAACGGTGTTTCGTATAGCACAAGGTAATATTGGTGTAGAATAAAACCCAAGACATTAATGAAATTAAAAGAATATTTTTCATAAAATCTCGGGGTGTTACATTGATAACCTTGTAATGTTGGTTTCATACTTTTCAATGTTTTCATCCTCTTTTTGTTTGAGAGTCAAGAATTGCCTTTCGATATTAGCTCATTGTGTACGAGGAAAATATTTTTCTAGGAAAATTTCCCTAGAATACCTCCATTATATATTTTATATTTCCTCTCTTTTTTTGAATTATTGACCACCATTGATCCGCATCTATCGATAGATAATAAATTTCCATGAAAAACATCTCCCTTTTGTTACTTCCCAAAGAAAGATATATCTTCTTCAAGGAACTTATCCAATACTTACAAATGGGTCTGTAGTCCCATCGAATGATGGAGTCTGTTATCACATAATGTGATGTAACATTACTCCTCCATGTTGTGGTTCAGGATTCTCCATACAGGTATGGTTCTCATTAATACCCTAAGTCAGCTGCCCTAGTATAGTAATATGTTGCTCATCCCTAGTCATAGGTATAATACTAATATCATTATCTTGAATAAGTGGTAAATCCATATATGTGATATGCATGTTGATATAATTTCCATTCCATCCACTAATATCCATTTATAAATAATCTCATACAAGAAATTAAGTTATGAATCATAATACATAATCTCAAACATTAAGAACACTTATCATTAATAAAAATCATATGCATAGCTAATATTATAATCATTAATATGGTTTCTCTAAAAAATTCCTTCATAACGGTTTGTAAAAAATGTGAATTATCCCAATCATATCCCATGAGAGTGTCAAACTAGGTACGTAGTAAGGATTATTGTTGTGTACCATGTTACCATGAGTCATGCCTATGACACCTTGTTGGAGTTGTTACCCCTAGGTACAACTGTGCCAGAACCCCATCCACTTATATTATTTAGAAAGGGATGTATTTCTAGGAATATCTACATAATATCAACCATACAAAAAATTATAGGATCTTCTTATATTATTATCCTAAAATTCTATCTTAGGGTCATGTTCACTAATCTATGTTTTCTAGTTCCAGTTTCCAAGGCTTCTACTAAATTTCTTTTAATACCAACTATAATGACCCCAACCCTAGTTGCCCAAAGCTGGTATTTTACTTCATTATATTAGTAAAATAAACAAAGAATCTACATCCTGAAGGACCAAATAGTTTAGTAGTTCTGGAAACCAAATACAAATATATGTATTACATTACAACTTGTATGGAAATACAATAGAGAAATTCCAATGAAAATATCCATAAACCCTAGATTATCACTACAATCCATTCATATTATTTATCTTCACATCCTGGGAAAAAATAAAACATAATAATGGTGAAATATCATATGCTCAATAAGGTTAAGTAATATAATATAATTTATCATTAACATAAACATTATTCTTGATGAATAAATAAAAACACATGCCTTTAAAAATAAACTTGACCGTAATGTGGCAGAAATGAAATATGATTAAATAAAACCATATAAATGATCATTAGAGAATGAAAAATAATCATGGATATTATACTAGTCAAATAACAACATGGTTTATCAATTAATAATATCATAATGAGGGAATGAATAATATTGGAAACCTGAAACATACCATCATGGCCTCCGCCAAGACATCCAAAAATACTAGTGTAAGGCCTCAACTAAAACCCAATTCTATTTTGCCTCAAGAGACCTACTGATGCATTGTGGGGATATAGTAGGAACCAAAAATAAGTTTCTAATTCCAATTAATTCCTCATATTAAATGGGATAAACATAAATAACATGTACATATGAAATGTAAATAACATTCCCCAATCTGTAAATATAATCACTAACCAATCTGAGTAGCATGGTGAATGGTATCATGATAGAACATTCACAATAAAACTGGTCATAAAACATTTAATTAAATATGGTATCTTACAATAATATGATATCAATCTCAAAAAATCATATAATTCAACATATGTGTTAAAATAGATTAAAATAATCTAATAGAATCATTGTGTATTTCTTAAGAGAAATACCCCCTTTTACTTTTCAAAGAAGAGTTCTTTTAGAAAAATCCTTTATATTTTTAATAATCGTTTTTATAAAAATAGAAATGAACAAATAAAGATTTTATTGAAAAAATTATTGATTTTATAAATATGATTTCTTAAAACAAATTATAAATATTACTTTAAAATATATGAAAATTTGTGATGTTCCCTTTAATCGGGCTTGTTTATCGGGAAGGATTGAGAAATGATCCTTAAAAAACATGTAATTCCCCATAAAAGAAAGAAGGATAATGATTGGTAAAAATTTATATAAAATTAAAAAAGAATTTAGGAGGATTAAAAAATAATAATTAATAATTTCATCAGGGTAAAGAGAGATAAAGCATGATCCCTAATGAAAAATGCTGGTTCAAGGAGAAACAGTTACCTTATGTCAAAATGTGTTATGAAATTGACCATAATATCCTGTAAATTAAAATTAAATCCATTAATTAATTAATTTTGAACATTTTATACATGTATTTGATAAATTATAGTTTAATTCAGTTCATTTATGGCCTTATTGATGATGTAAAGAGTTTAATTTCATCGTTCGAGAGCGTTTGTTTCTCTGGTTTTCATGATTGGTTTACTAACATATGAGTGTGGAAGTTCATGTAAAATGGAAATAGATATACAGAATTGAGTTTATATATTATTAATGATCATATATTAAATTAAATGGTTATATAATTCATCTGGTTTTTTTGGGGTGACGATGAATCATTAGATAAGACATTAGTGATAATTAATTTGACGGCTTTTCGATCAACAAGATCTAGTTTAGTTTTATTAAATAACATCATGTCTATATAATGATTCTAGAATATCAAATAAGATATAATACATATATTATAATCGAGTTAAACCATAAAAATAGTCTCCTAAATATATTTTAAGGTTTATGTTAAAATGAAAACAAGTCGTCCATGAAGGTGATAAATCAACACTACACAGATGGTGTTTTCTTCTTAAAAATAAAAGGAATAGAAAAAGAGACTTGGTGGTGGATGTAAGGACTCAACCCCAGTTACCCATATATGGTGTTTTATTTTATTACATTGGTATATAAAAAAGGAATATGCATCCTAAAGGACCAAGTATTTTAGTAGAATTGGAAACAAGATGCATACATAAGTTCAACCATAAAACTTGAAACAAAATACAACACATAAATTCCTTTGAAAACATATGTATCTTCTTGGTTATCCCTGAAGTTAATTAATAAAATAACTCTTCATGTCCTAGGAAAATTAAACATAAGAATGGTTTGAACTTAAATTCTCAGTAATGGTATGAAATATTGTGAAAAATATCATAAACATAATCATTCGGCATGATGAATAACTAAAAACACATGCCTTTAAAAATGAACTTGAACACATTATGGCAGGAATAAGAGCTGAATAAATAAATCCATAATAAAGCATGGTCATGGGTATTTTAATATTAAAATATTCTCATGAACTTTCAAATACTAGTTTCATAATGATGGAATTCATAAATCCGGATATCAAAACCATACCATTAAGGCCTCATCCCAAGACAATAAATAATCATTTTTTCAAGGCCTTATTCCAAGACTGTAGTTTGTCTCATGAGGCCTACCGATGCATTGATGGGTTATAGAATGATGCAAACGTCACTTAATAAATCCAATTCATTGCTCATATTAATAGGCATAAACATAAACAACATATACATTCATATTGAAACTAACATATGAAATGTCAATAACATTCCCCAAATATTAAGCATAAACACTTACCATTCAGAGTAAATTGGTGAATGGTTTTAATATAGCACATCCAGAATCAAACTAACAATAAAACATTAAATTAAATATGGTAGATTATATCATAAAATATTAATCCCAATAATACAAAATAATCATCAAGATTATTGAAACAAATGAAGATACTCTTATAAATTCATCGAGTAACTCTTGAGATAAATACTCTTTTACTTTGAAAAGAAGAGTTATTTTGGAAAAGTATATTTATAAAACAAGAAGTGAAGTATGTTGGAAAAAAATACCTTAAGGTAACATTGCAGTATTTTTGGGTTGATTGTGTTTGTTGAAAAAGCAGGTTTCCATGGAGAATTGTCGAGTTCCCGAGAAGTTGTTGACATTACATGTTGACAAAGAACTATGACAAAGGAATGGACGATCTGGAGGAGGTACAAAAGATTAGTACAAGGTGGCGCCGTTTTCCAGTGTTTGCCAAATTTTTGGGGTCCAAAATTTGGAGTTTGGTGAGCATCGCGAAACTAGGATTTCCATAAAGATAATAATTTAATATGGAAAAGGCATGAATTTCGCGAAGATAGGATGCATGGTTTGGAAATTGCGAAGACCAGAAGAATGGAGGCGGTGATGCTTCGTGATTACGTCCAGCTTCGCAAATAGCAGAGGCTGAAGCGCATCGCGGTGGTGAAGGGCTTTGCGAGGGAGCTTCACGACGAAGGCGCGAAGGAATGTTGGGCATCGCGAGGGAGATTCGCGGAGAAGTCGTGAAGGTATGTTGACGGTGATTATTTGCGACTACATCAAGCTTCGCCAACGGAAAATTGCCGTGGTCCTTCGCGATTTGGACAGAATTCTGACAGAATCTTTGGAGCTTCGAGATTTGAGATGACGTGGCGTTGACTTCGCGTAGAAGGGACGAGGGTCGGTGGAATCGCCTATAAATAGAGGCCGACCCCCTCGAGAGAAGAAGAGATAATTTTCAGAGAAAATACATTGCTCTCGGTTCACGGAGGTGGTTCGCGAAGGTAGTGTGCTTCGCGAAAGAGGAGCTTCGCAGTGGCTATTGTAGCTCCGCGAAAGTTGTGTGCTCTGCGTTGGCTCAGTGAGCTTCGCGAGAGAAGTTGCTTTGCAATGAGTTGAGCTTCGCGGGAGTTCTTAGCGAGAGAGCTTCGTGAGAGAGCTTCGCGAGAGAGCTTCGTGAAAAGGCAGGTGATTCGTGAAGGCTTGTTTGAGCTTTCTTAAAATTGGGAGCCTAGCGAAGTTGAGTGCTTTGCGAAGGTGTTTCCAAAGTGGTTTGCCTAGTGGTTAGTGGCAAAGGGGTATTCATCTATGTGTGAAAGTTGAACTTCAACAGAGCATCTATATAAAGAGAAATATGAATTCCTTAATGGAAATTAAGAGACCTACACGTCTATAAACTATGAGTGGATTCACTTCCAAGAGCAGTGAGCTTAGGAAGAGGAAGAAGGTGATCCTCTCCACCGGCAGTGAGCGAGAGAGAGAGAAACAGGGAGTGACCATTGGGAAAGCAGTGAGATGACCCTAAACATTGTATAGGCAGTGATCCTGGGCATAGAAGTGATCTAGCTCGAACATTGTAATCCACAGCTAGTGAAGTCTAGTGGAATTGGTACGACCGGCAACTTGTCGACGTATGCTCCTTGGACGTAGCCCTTTGCGGTGAACCAAGTAAAAATCTCTGCGTCTGCCTGCTAATTTGCCTACATTGCATTTAAAGCATCATCATCAGATAAAGGAGAAAGTAAGTGATCATAAAATACCCACAAGTGAAAACAAAGTGACCCTTGTAACAAAGAGGTCAAGATCCAGCGGGGCAGGAAGAACTTTGAAAAAGAATATCCATACCCTAATTCACCCCCCCTCTCAAGGTATATAGGCCCCTATTGGTCCTAACAAAGTAATATAGTATTTAAATAATAAATTTAGTGTTTTTATAAATATAATGTTCAAAAAAAAATAGACTATATATTTCCCTTCAAAAATAGGTAAGAATTTGGAAAATTCCTTTGAATCTGGCTTGTATTTCGAGAAGAATTTTTAAAAGATCATTTTAAAAAATATAACTCCCCATAAATGAAAGTAGGATTCTAGTTCGTACAAATTTTTAGAAAATTATAAAATAATATATGAGGATTAAATATGAAAAATAAGAATTTAATTTAGGTATGTATGGAATAAGAGTAACCCGAAAGAAAATGGAGGTTTGGGTATAAAACCCTCACCTTCAGTCTGAAGGTGTTCCTCACATGATCTTAATGACCTGAATAATAAAATTTCTGTTAATAAATTAATTATTCCATAAAATAATATACAATTAATTAATTTATTATAACCTTATTAGGTTCATTTATGGCCTTTTTATGGGTTAAGAGATTCAATTTCATTGTTTGGGAGTGTTTTCTTCCTTGGTTTTCATGATCGGTTTACTTATATTCATGTACAGATAAACATGTAGAAGGAGAATGGTTTTCCAGAATAGAAGTTTTATATTATTAGTGAAAAAAATAAGATTACATGGTTATTAAATTTTTTCTATTATTGGGAGTGAAGATGAATAATTTTATAAAACTTTAATGACAATTGTTTGGGATAATTGGTGGGTTTTTGGTCACAACGAACTCATGTTGATTTATAAATTAATATCATGCATAAAAGAGGATTCAAAAACCATAAATAATTTATAATACATATATTATAGTATTTTTAAACCATAAAAATGGTTTCATTACCCAAATTGAAAATGGTAATTTATATATAAATCCCGTCGTCCTTGAATGTGATAAATTAACACATCTCAGATGATGTTCTCATTTATAGTATAAATGAAGGGGAAATGAGAGATGAGAATTAATTATTATTTTAACATAACAAAATTATAGTACATGTAAGGTATTGGAGTCATCACAAAATTTGGAAGAATGGATATGAGGAATGAAAAATAAAATAATGGAACTTAAAATAAAATAAATGAAAAGTGGAATTTACCACTAGAAGTAATATTCATTGAGAGCCTCTTAAAGGGTGATATTTTGGTCTTTTTATGAGACCAAGGGATGATGAAAGTGGGGGGTGATCTTGAGAGGATATTTTAGAATAATTTATACAAGGAAAACGTCATTAGAGGAGTGAATAGAAGGGGGAGTGTGTGTGTGTGGGGGGGGGGGTTATAGTTGAGGAGAGGAGAGGTTTCCATTATTTTACTCATTATTTTATTATTTTTCGAAATAAAAACAATAATATTGATTATTGTGACCAAGAATAGTAATATGCGCATTTGAGTTCAAAAAAAGTGATCTTACATCACCCTTACATCACCTATGAATCAATTAATCATGTATTTAGTATTTATTGTAAAGTATCATATTTCACTATTCACCTAAAAATGATGTATTTTAGAATAATCACAAAAAATTACAATAACCATTTTTGGACAAGTAGAATAAAAAAATTAAGTCTATTTTAGCAATATAGTTTTATAAATATTATTAATTCAATTTTCAAATAAAATCACAATTTATTCTAAATTTTTTTTAAAACATTAAATTTATTATATCACCTTGAAAAATTAATCACCATCTCATTATCTTATAACCTTAAGACAATAAAATAATAATTTGATTTACTATTCATAAGGCTCATATTATGATTCATATTACTATTCATTAGGGTATGTTACTATTCACCAAAAATTATGTTTGTCTTATGAGACTCTAAATATCTTACTGAAATCAATCGTGTATATCATTTTTTCAAAATTCAAAACACAGAGGTGAAAAAATTATATTTACTGACTTGATTATAACAAAGTTGTGTTTTTAGAGGCCCACTGTTTCATTTATTCAATATTAGATTTATTTTCAAAAACGTGGGGGTGTTACATTATCCCCTCCTTACAAAAATATCATGCTTGAAATTACCAGAATGTTACCTCACAAAAAGAGTTGGGTAGTTCTTCCTCAAAAGATCCTTACGATCCCATGTTTCCTCTTCAATATTATGATTTTTCCAAAGTATCTTTACCAGCCGATTCATCTGATTCCTCAATACTTGTTTTTTAGTGTCTAGAATCTAGATAGGATCTTCACAGTATGATAGTTCAGGTTCCAATTCTATACCTTTAGAAGTGAGGACAAGTGTTGGGTCTGGCATGTACATTCTCAACAATGAGACATGGAACACATTGTGTACTTTAGATAGGCTTGGTGGAATTTCCAAACGATATAAAATATCTCCAATTCTCTCAAGAATTTAAAAAGGGCCTATGTACCTAGGGATCAATTTTAGTTTCTTCCCAACTCTTATAATACCCTTACATGGAGATACTTTTAAGAAAACATGATCTCCCACGTGAAAATCCAAATCATTCATTCAATTATCATCATATATTTTTTTTGTCTAATTTGATATGCTTTGATATGTACTTGTATAGTATTTACCTTTGTTGTTGTTTCCTCCACTATCTATGGGCCCAAAAGCGTCCTTTCTCCAACTTCATACCAATAAATTGGTGTACTAAATCTATTTATGTACAATGCATCATATAGTACCATTTGAATACATGAGTGGAAACAATTTTTTTTAGTAAAACTTCACTAATGGTAAATATTGATACCACATACCTTGAATGTCAAGTTAACATGATATCAACATGTCCTCTAAGGTTTGGATCGTCATTTTTGATTTCTCGTCAGTTTGTGGGTGATAATTCGTACTCAATCAAAGCTCGGTATCCAAATATTTATGAAGACATTTCTAGAATTTTGATGTAAATTATAGATCATGATCATAAAAAATTGATATATGTGCTCCATGATGTCTCAATGTTTTATTGATATAGATCTGTGTTAGGCACACTAGTGGAAAATACTCCCTTATAGCGATAAAATGTGCAGATTTTATAAGTAGATCCACAATTACCCATATTTCATCATTATTTCATTGAGTTTTGGGTAGGCTAGTGAAAAAATCTAGGATGATGTCATCCCATTTCCATGTAGGAATTGGTTGAGGTTGCATGAATCATTTGGGATGTTGTCGTTCAACCTTCACTTGTTGATATATTAAAAATCTCGATACATAATCAACAATTTCCCTCTTCATGTAATCCCACCAGAAATGTTCTTTTAAATCTCTATACATTTTAGTGATACCATGGTGTATAGAAACATTCTAGCTATGGGAATCATCCAATAACTCCCTTTTCATCTTGGGTATTTAAGGAACACATAGCTCTTCCCAAATTTCAGGATTCAATATTCACATATGAAGACAGCCAACTTCCCATCTCTCACACCATTAATTTTCTTTTGTAGATTCTCATCATCAGGTTGAGATATTTTAGTCCTTTCTAATAAATATGGTTGGGAAACCAATTGAAAAATTAATGATGTTTCACCTTCTATGATAATTCCCATGTACATCCTTATTAGATCTATGAATACAAAATCCCATTCAAACATCATTTTGTTTAAAACTCTATGATCCTTCCTGATCAATGCATCAACTACCTTATTTTCCTACCCTGGGTGGCAGTGTATGGGAAATCATAATCATTGAGTAGTTAGAGCCATCTTATTTGCCTCATGTTGAGTTATTTCTATGAGAAGATATAATTTAGACTCTTGGGATCCATATATATCTCATATCATTCAGAATAGAGATAGTGTCTCCATATTTTTAGAGAAAAGATCACATCATATAACTCAAGATCATGAGTAGTATAGTTTTGTTCATTGATTTTTAACTGCCTTGATGTATGGTAAATAAATCTATCATTTTTCATAAGGATAAAACAAATTCATTTATTTGATGCATCACTATAGATCACAAACCCATCATTCACCAATAGTAGAGTTAGGATCAGATCATTCACCAATATCCTCTTCAATTTTTCAAAATAGTCCTTACATTATTTTTTCTATACAAACATAACACCTTTAATTGTAATCTTGGTCATTGGGTTGGCTAAATGTGAGGTGTTCTAAATGTAATGCCTATAATAACCTATTAAATCATAAAACAATGTAACATAGTTATGTTTGTTAGAGTATTTCATTTCTGCACACCCATTGTCTTCGTAGGATCAACATATATTCCATCCTTACAGACAATGTTTCCAAGAAAGGAAAGTGATTGAAGCCAAAATCCACACTTGCTAAACTTCCCATATGATTCATTTCATCTAAGAGTCTTCAGAATAGTGAGAAAATGATTTTCATGATATTCTTAGCTTTTGGAGAATACCAAGATATTGTAACGCCCCGACCCCAGCTACCCAGAGTCGGTGCATTACTTCATAACATTGGCATGATCACAAGAAAGATCAAATCTCGAAAGACCGATTGGTTTAGTAGCCTTGGAAACACTAGATATATTCATAAGTTTTACATTACATCATAAAATGAAAAACTAATACAACAACATAATGTTTCCACAATCCACACTATTAACCCCTCATAAAATCCCTGTAGGTCATTCATAACTTACTTCTTCACATCCTGGGAAAAATAAAACATAGAAAAGGGGTGAGCTCAAATGCCCAGTAAGGATAACAATATAGCGGAAACTTTCATAAATAAGAATAAACATTTAAGGCAATGCATTACTAAAACAAAAGCCTTTTAAACTTTAACTTCAACATGGTATGGCAAAAGTAAAATGAAATAATTCCATTTACCTATTCACATGGATATTCTACTAATCGAATAATCACATGAAAAAATCAATAACCACTTTCATAATGTTGGAATGCATAATGCCAGACTATCATAACCACATAGTCAAGGCCTCGTGCCAAGACTACAAATAAGATTTTGTCAAGGCCTTGTGCCAAGACACTAGTTTGTCTCATGAGACCTACCGATGCATCGAGGAGCTATAGCGGGCTCCACCCGTCACTTATTAAGTCCAATGCATTCCCATATGAAAAGGTTTAAACATAACATAAACATTCGTATTAAAACTAGCATACGAAATGTCAAAAATTTCACCATAAACTATGAATGGTATAAAAATAGCACATCCACAGTCAAACATATCACAAAACCTTCAATACAGTATAGAAGTTTTGTATCATAATAAATCAACTTCAAATAATCTTAAAATCCATCAAAGGATGTTGACATAGATGAAATCAAAATTCTTTTTAAAGAAGTATCTCCTTTTATTTTAAAATCATTTAAGATCCATATAAAATAAAACATTTTCTTTGAAAATATTCTTATAAGCTTGTATGGAAAGCTTCGACGATTTTATAACGGCGGAAAATAACCGCACCCGCCGTATAAGTTAAAAAAAACATTCTTACCTCAATTCTGTCGAAAAGGTTAAAAAGGACCTTATTTTGAAAACGACGGAAAGATTCCTTTATAAACCTCTTATAAAAAGTCAAACAAGGGTATAAATGACTTTAACCCATATTCTTGTAAATAGTAAAAATGTTTTGAAATACATTTTTAAGAAAACATGGATGTGGATGATAAAGAGATCCCAGTAGATTATTACGTATAAACAACCTCAGATAATGAAGAGATTGTGAAATAACCCTTACCTTGTACTTTTCCTTGGTTGGGGTAGGTTAACCTCCTGTATAATAGTGAAATAATTGTTACTAAATTATACAATAATCATATACATTAATATGATATCATATATGATCTTTTAATATTGATTTGATAATAATATCTTAGTATTATCGCCGTTTCGGGTGTTAACTTACTCATTTTCTTTATATGTTTTGTTACATAAGTCATGTTTGTTGTATCTTATTCATATCCAGAATGATATCAAGTCCTTAAACATCATTTTTAAATCATTAAATGATAATTATACTTGAATGGATACGATGGAGAATGAATCTCATCGCGTTCGTGGAGACGGTAGTCCGTACGTACGCACGAGCGACAATATCATTCTTTTGATATTAAAATAATATATAAATGGATGGTATATCATATATACAGAATCATTAACATGTTATATTTATTATTTACATGAGTTACACATCATTATTATACCCATCCAAATAATATTATATTGAATAACAATTACACCACGACGTGGAGACGGTAAGCCGTACGTACACACGTATGGTGACATGTTATTCAAAGGGTGGATAGAATACTGAATATGGTTGTACCATATTTATAATAACATCACAGTATATGTATGATACTGGAGTTATTATTTTAGAATGGTAAGAACAAAGGAAGAAGAAGTGGAAGAAGAAATGAACTTGGAGAAGGGTGGTGAAATCATTACCTCTTCTTCGGGTTCTTCCTTTTGATTTGATCAAAAGGGCTCCTTAGGTTGGCTTTATGATCAAACTAAGGCCTCTAGGTTTTAGTGAGGGATGTTGGGAGAGTATTTGGGCAGAGTTTGGCCGAACCAAAAGGCTTTTAAGGTGTGAAGAAATGAGAAGGAGGAGTGCCCTTTTATAAGAGGGGTGAGGGGCACCTTTGGAAAAGCTAGAAATATTAATTTATAATAAATTCATATTCGGTTTCTAATGGCTCCAAAGCTTATTATTAAACGGTTAATGTGGGGATAGGTAGAAAACCACTCAACCAATAGAATTTAGACAGGTTTGGGTACTTATATTAACCTTATCTTTAAGTATTAACTCTAAGTTAATTAGTTTCACTTTTACAATGTCTCTTTGTATTTTTATATAATATGGTTAATAAACTTACTATATACATCCAAGCGACCCCCAAGTGGTCCATTAATGATGAACCTATCATGATATAAGTCTCTTTTCCGAACCTTAGATTTTTAGGAATTTAATATCAATTAATAATATAATATTTGTTTTAAGAACTCTTTTATGTCAATTTTGACACTATTCAATAGTTGATTTTTTTGAAACTCATAACAGATTTATTACTTAGAAAAAAGTCAATTAAATCAATCCTAATATATCATATTATCCTAGAAAATTAGTTTAATTCATTAAAAGTTTCATATTATATTTTTTTTGGGTATTTATAATATCAATTATTTTAATTTTTCACTATTATAGTAATTACTGCATCATCATTGTGTCATAAATAAAATAAATTATTTAATGTCTAAAAATTATAAATAAAATATCATTATGTAGGAAATCGTTTTATCTTTCTAATGAATATTTATAATCTAAAATCCAACATATATAACCCTATGTAACAATTGTTTTTCTAAAAGATATATGCTTGTGTCATTTTTGTATTCATTTTAACTTAATTAAAATAAAGTGTCATTATCACTTACAAGTGGATCCATGGGGTCCCAAAATAGACCCAAAGATTCCCATGGTCGACCATGTATCAACCAATAGGGTTAAGACACGTTTTAGGGTAATTTAGTATTATTATAATATTATTTTTTTAACCCTTATTTACCGGATTTACCCTTAACCATGGTAAATAAAATATTTACCGCAGTAATTATTCAAAATGTCTAAAAATAAAAGTTACCTATTTACACAATTTGAACATCCTGATTCCAAATATGGAATCCATTTTCCTAAATTTAAAACACAGAAGTGGCAGAAATTAATTTAAAATTAATTCCCGCTGTCAAAACAAAAAGCGTGTTTTTAAGAGATAATAACTATCAAAAGATTGACACTCGTTTATGTTCGGTTTAATTGTAAAATTATGTCCAATGACCAAAATTATATTAAATGGTAAAAATATATTCTAAATATACTTTAAAACCACTCAAATTCATAATTTATCACTATTAATTATTTTGATAAAAAAGTTGTTTTTAATTAAAATTTAGTAATTTTCACTATTCATCAAAATATGAAAGTTATCCGAAAAGTACCAAAATTTCACCTTAGGCTAAATTCGATATTCCGAATCCAAAAATGAAGTCCATTTAAAAATATAAAATATATATTATTTCAAAATTTAGGTATTACTATTCATAACGGCCAGTTTGATTGGTTGTGGTGTGTGTTAAAACTCGAAGTTGCGTACAACACACGCTACTGTTTTATTCAAAGGAAAGCGTACCGTGGAAGCTTGGGAAGTTTCATTTTAAATTTTTTGATGTCTCCATTTAGTCAAAAGTTTAAAATATTGTATTTAAAAAGGTTTCACTATCAAAAGTTGGTAAAAGTGCAATACTGAAAATGAATCTGTTCTTGCATTATGACTAAGAAACTCATAATATGGATTCTAAAATTATAAAGTTTAAAATTTAGTTAATACTATTCATGACCTCTTTTAATGGATTTTTTTTTTGGTAAGTCATGGTGCAATTGAACTCGGTGTTGCGTGTAGTGCAAGTTATTAAATTATTTTGAAGAAATAACACACTATGAAATCTTGGGGTGTTACATTCTCCCCTCCTTCAATAAATTGCGTCCTCGCAATTTGAAATTGTTCTTCGAAAATAAAAGGTTGAAAGTAGAAAATATATTTGTGGGAAAACCCACATCGGAAATTGGGTTACTAAAATTTAGTCTTAATATGAGGAAAAGAGAAATCAAAGGGTCACCACCAAATTATGATCTCGATTAGGAGAACATTGGTGGAAATTGGAGACATATAATCGGAGGAAAAACGTAAATATTTATAGGTAGTGATTGAGGTCATCAATCACAAACAAGTATAAAATTGAGGTCCTTAAATTCATCAATCTATGATGAATTGAAATACCATCGGTTCAACAAAACATAGGGTATTAGGATAACACATTTTTGACGTTTCAAAATATCCTAGTTGAAATCCCACATCGAAAAATGAATTAATGAGGCCTCTATTTAAAATAAAGAGTCAAAAGTATGAAGATTACCGAAAATAACACATACTAGGGTTCCATGTAGGAAAATATGGATATGGAGGAGAAATCTAACCATCAATTATCTGATGGAGAGTGGTAGAGAACATGGCTATGAAAAGGCCAACAATCCCAAAGACATAAATTAGTGATGATTTAAGGTACCATCTAGGGAAACATTTTTGTTCTAAGTTCCTTTTATTAATGTTGAGGAATTTATTTATGAGATTGGCTAAGATCATAAGGAGATATACTTACTTTATAATCAGAGTTTTATCCATTAATAAGTTTCTACCACAAACTCATCTTTCACTCTAAAAGATAATAGAATGTAATTTTTTATTTATTTATACTATTCGTACATGGTTCCAAAATAAATGAATTTATAATTCATCTACCAGATCTTTAAAAAAAACAACATTATTTAATCCAGGACATCTCATGGTCCAGTGGTAGGTGATACACCCTTGTCGCCCTTCGGTTGCGGGTTCAAGTCTCGCAGCCTTGCCGGACGCGACGGGTTGCCGCCCAACCTCCGGGTTTTCCTTTTATGGTAATCCAAAATAATCCAAACTAGAACTATCCAAAATACTTCTGTCCAAACTCACAGTACAACATTTATAAGGAAGGTAAACATAATATAGATCCTTTTTACCCCGCAATAGAATATGAATACCTTCATCTTGTATTTTTTTAATAAACTGAAACATCTTGAATTACCATATTCCTTATTGATTACATTCATGCTCCCCTATTCCATATAGAATGCTAGATATACTTCATTAATCCAAAAATGTTTTAAAACCCAACAATGATGGAATATACAAATCATTAATCAGCTTCAAGGTAGTCAATAATATCCAATATAATTTATCCAAATCAATCATGTATTATTCCAAAATCACTACTTCGGTATCAGAACTATATTATGGTTTATCATTCTCTCAACCATATATTTTCCAAAAATTTATCCTGCTATTGAGTCACTTTTCATTGTTCCACACAATCTCAAGTCCTTAATGAAATAGTACTGCAGTACAATCCTTATATACTCCATAATTATTATAACAAGTACATTGTTGATACAACACTCAATTGACATAATCAACATAAGAACTCTAATCATTCCTCTTCATCTGTGGTAGTATCATAACTTGATTATTATCCAATAGCATAATTTGCGTCGTAGTCTGATGACTGGGACATAGGTTCGCGTAGTGTCCAAACTCCTTGCAAATGAAGCATTGTACATTTGAAACCATTTTCTTACCCTTGCAGTCACGTACTTTGTGCCCTTTTCCTCCACACTTATAACAAACTCCCATTCCTTTCAGGCAAGTTCCAGGGTGTTTCTTTCCACAGTTACCACATATGGGAAAATTCTTCTTTTCCCTCTTCCCTTTATCCATCTTTCTCTCTTCTATCCTTTTCTTCTCTTGCTTCCCTTCAAAGCCATAGGACTCAGTAATCTCTTTACTTATCTTATCAATACATGATATTATTTCTTCATATGATGATAATACATGGGAGACTATTTCTCTTATAAATTCTAGCTTAAGACCATGAAAGATATGATCCTTCCTTCTCTTTGGATCATGTGCATTTCCGGAGTTCTCATTCCTTCTACTGGGAGCCATTTCTAAACAATGGCATAAACTAGATCAGTTTATGAATCAAAATACATAATCCCATACTTATAAAACACTTAACATAAATTGAACTATTTATGGATATAATCCATAATCATTTTTTTTTCTTTGAGGATGTATATACTCATAATCCCTTCAAAATGATTTGTAAAGAAAATGAGAGTTATCCTAAGCATATCCCCCGAGAGTGTCGTAACCAAGAGTGCAGTAAGGCCCGTTGTCGTGCACCAGTTCCCGTTCGAGTCTAGCTCAAAGCGGTGTTTTCGGGTTTTACCCCTAGGTACATCTGTGCCAGAGCCGCCTCTACCTGCTCGTATCCAGACAGGGATGTATTGCTTGGAAAACTCACAAAATCTCTACAATACCAAAATTCTAGGAAGTTCTTCTATACTAATCCTCAAAGTTCATCTTAGGTCTACGTGCTCTAATCAGAGTTTATCTAAATCTAGCTTCCAAGGTTTGTACTAAACTTCCTCTGATACCAACTGTAACGCCCCGACCCCAGCTACCCAGAGTCGGTGCATTACTTCATAACATTGGCATGATCACAAGAAAGATCAAATCTCGAAAGACCGATTGGTTTAGTAGCCTTGGAAACACTAGATATATTCATAAGTTTTACATTACATCATAAAATGAAAAACTAATACAACAACATAATGTTTCCACAATCCACACTATTAACCCCTCATAAAATCCCTGTAGGTCATTCATAACTTACTTCTTCACATCCTGGGAAAAATAAAACATAGAAAAGGGGTGAGCTCAAATGCCTAGTAAGGATAACAATATAGCGGAAACTTTCATAAATAAGAATAAACATTTAAGGCAATGCATTACTAAAACAAAAGCCTTTTAAACTTTAACTTCAACATGGTATGGCAAAAGTAAAATGAAATAATGCCATTTACCTATTCACATGGATATTCTACTAATCGAATAATCACATGCAAAAATCAATAACCACTTTCATAATGTTGGAATGCATAATGCCAGACTATCATAACCACATAGTCAAGGCCTCGTGCCAAGACTACAAATAAGATTTTGTCAAGGCCTTGTGCCAAGACACTAGTTTGTCTCATGAGACCTACCAATGCATCGAGGAGCTATAGCGGGCTCCACCCGTCACTTATTAAGTCCAATGCATTCCCATATGAAAAGGTTTAAACATAACATAAACATTCGTATTAAAACTAGCATACGAAATGTCAATAATTTCACCATAAACTATGAATGGTATAAAAATAGCACATCCACAGTCAAACATATCACAAAACCTTCAATAAAGTATAGAAGTTTTGTATCATAATAAATCAACTTCAAATAATCTTAAAATCCATCAAAGGATGTTGACATAGATGAAATCAAAATTCTTTTTAAAGAAGTATCTCCTTTTATTTTAAAATCATTTAAGATCCATATAAAATAAAACATTTTCTTTGAAAATATTCTTATAAGCTTGTATGGAAAGCTTCGACGATTTTATAACGGCGGAAAATAACCGCACCCGCCGTATAAGTTAAAAAAAACATTCTTACCTCAATTCTGTCGAAAAGGTTAAAAAGGACCTTATTTTGAAAACGACAGAAAGATTCCTTTATAAACCTCTTATAAAAAGTCAAACAAGGGTATAAATGACTTTAACCCATATTCTTGTAAATAGTAAAAATGTTTTGAAATACATTTTTAAGAAAACATGGATGTGGATGATAAAGAGATCCCAGTAGATTATTACGTATAAACAACCTCGGATAATGAAGAGATTGTGAAATAACCCTTACCTTGTACTTTTCCTTGGTTGGGGTAGGTTAACCTCCTGTATAATAGTGAAATAATTGTTACTAAATTATACAAGAATCATATACATTAATATGATATCATATATGATCTTTTAATATTGATTTGATAATAATATCTTAGTATTATCGCCGTTTCGGGTGTTAACTTACTCATTTTCTTTATATGTTTTGTTACATAAGTCATGTTTGTTGTATCTTATTCATATCCAGAATGATATAAAGTCCTTAAACATCATTTTTAAATCATTAAATGATAATTATACTTGAATGGATACGATGGAGAATGAATCTCATCGCGTTCGTGGAGACGGTAGTCCGTACGTACGCACGAGCGACAATATCATTCTTTTGATATTAAAATAATATATAAATGGATGGTATATCATATATACAGAATCATTAACATGTTATATTTATTATTTACATGAGTTACACATCATTATTATACCCATCCAAATAATATTATATTGAATAACAATTACACCACGACGTGGAGACGGTAAGCCGTACGTACACACGTATGGTGACATGTTATTAAAAGGGTGGATAGAATACTGAATATGGTTGTACCATATTTATAATAACATCACAGTATATTTATGATACTGGATTTATTATTTTATAATGGTAAGAACAAAGGAAGAAGAAGTGGAAGAAGAAATGAACTTAGAGAAGGGTGGTGAAATCATTACCTCTTCTTCGGGTTCTTCCTTTTGATTTGATCAAAATGGCTCCTTAGGTTGGCTTTCTGATCAAACTAAGGCCTCTAGGTTGTATTGAGGGATGTTGGGAGAGTATTTGGGCAGAGTTTGGCCGAACCAAAAGGCTTTGAAGGTGTGAATAAATGAGAAGGAGGAGTGCCCTTTTATAAGAGGGGTGAGGGGCACCTTTGGAAAAGCTAGAAATATTAATTTATAATAAATTCATATTCGGTTTCTAATGGCTCCAAAGCTTATTATTAAAAGTTTAAGGTGGGGATAGGTCGAAAACCACTCAACCAATAGAATTTAGACAGGTTTGGGTACTTATATTAACCTTATCTTTAAGTATTAACTCTAAGTTAATTAGTTTCACTTTTACAATGTCTCTTTGTATTTTTATATAATATGGTTAATAAACTTACTATATACATCCAAGCTACCCCCAAGTGGTCCATTAATGATGAACCTATCATGATATAAGTCTCTTGGACGAACCTTAGATTTTTATGAATTTAATATCAATTAATAATATAATATTTTTTTTAAGAACTCTTTTATGTCAATTTTGACACTATTCAATAGTTGATTTTTGTGAAACTCATAACAGATTGATTACTTCGAAAAAAGTCAATTAAATCAATCCTAATATATCATATTATCCTAGAAAATTAGTTTAATTCATTAAAAGTTTAATATTATATTTTTTTTGGGTATTTATAATATCAATTATTTTAATTTTTCACTATTATAGTAATTACTGCATCATCATTGTGTCATAAATAAAATAAATTATTTAATGTCTAAAAATTATAAATAAAATATCATTATTTTGGAAATCTTTTTATCTTTCTAATTAATATTTATAATCTAAAATCCAACATATATAACCCTATGTAACAATTGTTTTTCTAAAAGATATATGCTTGTGTCATTTTTGTATTCATTTTAACTTAATTAAAATAAAGTGTCATTATCACTTACAAGTGGATCCATGGGGTCCCAAAATAGACCCAAAGATTCCCATGGTCGACCATGTATCTACCAATAGGGTTAAGACACGTTTTAGGGTAATTTAGTATTATTATAATATTATTTTTTTAACCCTTATTTACCGGATTACCCTTAACCATGGTAAATAAAATATTTACCGCAGTAATTATTCAAAATGTCTAAAAATAAAAGTTACCTATTTACACAATTTGAAAATCCTGATTCCAAATATGGAATACATTTTCCTAAATTCAAAACACAGAAGTGGCAGAAATTAATTTAAAATTAATTCCCGCTGTCAAAACAAAAAGCGTGTTTTTAAGAGATAATAACTATCAAAAGATTGACACTCGTTTATGTTCGGTTTAATTGTAAAATTATGTCCAATGACCAACATTATATTAAATGGTAAAAATATATTCTAAATATACTTTAAAACCACTCAAATTCATAATTTATCACTATTAATTATTTTGATTAAAAAAAGTTGTTTTTAATTAAAATTTAGTAATTTTCACTATTCATCAAAATATGAAAGTTATCCGAAAAGTACCAAAATTTCACCTTAGGCTAAATTCGATATTCCGAATCCAAAAATGAAGTCCATTTAAAAATATAAAATATATATTATTTCAAAATTTAGGTATTACTATTCATAACGGCCAGTTTGATTGGTTGTGGTGTGTGTTAAAACTCGAAGTTGCGTACAACACACGCTACTGTTTTATTCAAAGGAAAGCGTACCGTGGAAGCTTGGGAAGTTTCATTTTAAATTTTTTGATGTCTCCATTTAGTCAAAAGTTTAAAATATTGTATTTAAAAAGGTTTCACTATCAAAAGTTGGTAAAAGTGCAATACTGAAAATGAATCTGTTCTTGCATTATGACTAAGAAACTCATAATATGGATTCTAAAATTATAAAGTTTAAAATTTAGTTAATACTATTCATGACCTCTTTTAATGGCTTTTTTTTGGTAAGTCATGGTGCAATTGAACTCGGTGTTGCGTGTAGTGCAAGTTATTAAATTATTTTGAAGAAATAACACACTATGAAATCTTGGGGTGTTACAGATATCATTAATAAATACCACCCTAAATTCTTCATGATATTACTTGGATTCTATATTCATTAGATCCATGAAAATAAATGGTGAATTAGTCTGTCCAAAAGGCATTACTGTAAACTCGTAATGCCCAAACCTAGTTTGAAATGCTATTTTTGGAATATCATCTTTACTCACACAAAAATAATGATATCCATATCGAATATAAATCTTTGAAAAATATTTGGCTCCATGCAGTGGATCAAATAAATAATCAATACATGGTAGGGGATACTTGTTCTTTATTATTATAGCATTAATCTCCCTGCAGTCAATTCAAAACCTCATAGATCCATATTTCTTCTTAACAAAATAAACAGGGTCTCCCCATATACTATCACTAGGGTGAATAAATACATTACCATTCAATTCCTCTAGTTGTTTCTTCAGTTCCACTAATTCCACAGTGGCCACTCTATAAGGGGTCTTTGATATAGGCCTTGAATGAAGAATTATGTCAATGGAAAACTCAATTACCCACTCTGGAAGATATCCAGATAAATCCTATAGAAACACATCAACATATTCTTGTACAATAGGTACATAATCTATTTGAAAATTACTTTCCTCACCCATAGTTATTTCATTACCTTCCTCTCAAATAATTGAATTTAGTAGAGCAACTGGGGGTGGATCCATATTATAATTAGATGGTGATGTTTTTCTAATAAAGATAAGGGATTCCATATCTTCCTAAAAAACTGTAACCTCCTTATTGAAATAAATTTTCACATCATGGATTGAAATCCAATCCATACCAAGGATTATATCATATTAAATCATGTGCATGATAATAAAATAAACAGATAAAGCACGTTTATTTTCCAAAATGGGTACTGCCTAACACAACTTTGTTTCAATGATACTCCCCTTAGGAGTTTTGAACGACAACTACAATATTAAAAAAAATTGGAAATATTTATTTTTCTTGGAAAACTTATAAGATATGAAAGAATATAATGATCTTAAATCAAATAAATCAATGGCTAAGTTAGAGGAAATGATTAATGTACCTGCCACCACATCATTATGAACATCAAACTCCGCAATTGTGGCTACATAATCTTTCCCTTGCTCCCATGTCCTTCATTGGGGAATGTTTCCTTGATTACAAGGAAAATCATTTACTTAATGTCCCCTCTCCCTAAAATTATAGCATTGAACATTAATATATTATTTATTACCCTTACAATCCCGATATAGGTGGCCTTTTTCTCCACACCTATAAAAAATAGCCATACCCTTCAGGAAAGTACCAGGGTGTATCCACCCATAACTATCATATGGTGGAAGGTTAAATCATCACTTCATCCACATTCCCTTATTTCCTTTTCCAGAGTTTTCATCATCCCTCTTCTTCTATTTCTTTCCCTAAAAATCATAAGACTTAGGTAATTCCATTTCCATCCTAATAGCAATTGAGACTATATCATCTTATGATGCGAAACAATGAGAGACTAGATACCTTTAGAGGAATGGTTTTGAACCATCAATGAACTGAATAATATTACTCCTTGGATTATGTATGTAGTCCATGACATGTCTTACAAACCTTGTGAATTTAGGTTCAACCTTTGAAACATTCTCATGCCCATTTTTCCTCATATTCAGAAACTACCTTTACATATCTTCTTTCTATCAAATAGGTAAGTATTTTTCTATGAATATTTCCTTAAAATACCTCCGTTCAATTTTTTCTATTTCTTCCTCCTATTTTGTGTTTTGGATTAAAGACCACCACTGATCTGCATCTCCCAATAGTTGATAAAATTTCTTGACAACCTTCTCATGTTCGTTACATCCCAAAGTGAGAAATATCTTCTCTAATGAACTTATCCACTCCTCTACTACAAATGGGTTTGTAGTCCTATTAAATGATGAAGGTTGTTGTAGCATAAATCAGTCAAACATATGTTCCCCACATTGTGTATCCGGATTCTCCATATGGGTAAGGTTATTATTCATAGCCTAAATCATCTTTCCTAGTATATTTATAAGTTTCTCAACACCAGTCACAACACCAGATCCAATATCATTATCGTGAATTGGAGGGAAATCCCTACATGGGACATGTACGTTCATGCGGTTCCTTTCTTTCCACTAGGAACCATTATTAAATAATGGCATAAACTAGATTAGGTTATGAATCATAATGTATAATATCAACATAGAAAAATACTTAGCATATATTGAAATTCTATACATAACGTATCTCATAATCATAAACATGCTTTCTTTGAGGAAAAATTTACATTTAAATCATTCATAATAGTTTGTATACAAAATGTGAATTATACTAAGAATATCCCCCAAGAGTGTCAAATGAGGTGTGTAGTAAGGCCCATTGACTTGTACCCAGATACTCGGGGTCATGCCCGAAACCCCTTGTTAGAGTTTTCACTCCTAGGTATATTTGTGCTAGAACCACAACCACTTATAGTATCCAAATAGGGATGTATTTTCTAGAAATATCCACATAATATATTCCTTACCAAAAAATACAGGATGTTCTTGTATGTTTATTCTCAAAGACTATATTAGGGTTTTCTCCTAGTCTACATTTTCTAAATCTAGTTTCCATGATTTATACAAAACTTCCTTTGATACCATTGGTAAGGACCCAACCCAAGTTTCTCGGAGCTAGTGCCTTATTTTATTACTTTGGAATATAAACAAGGAATATGTATCCCTAAGAACCTAGTAGTTTAGTATCTTTGTAAATAAGATACATACCTAAGTATAAAATTACAACTTGAAATGAAATACAACATAGAAAGTTGTTTGAAAACATCAATATCTCCTAGGTTATCCTTGCAGTTTATTCATAAAATACCTCTTCATGTCATGGGAAAATAAAACATAAGAAAGAGATGATCTCAAATGATTAGTAAGGGTAATCAATACAGTGGAATATATCATAAACATAAACATTAGGCATGGGAAATAACTAAAAACACAAGCCTTTAAAAATGAACTTGAACACATTATTGCAGGAATATGATCTGAATAAATAAATCCATAATAAAGCATGATCATGGTTATTCTACTAGTCAAATAGCCTAATTAAGATTAAAATAATAGTTTAATAATGAGTTAATTCATAATGTTGGACATCATAACCATACCATCAAGGCCTCATGCCAAGACCATAAATAATCATTTTTGTCAAGGCCTTGTGCCCAGAACGTAGTTTGTCTAATAAGAACTAACGATGCGTCAAGGGGATACATCGGGCCATAAAAATCAATTACTATGTCCAAATATATACTCATATGAATTGGGATAAACATAAAAAACATATACTTTTACATTGAAACTAACATTTGAAATGTCAATAACGTTCCCTTAACATTAAGCATAAACACTAAACATTCGGAGTAAATTGGTGAATGGTTTTAAGATAGCTCATCCATAGTCAAACTAATAATAAACCATTCAATTAAATATTTTAGATGATATCCTAAAATATTATTCCCAATAATACATAATAATCAACAAGAGTGTTGAAACAGATGAAGATACTCTTATAAAATCATAGAGTAACTCTTGAGATAAATACACTTTTTCTTTGAAAAGAAGTGTTATTTTAGAGAAGTCTGTGTATAAAACCAGAAGTTATCTAGTTATTATTTTCATAAAAAAATTAGTAGTTTTATAATGATAATTGTCACTAAAACCATATTATGGAGTACCCTTGAAAATAGGTAATAATTTGTGAAATTCCCTTGAATCTAGCTTGTATTTCATGAAGAATTTTTGCAAGATACTTTTAAAACATATGACTCACCATAAATGAAAGTAGGACTATGGTCAGTACACATATGTAGAACATTATCACAGAATATATGAGGAGTAAATATGAATAAATAAAAATTTAATTATGGTATGTAGAGAATAAGAGTAACCCGAATGAAAATGGAGGTTTGGGTAGAAAACCCTTACCAAAAGTCTGATGGTGTTCCTCACATGATCTTAATGACCTAAATAATAAAATTTATGTCCATAAATTAATGATTCCAAAAAATCCTATACATTTAATTTACTTATTATAACATTATTAGATTCATTAATGGCCTTTTGATGGGTTAAGTGATTCAATTTCATAGTTTGAGAGTGTTTTCTTCCTTGGTTTTCATTACCGATTTACTTATATTCATACGCGGATAAACATATAGAATGAGAATGGTTGTAAAAAATATAAGTTGTATGATATTTGTTAAAAAAAACATAATATTACATCGTTATTAAATTAATTTTATTTTTGGGAGTACATATGAATCATTATATAAAACTTTAATGACAATTATTTGGGTTAACATGAGGTTTTTTTATCACAACAAACTCATTTTGAATTATAAATTTAAATAATGTGTAAAAAAGGATTAAAAAACATAAATAAGTTATAATACACATATTATATTCTGGTTAAACCATACAAATGCTTTCATGACCATAATTAAAGACGGTAACAGAAAGTGAAAAATTGTCATCCAGGAATTTGATAAATTAACACATCTCGGATGGTGTTTTCATTTCTAGTATAAAATAATGAGAAATGAGAGATGATGAGAAATTATTCATTTATCATAACAAAATTCTAGTACATGTAAGGTACTAGATTCGTCACAAAATTTGGATGAAATGAGTTGACATAAAAGTAAAAGAAATGAACATGAAATAAATGAAATGAAAAGCGGAATTTACCTCTTGAAGTAATCTTCCTTGAGAGCCTCTTTAAGGGAGAGGTTTTGGTTTTTTTATGAGACCAAGGGATTCTGGAAATGGGGGAGGATCTTGGGAGGATATTTGAGCAGAATTTAAACAAGGAACAAGGCTTGAGAGAAGAGGGAGTGAGGGGGGGTTATAGTGGAGGAGAGGAGGGTTTTCACATTATTTATTCATTATTTTATTATTTTTCCAAATACAACCAATCATATTGATTCTCGTGACCAAGAATAGTAATATGTATATGTGAGTTCTAACCAAGTGGTCTAACATCAGCCTTACATTTCCTATGACTCAATAAATAATGTGTTTAGTATTTATCGTAAATTATCATATTTTACTATTCACCTAAAATTGAGGTATTTTAGAAAAATCCAACAAAATTCACCATAACCATTTTTCAATGTGTAGAATCCCAAAATGAAGTCCATTTTATCAAAATAATTTTTTAAATATTATTAATTTAATTTTCAAATAAAATCATAATTTATTTGATAAATAATAATTTTGAAACTATATTTCGTTTTATATCACTTTAAAAAATTAATTAAGATCTCATTATCTGATAACATTAAGACAATAAAATAACATTATGATTTACTATTCATAAGGGTCATATTACTATTCATAAGGGTATGTTTCTATTCACTAAAAATTAAGTTTTTCTTATTAGACTCTTAATATCTTACTGAATTCCACCGTGTATGTCCATTTTTCAAAATTTAAAACATAGAGATGAAAAAATTATGTTTATGGGGTAGGTTATAACAAAGTGGTGTTTTGTAGAAACTCAGTGTTTCATGCATTCAATATTAAATTTATTTTCAAAATCTTGGGGTGATACAGTGGATTATTCCATCAGCACAACAAAATTGTAGTATATAGAAGATACTGGAGATATCATGTTACTTTGGGATGGGGAAGTGAGAAGAAGATAAGAAAAGAAAGAACTTGAAAAGGAATTGAATAAAAGAGAAAGATATTTTTACCTCTTGAATTCCTCTAATTGAGAACCTCCTTAAGGCCATTGGTTTTGGAATTTTGGTGAGAACATAAGGTATTGAACATAGGGAAGAGTCTTGGGAGGACTATTGGATATAATTTTTACAAGGCTCAAAGATTATAAGGTGTGAGGAGAAGGGGTGGTATTTATAGTGGAGGAGATGAGTGTTTTATGAACATTTTCTTCATTTATTTATTATTTTGGATGAAGACTATGAATAGTTTGAGAATTATAATCAAATATATTAAAATAATGATGTATAGTTTGAGATTTCGGTCTTAAATTAGCCATACATCATCTATGACTCAATAATTCATGTATTTATCATTTATCCTAAATTATCGCATCTTACCATTCACTAAAAAAGTCAAGTATTTTTGGAAAATACATAAAATTGACCATAACCATTATTTGATGTGTAGAATTCAAAAATTAACTCCATTTTATGAAAATTGTTTTCTAAATATGAGAAATTTAATTTTTAATTAAAACCATCATTTACCCAAAAAACGTATTTTAAAAATATAACCGATTTTATAACACAATAGAAAATTAACCAAGGTCTCATAAAATTATCTTATAATCATAACACAAAAAATATTAATTTATAAATACATTATATGAAAATAAATTTTCATTTATTTCATTTTATTATTTATAAAATTGTAATTAAATATTTATGACTTAAAAAAATACCAAGAGTTAATTAATAATTTATAAAATATTAATTAACTTATAATATGATATAATTATATGAAAATTTCATTTATAGGATTCTTAAATTTTATTTATACTTAAATGGGTGAGTTTACTATTCCTTTGGTCGGTTTTACTATTCATAAGGGTCATATTACTATTCCAAATGTCAAGTTACTATTTCATCGGTATCAGTTCCTTAACATCTAGAAATATCTCTTATTTCACTCATTATTGATATACAATGTTTTTATTGTGTTTATTTAAGTGATTTTATGTGATTTATACTATATGAAATAATTATAAGAAGAGAAAACCTCATTGATAGAATTCTAGGTCGTTACATTCTCCCATCCTACAAAAATTTCATCCTCCGAATTTCTATAATGTTACCTCATAAAAAGATTAGGATAGTTCATCATCATACTTTTCTATGATTCCCACGTAGGCTCTTTAATTATATGATTTTTCAAAATACCTTTACCATCTAAGTCATCAAATTCCTCAACACATATTCTTCAGTGTCCAGAATCCGGATTGACACTTCACGGTAAGATAAATTTGGGTCCAATTATATTCCTTCATAAGTAAAGAAATATGATGGGTCTGGCATGTAATTTCAAAACAAAGAACCATGGAGCACATTGTGTACTTTTTAAATTCTAAGCCGTATTTCCAAATGATAAGTCACAACTCCAATTCTCTCTATAATTTCGAAAGCTCCAATATACCTGGGGCTCAGTTTCCCTATCATTCCAAATCATATAAAACCCTTCCATGGAGGTACATTCAATAAAAAATTATATCCACTTGAAATTCGAAATCCTTTCTTTTATTATCATCATATATATTTTTCCTACTTTGAGCTACTTTGATATGGGTTTGAATAGTCTTTACCTTCAACATTGTTTCCTACAAAAGCTCTAGGCCTACATGATTCCTATCACTAACTTTATCCCAACAAGTTGGTTTATGGCATCACTTTCCATACAATTCTTCATATGATGCCATTTAAATAATTGAATGGAAACTATTATTATAGGAATAATCTACCATAGATAAATATTGATACCACATAAATTTAAAATCAATTTATCATGATATCAACATGTATTCTGAATTTTGGATCATTCTTTCTAACTACCCATCAGTTTGAGGGTGATATGAAGTACTCTAATGAAGCTAAATATCCAAAAATTTCTACAGACATTTCCCGAATTTCAATGTAAATCATGGATCACAATAAAAAAAATTGAGATAGGTGTTCCATGAATCCTTTCAACTTCATTAATATATAGATGTGCAATGAAATTAAGTGGAAAATCTTCCATTATAGTAAGGAAATGTGCAGATTTGGTAAGTCGATCAACAATCACCCATATTACATCATTATTTCTTGTAGTTTTTTGTAATCAACTGAAAAAATCCATGGTGATGTCATCTAATTTTCATGCATAAATAGGTATAGGTTGCATGAATACCCTATGATGTTATCTTTCATCCTTCACCTATTGACAGACTAAGCATCTTGATACATAATATAACATCCTGAATTCGGATGCCACTAATGGTGCTCCGTACCCGGTTGGTTACATGGCCTCAAGCACATTTCCCCAAACGCCAGAGGTTTCTGACTAGAAGCACGGGCCCATGGTGTGATAGTGGGGAAAGTATTCCCTTATTCGCAGATTGTAACATAGTGGAAAAATAATATACAATAGTGAAAGCAATTAATACCATACAATTAAAACGACCATGGGAAGACTGATAATAAAGATAACTATAAGTCATAAAACAAAAAAGATAATGCTTCCAGTCACATCTTCTAAGAAATGAGATGAAGTAAGTACACTGTAGTAATACACAATATATTTCTCAATAGAACAAAAGGAAAAAAAGAAATAATGAAGCATTGTGAGCCTCGGCTCGGTCCCATGCTCTCCTACTCCTAAGTAGCACATCAAGTACCTGTAGCAGGGAACTTTCCCAAATAAACAACTACAATCATATAATATGATTGGGCCCAAAAGTATAACCCAAACAGGGTGTGAGACTAAATCCCAGTAGGCAACCACCCATGGTCTATGACATTATTTCAATGGATATTTATAATAGTAAGTGTACAATAGTGAAATCATTAAACTATGGGTACTCAAAAACAAGAACACCAGATTTCATGAAAGACAATGTAAATAAGTATAAGTGAAGACTGAATCCAAGCTTGCTATTTGGCTTGGCAGACACATCGTAAGTCATCCATTTTATTATTCACATTCCTTTAATTATATAGAAGTCTCAAGGTCATTCCTAGGCCCTATGACCCCCGGTATAAACGTAATTGTCAACTCGTGGGATAATAGTCATTTAATCATTTTCAAATAGAACCTGGCTGGGGTATCCCTCAATGGTTACTATATTTTATTGGAATTTTAAATAAGACTCAATGGTCACTACCACCATATCATCGCTCAATCATCACCCTTACATAATTACCTATTGGTCTCATTCATGGTCTTTTAACTGAGACCCTCATTCACCCATGATATACATAAGGTGCAATTAGTCACATGAGCCCAACCTTGTCTTTTCACTAAGAAAATGGATCTACCATTTCTAATTACCTCTATTTGTCATAATTCAATTCCATAATAAATTAAACACTTGTGAATCAAACAATCACATGACTTATCATTTAAACAACCCATGTGGGAACAATTCACATAATAAGTATCACATGAAAATCAAACAATTCTATGGTTTAGGCTTTTAATTTTCTCACGTGAGTAATTCATATCACATAAGAAGTTATTTTTTAACAAACCATGATTGGACATTTAAGTATAGACACTTAGGTATTCTCAACCAAATGAGTATCTGAGGGAAACACACCCATGGGGTGGCCCTAAATCATGGTTCACAACTCTAAACATGCTTTAAAAACATCTAATTAATTACCTAATCATCAATTGGAAATAACAGGGTTAATTATTCTATCATGCAACACCATAAATGTGTGTGTATGACACTTTGGCACATATAGTCAACTTGAAAATCAATGAAAGGCACAAGACCACCTACCAAATTCTTGTATGACTCTCCTCATCCAATTTCAACTTCTAATTCAACCAAGAATGGATTAGATCTAAAAAATGAGGTTAAAATCTCAAGCCCCGATAACTAGGTCGAGAGAAGAAATCACAAAAAAACTGATCAAGAGGAATCAATAGCTCCTAGAGGGGAATATAATGCATCCAAAGGTGTTCTAATCAGATATCAGACGACAAAACGGGAGGCCACCCTATCCTCAGATTTCATGGGTGTGCTATTCAATGAAGGAAGGGGTGAGTTCTGTACATTTTTTTAAAAATGACACTACTTCCTGATTTAATGAAAAAAAGAAATGTATACAGTGTGTACATGAAACTACATGCCATGTCCGTAAAATTTCTAGCGAGACCATTACATGGCCATGTACTAGGATTACATGGTCATGTACTAGGATTACATGGAATGTTTCCCTACATGCATAGTGTGTACATTAAAGTACATTGTGATTAGGTCCCAGTCATGTCATGTAACAGGATTGCATCCAAACCTTAAACTCTTTTTCGCTATTTTCAGAAGTGTAAACTGAAAAGGAAAGATTCGTACCTCAATGGAAGAACCAGTTTCTTACAAAGATCCCCCCTTAAAGCAATTCATCCCAGAATTTCCCTTCCAATGTTGATGAAGAACTGTCTGAGAACAATTCTAGACACTGTGATCAAACATCGACCTCCCTCTCCCACGTCTTGTCTTGTACTCAGATGTGATACCATAGAACTCATACCAAAGGAACAAACCATCCATGGATAACATTCGTGCTACAATCCACAATACGAATGTTGTTCTCCTCAAAGGATGCATCTTCCTACAACTCCTATTCCTCATGGTGAAAGGTGTGAGATGGGTCTGAAATGTAACATGACAACTGAGAAATGTGGAAGACGTCATGCGTATCCCTATACCTCTGAGGCAACTGCATTCTATAGGCAACTGGTCGGACCCTCTCTAGAATCTCAAATAGATAGACGTATCTCAATAAAAGCTTACCATGTCTCATTATCCTCTTATGTCCCAAACTCGTTGTGACATGTAATAAAACTCTATCTCGACCTGAAACTCAAAAGGCCATCTACGATGATCGACATACGATTTATGAAGAGACTGCATAGTATCCAATTAACTTCGAATCAACCGAACCTACTTAGTTGTCTCCTGGACAAGACGAGGTCCCAACATCACTACCTCTCCTACCTCCATCCAACACAGAGGTGATCGGTATAGACTACCATAAAATCCTCATATAGAGCTATATGAATATAATATTGGAATATATTTTTGTAGTAGAACTCAAAAAGGGGTGTGTGTGTCTCCTAGCAACCCCCGAAATCGTGGATGCATGACTGAAGCATGTCCTCTAGCACCTAAATCATGCACTCTGACTGGACATATACCTAGTGGTGGTAAGATATGCTCAGAAGCACATGTGTACCCAAATCCCTTTGTAGAACATTCCAGAAATGATAAGTAAAATAGAAATCCCTATCTAAAACAATAGAATTAAGAACCCTGTGTATTCGTACTATATCACGATTGTACAACCTCCTAAGATCATCAATATTGAAGGTTTCCTTGATCGGCAGGAAATGTATAACCTTTGTAATCTTGTCAAACACAACCCATACTACATCATTATCTCGGGGTGACCTCGGTAAACCCATCCAAAAATCCATCACGATTTCATTCCATTTCCACTCATGAATGGTTACCTGCCGAAAAAGTCCTTTTTGTCTTTAGTGTTCTACCTTCACATGTTGATAGGTGGAACATCCCATGAAAAAACCAGCTACATCTCTCTTCATATCTGGCTACCAGTACTGATGATGTAAATCCTGATACATCTTGGTGACACCAGGATGCACCACTCAAACTAATGCATGAAAATACCACATCATCTTCTCCCGAATGTCTGCTGACACCCATATGCAACCTTTTAAACACATAACCTCATCCTCACCTATTGTCCAACTAGGAGGAGATTCCTCACCTACCACACTCTCCCATAGAACTAGGCCTTCCGAATCTTATAGCTACCTCATCTTAACTCTGTCAAGTAGGGTAGAGGTAACTGCTTGGGATGAAAGAAAAGTTTTTCCCTATGTGTCGTGTGCCTCCAAGTGCATATTAGTGAATAATTCCATAAGATTACACTCTCTATTGTCCTACTATACTACCTGCATCCGAGTCCTACTTCGTAGAGAATTAGCCCCTATATTTCCTTTTCTAGGTGTGTTGTAAAGCTCAGAGCCGAAAGACTAAAAGAATTCCACCCACCATCACTGCCTTAGATTTAGATCACACCGAGAAAAGATGTACTTGATAATTTTTTGGTCCGTGTATTCCAAAAAATGCTCTACAATAAGTAATGTCTCTAGTAGCTTAAGGAATGATCAACCATGGATAAATTGAGATCATGAATTAGGTAGTTCCTCTAATGTGGACTCAACTACTGAGACCCGTACACAACAAATCAATCCCCCTGCATAAGCACTGCTCCAAACATGATACATGATGGGTCATAGTAGATAGTGTAACTCCTTCACAACTTTGAAAAAATCAATATTGGTACTGGAGTTAATCTCACTTTCAGCTTTTAAAAGTCCATCAAATAAGAATCTGACCATACATACTTCACACCATTATCTTTAAATCCAATCACCAGTGTTTCTAAGCATGATAAGTCCTGTATAAAATGCATGTATTAGCAATACATCCCTAGAAAACTCCACACCTCAAAGTCGTTCTTGGGATTCTCCCAGGTAACTACTACTCTAACCTTCTCAAGGTCCACTAATACTCCTGTCTCTGAGATTATGTGACTCAGGAAGTGAATCTGATCCATCTAGAAGTGGAAATTTGTGAGATTAGCATATAAATAATGCTCTCTCAGTGTACTAAAAAATATCTCAATATTGGTGTCATGTTCGTGTCGATTATGAGAATACACCAAGATATCATCCATGAAAACCACAAAGAACGAGTCAAGATAAAGATGGAACAATTTGTTCATTAGTGCCATAAATACTTCATGTGCGTTCGTGAGACCAATGGACATTAAAAAATAATCATACAGACCATACCTATTCCAAAAGTCAATGTGAGGTACTTCTGATGATCTAACATGCAATTTATGATAACCGGATCTCAAATAGATCTTAGATAACAACGGATTTCCTCAAAGATGATCGAAGAGATCACCTATTCACATAAGAGGATACCGGTTTTTAATCATCAATTGGTTCAATTTCCAATAATCCATGCATAGCATGAGGGTACCGTCCACCTTTTTCGTAAAAACGACTAGAAAACCCCAATGAGAAGTACTAGGTTGGATGCAATCCTTAGCCTCCAAATCCTCTTGATGCCTCTTGAGTTCTTTCAACTCTGTCGTTTCCATCCTATAAGGAGGAATGGATACCAGTGCAGCTCCTGGTACTAGCTCAATAGAGAACTCTACCACTATTACCAAAGGTAAATCTAAAAAGTTTTTTGGGAAGTCATCCTTGAAATGATAGAACACTGGAGGAAAATCCATCTGACATGTCCCCTAGTCATCGAGATATAAACTAAAAATCTGTGCTATCATCCCACTCATCTCACGATACTCAGGTCCAGCTCAGCTTTCCTAAACATCCCATTCACACTTGTGTAGAAATGATCTTCCCTCTGATGACATAAATCTCACCCTATTATTATATAAATCTAAAATGGATTTAAAGAAGACTAACTATTCCATTCTAAGTATGAAATAAAATCATGTCATCTCTAAAACATAGAGATCCCAAACGAAGTGAAACCCACCAATTTCAAGGTGGAGCTCCTTGTGCTATCGCACACCTTACATTATAATACCTAACATAATGTATAGTTTCATATCATCATCAATAGTAAAAACATGGGGCCCTATGATCTCTACAACAGGCTGAAATATGAAACTATGTGAAGTCCCTGTATCAAAAAGTGAATAAGATAAGATAAATGTGCCTTGAATAGTACCTATGATAGTAGAAGGTACGAGATCATTCTCCTATTAGGTATATTGAACAACATATGTTTGGACTATTTTGCGGCCCTAAGACACATCCTAGCTACCCTGAGTTCACATTCCATTCTGTCGCAATGATCCTGGGGTATGGATACCACTATCACGACCACTGCCTCAGCCTATGTGGTCCGACTTATTCTAGTTCCAAGATTGGTGAGAGGCTGCTCGCCCTATTATTGAACATGGAGTCTATGCAGACCCTCTCTCACTAGCCACTAGAGGAAAAGTCATACAAAACTCTAAATATGTCCCATCTTTCTATAATCTCGACACTTGAATGAGTCTATTGGGAAATTTGGTCAAGTATTCCCAATTATTATACACTAAAGCACCTCACATGGATATCAAAAGATATTTTTTGAGTACTAAATTCTACACGTGTAAGCTCTAGACAATGCTTCCTACTACCAATCGAAACAATACGAGATCTTGGTGTCGAACCACCTTGGATTGCATCTCCATATTCCCCCTGATTCTGCTTAGTAATCAGCTCCTAGTTCACTATAGCAGATACAATAGTCAACTAGAAGATATTCACCTACGATCAGATATCGTACCTGATACCATCCTCGAATCACCTAGCCTTTGACAGATCGTCACCCATCAGAATAGGTGCAATGTGATGGATCTCATTCAAGCAGGCAGTGTAATCCATAACTGATAGAGTTCCCTACTCCCGATTCATAAACTCACGGGCTTTGTCAGCCATCAGCGTCTCAGGATAGAAGTGGTCATAGAAGACTATCTAAAAATATTCCCATTCCATGTACCACTGATTCTCTGTATGTATGGAAACATCCCACCACCTCTTGGTGGAATCACGCATCATATATTCCACGAGCATGACCCTCCTCTCAGGAAGTGTCTTAAGATTATCGAATATTGATGACATGGCCTCTATCCATGACTCTACAACCAATGGCCCAACTTACGTAGAAAACATGGGCGGATGTTGCTGCGGGAACACTCGTGTCATTTCTTTCATAGACATGGCTGATTGTTGTGCCCCCTGAAAGGTTTTTATGATCCTCATAAATCCTTCACGAAACTATGCGTCAGAACCTATTTTTATTATAAAGGTTGGTCCCACAACTGAAATGACTAGAGGATCCACTAGTAGCCTATGGCCTACCACCTTTGGGGTATGATCATCACTAATCTACTAGAATATAACTTGAATTCATTGTAGAGGCATGGATCTACAAGATCAAGAACACCTCAGTTCTAGTTGTGATCAATTTTCACAGTTCAAGGGTTCAAGAACTAAATAGAATAAGAAAATAATAAAAATTTAACAAAAGGTGAGTACACAATCCTTAGGGACCATACATGGTTTGCACACTTAAGATCTTACATGGTCGTGTACTTCCATTGGGCTGGGTGTGTAAACACCCCAGGTACATGACATGTTAGTTGTGTACACAACGTGTACACCGGTCCCCCATCCTATCCATGTACTTGTACATGACCAGATTCGAAAGGGGTTTGTCTGAGTAATCCCACATTGTGTGTATTGCTGAAACACTCCATCCCATGTTCCTTCTCACGTGGCCGAACACACAGTCACTTACTACGTGACGTGTACTTAGGAAAAGTTCTCTCTTCCCAAATAGAAGAACATATGGCGTGTGTTCATAGAATCACACAATGTGTTGTCTGGGTTTCCAAATAGTAAGCCTCAGAAACATCCCCAGAACCCCAGTTTTTGAAAAATAAAGCAACAGTGTTCCAAATTCCAATCCATGGGGGCCCATACTCCCCACGAATCAAATTTTGGCATCTACATATAGCACGTAACAAAAAAATCTATATCCCATGGCCAAAACATGATCCAACAATTTCCGATCCAAAAGGGCCCATACTCCTTAGGTACCAATGTTTTGCATCCATCCAATTAAACCATAATGCGTACCAATACACCTATCAGAATAGCATGCATATCTATCATGATATCTATCACAACAACATAAAATCAGTAATCCTCTCTAAATGGAATGGACAAAGTGCATGACATGTGATTTCTAACAAGTTCATATATGATGCATGAGATGAAATACCAACATATCATCAGGATAAAAAAATAGAACCACAATGATATAAATAATAATATCACAAAACAAGTGCGTCCCTAAATGGTGAAATCAAATCAACTATAATAGCTCAAAAACCAAAAATCACAATTCAATTAGAGGTAATTTGGATTTTCCCAATACACTGGATAGTTACTCCCAGTCACAACTAATTAACAACTACATTTCCTTCCTATCCCTATATAATGTATGTAAGTCGTAAAGAAAAATAGAAAAGAAATCCCTCTAATACAACTTTGTAACATCTCGGATCCGGATGCCACTGATGGTGCTTCATACCTAGTTAGTCTCGTGGCCTCAAGTGAATTTCCACAAATTCTAGAGGCTGCTGATTTGTAGAGAGGGCCTATGATGTGATAGTGGGGATGTAACACCCCAGGTAAATAAAGAATATGACATTTTCATATTTATCCATATTTGTGAATAAAATATTGATATGACTTTAAAGGGGACGCTATGATCGATGGCGTACCCAACACGCAACAACGAGTTTCTTGGGAATATTACATTGCACTCTAATAATAAAATAATATTATTTTAAATGGTAGTTAACATGTAACCGTTGTAATGGCGGGAATGGATAGAAATAACTAAAATATGATTATATATGTTTTTAAATGTTTTTACATTTATCCAATAAAGGATAGAGTCTTAAAATACGGAAAGAATTCAATTTTAGGCGTATATGCCCTAGTTTTCACTAAAGGTTCACTTATCACCTTTTGATGTTGAACCATCATTAAATATAGTTTTGTTCACTCATAAACATTATTTTGGACCAAATAAAACTCTTATTAAGAATCGGGAAATCAAAATTTACTTTGTGTAAATTTTTGGTATCTTTCCGATAAAGTTCATTTTTTTAATGAATAGTGTAAAATGTTGTATTTTAATTCAAAACCTATTTTTAATCTAATTTATTTATATGATTAGATTATCTTTTGAATTGGTTTTAAAGTGAAATTAGAATAAATTTTTACCATTAAATCCAATAGTGGTCGTTGGAATTAATTTCACTATGAAATCAGACTTAAACCAGTGTCAATCTTTTGATACTTATTGTTTCATAAAAACACGATATTTGCTCTGACAGCGGGAATTAATTATTAAATTAATTAATGTGACTTATATATTTTTAATTTTTTAAAATAGTTTTCATTTTTGAATTTTTAATATCAAATATAGCTTAGGGTGAATTTTTGGTAATTTTCCGAAAAACTTCAATTTTTGATGAATAGTGAAACCACTAAGTGGTACTTATAAAAACTGATTTTTCCATTTAAATGAAATTTTGCCATCATTGTGTTTTGAATTTCAAAAATCCGACATACATGGTTGTCATTAAGAAGTAAAATGTGGTTCAATGGGATAAAAATAATTTTTTGGTGAATAGTAACTTATTAAGTTTTTAATCGCGATTAGAGGTAATTAGTGTAGTTTAAGGTAACAATAATGTTTTAATAATATGAAATGAACATGAAACATATCCTAACCTCATTGGATGTGTAATGGAAGACCATGAAAAGCCATGGGTCAACTTGGGGACCCCTTGGAGCCACTTTGGTTGGGAAATGACATAAATAACTTTTTATTTAATGTAAAAGTAAAAATGACACAAACATGATATGTTTTACTAAAACAATTTTTAAGTGGGGTTATACAAGTCAGATTTTTTATTATAAATTTTCATTAGAAAGCTAAAAAGATTTTATAAATCATAGTAATTTTTTTTATAATTTGTAGACATTAAATAAATTAAAGTATTTATGACATCATAATGATGCAGCGATGACATCATTATCTGACGATTTAAATAAAATGAGAAGATAATGTAAACTATATGACCTACAGATGTCCAAAACATAATGGATGGGTGGATTTCGAACCCTTATCACCTTATCCACGAATTATATCAATGTGGGACCTTTTAAAACTGAAACACATTTTCAAATAAAGTAATATTTCTTACTTTCCAAAAGTGCCCCTCCTCTCCTCTTATAAAAGGCCTCCACCTCTACCTCATTTCACACACTGCTCAAGCATTTGGCTCAGCCAACCCCTGCCCATTTACTCTCTCCACATCCCTCTCCTCATCCTAGAGGATTGTTTTTGGGCAGAATCCTTTCAAAGGAAGCCTTTAGGCTCAAATCAAAAGGAGTTACACTTTTAAAGGTAATTCATTCTCTCTTGTTCATTTGTTTTATTTTGCTTCTCCAACCCCCTAAACTCTTTTTATTTACTTATTTTGTAACAACACCAGTATCTTCAATATACTAGGATGTTTTTATAAGATTTATTAGAGCTACACTCTCACAAAACTACATCAAATGGTTAAAGAACATACAGTTTCCGTGGATGGAGAAATTCTGCCTCCCGAAACGATGATTGTTCAATACTCATTTAACACCTTCAAAGGTGGCCATTATGATGTCACTATTTTTATATATGATATATAATATGTTTATGTTTTCCTTAATCTTCTGTTTTTTTTCATTTTGGGCATACCTTTATGGTTTCCATTATGGGTAAACGCGATATCTTCATTTAAGGAAGTGCGGACTACCGCCCCCTCAAAGTGATTTGATTCGTTAAATACCATATGTGGGACGTATAAAGTATGGAACCATGATATTATATATTATATTATACTGGAATTATAATATACCTTTATATCATTATTATTCCATTCTATAAGATACGAAATAGAAATGAAAGTAGCGTTCATGCGTACGTACGGCTTACCGTCTCCATGAACGATGCATTTCATTTCTTACCTCTAAATGATTATGTAATGTTATAAATGCATGAATTTACTGGATATATATGACATATATGATATCTAAATCATGAATACAATTCTTTATATAATAAAAATTTGGCCACACGAACAACATGTAATTGTAAGAAGTCCACTTTCGACTTAAGAACCAAATATCGGCAAAACAAATATTATTAACTTAAATGATTACATAATGTTTATGACATGGTAATAAGTGATATAAAAGGAATAATGAACTTGAAAAAGGTTCTTAAGGAATTAGAAATTAACTCAAGTTTGTTATTCAGGAGATTAAAGAAAGATCGAGTCAAGTCGGACCCGAGGTAAGGGATCCTACTCCTCTCTTTCTTTTTAAGTACACACTTTTATGTCATTTCTTTTAAAGCTCATCTTTCTTGTTACTGGGATGATCTTTTATATTACACTTACTTTAATTTTTATGTTCATGTGATGAGAGACCCTATTCTCTCTCATCAATCCATTTTGGAAGTTTTGAGTGGCGCCGTTAGGCTGCCAAACTTTCGTAAGAGATCTAACCTCTATCTTTTTTTATAAGTACTCTCCTTTATGTCACTTCTTTTAAGCTCCTATTTGTAATGTTGGGGGATGTTATTTTATATTCCGATTTCTGTAAATTTTATTGTAATTTGATGAGATACCCTATTTGATCTCATCAATCCATATTCGGAAGTTTTATGTGGCGTCATTAGGCTGCCAGGTTTTCGTACGGGATTTTTCATCTCACTTTTATTCCCGTGAGATTTATGCTACATTTGCCACAAATTCCATTGAGTGGTGTATTTACTGCCCATTATTCTACTCTTTGTGTAATATAATTTCGTTTATGAGTATCTACATCAATGATCTATTTTCCTTCTTTCATGGGGTGTATGTTTTGAAAGATACCCAAGTCGGTAAGGGAACCTTTCACCCTCCTCTTTTTTAAAAGACTTCTTTTGTTGGGTCTTTTAATTTACATATTTTTATGTTGGGATATGTTCTCATATATCCTTATTGATGTAAATTTTATTTCCATGTGATGAGATACTCTTTTTATCTCTCATCAACTCATTTTGATGTGATGTCGTTAGGCTGTCAAGGGAACTTTTTAACCCAATTTCGATTTCTTTGGGTTCAACATGTAGTCATTGAATATGTCATCCATTGAATATGTGTGAATGACATTTTATTGTTTTAAACTTAATATCCACTTATATTGTGTGTATTTATATTTGTGACACATATTTTTGATATTGATTTGTCCTTAATTTAAGGATACCTTCTTTATAAGTGATTTCATCACATTTGACATTTCTATTGAGGGTTCATTGTTGTTATGCACCAATTCACTCTTATATGGTGTATATACTGTCCTTTGGAGTATTATATCATGAATCCATTTATTCTCATGATATTATAAAGTTCTGACTAAATGTTATTCCTCAAATATTGTATTCAAGTGTCTCTAATTTTGGTAAAACCCCTTTAACCAAAATATCGTTTTAAATGTTTTAATTATTTGTTCTTATTAATATCCATGTTTTCAAAATGGTTTTAAGGATTTATTTATATGGATATTAATGGTTTAAAATTTTAAGCTTCAAGGTGGTATGGGACACTTTGATTCAAAAATCTCTTTATTAAATGTTTTAAATGGTTTTGGAAATGGTTTCTTTTTGAATGGATTCATTATTTCAATATACTAAAATGTTATATTGTGATTGAAATGTGGAAATGTTATGTTTCCTTTATGCATGTTTTATGTGACACATTTATGTTATGGTTCTTGGGCATTGTTATTAAAATGGGTGGTTCCGTGATAAACTAAGGGCGGGTGAGCCCGATATAGCTCTCCAATGCATTGGGTAACGCGACGGAGTGAAACGTTAGGGTTTCTATGAAGAGATTTAGGGAATATACTATGATGGGTATTCCAAACATAACCAAGAGGGTTAATCCCTACATAATAATGTTATGAATTCCTCAAGTTACCTTTATGTCTTATGTTTTCTATGATTTATTCATGATTTCATATGCCTATGTTTTATGGGTAAAGTGTGATTTCATTCTAATGTATATATGAACTCATGTTTCCTTTCCATATTTTTGTATCCCTTACTGATCTTTTTATGCTCATCCCAAGTTTTTGAAATGTTTTTCACAGGTCAAGGGAAGGGTACATGATGTGATGATAGTGTCAAGGATGTGTCAAGAAAGAATCCATGTTTTATTTTAAATATGTTTCCATTGATGGGAAGAATGAATACTGTATTTTATGTAACCACTTTGTTTAAATGTGGAATGTAATGCAAGTTTCATGATCTAATTCTCTAAAACTCTAAACCTGAAAAGATCCTCAATGTGTAATCTTTTAATAACTCAAGATTAAGTAAGGTTTAAGGCTGGGGCCTTATAGTTGGTATCAAAGGTCGGTTTAGATAACTTTTGAGGTTAGGGTATTCTTTAAGCATAAGTGACATTACCATAATGGTTAGGATTTCAGAAAGAGTCTTAGTTTTAGATAAAGTGAATGAGTAAGTATATCTTAGTGTTTATCTTAATCATTAGTACGTGATGGTTATGTTGATATACTCACAATAACCTTTTTGGTTTTAGTAAATTCCTGGATCTAGCAGGCACCAAAGTGACAATGGGTTTGAAGGAAACTGTGGTGGTTCTCTGATTAAGAGACTATATGAGATGGGGGATTCAATGAGGAATCTCATGGTTGTTCTAAACCAACTATCAAGGAGTCATGATCAACCACTTCAACCTTGGTGAGTTCTCTTATGCATCATGTACGAGATGGCAAACTCGATGTGGAAATTCAGGTAATAATTATTAAGGTAACCATTAGGGTTTATATGATCCTTACTTTTGAGGTAATTATGGGTTATTATATGTTATGATGGAAAATGAAAGGCATGAGATAAACTTGAGGTTAAAATATGTTATGATAATCTTCGAAGATTTTATCTCATTTTGGGGAATGTTTTAAGAATTATATAGTTTTGGAAAAAGGACAACACGCAGACCGTGTGACAACCCGTCACGTCGGAAAAAGCTGCGGGAATCAAACCCACAACCAATGTGCGACTAGTATTTATCACCTACCACTGGACTACGTGAAGTCCCTGGTTAGTTTGACTGATTCTTTTTGGTTATGTGATTTTATGAATTAAGAGTAAGTTGATTTTGGGTTATTTATGAAAATGATTAACCTATCATGGAGGATATGTGATTAGGTTAATTACTTTTTAATACGAGACTTTAGGAGCAACTGATGTTGTTTGGAGATAAATGTTACGATTTAACTTGGAAGACTATGTGACTAAATCCTTCAAATATTTGGGTTTCAATCTTATATTGGTTTACTTTGAAGAATTTTATGGACAAATTGTTTATCTAATGGTCCTCGTTGAACTTTGGGTTTTGTTGGACAAATTTTAGAGGTTAAGAATAGATTTTCTTTTTATAAAGGGTTATCCTTTTCTGGATTATCTGATCTTGTACTAGCCTTTTTGGTTTTGGTTTTGGTAAAATTCTAAATACATGGGAAGTATATAGTTCTCTTTTGTGGATTAGGTGATTTTCTAAAAGTTTATTATAGTACTCTTAATGTGAACAAGTCTTCCTAAATACTTGCCTTTTGGTGAAAATATGAGTTTGTGTAAGGAATCTAATAAAAGTTGAAAGTCAACATGATAAGTGATTATGTTTCCTTATTAATAAATTCCCCAATAAAAATTATCTTAAAACAAAAATGTTGTCTGTTAACTTTTCCTACTGGGGAATCGAATGCCGTTTAACCCATCACAAGTTTGTGATTTTCTTGTGGTTAACTTTCTCCTAAATATGTTTTCTATCACTCTCCATCAGAACATGACCCTTTGTTTTTTCCTCCATGTCCATATTTTCATACTTGGAATCCTAGTATGGGTTAACTCGGGTGACCTCTGTGCTTATCTTTCTTTATTTTAAAGTGATTGTTTTACCGACTTTTGTTCCGATGTGGGACTTTCAAGGATGTTTCCAAGATCAATTTTAAAAAATGTGAGGACGCAATTTCCAAAAAGGGGGGAAGGATGTAACACCCCAGGTAAATAAAGAATATGAAATTTTCATATTTATCCATATTTTTGAATAAAATATTGATATGACTTTAAAGGGGACGCTATGCTCGATGGCATACCCAACACGCAACAACAAGTTTCTTGGGAATCTTACGTTGCACTCTAATAATAAAATAATATTATTTTAAATGGTAGTTAACATGTAGCCGTTGTAATGGCGGAAATGGATATAAATAACTAAAATATGATTATATATGTTTTTAAATGTTTTTACATTTATCCAATAAAGGATAGAGGCTTAAAATACGGAAAGAATTCAATTTTAGGCGTATATGCCCTAGTTTTCACTAAAGGTTCACTTATCACCTTTTGATGTTGAACCATCATTAAATATAGTTTTGTTCACTCTTAAACATTCTTTTGGACCAAATAAAACTCTTATTAAGAATCGGGAAATCAAAATTTACTTTGTGTAAATTTTTGGTATCTTTTCGATAAAGTTCATTTTTTTTAATGAATAGTGTAAAAGGTTGTATTTTAATTCAAAACCTCTTTTTAATCTAATTTATTTATATGATTAGATTATCTTTTGAATTGGTTTTAAAGTGAAATTAGAATATATTTTTACCATTAAATCCAATAGTGGTCGTTGGAATTAATTTCACTTTGAAATCAGACTTAACCCAGTGTCAATCTTTTGATACTTATTGTTTCATAAAAACACGCTATATGCTCTGACAGCAGGAATTAATTATTAAATTAATTAATGTGACTTATATATTTTTAATTTTGTAAAATAGACTTCATTTTTTAATTCGTAATATCAAATATAGCTTAGGGTGAATTTTTGGTAATTTTCTGAAAAACTTCAATTTTTGATGAATAGTGAAACCACTAAGTGTTACTTATAAAAACTGATTTTTCCATTTAAATGAAATTTTGCCATCATTTTGTTTTGAATTTAAAAAATACGACATACACTGTTGTCATTAAGAAGTAAAATGTGGTTCAATGGGATAAAAATAATTTTTTGGTGAATAGTAACTTATTAAGTTTTTAATCGCGATTAGAGGTAATTAGTGTAGTTTAAGGTAAAAATAATGTTTTAATAATATGAAATGAACTTGACACATGTCCTAAACACATTGGATATGTAATGGACGAACAAGAAAAGCCATGGGTCAACTTGGGGACCCCATGAAGCCACTTTGGTTGGGAAATGACATAAATAACTTTTTATTTAATGTAAAAGTAAAAATGACACAAACATGATATGTTTTAATAAAACAATTTTTAAGTGGGGTTATACAAGTCAGATTTTTTATTATAAATTTTCATTGGAAAGATAAAATTATTTCCTAAATCATAGTAATTTTTTTATAATTTTTAGACATTAAATAAATTAAATTATTTATGACATCATAATGATGCAGCGATGACATCATTATCTGACGATTTAAATAAAATGAGAAGATAATGTAAACTATATGACCTACACATGTCCAAAACTTATTGGATGAGTGGATTTCGAACCCTTATCACCATATCCAAGAATTATATCAATGTGGGACCTTTTAAAACCGAAACACATTTTCAAATAAAGTAATATTTCTTACTTTCCAAAAGTGCCCCTCCTCTACTCTTATAAAAGGCCCCCACCTCTACCTCATTTCACACACTCCTAAAGCCTTTGGCTCGGCCAACCCCTAACAATTTAATCTCTCCACATCACTATCCTCATCCTAGAGGATTCTCTTTGGGCAGAATCCTTTCAAAGGGATCCTTTAGGCTCAAATCAAAAGGAGATACACTTTTATTGGTAATTCATTCTCTCTTGTTCATTTGTTTTATTTTGATTCTCCAACACCCTAAACTCTTTTTATTTACTTCTTTTGTAACAACACCAGTATCTTCAATATACTAGGATGTTTTTATAAGATTTATTCGAGATAAACTCTCACACAACTACATCAAATGGTTAAAGAACATACGGTTTCCGTGGATGGCGAAATTCTGCATCCCGAAACGATGATTGTTCAATACTCATTTAACACCTTCAAAGGTGGCCATTATGATGTCACTATTTTTATATATGATATATAATATGTTTATGTTTTCCTTAAGCTTCTGTTTTTTTCATTTTGGGCATACCTTTATGGTTTCCATTATGGGTAAACGCGATATCTTCATTTAAGGAAGTGTGGACTACCGCCCCCTCAAAGTGATTTGATTCGTTAAATACCATATGTGGGACATATAAAGGATGGAACTATGATATTATATATGATATTATACTGGAATTATAATATACCTTTATATCATTATTATTCCATTCTATAAAATACGAAATAGAAATGAAAGTAGCGTTAATGCGTACGTACGGTTTACCGTCTCCATGAACGGTGCATTTAATTTCTTACCTCTAAATGATTATGTAATGTTATAAATGCATGCATGTACTGGATATATATGACATATATGATATCTAAATCATGAATACAATTCTGGATATAATAAAAATTTTTCCACATGAACAACATGTAATTGTAAGAAGTCCACTTTCGACTTAAGAACCAAATATCGGCAAAACAAATATTATTAACTTAAATGATTACATAATATTTATGACATGGTAATAAGTGATATAAAAGGAATAATGAACTTGAAAAAGTTTCTTAAGGAAGTAGAAATTAACTCAAGTTTGTTATTCAGGATATTAAAGAACGATCGAGTCAAGTTGGACCCGAGGTAAGGGATCCTACTCCTCTCTTTCTTTTTAAGTATACACTTTTATGTCATTCCTTTTAAAGATCATCTTTCATGTTACTGGGATGATATTTTATATTACACTTACTGTAATTTTTATTTTCATGTGATGAGAGACCCTATTCTCTCTCATCAATCCATTTTGGATGTTTTGAGTGGCGCCGTTAGGCTGCCGAACTTCTGTAAGAGATCTAACCTCTCTCTTTCTTTTTAAGTACTCTCCTTTATGTCACTTCTTTTAAGCTCCTCTTTGTAATGTTGGGGGATGTTCTTTTATATTCCTCTAGCTGAAAATTTTATTCTAATGTGATGAGATACCCTATTTGATCTCATCAATCCATATTCGGACGTTTTATGTGGCGTCGTTAGGCTGCCATGTTTTCGTAAGGGATTTTTCATCTCACTTTTATTCCCGTGAGATTTATGCTACATTTGCCACAAATTCCATTGAGTGGTGTATGTACTGCCCATTATTCTACTCTTTATGTAATATACTTTCGTTTATGAGTATTTACATCAATGATCTATTGTCCTTCTTTCATGGGGTGTATGTTTTGAAGGATACCCAAGTCGGTAAGGGAACCTTTCACCCTCATCTTTTTTAAAAGACTTCTTTTGTTGGGTCTTTTAATTTACATATTGTCATGTTGGGATATGTTCTCATATATCCTTATTGATGAAAATTTTATGTCCAAGTGATGAGATACTCTTTTTATCTCTCATCAACTCATTTTGATGTGATGCCGTTAGGCTGTCAAGGGAACTTTTTAACCCAATTTCGATTTCTTTGGGTTCAACATGTAGTCATTGAATATGTCATCCGTTGAATATGTGTGAATGACCTTTTATTGTTTTAAACTTAATATCCACTTATATTGGGTGTATTTATATTTGTCACACATATTTTTGAGATTGATTTGTCCTTAATTTAAGGATACCTTCTTTATAAGGGATTTCATCACATTTGACATTTCTATTGAGGGTTCATTGTTGTTATGTACCAATTCACTCTTATATGGTGTATATACTGTCCTTTGTAGTATTATATCATGAATCCATTTATTCTCATGATATTATAAAGTTCTGACTAAATGTTATTCCCCAATTATAGTATTCAAGTGTCTCTAATTTTGGTAAAATCCCTTTAACCAAAATATCGTTTTAAATGTTTTAATTATTTGTTCTTATTAATATCCATGTTTTCAAAATGGTTTTAAGGATTTATTTATATGGATATTAATGGTTTAAAATTTTAAGCTTCAATGTGGTATGGGACACTTTGATTCAAAAATCTTTTTATTGAATGTTTTAAATGGTTTTGGAAATGGTTTCTTTTTGAATGGATTCATTATTTCAATATACTAAAATGTTATATTGTGATTGAAATGTGGAAATGTTATGTTTCCTTTATGCATGTTTTATGTGACACATTTATGTTATGGTTCTTGGGCATTGTTATGAAAACGGGTGGTTCCGTGATAAACTAATGGCGGGTGAGCCCGATATAGCTCTCCAATGCATTGGGTAACGCGAAGGAGTGAAACGTTAAGGTTTCTCCGAAGAGATTTAGGGAATATACTGTGATGGGTATTCCAAACGTAACCAAGAGGGTTAATCCCTACGTAAGAATGTTATGAATGCCTCAAGTTACCTTTATGTCTTATGTTTTCTATGATTTATTCATGATTTGATATGCCTATGTTTTATGGCTAAAGTGTGATTTCATTCTAATGTATATATGAACTCATGTTTCCTTTCCATATTTTTATATCCCTTACTGAGCTTTTTATGCTCATCCCAAGTTTTTTAAATGTTTTTCACAGGTCAAGGGAAGGGTACATGATGTGATGATAGTGTCAAGGATGTGTCAAGAAAGAATCCATGTTTTATTTTAAATATGTTTCCGTTGATGGGAAGAATGAATACTATCTTTTATGTAACCAATTTGTTTAAATGTGGAATGTAATGCAAGTTTCATGATATAATTCTCTAAAACTCTAAACCTGAAAAGATCCTCAATGTGTAATCTTGTAATAACTCAAGATTAAGTATGGTTTAAGGCTGGGGCCTTATAGGGGAAACTATTCCCTCATTGGTAGAGTCTAACACACCAGAACAATAATATACAATTGCAGAAGTAGTAAATACCATACAAATAAGAAAACTGAAGGAAGACTGATAATAAACGTAACCAAGTGTCATAGTATACAAAATATGACACTTCCTACCACATGTTCTACAAAATCATCCAAAACAAGTACACTGCATTAATAAACAATATTTGTCTCAAAAGAATAATAGAACAAAAAGATATTAGGAAGCGTCATGATCCCCAGCTCGGTCTCATGCTCTCCTACTCCTAATCAGCACATCAAATACCTATAGTAGGGAACTTTCCGTGATAAACACCTTCAATAATATAATATTGTTAGGCCCAAAAGCATGATCCAAATAGGGTGCGAGACTAAATCTCATTAGGAAACCACCCAAGGTCTATTCCAATCTATCAATAGATATATATAACATACAACGTACAATACTAAAAGTAATAAACTATGGGTACTCAAAAATAAGAACAACAGATGTATCAGAAGACAATGTAAACAAGTATAAGTGAAGATCAAATCCAAGCTTGTGCTTTGTCTTGGCAGATGCATCGTAAGTCATACATTTTATTATTCGCATTCCTTGAATTATATAAAAGTCTTGAGGTCCGACCTAGGCCCAACGACACCCCGTATAATGGTATCCATCAACTCGTGACATAATAGTCATTTAAATGTTTTCCAATAGAGCGGGGCCTGGTTATCCCTCAATAGATCCTATTTATGGTCGATTTTAAATAAGCCTCAATGAGACCAACCACCCTATCATGGCCCGCTCATGGACCTTACATAATTACCTCTTGAGCTCATCCATGGTCTTTTAAATGAGACCCTCATTCACTCATGATATATATAAGGTGAAATTAGTCACATGAGCCCAACCATGTCTTTTAACTGAGACTATGGCTCACCCATTTCTAATTACCCCTCTTTTTCATAATTCAATTCCATAACAAAAGCAACACATGTGAATTAAACTATCACATGGCTTATCATTTAAATATCTCACATGGGCATAGTTCACATAACAAGTATCACAAGAAAATAAAAATATTAAATGGTTTATGACTTTTATTATCTCATGTGGGAAATTCATATAACATATGAAGTTCTTTTTAACAACCCAAGAATGAAAATTTAAGTCTAGCCTCTTAGGAATTCTCAGCCAAATGACCATTCAAGTGAAGAACACCCATGATGTGGACCTAAATCATGGTTCAAAACCCTAAACATGCTTTCAAAATATCTAATTAATTACCTAATCATAAATAGTAAATAACATGGTTTATTATTCAATAACGTGACACCCTAAAAGTGGGAGAGCAATACTATGTCATATATATTCAACTCTACAATCAACAAAAGGCACAAGACCACCTACCTCATGTTCGTATGACTCTCCTCATCTAGTTTTGACTTCAAATTGAACATATATCAGATATGATATATAAAACGAGGATAAATGTTCAAGCCCTGAAAACTAGGATGAAAGAATAAATCATGAAAAATTCCCCAAGATGAATTGAGAGCTCACCGAGCGTAATCCAATGCATCTGATGATGTTTGAATCATAGATTGGATGAAGAAATGAGAGAATACCCTATCATCGGATCACATGGTTGCATTGTTTGTTGAAAGAAGGGGATATTTCTACATGTTTTTAAAGAATTGATGATACTACCTGAATTAATGAAAACAAAGAAAAGTACACAGCGTGTACTTGAAGCTACACACCGTGTCCATACAATTTCTGGTCAGACCATTAAATGTTCATTTATTTGGATTATATGGTGTGTAGACCTACAAAGACAGCATGTACATTAATGTAAATGACATGTTGGACTTAGTCACATCGTGTAACAGGCCTACAGCCAGCCATTATCCTATTTTTCCCAATTTTACGAAGTATAAACTGAAAAGGAAAGATCTATACCTCAATGGAAGAACCTAGTTCTTACACATAATCAGCAATTTTCTACTTCATGTTATCCGACGGGAAATTTTCCTTCAAATATCTATACATATTATTGCTACCAGGGTGTATAGAGAAATTTAAACTATGGGAATCATCCAATAACTCCATTTTTAACTTAGGTATAGAGGGATCACATAGCCTCTTCCCAAATTTCAGAATTCCATCCTCACACACAGAGTCTAGAAGCTTCCTATCATTCACATATTTAATTTTATTTTGAATATTATCATCATTAGAATAATAAATTTTAATCCTTTCTAATAAATATTGTTGGGAAACCTTGTGAAAATTTAATGATGTTTCACCTTCGTTGATAATTCTCATATCTATCTTGACTAGATCCATGTACATGAGTTCCTTATCAATCATCATTTTGTTTAGAACTCCATTATCCTTCATGCTCAATGCATCAACTACTTTAAATTCATTTCCTGGGAGATAGTGTGTAAAAAATCATAATACATAAGTTTCTTGAGCCATATCCATTGACTAATATTTAGTTATTTCTATGATAAGATATATTTCACGTTTTTGTGATCTGTATATATCTCACATATTTCACCATATAGATAGTGTCACTATATTTTCAGGGAAAATATTATAGCTACTAACTCAAGATAATGAGTTGGATAGTTCTATTCATGATTTATTAACTACCTTAATGCATATGAAATAACTCTATCATTATATAAAAGGACACATCCATGTACTTTCATTGATGCATCACTATAAATCACAAAACAACCATTTCTCAATGGTAGAGTCAGGATTAGATCATTCACTAATATTCTCTTCAATTCTTTGAAATTTTCTTCACATGATTTTGTTCATACTAAATTAACCCCTTTGTGAGTAAGTTTGGTTAATGGGTTAGATAATTGGGCAATGTTCTGAGTGAAATGCTGATAATAACATACTAAACCCATAAAAATATGTACCTTAGTAATGTTTATTGGTGTAGGCTATTCTTGAACAACCATTGTCATCATAGTATTAACAAAGATTTTATCCTTAGAGATGATATGGCTAAGAAAAGAAACTGATTAAATCCAAAATTCACACATTATAAACTTCCCATATAATTCATTTCTTCTAAGGGTCTTCAAAACAATCCATAATTTATTGTCATGGTATTGATAGCTTTTGGATTATATCAATATATTGTTAATAAATACCAAACCAAATTTATCAAGATATTCCTTTAAAACATTGTTCATTAGATCCATAAATACAAAAGTGTGTATTAGTGAGTTGAAATGGAATTATTGTAAACACGTAATTTCCATACCTAGTTTGAAATGACGTCTTTTTAATATCTTCATTCTTCACACGCAACTGTTGAAATCCACATTATTCACATGAAACTGATGAAATCCATATCGAATGTCAATCTTCAAAAAGTGTTGAACTCCATGAAGTTGATCAAACAAATCATCAATGGGAGGTAGGGGATACTTGTGATTTATTATAATAGCATTGATTTATCTGTAATCAATGAAAGCCTCATGGATCCATCTTTCTTCATGAAAAAGAGAACATGAGATCCCCATGGAGAAACACTTATGTGAATAAATCATGTATCACTCCATTCCTCTAGATGTTTCTTCAGTTATACTAATTTTATAGTGTCCATTCTATTAGGATTCTTTGATATAGGTCTTGAACTAGTAATTAAATCAATAGAGAACTCAACTTTCTACTCTAGAGGATGTATAAGTAAATCATCTAAAAATGACTCAATATATTCTTGTATAATTGGTACATCCTCAATTTGAAGATTTATTTCCTTATCCATCGATGATGTTTTCTATTCCTCTTCAATAATTTAATTAAGTAGAGATATTGTTGGTGGATCTAGATGAGAAAAATATCATGATGTTTCTCCTATAAAGATAAAGGATTCTACACCTTCCTCACAAATCATTATTTCTCTTTTCGTTAAATATATTTTGACATCATATTTTGAAATCCATCTATGCTGAGGATTATATAAAATTTTACCATATGTATGATGATATATAACAAGAGAAAGAATATATTTATGCTATAATGGGAACTTCCTGATACATATTTGGTGCACTGAGACATCCCTTAGGGGTTTTGACTGAAAAATTACTTGATAATGATTTAGAAAAATTTGAGGAGATGATTAATGTACCTAAAACTATAGCATCAGGAACTTCAACCTCAGCTGTTGTGGTCACATAAGAATGGCCTTGCTCTCGTGGCCTTTTCAGTGGCATGTTTCATTGGCGCTTTAGAAAATCATTAGTATAGTGTCCCATGTCCCTATAATTATAGTATTTAATGTTGATCACTTATTCCTTTCCCATACAATAATTATCATGATGGAATTTCTCTCCACAATTTTATCAACCCCCTTTTACTTTTAATATGGAACTATGGTGTTTACTTCCACCAGTATCACATGATAGAAAATTACACTTTTTATTCTTCCCTTTATCCATTATTTCCTCCACCACTCTCTTATTCTCTTGTTTTCCATTAATTTCCTAAGACATATAGAATTATTTATCTATCTTTATAGCAAATGAGACTATATCTTCATATGATTATAAATTTTGGGAGAGTAGTACCCCTAAGTGGAATGGTTTTAGACCATCAATGAATCAATCAATCATGGTCCTTGGATTATGTATGCAGTCTGCATAATTCTTTTTTAACCTTTTAAATGTGGATTCATACTTTTCAATGTTTTCTTCCTATTCTTGTTTTAGACTCATTAATTGCCTTTCCAAATCCAATCATTGTTCATAAGGAAAATATTTTTCTATGATAATTCCCTTAAAATCCCTCCATTCTATATTTGTAATTTATTCCTCCTCCATTAGGTTTTGAATTAGTGACCACCAATGATCCTCATCTCTCAGTACATGATAAAATTAAATGAAATAATTATCCCTTTTATTACTTCCCAAATAGAGAAAAATATTCTCTAAGGAACTTATCCACTACTCCATTATAAATGGGTTTATAGTCCCATTTAATTATGGACGCTGTTTTCGTATAAAGAAGTCTAACATTACTCCTCCACATTGTGGTTGTGGATGCACCATACATGGAAGGTTATTGTTCATAACCTGATTCAGCTACACCAATATTTTTATAATTTTCTCAGCACTATACAAAACTCTAATACCAATATCATTATCTTGTATAGGAGAGAAATTTACTCCTGGGATATGAATGTTGATATGATTTACATTCCTTCCACTAGGCATCATTTCTAAATAAAGTAAAACACTAAATTTAGTTATGAATCATAATGAATAATCTCAAAATATAAAAACATAACATTAATTTAAATCTCATTCATTTATAAAATCATATTCATAAACATGGTTTCTTTGAAGATAATCCTTCATAATGGTTTGTAAAGAAAATGTGAATTATCCTAAGATTATCTCCCAGGAGTGTCAAAATAGGTGTGTAGCGAGGCCCATTATTGTTTTCCAGGTTACCCAGAGTCAGGCCCGAGACACAGTGTAATAGTTGTTACCCCTAGGTAAATCTATTTCAGAACCACATCCACTTGTAGTATCTTCACAGGGATGTATTTCTAGGAAGATCCACATAATATATACCTTAACAAAATTATAGGATGTTATTCTATTATATTTTTTAAAGTCTATATTAGGGTTATTTCCACTAGTTTATGGTTTCTAAATCTAGTTTCCAAGGTTTGTACTAAACTTCCTTTGATACCCATTGTAGAGACCCTAACCCCAGTTGCCTATATCTGGTGACTTACTCATTAGATTGGTAAAATAAAAAAAGAAGTTTCATTCTGAAGGACAGAATAGTTTATTAGTTATGGAAACCAGATACAAACATATGTTTTACAATACAACTTGAATGTAAATACAATATTTAAATTCCATTGGAAACATCCATAACTCCTAGATTATCCCTTCAAGTCATTCATATTATTCATCTTCACATCTTAGGGAAAAATAAAACATAAGCAGGGGTGAGATCATATGCTGATTAAGGGTATGTAATATAGCTGGAGTTATTATAAACATAGAAATTAGGATTTTTTAATATCAAAAAAACACATGAATTTAAAAATAAACATGACCATAATATGGAAGGAATGAAATCTGATTAAATAAAGCCTTATAAATGATCATAAGAGAATGAAAATTAATCATGGATATTATACTAGTTGAATAATCACATGGTTTATCAATTAATAATATTGTAATGAGGGTATGAATTATGATAGACACCTGAAACATACCATTGAAGCCTTGACCAATATGTCTGAAAATACTAGGATAAGTCCTTGACGAAAACCAAATTCTGTTTTGTCTCATGAGACCTATTAATGCATGTAGGGGCTATATAAGGACCCACCCATCACTTTCTATGTCCAATTAATTCCATATATGAATGGGGATAAACATAAACAACATGTAAATATGAAATTTAAATAACGTTTCCCAATATGAAAACATAATCACTAACCAATTTGACTAGCATAGTGAATGGTATCAAGATGGTACATACATAGTCAAACTAGTCATTAAAAATTTAACAAAATATGGTAGTTAAAAATAATAATATATAAATATCAATAAATCATATAATTCATCATGTTTTTTGAAATATATGACAATACACTAACAGAACAACTAGTAAATTGTTGACAAAAATACCCCTTTTACTTTACAAAGAAGTGTTCTTTTGAAAAAATAATTTTTATTTGTCATAGTAGTTTGTATAAAACCCGAAATGAACAAATAATTTTTTTATTGAAAAAATTAGTTATTTTAGAATAATGTTTTCTTAAAACAAATTATATATGATAAGTGAAAATGGGTAAGAAATTGCGAAGCTCCCTTTAATCGGGCTTGTTTATCGGGAAGTATTGAGAAAGGATCCTTATAAAAAAAGTAATTACCAATAAAATAAAGAAGTATCAAACTTGGTACACACTTATATAGCATTAAAAAATAATATATGAGGAGTATAAAATAATAATTAATAATTTCATTAGGGAGAATAGAGAGAAATCATAATCCTGAATGAAAAATGGAGGTTTGGGGAGAAACCCTTACCTTAACTCTGAATGTGTTATGAACTTGAACTTAATTTATTGGATAATCCAATTAAATCCATTAATTAGTTAATTCAAAACCTTTTATCAATTTATTTTTTTCATTAGAGTTTTTTATGTTAATTTATAACCTTATTGATGAGTTAAAGAGTTTAATTTCATTGTTCAAGAGCGATCGTTTCCTTTGGTTTCATGATCGGTTTACTTACGTATGAGTATGGAATTTCATGTAAAATGGAAATATATATTCATAATTGAATTTATATGTTATTAATTATCATCATGAAAATTAAATGGATATATAATTCATTTGGTTATTTTGGGTGGGGATGAATCATTAGAGAAGACGTTAGTGTTAATTAGTTTGATGGTTTTTCGATCAACGCAAACTAGTTTTGTTTTATTAAATAAAGTCATTTGTATATAATGATTACAGAATATTGCATAGTATTTAAACCATAAATATGGTTTCATTATCACATTTGAAGTTGTAATTGAAGGATGAAAGAAAGTCATCCACGAAGGTGGTAAATCAGCACCACACGGACGATGTTTTCTTCTAAAAAATAAAAGGAAAAGGAAAAGAGACTTTATGGTGGATTATTACCACAAAAATAACATTATTGTATATAGAATATAATGGAGATACTATGATTTTTTTGGAAGGGTAGGTTAGGTTAAGATAAGTGATGAAATAAATTGATATAGAATTAAAATAAAAAGAAAAAGGTTTTTACCTCTTGAATTCCTCTCCTTGGGAACCTACTAAAGGCCCTTGGTTTTGACCTTTTGCTGATTTCAAAGGTCTTGGATGTGGTTAAGAGTATTATGAGGTGTATTTAACGGAATTTGGTGAAGAATCAATGATTGGAATATGTGAGGAGAATGGGTGGTATTTATAGTGGAGGAGAGTGTTTTCTTAAATATTTTATTCATTTGTTTATTATTTTGGCTGAAGACTATGAATAGTCTGATAATTATCATAAAATATATTTTAATAATAAATGAGTTTTCTAGATTTTTGGATTAAATTATCCAAACATCACCTATTACTCAATAATTAATGTATTTAGCATTTATTGTAAATTATCATATTTTACTATTCAAAAAAAATCCATGTATTTTAGAAAAATCCAAAAAATTCACCATAACCATTTTTTGATTTTTAGAATTAAAATAGTAACTCAATGTTATGAAAATAATTTTCTAAATATGAGAAATTTAATTTTTAATTAAAATCATCATTTAGCAGAAAAATACGTATTTTAAATGTTTTACTAATTTCCTAACGCTTTGAAAAATTAACCAATGTATCATAAAAATATATTATTATCATAAGAAAAAACATATTAATTTATGAATAAATTTTATGAAAATTAATTTTCTTTTAAATCAGTTTATTAATTATAAAATTATAAATAAATATTTATGACTTACAAAAATACCAACAGTTAATTAATATTTTCTAAATTATGCATTAACTTATAATATTATATAATTATATCATAATTTCACTTATAGGATGCCTAAAATTTATTTATACTTCAATGGGTGAGGTTACTAATCCTTTGTACAATTTCACTATTCATAAGAGTCATATTACTATTCCTAAGTTCAAGTTACTATTTCATCGGTATCGGTTCCATAACTTCTATAAATACCTCTTATTTTACCCATTCATCATTTATAGTGTTTTTATTGTGTAATATATGATATTTTGTGTGATTTATACTATATGAAATAATTATAAGAAGAAAAAAAATTTTTGATAGAATTTTGGGTCGTTACATTGGTGGTCCACTAAGGGAGCCCATGTGTCACCCATGGTGCATATGAAACTGTCCCTCTGAGTCCTTCCTTGGATTCCCATATGGAGTGCAAGTATCACATGGGTGTGTGGAATTCAGCCCCCATGTGTCCATAATTGGTTGTCCACTAGGGATTCCATGTGTCACTCTGGTGTAAGCAAGGCAATATCTAAATGAGTTTGTCTATGGCATTCATATAAGGACCTTTGTGTCACCATAGGCATATAATAAAAACCCATTCCATATCATTTAACTTTGTTAAGGTCATCACTATGATCATTTTAGTTAATAATCACCTTATTAGGTGGCTCAATGCATTGGATAAGCTGATAAAGCTTTGCCTCTTAATTATCTCATGTGGTTATTTCACTATAAGTGGAAAATAATTCTTAAACACGAAATTACATGGACAAAGCCTATGGACAAGGTCATGAATTCCCTTTATTTAATCAATTCAATTTACAATTTACAAATTTATCATTTAAAATCCAATGAAAAGGGGTAAACTTCCCACCTAAAATGTATTCAAAATCATATACCAACCATAGTGGTCTAATTAATTAAACAAAATACCCAATGGGTGGTTTCAATTCAAGGTTCACAACCTTAATCATTTTTCAATGGGTGTCATTAATTACAGAGGTTATACCTATTCATTTAAACCAATGATTAAATTCCATTTTAATGGAATCACATGTAAAATCAAGTGTGCAACACAATGACATATATATAAACACCTCAAATTTGAGAGAAAAGAATGAGAACACCTACCGTAGGTCTGTAGTTGAGTTATCATCTAATATCAACTCCTGATTAGACTTAGATTGGGAGAAATATGAAGAATACAAAAAATAACCTAAAATTAGGTAATATTAGATTGCATCTAAATAACTCCATAGACACCAATAGAAAGGAATAATAACACAAAATGAATTGATTACTTAGCGATGTGGATCTAATGAGATCGATGGTTCTTGATTTAAAGTTTGGATGGAGGATATGGATCAAAAGCTATGATTTTCCTTCAATGAAACTCTCAATATAAGCCACTACTGTGCAGAGGAAGAAAACAAATTGAATTTATGTTTAAATAAATTTTAAGGGTAAATGCTAAATTTTATTCAAAAAACTGGGTCGTACGTTTTCCCCACACAGTTGGCCAAACCACGTGGCAACCATGCACCATCTACTATAAAAAGGGTCACCTCACATACCTTTCTAAACAATGCATAAACTGTGTCTCAGCCCTCTGTCAAAAAATATAGAGTTATCCCATGGGTGTGCACCTCCATTCTCATAGTTTCCTCAAACCGTGTATCCTATAGCACCCCACTGTCCAACCTTTCATGGTTAGTAGTAACCATGTGAATTACCCCACACCATTTCGACTAATTGTGCGACCTGCATTAATTTTCCAAAATGTTGATTTCTGGGATACGAAAACCCCCGAACAGCCATGATACCTCCATGAACTCAAAGGGATTTCAAAATAGGCCATAAAAAGCATTTAAAAAGAAATTTAAAATATTTTTACCTCAAGAAAGAACTAGGTTCTTACAAAATTACTCCCTAACATAATTCGTCACCAAATTTCCCTTTCAAGGGTGGTGAAGCATAATCTATGAACAACTCCAGCTACTATGCTAAAACAATGGCCTCCCACTCCTAGGTCTCATATTTTACCCATCTGTAATACCATGTAACCCATATTATATGTACCCACTAGCCTCAGAGAACCTTCATGCTATTATCCACAATATGAATATGATTCTTTAAAAAACGACATCTACACGTAACTCAAACTCATCAGGATAAAAATCATGATATAGGTCTGGATGATAATGAAGTATATGAGATACATGGGAGACATCATGCATGACCCATTAACTATAAGGTAATCACAACCGATAAGCTACTGACCTAACTCTCTCCAGAATCTCAAATGACCTGACATTTCATGGTGAAACATTACCCTGTCTTCTAATCCTCATATATCCTAGCCTCAATGAGACATGTAAAAATACCTGATCCCTGACCTTGTACTCTAGAGGTCATCAATGACGATCAAAATAATATTTTTTTCAAAACCACTCATTATACATCTACTTTTGAATCAAATAGACCTACTTTGTAGTTCCCTACATGAGACGAGGTCCAAGCATAGGCACCATTCCGACCTCTAACCAGCATAGGGGAAATCTGCATGGTCTACCATAAAAAACTCATAAGGTTCCATTTGAATTGTATTATGAAATCTATTATTATAGTAAAATTCAAATAGGTGTATGTGCCTCTCCCAAGAGCCCCCAAAATCCAAGATGCATGCTCACAATATGTCCTCAAGCACTTGGATTTTACATTATTACTGGACATCAATACGAGGGTTGTATGTTGATCTCAGAATAACCTATGTACCCAATGACCTCTACATCCCTTTCCATAACTATGGAGTAAACCATGATTCCCTATATGATACGATAGTATGAGGGACCCCGTGAAGTCGTACTATCTCATAAATATACAACCATTTGAGATAATATTTTGAAAATGTATCCTTGATAGATAGGAAATGATCCACCTTTGTGAGCCTATAAAAAACCCAAATGGAATCATTTCATCATAGTGACCTAAATAACCCATTCATGAAGTCCATTGCAACATAATTCCGTTTTTACTCAAGATCGGGTTGCTAATATAAAATTCTGACAGGTTTCTAGTGTTTTTCCTTCACCTGCTGACAGGTGGAACACCTCATGAAAAAACCAGCTATGTATCTTTGAATACAGGTACATCAGTATTGAATATATAAATCACGATACATATTGGTGACGTTGAGGCACACTAACCAATTTAAAGCTTGAAAGTCTCACATAAGCTCCTCACGCATGTCGGCTGAATCCCATACAGAACCATGAATATAGATAATTTCATCCTATCCGTGGGTCCAACCAAGAGGTGAGTCCTCACCCACCACACTCTCCTGTAGTATTGGACCCTTATAATTCTATATCTACCTCATACATACATTATCCATAAGGGTAGAGGTCACGGCTACGGATGAAAGAAAATTATACCCCAGACTATCCTTTACCAATGAGTGTATCTCAGAGAACAAATCCATAAGCTACCACTTTTTAATGGAATCATGAATTTTTGTATCTGAGTCCTCCTACATAGTTCATCAGCCACTACATTTCCATTTACATGTGTATATGCAAGCTCTAAGTCATAAGACTGTAGGTATTCAGCCCACCTTCACCGCCTCAGATTCAGATCACACTGTTTAAAGATGTATTTGAGTAATTTGTGGATTGTGTACACCAATAGATGCCCTCCTAGTAAATAATGTCACCAACAACACATTACATGTACCCCCACATCTAATTTGAGATCATGCGTTGAGTAATTCCTCTCATGTGGCCTTAATTGTTGAGACCCATACTCTACTACTCCATCCCCCTGTATTAGAACTGCTCTTAGCTCGATATCTGATGAACCGTAGTTAACATTGTAACTCTAGACTGTATTTGGTAAAATCAACATCGACGCTGAATTGAATCTCCCTTTCAGCTATTGAAAAGATGAATCACATGTATCTGACCATACAAACTTCACACCCTTCCTAGTCAAGCCTATCGACAGTGCTACTAATCATGATAAGTCCTGCAAGAAATTATTGTAATATCCAAACAACCCCAATAAAATTAGTATCTCAAAGAAATTATTTGGATTCTCCTAGGAAAATATAGCTCTCACCTCCGTTGTGTGAACTAATATATCTATCTTTGAGATAATGTGACTCCAGAAGTGAATTTGAACCATACAGAAGTGGCACATTGTGAGCTTAGCATATAATTGATTCTCTCTTAGTGTATCCAATATGATCTCAAGATGTTTTTCATGTCCATGTTGATTGTAATAATACACCTAGATATCATCCAAAAATACAATGACAAATTAATATAGATAAGAATGAATGATTTGGTTCACCAGTTCCATGAAAAATATAGGTGCATTCATGAGACCAAATGACATAACCAAATACTCATATATACCAAACCTACTACAAAATCTATGTGAGGTATATCTAAGGGTCTAACATGCACTTGATCTTAACCTGATCTCAAATAAAACATTGAGAACACCTGAGCTCCTCAGAGCTGGTTGAAGCTATCATCTATCCATTGAAGATTATATCTATTATTAACCATAAACTGGTTCAATTTTAAAGAATCCAAACATATCTTGAGATTTCGGTTTGTATTATACACAAAAAGGGTTAGTAAACCACACATAGATGCATAGGGTTAGATACAACCCTTTCCCTCTAAATTCTCTAGATACCACTTGAGATCCTATATCTCAGTATTATACATCATGTAAGGAGTAATGGATACCAGTGTAGCTCCTAGAACTAGTTCTATAGAGAAATAAACCTATCTAACTAGTGGTAATCTTGAAAAGCTATCCAGGAAAACGTCTCTAAAATGGTCAACCACTATAGGGAAATCATCATGATGTATTCTATGATCATTCAAATATAAAATACTAATCGGGGTTTTCATCCTTCCTAGCCCATGATGATAAGGTCTAGATCGGCCCTCCTAGACATCCCATTCGCACTTGTGAATAAACACCCCAACCTGTAGTGATGTGAAAGTCACCCTTTGGCTATAGAAATCAATGAAATAATCCAAGGGAAACAACCAATCCATCATGATAATGATGTAAAAATATGTCATCTCAATGAATAAGAGGCCCCGTACGAAGTGACACCCATTAATATCATGGGAGTACTCCCTATGCTAACATATATCCTCCATTTATATCCCCAATAGAGTATCAAGCATCATAATTCCATAAAATCACTAAACATTGAGCCTACGTCTATCCACAATGGGATTGATTATAAAGATATGAGAATCCCCTACATTGAAAAGAGAAGATGCCAAAGTAGAGGCTAAAATATTAGTACCTCTCATAGTTGAAGGTCTGGGATTCTGTTCCTCAGGTGTTAATTTCAATATGTATATCTGGCCTGATCCATGGCCCTATGATATAACCTGGATACCTCGAGCATAGATGCTATACTATCATCGAAAATTTGGGGTCTGACTACTATGAACACCACCTCATCTTGATTAGCCGATTATACTCCAGTTTCCCACCTGACGAGAAGCTTCTGACGCTGCTTCTACATGTGGAGTCAGTGTATAACTCACTCACTGGATCTTAGAGGAATCTTTATACAAAAGAATTGTAGATGTAACATCCTTGCATAATATCGGAACTCGACTAGACCACTCATGCATTGACGTCTCATATGTCCTGGCCTACCACACTGGTGGAACCTCACCTGGATACCTGATTTAGTTCTCTGGATATTAATATCACATTTTAGAAGCTCCAAACGACGTTTCCTATTGCATGTTAATGCATTACTAGATTTAGGTTCCAAACTGACTTGGATCTCACCCCAACCTCTCTTAGGTTACAGGATGCAATATGATCTTGATTCACTAATCTAGAAACGATACCCAGTTGAAAGACATTCAATTGTGAAAATATTTCTTACCTAACAAAATCCTAGAATCCCCTAGATTTAGATAACATATCACCCATCAGAATAGGTGTTAAATGTTGGAGATATGTAAAACAGGCTGAATAATCCATAACTGACAGCACAACCTCCTCTAAGTACATAAAATCTCAGGCTCTATCATCCCTCAACTTCTCAGGTTAGAAGTAATCATATAAGGACATATAAAAATACCTCCAAGCCATCTCCTGATGAAGATACTTCTAATTAAAAACATCCCACTATCTTTTGGAGGAATCACTCAATATATAATTAGTGATATTTTCCCTCCCCTTAGGAGGTGTCTTAATATGATAAATGATAGATAACATGAACTGTAGTCATGAATCCTCAACCTTTGGTCCTCCATCCCCTAAAAAAATATGTGGATGCTTCCATTGGAACTCACACATCAACTCTTTCATCATCGGGGTAGGTTCTAGTGCTCCCTAAATAGTCTATGGAAAACACATAAATCCTTCACTAAAATATGCCTCAACACCTGTGTTCAGTACAATCACTGGTCCCTTAGAAATCACTAACGGACGATCTAATGGTATCCCATGGCCCACCACCTCTAGATCATGGTCGCCACCACCTTCTTAGTGTGAAAATGGAGGACATCATGGTGGCATGTCTCTATAATGCCAAACCCACACCTCATAAAATAAAATTATCAAGGATTTCATCTAAAAGTGTAGTTATATAAATATTATAGGTACAAGCCTTCCTATATAAGAACACACCCCACTGCTTACTCCTTAAGTTAGGTCTAGGAAATGTGCATATTAGATAAAATCAAGAGATACTACATACTCCAAATACTAAGGTTGGGTTGGGGTCAAGTTATTTTTCTATAAAAATATTAGTTTCCATTTCATTATCATATTCAATTCCATTATATAATAATTCTTTATAAATGGTTGAACCAAATGGTTTAACAAATTTGTATATATAAGGGGCCATACTTCTCATGAACCAAAATATTGAATCCACCTAATCCACATCATAACATGTTCCAATCCATGTGACTCGTGGTCCATGACTCAACATGCCACAATTGGCTACATAGGGTGTTTGTTGTATCCATATTTGGAAAGGACTACTTAGGTTATGAAATACACTCTAAGTACCAACCATTTTCTCCAATTCCCTACATATAATATCAGTCATACAATAGGTATATCAATCATGGAACATATCACAACATCATTAAATCAAGAAATGAATCCTATATGGCATGGCATAATGCATGGAATAATAAGTACCTAAAATGATACATGAGATGGAATAACCTCATCTCATCAGGTTGCAATAAAATATAACCCACATTCATATCAATAATAATATCACAATTCAAGTGAATCACCCAACAGTTGAATGAAATCAGCTATAACAACCAAAATCTATAAAATATTAATTTTCATTGGAGGGATTTTTCATTTTTCCTATATATAGGTTATCTACGCCCAAGTACAACTCATTACCAAATTCCCATTCCTTATTATCCCCTTCTATTTTTTCAAAATAGTAAATCAAACCATAAAACCCACATTTTAACATCCCAAACCTGGATGCCAGAAAATGGTTCCCTAATCCTGGTTGGACACATGACCTCAAGCATATATCCCCAAACTCCATAGGCAGCTGACTAGTAGTGTGTGCTTAGGAAGTGTATAAGGGAGACCATTCCCTCATCACCAAAGTGTAGCACATCATGTATGAAATAATATATAATTATCAGAAGTAGTTAATCAACAAGAAAATAAACAACATCCAAGACAAATATAAATAAATGATACCAGGAATAATCTCATATAAAAAATTATGTTCATACATGTCATTTCGTGTGTCTACAAGGAATCCAGAATATGTATACATGTAATTATTACAATATATAGATCAAAAGTACAAAAAGGATAATAACTGTCCTAGCAAGGATAATGAGCTCATCTAGGTCTTCTACTCCCTTACTCCTAAGCATGACACAAATTCAAAAATAGAATTGTGGGAACTTTCCCCCATCCGTACTTGCATCCAAATAGTCTATCTGGGTACCCATCAGTGTCCCGAATAAGGTGTTTGATAAAATCCCAGTAGGAAACCACCCTAAGATCTAATGCCATCTAGTCATTGATTATATCACAATAACAGTGTGCATGAAAGAATAGAATATATAAAAGAAGAACTGAATGTAAAAAAACCGTAATTGTCTGGGTTCCCATGGGCACCTGTCATCGACTACTTTCTTTGACCATAGCAAGAATACCTCTGAATAAATAGTCATTCCTATATCAATTTATAATCAATTAATTTAATTAATCAGTCTCATTTAATAAGTCCTAAAACCTGGAACATAGTCTAAAATCCCCCTTAAAGATATGTGATCAACATATCCATTACTAGGCCATCAATAAGGTTTAAGACATTGACCAAATCCAAGCTTGTTCTTTGGATTGGTATACATGTCAAATAAATAATTTCATTAATTACTTATTTAAGAACCTAAGTCTGTCCATGGCATTACTTATTTGGAATCCATGTATTTCTCCTAGCGTAACATGAGCCAAACACCCTACAAGCCTGTCCTAGTCATTCCTCATGGGAATCCTGGTATTACAATGGTTGTCATATAACAACATTTCTATTCGAGTCTATCATTGGAATTCCACAAAGGGATCCTCAGTGTCACCCATGGATTATATAAAATCAGACCTCTTATTCCATCCTTTTATGTCTATAAGGACTCCAAGTATCACTCGGGTGTATGGAATTCAGCTTCTTGAATCCATCCATGGTAGTCCAGTAGGGAGTCCAAGTGTCACTCGGTCATAAGCAAGGTAATGTCCAAATGAGTCCATCCATAGAGTACATATAATAACCCATGTGTCACCCAAGGAATATAAGAAACAATAAATCAACATCATTTAACTAGGTCAAGGTCATCACCATGATGATTTCATCTAAAACTCACCTCAGAAGGTGGATCGAAGAATGGGATAATCTTAAAAGGATTAGACTTTTAATTATCTCATGTTGGAATTTAATTATAAGAGGAAACTCATTCTTAATCAATTAATTACATGTACAAATCCTAGGGACATGTGAATTCATTCCCTTTCATTAATCAATTCTATTTCCAATTTAAAAATTCATCATTTAACATCCCATGGAAAGGGTTAAATAACACACCTAATGGATATTTAGAATCATATCCCATGGAATGGGGTAAATGACACAATAAAATATATATAAACACCAATACATTGAGGTAAAATCATGAGACTTCCTACCATAGGTTCATATTATAGTTATCATCCAATATCAACTCCTGATTCCACTCAGATCAGGAGAAAAAATAAGAATGGATTAAGAACCTGAAATTAGTGCATATTATCTTGCACCTAAATAACTCCATTAATACCAAGAAAAATGAAGAATGAAAAAAAAAGAATTGAGTAATTACTAATTCAAATCCAATGATATCAATTTATGAAAGGGATTTTTTGTGGATCCCTCACCAATAAATTATTATTACCGAAGAATACAATATATTATACAACCTAGGTTCGATCTCTCATGGAGGCCTCTTACACACACTGATTTTTTTATTTTGACTATTAAAAATATAACTAAAATAAAACTATTTATACACTAATATAAATGGGGCGTTGATTATGAAAATACATAAAATATAATATATATTAATAATTAAAATTAAAAACACAACTAAAATAAATAAGACACAAAAATATTCGTGAAGAATCATTGTTGTTCTTGGGAGATTGTGGTGATTAAATCATTATTCGTTAAAGAAAATTTATTCTCAATATTCTACTCAATGTTGAGATAAAACCTATCAATCAACACCTTCCCCTGAAATGTTATTATCTCACACCGACCCTCCACATGCAAGATAATACTCACACACATTATCACCACAATTCTACTCGACCCTAGATGAATCATTATAACGACGAAGGATAAGAAACTGATTAAAATGGGAAGAAGAAATCAATTTCAATGACTGTTGAGATAACCCTATGCCAAAAATGATTCACCAATTTTGCAATTCTTATAATAAAATAAAAACAAAAATTTAAGCACAGAAAAATAAAAAACCACCACTCCCCCCTCGAACAACAATGAGATTTAGTTCTCCACTTTCATGGAGATTAGAAGGATCACAACAGGGGATCACAAAATAGAAAATGAAATAGAATATAAAAATATGAAAAAAGAAATTATAAAAATATTAAAACAATATTAGAAAACCATACACCATAATTATACATAAAATAGCCAACCTAATTTTCTAACCCTACTTTCCAACCCTTTGAATAGAAGGAGTACATTTTTATTGGAAAAGTGAGTGAAATTTTTGATCCAAAATGATCATCCGAATGTTTCTGCATGTTATAAACAATTAATGACCTAATTTGAGATAGTTGTCTTCATTAAAGTTTTTAAGTAGTTTCTACTATTTATAACCACATTATTTTAGAGTTATGGGAATATATATGTAAGAGTTATGGTATATTTAATCCATGACATTAATTCTTCCTAGGCGACACTTCGTATTCCAATGCAGAACGTTTACATGAATTTATGTTTTTGAATTTGGAAGAATCATATGGTAACTCCTTTAAAAAAGTTGTTCAAAAACATCTTCTAAAGATACTTGCATAATTTTAGATCCATTGGGTTTTCCCACTTTGATATATAATCTCATCTTCATACATGTCTATATTTGTATAAAGTTTTTAGGGCCTAGATTGTGAGATAGATTTGGGATGCCAAATGGTGAATTGAGCATGGGGTACATAAAGTTAAATTGATGCCAAACATTTATAGAAACCTAAAAAAGAATAATTTTTCAATTTTTATCAGTTTAGAAAATGTAATGGCTAGAATACTAAAATATAATAAAATAGGTAAATTCTAAAATTAATCCATATTAATAATTAAGCTCAAAATTCCACTAAAACATAAATATGTGAAAATTACCCATAAAATAATACTATTATGGGTTTATAAACACTTAATTATAGAATAAAACATGTGAAATATTTAGATTCATCACTGACGATTCTCGATTCCACGTTTGGAAAGAGGAGAGGGATCAAAAGCTATGATTTTCCTTCAAAGGAGCTCTCAACATGATCCACTGCTATGCGAAGTACGAAAAGAATTAAAATTTAGGTTTAAATAAGTTTTAAGGAAAAAATGATAAATTTTCCTCAAAACACTGGGTTTCATGGTTTTTCCACACGATTGGCCAAACCGTGTTCTAACCATGCACCATCTTCTGTAAGAAGGGGGAACTCACATGATTTTTTAAACCATGTAAAAACCATGTCTCAGCCCACTATCAAAAACTGAATAGCAATCACATGGGCATGTTCCTTAATTTACATATTTTCCTCAAACTGGGTGTTTTTTAGCACCCCACTGTCCAGCCTCAGACGGTTAGTAGTAACCATGCAACCTACCTTTCACAGTTTCTACTAATTGTGAAACCTGCCTTAAAATTACAAAAATTCAAGGTTTGGGCTCCGAACAATCTTCAAACACCCCCGATACCTACATGTACTCAAAGGGAATTCACATTAGATCATTAAAAATAATTTAAACTGAAATTGAAAAGATCTATACCTCAATAAAGAACCAAGTTCTTACAGTGACTGATCTGATGCATGAAATGCTTACTAAAATGGTACGTGGGCTGGATTTGGAAGGCATTAACATTTAGAATGTTGAGATCAGTGAGATCAATCTGTAATCTAGTTCATATTAAGAATCATTGAGGTTTTATGAAATAATTTATGATGCATAAACTGAATTATATTATCGGTGTACATCTTATAATAAATTTTTATTTTTTATAGATTTGTTGCACTTGAATACTTGGAATCAGTGGTTAGATACATCAGTCAAAATGTTGTTGGTGTTATTGAAAAAAGTACTTCCATCTGATTCCATGATTCTTGAGTTATATTAACATTCTTTTAAGTTGATAGAGATCTTTGGTTTCACATATGAGACCATATATGCATATGAATAAAACTATATGTTCTTTAGAAATTAAATTGTGCATTTGGATAATTATATGGGTTGTGACTGTTCCAGGTGGAAAGATAATGGGGGAAATTAGACTCACCAAAGTCAAACTATTAAATAGGGGAAACTGATTATCATAAATAAAATACATTACTTTTCATTGAAGCTAAGGTTTAAGAGATTATTTATGTCATTTAACGTTTCTAAGTTAACACTACTGGAAATTTAGTATATACCAATGGTTTTAAACCGTTGGTAAAGCCTGTATAACTGTTGGTAACACTTATACCAACTGTTTAGCCAACCATTGGAAATAAAGTTGTAGGGATCAGCTTATACCAATGGATGATCAAATAACAGTTGGGAAAATCCATTAGAAATCATATTATCTTTCCCAAAAGTTTCAAAACTATTGCAATAGATCTTTACCAATGGTTTATGAAAAAACTTGGTAAATATTGAGAATAGAAGGCCTATACCAACGGTTTCTGAAACCATTGGTAAAGGTGGAACTAAGACATTTACCAACGGTTGTAAACTATTGGTAAAGAGTGGGTTATTAAATTCTATACCAACGGTTTTCAAAACAGTTGGTATAGAGCCTGCATGTTTTCTAGAATCAAGCTGCTTCCATATGCCTACATTTTGTCCAGAAGCAAGAATCTTCCCTATGAAATTACCTGTAGAATAACAAAAAATTCAATATACCAAATACCTATCATTCTATACCACTGGTCTATAAATGCACTTGAGGATTATAATTATCTCCCCATTCAAAATCATAAAATATCATATTATATCCTATGCTTGAATTGTATAATCTGTGTGTTGAGTTGACTGAAGACTATATCTTTATGAGGGATCTATTATACGACCACTAATTTGAGTTATATAAAAATGGTATCACATGTTGAGTTCTTAATTTATGGCATTTATTTCTTGGTTAGTTATCACTTATTTTCTATGTTATCCCATATAGATATAAAGTAGATTAACTAAAGTCTCTTAGGTAAGTTGTCAGTGAAACATTCATTCTATCAAAAGGTGATGCAAGATTTAATTCTGAGTAAATTGGAGATAAGATGGTTTATTTTAGAGAATATAAATGAAATTAGAAGACCCCAAGATATCCTTTGCATTTATTATTAATAATGTGGAAAATGATACAAACATATTGGTATAAGAGTTGTTTGTTGGTATTGTAAAACAAATAAAAAGGGGGACATTGATGTTTTTATGGATTGGATTGTATTTTTTTCCAATGATTTTGGAATCATATAGTGTTGAGGAGTGAAATAAGTTATTGATGTCGTGGGGGTGCTGTCCAAGGGGGTTGGTGATGTCTAGGGGGTTGGGGTTGTATGGAGGGGGGGGGGGGGTGAGGGGCTATCCACGGGTTGGGGTGGGTTTCCAAGGTGTTAGGGGGTGGGGGGGGGGAATCCAGGGGGTTGGAAGGGGTGTCCAGGTGGTGGGGTGGTGTCCATGGGGGGTGAGGGTCATCCAAGGGGGTGGGGTCTATCCATGGGGGTGGGGGTTGTCAATGGGGGTGGGGTGTCTAGGGGGGTGGGGGTGTCCAGGCGGGGGAGGGGGTGTCCAACGGGGTGGGGTGGGGGGTCATCTAGGGGGTAGGGGGGCCGTCCAGGGGGTAGGGGGTTTCCCCTAGGTATAGGGTTGTCCGATGGGTTGGGGAGCTATCCATGGGGGGGGGGGTGTCCAAGGGGGTCAGGTGTCCAGGGGGTGGGGTGTCCAGGGGGATGAGGGTATCTAGGGGATTAGGGTCTCCGGGGGTGGTGGGTGGGTTTCCAGGGGTGGGGGTGCTGTACAGGGGGTATGAGGTGTCCAGGGAGGTGGGAGGGCTGTCCATGGAGGTGGTGGGGCTGTCTAGGGGGGTACAGGGTGTCCAGGGATGGGCGGCCTATCCATGGGGGTGGTAGGGCTGTCTAGGGGGTATGTGTTGTCCAGGGGGTGGTCGTACTATCCACGGGGGTGGCAGGGCTGTCCAGGGGGTAGGGGGTGTCTAGGGGGTGGGCAGGGTGTTCACGAGGGTGGGGTATGGGGAGGGGGGTTGTCCAGGGGGTAGGGGTGTCCATGGGGGTAGGGGGGATGTCCATGGGGGTAGAGGGGTTCTCCAGGGGGTAGGGGGTGTCTAGGGGGAGGGTGGGAAGTCCACGTGGGAGGTTGGTGGGGCTCTCTAGGGGGGTACGTTGTGTCCAGGGGGTTGGCGGGCTGTCCATATGGGTGGGGGACTGTACAGGGAGTATGGGTTGTCCAGAAGGGTGGGCAGGCTATCCCTGGGGGTGACGAGGCTGTCCAGGGGTAGGGGGTGTCCAGGGGGGGTGGGTAGGCTTTCCATGGTAGTGGGGGGGGGGGGGCTGTCTAGGGGTTATGGCATGTCCAGGGGGTGGGCGGGATGTCTACGGGGGTCACATGGCTATCCAGGGGGTAGTGGGTGTTTAGGGTGGGTGGGAAGGCTGTCTACGGGGGTGAGGGCTGTCCAGGGGGTACGAGGTGTGTTGGGGGGTTGGTGGGACATCCATGTGGGTGGAAAGGCTGTATGGGGGGGTATGAGGTGTCTAGGGGGGTGGGTAAGCTGTCCATGGGGTTGGTGGGGCTGTCTAGGGGTGTAAGGGGTGTCTAGGGGGGTGGGTGGGATTTCCACAGGGGCGGGTGGTGTCCAGAGGGGTACGGGGTGTCCAGTGGGTTGGTGGGCTACCCACAGGGGTGGGGTACTAGCCATGTGGGTATGGGGTATCCATGGGGGTGGCCGGTCTGTCTACGTGGGTGGATGGGCTATCCAGGGTGTAGGGGTTATCGAGGGGGGTGGGTGGGCTGTTCACGTGGGTGGGGGTCTGTCCAGGGGGTAGGTGGTGTCCATAGGGGTGGGCGGGCTTTCTATAGGGGAGGGGTTTGTCTAGGGGGTACAGGGTGTCTAGGAGGGTGGTTGGGATGTCCACCCGGGTGGCGAGGAATTCCAGGGGTACGATGTTTTTAGGGGGGGTGAGAGAGCTGTCCATGGGGGTGGTGGGGCTGTTCGGGGGGTAGGGGGTGTCTAGGGGGTAGGGGTTTCCATGAGGATGGGGGTGTCCAGAGGGGTGGTTGGGCTGTCCACGGGGGATGTGGGGCTCTCCAGGGAGGTAGGGGGTGTCGAGGAGGGTGGACGGGCTGTCCAAGGGGGTGGGGGCCTGTCAAGGGGGTAGGGGGTGTCCATGGGGGTGGGTGGGCTATCCACGTGGGTGGCGGGGCTGTCCAGGGGGTAGGGGTTGTCCATTTGGGGCACTCCATGTGAGTGGGGGCTATACATGGGTGTGGGGGAGTTTTCTAGGAGGGTAAGGGGTGTCTAGGTGGTGGGAGGGCTGTCTACATGGGTCGTAGGGCTGCCCAGGTGGGTAGGGGGTGTCCAGGGTGGGTGGGCGGGCTGTCTACAGGGGTGGGGGCTGTTCAGGGGGTACAGGGTGTCCAGGGGGTTGGGCGGGCTGTCCGCGCTTGTGGAGGGGCTGTCCAAGGGGGTACAGGGAGTCTAGGGGGATGGGACAGTTGTCCATGGGGGTGGTGGGGCTGTCCAGGGGGGTAGGGGATGTCTAGTGGGTGGGGGTGTCTAGGGGGGTGGGCAGGCCATGCACGAGGGATTGGGTTGTCAAGAGGGGTTGTGGTATCCAGGGAGTATGCAGGCTATCCACGGGGGTGGGGGGCTGTCCACAGGGGTGGGGGGCTGTCCAGGGGGTATGGGGTGTCCAGGGGGTGGGCGGGCTCTCCATGGGGTGGCAGGGCTATCCAGGGGTAGGGGGTGTCGAGGGGGTGGACAGGCTATCCATGGGGCGGGGGCCAGTCTAGGGGGTTAAGGTGTGTCCATGGCTATGGGCGGGCTTTCCACGTGGGTGGCGGGGCTGTCTAGGGGGTAGGGGGTTTCCAAGGGGTGGTCGGGCTATCCACGGGGGTGGGGGGCTCTCCATGTGGGTTACGGTGTGTCTAGAGGGTGGGTGGGCTGTCTACGGGGGTGTCAGGGGTATCCAGGGGTGTACGGGGTGTTTAGGGGGTGGGAAAGCTGTCAACGGGGGAGGCGGGGGTGTCTAGGGGGTAGGGGGTGTCTAGGAGTGTGGACAGGTTGTCCACATGGGTGGGGGTAGTCCAGGGACGGTAGTGGTGTTGAGGGGGGGGGGGGGCTGTCCACTAGGGTGGGGGGGGGGGGGGGGGGGTTGTCCAGGGGGGTACGGGGTGTCCAGGGGGTGGGTGTGCTATCCACGGGGGTGGAAGGGGTGTCCAGGGGGGTAGGGGGTGTCCAGGGGGTGGGCGGGCTATCCACAGGGGTGGAAGGGTTGTGAAGGGGTGGTGGGGGTGTCGAGGGGGAGGGGCTGTATGGGCATTCCATGGGGGTAGGGGTGTCCAAGGGGGTGGGCGGGCCATCCACGGAGGTGGGGGTGGTCCATGGGGTGGGCGGGCTATCCACACAGGTGGCAGGGCTGTGTAGGGTGGTGGGGGGGGGGGGTTCTATCCATGGGGGTAGGGGATGTTCAGAGGGGTGGAGGGGCTGTCCACAGGGGCAGGAGGTGTCCACGGGTGTGGGTGGGCTATCCACAGGGGTGGGGGCTGTCTACGGGGGTGGGGTTAGTCCATGGGGTGGGCAGGCTGTCCACAGGGGTGGTGGGGCTGTGCATGGTGGTGGTGGTGGGGGGGGGGGGTGTGGGCTTTTCATGGGGGTAGTGGCTGTACATGGGGGTGGGCAGGCTGTCCAGGGGGGTGGCTGTAAGAACCCAGTTTTATCTGTGAAAGACATTGGAATAATCTTGATGATATTCTAGAGCAGCGCCTTCAGACAGCGTGCGATTCCGATCCCAAGAGTGGACGTAATTAAATTTTCAGTGCGTTCACACTAGAAATGCTAAATAAATGCGATAAATCCTAAACGGATCTTCAGACCATAGATCCGAGTGTACGGATGGGTCCGTAATGGAGTGTTTACCCTAGGGACGACATAAAACTTGTTGGCGTGGGATGTTTGGACCCCTCGCCCGCTCCCGAAACGTTAAACGGATAAATTAATTAATTAATTTATTCGTTTAATGGCGAAATGCTAGTATCTCTTAAACAGTGGCTCTGATTGGAAAACTGAGGGCACCGTTGAGTTCATAGCGTACCGTTTACCCTAGGAGGGGTGTATGTTTTGTGGGCGCGGGCCGTTCGTGAAAAATGGCCCCAGGGGCGTTTTCGTAATTTGGTGGCCTCGGTCGCTAAGTTTAGTAAATTTTGAACGGGGTCTCGGAATAAAATTCTGAGACCTCCGTTGCGCTCATAGCGTGGTTCTTAGCCTAGGGGAGGCTAAATCCCGACCTTGTCGGGAGTTCGGGTTCGGGGCTGTCGGGCGGGCGTTTAAGTGATTTGTACTTAAACACCCCCACACCCCCTTCTTATTCTTCTTCCTCTTCCTCAAACCCTCCCCCTCTCCTCTAGCTCCGGCAAAGCACTCCGGAGAGGCACCTCTGGCGAGCCAATTCTGGTAAGGCAGCGGAGCGGTGGCGGACTCCCCGTGAAGATCCGGGCATCGCCCAAGAGGTAGGAGTTGTTTTTTTTTCGTTTTATTTTTCCCGCACCATGATCGTCCTAATTTTACTTTGTCGATTTTCTGCTAGGTCTTCTATCCAAGCCCACAATAGTGTAGATCTTGTCCCGAGCTTTCCGGAATGTTATCCAGATCGAATTTTTGACAACCGGATCGTTTCCGGTGGTCCACGTAAGTTTTCCAGCCACGAGACCGGTTACCGGCAATGTGGTCCGGCGGCGGGCGGCGGTGATCTCCGGCGGTGGTGGCTAGCGGCGGCACACTCCGGCGGTGGCGGCTAGCGGCGGTGCTCTTCAGCGGGAGCGGCTGGCGTCGGCGCTCCTCGGCGCGGCGATCGAGCTCGCCGGAAAGGGGCGGTGACCCGGGGTCACGGCGCGGCGCGACCTCGGTGGACAGAGACCCGCGAACCGCGGGTCTCTGAGGGGCGCAGCGAGACCGACCGTCCGGGCCAGTCGGGTGTCGGCAGGCCGCGGCCAGCTGGCCGCGGCGAAGTGAGTCAGGCCCGCGGCCGGGCCGCGGGCCGGCTGTGGGCGGACCGGCTGGACCGGGTCGGTCCGGCCCAAGGGGGTCCCCCCCTTCTAACTTCCGACGTCCGTAGCTTTCACTACAGACGTCCGTTTTGTGCGCCATCAGCGGCAGCGTGGACCTTGCGTCGAGGGGAACACATTGAGATGGTTTTTGGAATTTTTAATTCCCGTAACGAGGGGCCTCGGTGGTGCGACACGTACGTCGAGGGGTTTTCCGTTTTTCCGGGAATCTTGTTTTGGACGGCGCGGACGCGTCCGACGTCTGGATTAAGCGTAGTCAGTGGGGTTGGGACCCTAGCCTCGAGGCGGAGGTTTACAGGGTGGGTTCAGGCGTTGAGGATGAAGTTGAGGCGCGAGCCCCATGACCCGTCTTTTGAGCTGCGTGCAGCTAGTAGCGACTTTTTCCTCGGACGTCCGTTCGGGGCGTGCGAGCAGTCGATGTAGGGTGTTTTTCCGAGGGCAACGCGTTGGCGCAGTCTTCCCGCTGTAATTCCGCACGATGGTGCGGGCCCCGCGAGGGATGTTTCGGGAGTTGACGGTGATTTCTAGCTTTATTACCGGGCGACCTTTTTGGACAAGTGAGTAGTCCATTTCATGTAATTTTTCGAGAGGATCGCAACGGTGCGATCCGTTCGTTGAGTTTCGGGACCAGGGTGCAGGTCCCACATGGCACCGCTCGTGTGCGGTGCGCTGGGATACATCTTTTATCTTGATATCCATTGCACTCATGTGAGTAGTTCTTTTGACGTGTTTTCCCGAGGGGATCGCAATGGTGCGATGCACCCGACGGTTTTCGGGGCCGAGGATCGAGATCACGGGACGCCGTTCGGGCGTGAGGCGGTGTTGGTGACTTTTCCATCAGATATCCATTCGAGGTGAGTAAGTAGTCGATCTTGTGTGTTTTTCCGTGAGGATTACAATGGTGCAATCCGTTTGGTTCTGCGGAGCCTCTTGCGCGATCTTATTGTATGTGGAGCATGGGAGGTGCTCCGGTGGCAGTTCGTTCTACCTTGTATGTAGCGGACCCTTGGCGTGTGATTGCGCACTCTTGGGAGAGTGATATAAATGGTTCACAAACTGTGGTTGGCCGTGCCTGGGCCTTTTAGGTGGAGTTGTTACGTCACGCCTTCGCATTGACGCTGGGTGCCGTGTGCACGATAGCCTATGGGCTGGAACGAGGTGTACTCTAGGAGTATACGGGAGTTCTTGGAGGTACGTGTGGTTTGTACCTGAGATGTTCGGGCGCTTGGTTGGGGTTTGACTTGGGGCCACACGTCGGGTGGGCCTCATGTGCGTGCTGTGTTCTGCTTCGCGTACTTGGACCTCTCACGGCATGGAGGGTCCCTCTGTGTGTTTGTTTGACCAGCAGGGTGGAGCTTTTCCCCTGGATCGGTGCTCGTTTGTTGACCAGCAGGGTCGAGTGGTCTCCCCCTAGTTTCGTTCTCGATGGATCGGCCGGTAGCGGTGTTAGTGACACCTTGTGATGGAATAGGTGCTAAAACCCTTTGGGTGAGTTGTGCTGGAGTTGGGTGGTTGCGTGATGTCCACTCCGTGTTTGGTTGGCCAGTGTTGTATCCTCTAGTGGAGATGGCCAGGGCAATCCTGAGTTCTACCCTCCAGCGGGGCTAGGCAGTGGGTTACTCATCAACCTCTTCAGTTTTACCCTCCATCAGGGCTGGGCAGTGGGTTTCTCACTGAATTCTAGGGTTTACCCTCCAATAGAGACAGGGCAGTGGGTCACCTGATGCTATTAGGGTCTACCCTCCAGAAGAGACTAGGCAGTGGGTCACCTGACGCTAGTAGGGTCTACCCTCCAGCAGAGGCTGGGCAGTGGGTCACCCGACGACCTCTTAGGGTCTAACCTCCAGTAGGGCTGGGCAGTGGGTCGCCCATCGTCTAGTTCCAGGTCTACCCTCCGGCACGGTTGGGCAGTGGGTTGTCTGTCGACTTATTCCGGGTCTAGCCTGCAGCGGGACTGGGCAGTGGGTCGCCTGATGATGTATTAAGGTCTACCCTACAGCAGGGCTGGGCAGTGTGTCGCCGGATGATGTGTTATGGTTTACCCTCCAGTAGGGATAGGTAGTGGGTCACCCATTATCTTAATATGGTTTACCCTCCAGTGGGACTGGGCAGTGGGTCGCTTGATGATGTGTTGGGGTTTACCCTCCAGCGGGGTTGGGCAGTGGGTCACCCGATATCTGGTTATGAATTACCTTCCAGCAGGGCTGGTTAGTGGGACACCTGTTAGCATTCCAGACTCAGTCCTCTTGACTAGGCTAGTCTGTGGCTTACCTCCGTGAATACCGGAGCGTGACCCTTGGTTGTACGGGTCGGTGATGGAACGACTTGACATTGAGGAGACATCTCGACTGTAGGGCAGTGATGAGGTGTGGTTTGACTTTCCTATAACTCTCAAGTACGAGGGGTTCTTTCCCCACCGAGACGCGTTCTTGTGACACGGTCTAAAACCGTGCGAGTGAGTCAGTTCCGCCCAAAGCGGATAGTGTCGAGGTGCAGTGATTGAGCCCCTTGGCATGGGGTTCGGGGTAGAAGTGCGGGATGCTGGGCATTGATGGGGTTATGTCTGGGACTCTTGGCTACTTGTTTTCTTGGGCTGAGCTACGGGATGGAGATCCCCTTACGAGCTTGTTCGGGCTTCTTGGCAGAGCATATATATGTATATACCTCGTACGAGTACCCACTCCTTGGGTTTTGGCTACTCTCCTTCCAGGAGAGGCGAAGACGCGTGGGGTATCCCACGTGCTTTCCGTGTCTAGCTTCTCGTGGTTGGACAAGTCTACTCTCCTGCTATAGGTAGTGAATACTCGACTGGAAGTTCGTCTTCTCACCATTTCTATCTCCTTGTGTCTGGATGAGTATACCTTCCTTTCTTTTGTTGGGTTGAGCTGGACGCTTCACTGCACCCTCGGTTGTACTCCTCTAATTTTCCTGTTCTCTCTACTGCTCACCCTTCGGTACCTCCTTTGTTGCTCCCTCGATCCTTCGGGGTATCCTACTGAGTATTTTTATACTCACCCCTGCTTGGGCTTTGCTTGCACTTGGTGTTCCCTTGCATATGATGGACAGGTGGAGCGTGGCTTCAGTGGAGCGTAGGAGCATAGGAGCTTGGGAGCTTGGACCGCGTGCGGTGGTCATGGCCAGGTTCCATGTGGGAGACCCGTCAGCTGTTTTCTTTTTGTTTACCTGTTTCCAGGTTGTGGCCCTTTTTGTTTGGGCGCGTGTTTTTCCCATTTTCTTTTCAGTTTGTACATTGTACTTGTAGAGGTCTATGAACTCTGTGGTTTTTATATAGCAGTTATTATTTTACTCTGCTTGTCTCTTCTTTTACTCTGCACTATTGCATTGAGTGTGCTGCATGTGTGTGTACAGGTACTTAGGCAAAGGCCTCCCCGAGTTATTGTGCCTTCGGCGCTGGTCGCCAGCCCCTGGCCTATGGAGGCGGGCCTGGGGTAGTTGAGGCTCGAGCCCGGGTAGGGTCGGGTCATGACAAAGTGGTATCAAAGGTGGTTCATTCCTTGGGACGCTGTTCGGACATCCCTAAAATAAAAGGAACTGGTTGGGATTTAGGGTAACAGTGTTAACATGTCTCGAGAGCGGCTCTTAGGCGAGGGAGTACAGTGATGGTGCGAAGGCTGATGTATCCATTCACAAGGACCTTGATAACCCGCTTGTCGACTCGGCATGCTGAGAAACTTGTTGCAGGGAAAAATTTGTTTGTGCATCACATAGGACTGAGTCTTGACTGTCCTTCTTGAGTCAGCTCCCCATCGTTGCTGTTGTTGGTATATACATATATGCTCATCTAACCGCGACACTCCTTGATAATATTTAGGATGTCTCCGCGAGGACAGACAGCCAGGATACCAGCTTTGGTTCATGACGAAGACCCTATGAGCTACGAGGCCACAGTCTAGGACCCATCATGCGAGCCCCTTTCTCCGGGTGGGCCGGTAGCAGCACCCCCACCTGTTGAGCAGCAGACAGTTTCAGCAGAGCAGGCTGAGGTTAAGTGCAGGTTGAGTGCGCTCTGTGAGTTCTGGCGGCAGAGACCGCTGAGGTTCAGTGGTGAGCCAGACCCTCAGGCAGTAGTGGTTTGGCTCGAGGCAGTGGTTCTCCTTTTCAGGCTTGTGCAGACGTCGACATATCAAAGTGTGGATTTAGCAGCCACCCTTTTTCGTGGAGCATCTCGGCGTTGGTGGTGTCTGGTGACTCAACTTCTTGAAGAGTCGTCGCTTTCATTGGGGCGACTTTCATTTTTTTCTCCATGAGGAGTTTTTCCCCTCCTTCTTGTGCTCCGTTCGGATTCGGGAGCTCCTGCAGTTTCAGCAGGGAGGGTTGACGGTGGCCGAGTACGCGGCAAGTTTTGCAGACCGCGCACGCTTTTACCCGGACTTGGTCCATAACGACAACATTCGAGCGCAGTAGTTTGGGCATGGTCTCCGCCGAGAGATTCATGTTGTCATAGTAACCTTGGGCTTTTCCACATATGCCGGGGTGCTAGAGCATACGCTGGTGATAGAGGGCTTCCTGTCATGTTTTGCGGTTGGTAGTGGCATTGGGCGCGATGGAGCCGGGACGTCTGTCGTAGCTAGCAGGCGCCGGAGGACAAGACCACGATGCAGGTGGCCTTCCCATTTCCGGTTTCGGAGACGTGGTCATATACCACTGTGGCGAAAAGGCGCAGGGCCTCAGCCGAGGATGCCCTTCCGTGAGTTGATCCTGGGTCGTGGTCATACACCGCAGTGGTGCCGGAGTGCACTAGTGTAGCCCAGAGAGGGTCAGTGCTATGCTTGTGACGGGGGAGGTCACTTGGCATGAGACTGCTCGACCCGAGTTGCTGAGAGCTTCGGTCAGGCAGCAGGCGCACCACCACGGCAGAGGCAGCACCGTGATTGGAGTAGTGTCCAGAGAGGTGGTGCTAGAAGAGGAGCGGGAGGAGCTGGTAGTGGGGGACGACTTTACGAAATCTCCCCATCACCACTAGGCGGTCCTCATCAGGATTCTGGAGATGACGGTTGGGACCGCAGGTAGCCGCGAGCTTTGGATGTCTACGACCCTGCAGAGCACGGGATGGTGAGAGGTACCCCTTGCGACTCTTCTACTTCTTGTAGTTAAATTGTTAGGCTCTGCGTGTGAAAGGCGTTTCTCCCTCCTCCTTGTTTGTGGTGTTACCAGGGTGACGGAGGGCGTCGGGTGTTACCCAGTATTGGTAAGGTAAAAGGCGTGAGACCATTTCCTTTAGTCGATGGTGTTGGCTCCTTCACCTGTTGAGCATGTAAGAGAGCATCGACTGTGGAACCTTGCGTGACCAGATATCCTTGGGTATTTCACCATATGGATATTCTAAAGGAGGGAATCACCGGGCCTTGTTCCAGGTGCGGGCGGTGATTTCAATCACGACGTACGACATAGAGGTTTGACCGGGGAGGTGAGCTACCCCCGAGAGCCTTCGGGCCGTTTGAAACTGTGAAAAGGGATGGCGAGGTTCCCTATCGCGTTGCCCTAACCCCAAAGTCTGGAGGGGGTGCACGACATCGGCGAGGGCCGACCTTGTGCGAACGGATAAATCCTTTGGTCCGTGTGCGGTGACGCAGAGCTGTGCGTGGGTTCTCCTGGGTATGGGAAAGCTGGGTATGGGCTTAGTAACCGGTGTTGCTCCCTAGTTTTGCTTTTCAAGGATGAAAATATTGAAGGAGGTAATGATTTAAGAACCTGGTTTTTGCTGTGAAAGACTTTGGAATATTCTTGATGATATTCCAGAGCAGCGCCTTCAGACGACGTGCGATTCCGAGCCCCGGAGTGGCCGGAATTAAATTTTCAGTGCGTTCACACTGGAAATGCTAAATAAATGTGATAACTCCTAAACGGAGCTTCAAATCAAGGATCTGAGTGTACTAATGGGTCTGGAATGGGTTGTTTACCCTAGGGACGACATAAAACTTGTTGGCGCGGGATGTTTGGACCCCTCACCCCCTCTCGGAACGTTAAACGAATAAATAAATAAATTAATTTATTCATTTAATGGTGAAACGCTAGTATCTCATAAACGGTGGCTCTGATTGGAAAACCGAGGGCACCGTTGAGTTCAGAGCGTGTCGTTTACCCTAGGAGGGGTGTAAGTTTCGCGGGCGCGGTCTGTTCGTGAAAAATGGTCCCAGGGGCGTTTTCGTAATTTGGTGGCCTCGGGCGCTAAGTTTAGTAACTTTTGAACGGGGTCTCCGAATAAAATTCTGAGACTGCCGTTGCGCTCAGAGCGTGGTTCTTATCCTAGGGGAGGCTAAATCCTGACCCTGTCGGGAGTTCGGGTTCGGGGCTGTCGGGCGGGCGTTTAAGTGATTTGTACTTAAACACCCCCTCCCCCCCTTCTTCTTCTTCTTCCTCTTCCTCAAACCCTCCCCCTCTCCTCCAGATCCGGCGAAGCACTCCTGCGAGGCACCTCCGGCGAGCCAATTTCGGCAAGGCAGTGGAGCGGTGGCGGACTCCCCGTGAAGCTCCGGGCATCGCCCAAGAGGTAGGAGTTGTTTTTGTTTCGTTTTATTTTTCCCTCACCATGATCGTCCTATTTTTACTTTGTCTATATGCTTCCCGATCATTGATCCAAGCCCATAATCGCGTAGATATTGTCCCGAGCTTTCCGGAATGTTATCCGGATCGAATTTTTGACCACCGGATCGTTTCCGGTCGTCCTCTGAAGTTTTCCGGCCACGAGACCGGTTACCGGCAAGGTGGTCCGGCGGCGGGCGGCGGCTCGGCTGGTGGCGGCACTCTCCGGCGGTGGTGGCTGGCGGCGGCGCACTCCGGCGGTGGCGGCTGGAGGCGGTGCTCTTCAGCGGGAGCGGCAGGCGTCGGCGCTCCTCGGCGCGGCGGTCGAGCTCGCCGGAACGGGGCGGCGACCCGGGGTCGCGGCGCGGCGCGACCTCGGTGGACAGAGACCCTCGAACCACGGGTCTCCGTGGGGCACAACGAGACTGGCCATCCGGGCCGGTCGGGTGTTGGCAGGCCGCAGAGAAGTGAGCCGAGCCCGCGGCCGGGCCGTGGGCCGTCTGTGGGCGGACCGGCCGGACCGGGCCGGTCCGGCCCAAGGGGTCCCCCCCCCCCACTTCTAACTTCCGACTTCCGTAGCATTCGCTATGGACGTCCGTTTTGCGCGCCGTCAGCGGTAGCGCGGACCTTGCGTCGAGGGGAACACATTAAGATGGTTTCGGGAATTTTTAATTCCTGAAACGAGGGGCCTCAGTGGTGCGACACGTACATCGAAGGGTTTTCCGTTTTTCCGGGAATCTTGTTTCGGACGGCACGGACGTGTCCGACGTCCGAATTAAGCGCCGTCAGTGGCGTTGGGACCCTAGCATCGAGGCAGAGGTTTCCATGGTGGTTTCAGGCGTTGAGGACGAAGTTGAGGCGCGAGCCCCACGACCCGTCTTTTGAGCTGCGTGCAGCTAGTAGCGACTTTTTCCTCGGACGTCCGTTCGGGGCGTGCGAGCAGTCGATGTTGGGTGTTTTTCCGAGGGCAATGCATTGGCGCAGTCTGCCCGCTGTAATTCCGCATGATGGTGCGGGCCCCACGAGGGCCGTTTCGGGAGTTGACGGTGATTTCCAGCTTTATCACCGGGCGGCCGTTTTGGACAAGTGAGTAGTCCATTTCATGTAATTTTTCGAAAGGATCGCAACAGTGCGATCCGTTCGTTGAGTTTCGGGACCGGGGTGCGGGTCCCATGTGGAACCGCTCGTGTGCGGTGCGCCGAGATACATTTTTTCTCCGGATATCCGTTGCACTCATGTGAGTAGTGCTTTTGACATGTTTTCCCGAGGAGATCACAATGGTGCGATGCGCCTGACTGTTTTCGGGGCTGAGGATCGGGATCACGGGACGCCGTTCGGGCGTGAGGCGGTGTTTGTGACTTTTCCATCGGATATACGTTCGAGGCGAGTAAGTAGTCGATCTCGTGTTTTTTTCCGCGAAGATTACAACAGTGCAATCCATTTGGTTGTGCGGAGCCTCTTGCGCGATCTTGTTGAATATGAAGCATGGGAGGTGCTCCGGTGGCGGTTCGTCCTACCTTGTTTGTAGCGGACCCTTGGCGTGTGATCACGCACTCTTAGGAGAGTGATAAAAATGGTTCACAAGTTGTGGTTGGCCGTGCCAGGGCCTTTGAGGTGGATTTGTTACGTCACGCCTTCGCGTTGACACTGGGTGCCGTGTGCACGATAGCCTATGGGCTAGAACGAGGTGTACTCTGGGAGTATACGGGAGCGCTTGGAGGTACATTTGGTTTGCACCTGAGATGTTTGGGTGCTTGGTTGGGGTTTGACTTGGGGCCACACGTCGTGTGGGCCCCTAGTGAGTGTTGTGTTCTGCTTCACATACTTGGACCTCTCATGGCATGGAGGGTCCCTCTTTGTGTTTGTTTGACCAGTAGGGTGGAGCTTTTCCCCTGGCTCGGTGCTCGTTTGTTGACTAGTAGGGTCGAGTGGTCTCCCCCTGGTTTCGTTCTCGATGGATCGGCCGGTAGTGGTGTTAGTGAAACCTAGTGATGGAACAGGTGCTGAACCCCTTTGGGTGAGTTGTGCTGGAGTTGGGTGGTTGTGTGATGTCCACTCCATGTTCGGTTGGCCAGTGTTGTATCCTCTAGTGGAGATGGACAGGGCAATCCTGAGTTCTACCCTCCATCAGGGCTGGATAGTGGGTTACTCATCGACCTCTTCGGGTTTACCCTCCAGCAGGGCTGGGCAGTGGGTTGCTCACTGACTTCTAGGGTTTACCCTCCAGCAGAGACTGGGCAGTGGGTTACCCGATGCTATTAGGGTCTACCCTCCAGCAGAGACTGGGCAGTGGGTCACATGATGCTAGTAGGGTATACCCTCCAACAAAGGCTGGGCAGTGGGTCACCCGACGACCTCTTAGGGTCTACCCTCCAGCAGGGCTGGGCAGTGGGTCGCCCGTCGTCTAGTTCCAGGTCTACGCTCCAGCACGGTTTGGCAGTGGGTCGCCTTTCGACTTATTCCGGGTCTACCCTCCAGTGGGACTGGGCAGTGGGTCGCCTGATGATGTATTAAGGTCTTCCCTCCAGCGGGGCTGGGCAGTGGGTCGCCGGATGATGTGTTATGGTTTACCCTCCAGCAGGGCTGGGCAGTGGGTCACCTAGTATCTTAATATAGTTTACCCTCTAGCGGGGCTGGGCAGTGGGTCGCTTGATGATGTGTTGGGGTTTACCCTCTAGCGGGGCTGGGAAGTGGGTCACCCGATATCTGGTTATGAATTACCCTCCAGTAGGGTTGGGTAGTGGGACACCTGTTAGCATTCCAGACTCAGTCCTCTCGACTAGGCTAGTATGTGTCTTACCTCCATGAATACCAGAGCAGGACCCTTGGTTGTACGGGTCGGTGATGGAACGACATGATGTTGAGGAGACCTCTCGACTGCAGGGCAGTGATGAGGTGCGGTTTGACTTTCCTAGAACTCTCAAGTACTAGGGGTGCTTTCCCCACCGAGACGTGTTCTTGTGACGTGATCTAAAACCGTGCGGGTGAGTCAGTGCCGTCCAAAGAGGATAGTGTTGAGGTGCGGTGATTGAGACCCTTGGCTTGTGGTTCAGGGTAGACGTGCGGGATGCTAGGCATTGATGGGGTTATGTTTGGGACTGTTGGCTCCTTGTTTTCTTGGGCTGAGCTACGGGATGGAGATCCCCTTACGAGCTTGTTCAGGCTTCTTGGCAGAGCATATATATGTATATACCTCGTACGAGTACCCACTCCTTGGGTTTTGGCTGCTCTCCTTCCAGGAGAGGCGAATACACACGGGGTATGCCACGTGCTTTCCGTGTCTAGCTTTTCGTGGTTGGACGAGTCTACTCTCCAGCTATAGGTAGCGAAGACACGACGGGAAGTTCGTTATCTCACCATTTCCAGCTCCTTCTTTCTGGATGAGTCTACCTTCCTTTCTTTTGTTGGGTTGAGCTGGACTCTTTACTGCACCCTCGGTTGTAATCCCCTACTTTTCCTATTCTCTCTACTGCTCACCCTTCGGTACCTCCTTTGTTTCCCCCTCGAGCCTTCAGGGTATCCTACTGAGTATTTTTATACTCACCCCTGCTTGGGCTTTTCCCGCACTTTGTGTTCCCTTGCATACGACAGACAGGTGGAGCGTAGGAGCGTAGGAGCTTGGGAGCTTGGACTGCGTGCGGTGGTCATGGCCGGATTCCAGGTGGGAGACCCGTCAGTTGTTTCCTTTTTGTTTACCTGTTGCTGGGTTGTGGCACTTTTTGGTTGGGCACGTGTTTTGCCCATTTTCTTTTCAGTTTGTACTTTGTACTTGTAGAGGTCGATGCACTCTGTGGTTTTTATATTACAGTTATTCTTTTACTCTGCTTGTCTCTTCTTTTACTCTTCACTGTTGCATTGTGTGTGCTTCATGTGTGTGTACAGGTACATAGGCAAAGGCCTCCCCGAGTTATTGTGCCTTCGTCGCTGGTCGCCAGCCCCTGGCCTATGGAGGCGGGCCTGGGGTAGTTGCGGCTCGAGCCTGGGTAGGGTTGGGTCATGATAGTGGCGGGGTGGTCCAAGGGGTAGTGGGTTTCCATGGGGTGGGTAGGCTATCCAAGAGGGTGGATGGGGTGTCTAGGGGGATATGTGGGTTCCAAATGGGGGTGGGTGGGCGATCCACGGGGGTGGGCAGCCTTTCCACATGGGTTGGGGGCGATCTAGGGGGTACGAGGTGTCCTGGGGGTGGGGGGCTGTCGAGGGGGGTACAGGGTGTCTAGGGGGTGGGCAGGTTGTCCCTGGGGTTGGGGGGTTGTCCACGAGTGGTAGGGGTGTCCAAGGGGGTGGGTGGGCTGTCCACATGGGTGGTGGGGAGGTCTAGAGAGGTAGGGGTGTCCAGGGGAGTGGGCGGGCTTCCCACGTGGGTGGTGGGGCTGTGCAGGGGGTAGGGGGTGTTTAGGGGTGGTTGGGAGGGTTGTCCACGGGGTTAGGGGGTTTCCATGGGGGTGGGTGGGTTGTCCAATGGGGTGGGAGTCTATCCACAGGGGGGGGGGGGCTATCCACGGGGTGGGTGAGCTGTCCACAATTGTGGTAGGGCAGTACAGGTAGGTGGGGGCTCTCTATGGCGGTAGGGGTGTCCAGGGTGGGTGGGAAGGCTATCCACATGGGTAGAGGGGCTGGCCAAGGGGGTAGGTGGTGTCCAGGGTGGTGGGCAGGTTGTCCACAGGGGTGGGGGTGGTGGGGGGGGGGGGGGGGTTGTCAATGGTTGTAGGGGGTTTCCAGGGGGTTGGATGGCTATCCATGGGGGGGGGGGTGTCCACGAGGGGAGGGCTAGTCCAGGGGGTGGGTAGGCTAGTCTAGGGGGTGTGAAGGCTGTCCACAGGGGTGGAGGGACTGTATAGGTGGTGGGTGGGCTGCCCATGGGGGTGCGGGGGGCTGTCCGGGGGGGGGGGTATGGGGTGTCCAGGGGTGTGGACAGGGCTGTCCAGGGGGTGGGGGGGGGGGGGGTCTGTCCATTGGTGTAGGGGGTTTCCAGGGGCTGGGTGGGAAGTCCACGGGGGTGTGGCGACAGTCCAGGGAGTCGGCGGGCTGTCCACAGGGCCGACAGAGCTATCCTGGGGGGTGGGCTGTTCATGGGGGTGGGGGGGCTATCAATGGGGGTACGAGGTGTCCAGGGGTGGGTGGGGCAGTTCAGGGGTATGGGGTGTCTAGGGGGTTGGGGGGGCTTTCCAGGGGTATAGAGGTGTCCAGGGGGTGGGTGGGTTGTCCACGATAGTGGGAGGGCTGTCCACGGGGGTGGGGGTGTCTAGGGAGGTGGGCGGGTTGCCACGAGGGTGGGGTGTTCCCATCAGGGTAGGGGTGTCTAGGAGGGTGGGAGGGTTGTCCACGGGGGTGGGTCTGTCCAAGGGGGTAGCCCACCCACCCACCCCCTAGACAGCCCACCCCTCCCTGGACAGCCCACACCACCCCTCCCCTACAACCCCCACCTGGATAGCCCACCCCCCTCCTTGGACAGCCCACACCCCGCCCCCTCCCCCACACCCCTACACCCCTACAACACTCTTGGACAGCCCCCACCACCACCTCAATAGCCCACACCCCCCCACCTCCACTGGACATCCCCTCCCCACCCCTCCATGGACAACCTATACCCCCTCCCCTACCTCGATATCCCACCCACCAACCCACCCCCTGGGACATCCAACCCCCTCCCTAGAGAGCCCACACCCCCCTCCCCTATAGCCCGCCCCCTTACCCCCCGACCCACTGGCCATCCCTCACCACCTAGACAGCCCCCCACCCCCACCTAGATATCCCCCACCGACACATATACATCCCCCACCCCCACCTAGATAGCCCACCCCCACTACCCCCACCTGGACAGCCCACCCCCCTCCATAGACACCCCACACCCCCTCCCCCACCTGGAAAACCCATCTCCACTCCTTGGACATCCCATCACCTGGACAGCCAACACCCCTCCCCTACTTGGAGAGCCCACCCCACCCCCTAGACAGCACACACCACCTCCCCCACTTGGACAGACCACCCCTACTCCATGGACAACCCACCCCCTGGACATCCCACACCCCTCCCCCACCTGGATAGCCCAACCCCACCCCTTTGGACATCCCACCCCCCAAGATAGCCCACACCCCCTCCCCCAATTGGACACCCCACCGTGACCCCCTTGGACAGCCCACACCCCTCCTTGGGATGCTCATACCCCCTCCCCCACACCCATGTAGCCCCATACCCCCCTGTAACCCCCTACCCCCTAGACACCCCACCCCCTGCCTTGATAGCCCCCAACACCTGGACAACCCCCTACCTCTTCTGTATCCCCCCTTAAGGTATTTTTATTTAAAATCATTTTAGTCATTAAGAAAGTAAAACCATCATTCGTTTACCATTTCATTCTAAACAAAACATTCAATTTATCAAAACATGAAAAATTCCATTTTTCAAAACATGACAAAATTAATTTATAAGGCTCTATGGGTCACTAAGGAAATGTCATTGGGGAAATGGAAAATCAACTACATAGATAATTCCAATATAATAATTGGGCCAAGAACATAGGAGGTGTAGTGGTGTCTAGGAGGTGTGGAGGTGTCTGGGGGGGGGGATGTCTAGGGGTTGGGACTGTCCAAGGGGGTGGGGGAGGTTTCTAGGGGGTGGGTGGGGGGGTCTATCCATGGGGGATGAGGGGTGTTCAGGCAGGGTGGGGGTGGGGGTGTCCAATGGGATGGAGTGGGAGGGGATGTTCAAAAAATGGGGGTGTCTAAGGGGGTGGGGGGTATCCAAGGGGGTGGGGGTGTCCAGGGGGGTGGGGGCTGTCTATGGAGGGGTGACGGTTGTCAAGGGAGGGTGGGGGTGAGGGTGTCTAGGGAGGGTGGGGGTGGGTTTGTCTAGGGGTTGGGGGTGCAGGGGGTGGGGGGATGTCCAATGGGGGGAGGGTGTCCAGGGGGTGGTGGGGAGGCTGTACATGAGGGTGGGGGTGGGGGTGTTCAGGGGTGGAAATACACATATAATACCATAAAAATTACCTATAACCCAACCAAAATCAAAATTACAACCCATCACCCAAATAACATCAAATTTATTCTCAATATCAATACCATTCCCATTATTCGTTGAACAAAAACTATAAATACAAAATCCAAATCCAATTTTCAACTAAACTAAAGTCTATAGAAAATACCATATCACCCCTCTAAACAAACCATTTACCATGTTTGAAGTGTAGAACAAAAAATAGAAAACAAATCAAAGGGTGCAATATTCCATAGACCACAGGAACTCAAATTTAGCCCTAATAAAAATAGAAAACAAAAAAAATAGAGGGAGAACATTAAAACTAGGGTAACACTTACTAATTTGAAGTGTAGAAATAGAATATTGATTGATTGAATACGAATCTATGACTGGAAGGAGTTTCTCAGCCGAGAAAACTTCTGTAGGTGCTTTGTATTAGGCTATTCATGGTCTGAAATTGGGCCGAGGGGTGTTGGGTATTTGGGGAAAACATTCCCAACTGTTTTTAAAATCCATTGGGAAAGCCTCTCTTTACCAATGATTTATTAAAAACGTTGGTATATGTTAGAGGAGAAAACGATTTCCCAATTGTTTTTTTAAACCTTTGGGAAATATTAAATATATTAACACATTTGCCAATGGTTTGATCAAACTGTGGAAAAAGTTGTTTTTTTACAGTATACAAACGCATTATTCAAACTGTTGGTATATATCTATTGGAAAAACCACCATTTATAGTAGTGTAATGATATTTAATGTTGAAAGAAATAAGGAAAGAAATATTCTCACCCACTTGACATACTCTCTTGCAAGGAAATATTTTTATTAGGGACACCATGACTTTTCTGAAGATAGTCATAATATCTGATTGGGGCTGAAAGTATACATTTTCAATCCATTTAGGTTTATGGTTGGTTCAAATCATAGAACATGGCCCATGGTATTGGTTTTGTATAATTTTCCTCCATGGATTTGTATGAAACCATAATTTGTATTAATTTCCATTATTATTGATGGACATATAAGTCCACGGAATAAGAGTGATGTTTACCTTCATCCATTGACTGATTATTTGAAAGAATTTTGGGGTGATGGTGTGATGACGTACGACTGTAAAACAAATGAAATGTTCAAACTGTAGGCTACTTTATTGTGGACAATCAATAACTTCTTAACTTATGAATTATTTTAGGATGCAGTATGAAATGGGAATTTTATTTCCTCTACTATACTAAAATTAAGTATTATAAAAGGCTTAAACATTGTAAAAAATTAACATACATGGATATTAGATGTTTTAGAAAGGACAGAGTGACATTTTATTTTTTTAGAGAATTCAACGTAGCACTAAAGATCGTGATAGAAGTTGAAATATTATCACAGATCGAGGAAGAAAATATCCACATGGTATATGAATTTTATGATTTGGTGGATCATCTGTTATCCAATATTCGTGATGTAGGTAAACAACATAGTCGAAATTAGAAGAAGAAAAATATTTTTTTAATCTCCCTTACTGGAAAACTAAAATTCTAATGCATAATCTGGACGTCATGGACAATGAATTTTTTTTGTGATAATATATTGTAGAATAATTTAGTTTTCAATGGAAAATTAAAGGACCATGCCAATGCAGGACATGGTTTAGAATAAATGGGTTTAAGGAAATAATTTCATTTATAGTTGGGTGAGGGAAACAAGGTATACATGTTTGTTTTATAATATACGATTAGTAAAAAAGAGAAAGATACCTTTCTTTCCATTTTGAAGATTCTCAAGGTGCCTAATGCTTATGATTATAATAATTCTAAGTGTGTGAATGTAACATGTAGGAAATTGAATGGGATGAAAATTCATGACAATCACATACTACATATGTAGTTGATTCCAATCACAATTTTAAATGTTTATTACTCAATTTTTTTCAACCGTTGATTCAACTGAGTAATTGTTTTAGACAACTTTGTTTAATAAATCAATGAATGGGTGATTTAAAAATATTGTTGAAAAAAAATTTACTCACAGTTTTTCACTTACGGAAACTATTTCCACCTTTATTTTTTGAATTTATGGTTCACTTGATAGTGCACCTAACCAATGATGTAATGAAGGATGGTCTAATGCAATTCAGGTGGATGAAACTTATTGAACAATATATGGATACATTGAAATGATTCATATGAAACAAAGATTTTCTGGAAGAATCGATAGCCAATGGCTATTTGATGAAAGAGTGTACTACTTTTTATGGAGAATATATTATGGATGTTGAAAAAAATTAGATAATCACTATCAGATTCATGATGTTATAGTTAAAGAAGAAACTATATTTGATTTGGACAATATTATGTGGGTACAATCTCATCGATATATCTTGTTCAATAATCTATCAGTTTCACCATTGATGCAGTAAGTGTCTTATAAATTTTATTTTTTTAACTTTTACATGTTCTATTTTCATATATAAAGTTGATAATTTAAACATGGATTTATCATTTACAGTAAAAACATTAATGAGATAAAAAAAGATATGTCTTGTGTGATTGATTATGAAATTCAACAGTGTCATTCATCATTTCATGATTGGTTCAAGGATTTTGTACGTATAAATGGATTTTCATTATGATTAAAGTATAATATTAATTTCCTTTTGCATAAATTTTTATTTAATTCTGTGAAATATATAGGTCTATAACCTACGAGAGTTAGGTGACCCTACTCTAACTGAATAATTTACCTAACCAGATGAGGTTTCATTTATAAGAGCTCATCATTACAAAGACTTAGATGCTAATGGATTTTGGTTTCACATTAAATATTTTTATCAAAAATGAGCAACACAAAATAGTTTAATTGATTGTTCATCTTTCGATTATGGTCATTAGTATGGTCAATTGAAGTTGTACACACACAAAGTTTGAAATATATATTGTTAAAGTGTAATTAGGCCGATCAATTATGTGGATGTAAATTTGATCATTATCAGTTTATGTTGGTTAATTTTAACAATATGTTATATAGAGATTAATGAATTAGTAATGAACCTTTCATTTTGACATCACAGGCAGATTTTTTTTTATTACCTTGCCATCTAATCCAAATTGTGAATTTTCTATGAAAATTTCAGGGTGAGTAGTGTTTTTAATTGAATGAGATGAACTCAATAATATTTACTTTGTTTCAAAATAGCATGATGAACACACCATAGTTGAATGTGAATAATATATTCATTGTTTTAGAGAGACTGTTGATGGAAAAATAGTTGATTTGCATGTTTAATTAAAGGTATGATTTTTTTTTCATACTCATCAGTTTAAAACCAGTTTTAAATTTTTTTAACTTTTTATAATATATTTAACTATTTTTTTTATATTTATTATATCTATATTGGATATATAAATGCATAAAAAATGACATGAATTAGAGACAAAATAATTACAGGAAATATTTTTCAGAAAAATATAAAAACAAAAATTCCTATAATATTTATATAATAAAACAAAGAAAACCATAAAGTATTTTTATGCTATGATAAGGAAATAATAACAAATATATATTAACCATATCCCACCACAACTGAGAGACTACTCCACTGCATGTATTTTATTATAATAAAATGTATCATTAAGCATTCATTTCATAAAATTTATGGGGATTGGGTCATAAAATGGATATAAGTACTTACTAAATTTTGATGATGATTTTACTCGAATGAAAATTTCAATTTTATGTCAAGTAAATTAAATTCTCTTGATATATTTAAACCATTTTGAAGGTTTATTGAGAATAAAACAAGGAATGTCATTAGAAGATACTGATATGATGACTCTCAAATCAATTTCATGAAAATTATAGTCAAATTTATTTATAATTGAGTCATCACCTTGTTTGAATTTATCTTGTAACCCTTATTGTATGTTCAATACTCCAAAGAGGAATCCTGAGTTAATAGGTATGCATTCAACCTCTTATATCCTCTTTTTTAGGTATGCATAACCTCTAAGATGGTGATTGACTAGCCACATTAGAATTCTTAGCTGACCGAGCCTACGCGGAATGGGTCATATTCAGTTTGTTTATAATTTCCCAAGATGAATTATAAGAGAAAACCCACCAAAGGTGATCAAAATAGCCATAGTAATGGAATTTCTTTTCCTAGAAAGTACATTCGAGCTTGATATAATCATTCTCCATGAACTGGTGATACTGAACAAACGGACTACCTAAACTAGAAGGTGATGGAACACTTTCCTAACAAGCTTGAAATGAGTTGTGCTTAATTCCCTCCTCTTGAAATCATTTTTGTATGGTATATGATGTATCCCATGATTATTTTCCAGAAATTGGGACACCATATCTCAAGCCTCCTCTACATCCTATCTAAGCTAAAATGAATTTCTTTACCTCATCATTTAAGGTAGTTATGTTAATAAGATTCACCTGTGTTTGTAAAAGATCTTTAAATACCATGAAAATGAAACGTTCCATAGACTCCTCATCCTTACTCATATAAGGAGTGAATCATTTTTGGTCAATAAATGAAGTGGTGTGTTCTTTTATTGAAATTAAAATTTTAAGTAGGTTTATGAACTCCATCACGCTCACCCATTGTAATATATTTGGATAAAATCATGCCAATAAAATTTCTAAATCACTAACCAAGTGAGGACAGAGTCTTTCTTAGAATTAACCATCACATTCCTCATTCTATGTGCTTCCCCTTTTAATATGAAGATGGATAGTTGAAATGGATGCATCTCAGGTGTTTCGATACTCTTGGAGGTGTGGTGGTGATGATTGATCCATTTCTCATCCTCTTGTGGTGATACATTACCCTAGAACATCAAAGGGTGGTGAAACTAGAAGTCCCTCATAATATCGAAGGATGTAGCCACCTTATATAGAGATCCTTAAATGAGGACCTAAAGAATCTAGTTGATACCCTCTATAACCTAAGGGTCAATAGTGGGTAAATCTAGTGGTTCATTCTCACATACTTATGGCACATTTTCATCCTCGCCTTCTTAATCAGGATGTGATGGTCTTCTGGGTGACATCCTCTAATGATAGGTAGAGAATAATATCGTTCATTCCTTCATATAAGGATCAATTTCAAGGGTTTCATTTTATCATATAAGCCACGTGAAACCCATTCAACTCTTCCTCACGTTCATTATCTAAATCATTTTCATCATTATTATTCACTTTGAAAAATAGTTTAAAATATTTATCATGCTAAAAAACATATATAAACAAATAAAATCATGATGGGATATAACATAAAATAATCCTAATACAATTATCCTTAAAAAGAAACTACCATTCAAGGAAATCATTTATTAACCTATATTTACCTACTCATTAGCAATGAATATATGAAAAAAGTATTTATTTATTGATAATATCTCAATTATTATGAGTTTCAAACTAGTGTCAATAGTAATATAATAAAAATAAATTCAAGCACGCATTGTGTCATGGTATCCTACATGTTCCTACCTACCAATGCCTAGTATAACGTGTTATAACCAATGGAATATAATAGATTGGAAGGATGAAGGTATGTAAATATCATGAACTTTCTTGTATCCGGAAAAATTTGAAAGCACCACTTCTTTTTCAGTTTTGGCCTCATGTGGCAGTGGTACTTCTGTTTGAATCATTCCATCTTCAATGGTTTTTGTAGACTATGATACTATGTGTTTTATGTTGTTGATGGTATCCACTTGTGACTATATGAACTATTCATTTTTATGTGTTTATAGAAATTTTGTGTAACTATAAATAACATCAATAAAATTCAACACATGTGAGTATCTTGATGGTGCATTTGAATTAAAACATTGAAAACTCATCAGTAAATGATTAATTTAAAGAAAAATAATCAAAAGGGAAATGAAAAGGTGAAGAATCCACTATGAAAGAACACACTTCCCCAACAATGGTTCCAAAAAAGTGGTCAGGGGTGGGGGCTTATCAAAGGGCTTCTTGACACTACCATTTGTAAATACCTAAGGGTTAACATAGGTGATGAAATCAAGGATAATTCTCCTGAGGAGGAAATGGTATCCTAACAAAGTGTTATAATTATTTATTATGTTTTTAAATATATTTAATGAAAAGGAAAAACAAGGTTGGTGATGATTGAAATAAGAAAATAAAAATGAAAATAAGTTTAATGCCTCTATTTATGATATATGAAATTATATTTTATTTTCATGCCTCTTTATACCTTTTATGTAGTATATGATAGTGATGATATTTAATTATTGGTAGTGTAAAAAAACATTGAACACCTTTTATTTTCTATTTTTGATAAAATTCATCCTTTCTAAATTTCCCATCATTAATGAATCAAATTAATGGGTATTGGACCTTTAGTATTTCTATGATATTTAAAGATTATACAATAATGAATTATCATCGCTTGTCCTAGACAAGTGTTTTGATCTAGGCACTCCTTTATATTTGTTCAAATATGTGTGTAATAAATAAAATGTAAGAAACCCTTTTATAGTTCACATTATGTGGAACAATAATAGACAATGAATCCTTTCCTTATTAATGCCTTCTATGACTGTATACATGTAAGGGGAACAAAAAGAGCCTCGAAGCAGCTTCTTCATTCTCTCCCATGGCGACTAGGGTTTCTTATCTGTTCTCATGCTCCTCCCCTCTCCGGTCATCTCGTCCTAGGTCTCCTCTCTTTGATTCGTCTCATCGGATAGGTCGACTTAGCGCATCGATGTCGTCGTGTGTGTGACTCGGCCGGCGGGGCTCAGTTTTTGCGGAGATGATTTCTTTTCATTGAGGTTGACGACGGGTATGGAGTGGCCTCGGGAGGGGTTTTTTGTTCATTGTTTTCTTTGCGTTGTTTTATAGTGTTGAAGGATCTCTCTTGGCGGTCTTCTCTTGATGTTGGTAGTGAAAGGGTTTATCTCGCTGCTGCCTCATCCGTGTGGTGGATCTTCTTTGGATTCCTTGGGTGTTATCCATAGCGATCTTGTGGTTCTTCCTTCTTGCTGAGGCAATATTCTTTGGGCTTCCACGACACTGATGGTCTAATCCATGAGTGTAAGACCAGATTGCGACATTTGTCACGTTGTTCGTCAGCACACTCTACAGACATTCAAGGGTTTGCTCTCGGTGGTGATCTGTTGGTCTGTGGGGGTCTCTCAGCATGTGGAGGTTGTCACCTGATTTGCGACGGCTGAGTTTTTTGAGGGTCTTTGAGGGTTTCCTTCAGTGGTTAGGGTTGTAGCATGGGGTTTTTCTTGTTTTATTTTCATGGTTTCGTTTGATTTCTGATGTGGAATGGTGATTCTGATCAATGGTCTTTGGGATGGAGGCCTTGTTATTTGGCAATGACGAGGAACACTGGTTGTTTGGGTTCCTGTGTTCCACAAAGGTTCGTGATGATGGTGGCTGGACCAGATTTTCTCGATGGTCTGATGACAACTCTACCATCGTCCTGCTTGATTGGTGGCGCGTGGTGTTCCAGCTTGTCTCGCCGACGGTATGATGGATTTTGCGTGGACACGCTCCTTGAGGTGGTTGCACGGCTCGAGGTGGACACGTGGTTCATGGCGTTTTTTAATTTTTAATCTCTGAAGATGTTTGATTTTGGATGATCTGATTTTTGGTTGTGAGGTTACCAGTTATCCTAAATCGGCTTTATGAAAATTAAAAAAAAATTGCAGGTACATGTAAGGGGAACATGCACCAGATCCACATCATTCTGTAGATCCATCTACATCTAACGGTTGTGGTATGTGGGGATGTAAATGCATTTATTTTTTTAAGTAAGAGTTAAGCATATATATGCACATATGTCTAATTATGTATGAAATTGTTTTAAATAGGATTAGATTTTACCACTTATTCCTTTCATCAGAAAGGCCCTGGTCATGGTATTTCATCATGGAATTTTGACATGTCCCTTGACATATCATTTCATGATAAATACCATACTTTGGAAGAGGGTTCCCCTGAATTTATTCACCCATTGGGTTATATCATACACAACCCACATAAATTTTTATTGACTACACGTGACTGGACTTCATTTCCCTGAGATACATTAGATTGACTATGGAGGGAAGTTCAGGTAAGAGAACCATTTTAGTTTCTTAGTTATGTTAAAAAATACTAACATGTGTGATAATTTTTTTCTTTAAATAGAATAATTTTATATTGTTCTAAAATGATGTTTGACTTGTGCATATGGAAAAATTTCATAAAATGTAGAAATATGACACATGGAGTCAATAAGGAGATCTTGGTACCAAATATGGGTGCCCCATACGTTCTGGATAGAGTCCCAAGAGGTGTTATCCCATATTAATGGAATGAATTAGTTGCATATTGGTCGACAAAGGCTACAATGGCGATTCTATTTATTTAGGTTTATATATTTTTATGAATGTATAGCAATTTACATGTTTGTATTTTGAATTAATTGAATGTAGGAGGTGGAAGAACATTATTCTAGGAATCACGTGTTGTAGGGACTACCTCATAGGCTTGGTACTCATCACATGTCCTAGATTTGTCATGATGTATTTATTATCAACATTTTAAATTTATTATTTAATATGGTTTTGTGTTATATTTTTATATTTTATTGGTATACATTTCCAGGAGTAAGGTGCATCGATAGATAAAATGTCATTGTGGATGATGACTCGTGATCAAAATGATCTCGAGTTTGTAGCTCTTATAGTAAGTTATTTTACTAAATATAAATACTTGCATACATATGTATATACTTATATATTTATATTTATATATTACATAGGCTCAATATGAGGATGTGTTAGTGCAGATTCTAGAGTAACAATGATAACTTTCCATGCGACGGGATGAGATATTCCACTGTACTATTAGTCATGATAGACATGGATATGGTTTGACATATGGAGTGAGGATTCCTCATTCTATAGTTTCATTCAATGATTCTATGTCTCCTATTATTGTTGGGAGGATATAGTGGGTTCTATATTTGGAGGCACAGATACATGCTTCTGAATAGGTAATTGCATAATTGTTAGCTGAGGTTAGAGCACTATGGTAGCATATGCGACAGGGTGATGGTGTAGGGGATCCCACAGTGTAGATTTATATTAAATTTATTTATTTATTTATTATTATATTCATTATTATTATCTTCATAAATTTTATTTTTTTGGGCCCCTAACACACCAGATAGAGGCAGTATCCATTGTCCTGCATGATGCATAAGATTCAGGAGGTATGTTTTGTTTTATAATTATAGTTTCTCATTCAAATTTTCTATCTCATCTTGTTTTTTAGTAAAGTCACAAATCATATTTAAATTTTAATTAAAATGAAATTTGATCATGTAGGGATTAAAAACCAAATAAAGAAATTTAGATTAATGATAAATCTTAGGAAAATAATCAGTAAGTGGTTTTTTATTTTTAAATTCCAACCATGAATCACATATAGAGAATCCAAAAGATAGAATTTAGAGAAATTCCATTACATAGTGAAACCAAATCCACAATTATGAGAAGAGTCCTACATTTCAAGGAACCTATGTTCACCAAATGATCCATGTGTCTGGTTTAGGTGTAAGGCTTTGAGATATTTATCTTAGAAACTTTTAAGAACACTCAAAATAACTCTAATAATATACTAAATATCAATAATATACATAGTATATTTCAATGTTTTGTGTGATATATTAATGTATTTAACCCTCTACCAAGAGAATATCATCATATTTATTATCCTTTCATATAATTAAATCCCCAATAACTGATACCACATGCCTTGCATATAAGAAAAAAAGATATTGGGAGATCATGGAAGTTAATGAAGAACACCCTTGAAGCTTTCACACATGGAATTAATCTACAATCATTCAAAAATGTTAATTTAAAATAAAAACTTATAAAAAGTGTTTCACTGATTCATCGTTCCACTCATTCTAGATGATACATCACTACTTAGCTAGGCACTTCATCATGATTTTACTCATGTCTATTCAAATTTTAATATCCTTAATAGATTAAACAAAATAATCTTATATAATAAGTTATGTTCTTCATGTTATTATAAAATATATTCAAGGTGCAGAAATATCTTACTCAACCCAAAAAACTCATTAGAACGAGGTTTACATGTTCTTGTCATGAAAATATTCTTTTCCTTCTTTGATGAACTTTTTTTACCCCAACTCGTCTAATTAAATTATATAGTATTCTTACTCAACTTTTCTTTTCCCAAGCATGGTGTTATCAATTTAACTCAAGCAATAAATTTTCTTCCAATTATTCCTTTAATGTAAATATTCTTCACTCACTACCACTTTACAAGTATCATTTTTAGATAATTATAGAAATGTAGTCAAAATTATCACACCTTCTACACAACAACTCAATAAATTAGTATTCTAAATTGAAATCCTCTTAATAATAGTCTTATACTAGACCAATCAATAAATTTATATCTTAATCATATTTGTTTCCATCTTCATGATAACTTTTTTCTCTAACTCTTTCGTATCCTTCTCAATAACTCACAATGTTTCATGCTCTTTATTAAAATTTAAATATCATATGTTTTAAATTTTATCAATATATCTCATTGTGGATTCATGTGACACAATATTTTTAGGTGGAGCCATCTCATAAATTTTATACAGTACTTCTCCTATGTTAAACTCAAAATCAAATTCAGTTTTATTCCTCATTTTATATGAAATTATGTCTCAAATTTTATGATTTACTTTATTACAGATCATATTAATACAGTCATCAACATCAGTAGGATTTTTATACATCATTGTATGGCATCCCCTTGTTTTAGGACTTATTTACCTCCTTTTAAAACATAAATTATGTGTGAAAAACAATTCTTTATGACTATATAATCAATATCACCATTAGTAGCCTTTAAAATACTCTTTTCCACCTTGAGATATAATTATTATAGAATATATTGCTTACTATTTCAGAAAAAATAAACGTCAATTTGAGCATTCACATAGGGGAAATTTTTAGTACGTAGACATCTGTAGTGAAGATAGAACATGTAAATCAATTAGTGTAATATATTTGAATTTAAATATAGTCTTTAATATTTTTCTTACTATATTTTTCTTTTTATTTGTGTTAAAGGATTTAGTATAAAAAACATGGTCTATTAAAATAATCTATCAACTTTATAAATATATTATCAACATCAAATTACATATATTGACTCTCTATTTGATCGTTTCCATTTGCAGAAACTTCAACAACAAGCTATTATTTATAAAAAATAGATCTGAACATGATATCGATGTACATATTATATTTCATAACTAAAATGGATATATTATAAACAAGGATACTAGTGAGTATAGCATGAGCCTCCAAAATAAGGGAATCTCCTTCCCCATAAAATGAAAAATTACTAATACAACTAAACCGTGATCATCTCAAATGACCCCTCCTCCTCACATACAACTATTAGCAACAAGAATCATTATTATTGAGTTTCTATCCCATGAACTACTTCTTCCATGAAACCTAGTGACCATGAGACACATTAGTGGAACCTATATTTGGATAATATCACTGAATTAGAGGATGAAATATTAATAAATTCCAATAGTTTAGAGGCTTTATAACATTAATCAGGTATAGTTTTTTTTCATTCAAGGGAACCATGCCATCCCAATTTACTTCATGCCTAGCCTTTTTCAAATCTTCCAATAAAATCTATCACCCTATAGAAAAACAGACACTATATTGTTGACATTCATAGAAGGAGAGGCCCAAATTATTAAAAACAAATAGTGAATAATTTCTTGATAGAGCCAAGAAACACTAGGATACCTAGGTAATTTCCTTGGAGGATCCATAGGAAACATTACTAGTCCCCAACGATTAATGTGATATTCAGATTCATGGATGAAATGGATGTAGCATGAACACTTAGACTTTAGATGGATTTATTTCCACTGGATGTAGTTATCGATAGAGACAACATTGTTTTTGATATTTCACACCAAGAAGATAAATTTTATAGTAATAAAATTTCAGCACAGGAACATAGACCAAGTATCTAAACCATATTGAACACTAATGATATGATGATATCCCAAAGAGCTATAATTATCCAAGGACAGAGTTAACACATATCACTCTAACTCTTATGTCATCCTAGTATTATATATAATGGATTTTTAATCCTCAATAAACATAATTTTATGAATACTTGGATGAAAAATTTCCTCATAGAACATCATAGAAGGTCAAATAAAACCTACGAAGAAGATAAAATTACAAGAGTCGTTTCATCTAGAAAAAGATCTCCCCTTTACCAACAATAAATCAGAAGTTCTAAATAAGAGTTTGAAGAGGGCCATGTATCGTGTTCAAGAGCAGAGTGGGTGTGTATCATCAAATATATTATTCTATATATATTTACTTGAATTTTCATTGTTCAATTGATTTTTTATCATACTAGAAGGTCGATTGAGATAGAAGATTGGATCTGTAGTAGTTTGGATTATTAGTTTTGTCCAAATGAATATTTTTTATTTACAGTTTTTAGAATGGTTTTTTTAATTTTTTCTTGTAGGATGGATATTTTTTTTGTTTATATGGATAATGTTTAAATGCATAATGTTTTTAAAAAAATTCCCTAGATTACAGACCACCTAAGGTGGCCGCTAATGCTTTCATTTTTTGGAGCATTAACAACCGCATACGACAATCGCAACTCCTTTTATTTTTTTCACACATCAATGACCGCTTCTGCAAGTCACTACTACTCATCCTAGTGGCCTTTATTAATGGTCAAATTGTGACCACCAAAATTGGCCGGTTGGCAGTTGCTAAAGACCATTAACGATCTCTTTTGGCGATCACTAATGGCCAATGTTATTGTAGTGATGTGTGTGTAGATGTCTATGTGTACATATGTATGTTTTTACAGTGTACATGTATATGTGTGCATAAGTATGTTTATTAATTTAGTATTATTTATTAATTTTTAATATCACTAAATTTTTATTATTTTCTGTGTTTAGTTATTTTTAATATTTATTTCTTTTTAATACTAAGTTATGTTAATCTATTCATCATGAATATATATATGTGTTTGTGCTTAATTTAATTTTATTTAATTTAATTTAATTTAATTTAATTTAATTATTAATATTTTATTGTAGTTAATATGATTCATTTTTAATTATTTTGTTATTAATATAATTAATATCATTTATTTATTCATTTTTATTCATTTTTTATGTGTCAATAATTCATGTAGATGTTACAAATTCACTTTTTTATATTTTCTGTAATTTATTTAATTTTATATATTCATTTATTATAATATATTAATTAATAATGTTAAAAATATATTTAATCATTTTATAATATTTATTTACTATACATATAAAATATTCAACATGTTTGTATTTTATATGAATAATATTTTTTTTCTTTATTAAGTTTTAACATTTCAAATATGTTTTAAATTTATATAATTAATCTATTTAAATGAAATTTCGATAATTTTTTAACATAAATATTTTATTATAAAATTATAAATATATATAATTTTTTTTAAAAATTATTTAAAAAATGATAAATAAATAAAAAAAATATTTAATTAGTTATAAAATTATAATAAATATATTTATTATATTTATTATATTTAAAATTATATAAATTAATATACTAATATATTAATAAATAAATATATAATTATTTAAATATATATACTTATATAAATATACATAATTATATAAATATACAAAATAATATAAATATATATAATTATATACAAATATTTTTATATATATTTAATGGTCATTCTGATTATATTTTAATAGGGTGTTGTCATATTTCATCTTCCAAATGTAGAAAAACTATAGTGGATGATGAGGGCTTCGAACAAGTCACTTATAGGAGACCCAGTCCACATGTGTGTTATGTCGGAATATACTAAGTAATACACCAGAGAGGAGGTGAATTGTTTATTTTCAAAAATCATCCACAATTCTGGATTTTAACAGTCTTTATAATTTATTCGGATATGCAGTGTTTTTCTTCTGTATGAAAATATACAGCAGATAAAATTAAATAAAGAACATTGGTTTTTATAGTGGTTTGCGGCATAAAGATTCCCTTGTCCACTCAAACAATCACTCTCTCAATGAGATTGGTAAATTTCATTAGAATGGTCCTATTTTCACAAGACCAAGAATCCACAACTTAGTACTTGTAGTTGACACCATTACAAGACTAATTAAAAAGCCTTCTTGTTCTATAAGAGAGAAATGATTAACCACATCTTAGATTGAGAAGCTTACACTCCACCAAAATTGAGTACGAGTAGTTGATACTCAAATAAATCAAAAGAGATTGATTTGTTGAAACTCTTTGAACTTCAAAATTGTAGTAGCATGAAATTGATTGTATATGAATCTTCTTCTTCAAAAATAATAGTCCTCAAAAGTGAATGAGTATGTAGCGATTTATGTTTCACATATATCATCAATTTAAAAGTATCAACAACACAGAGTAGTAACAAAATTACAGTAGAAAAAGATAGAACATGTATATCTCAAAAATGTAGTCCTTTATCAAAGTTTTTTGTTTGCTGTAGCATTGTAAAAAGATATTTAATAAAACAGTCATATATGTGAATCACTTATAACACTCTCATATAAAGAAACATTCTGAAAGAATATATTGAACATTAAAAGTTTCTTTGGTATTCCAGATCCAAAAGAATAGCCTGATTGATCATGAAAATTCAATTTTCAACTGACTAGGAATTTCATAAATTCCCTTTATAAATAGGATATATTTTCATCAATGAACATGGTTCTTTGAAACAATCAAATTTTTTTTTGAATTGGTCTTCAATTCTGACTTGACCATTGTAGTAATGTCAGGTTGAAAACACAACTTAAAGAACTTTGATGTTGAGAACACAACGTAGGGGTGAGCTATATATCATAGAGTTCCCTTGCATATAGTTGGGTTCCATTTCATAGTGTAGGGTTCCTTTGAGTATCATAGGGTTCCTTTTCATTGCGTAGGAATGATTATCCATATGTTTATCCTTGTCAGCATAAAATCCCAAATGTATCATTTCCTATCCATACATTCAACTTTTCTAAAAATTTGGTTGCAAATAGTAACTCTAGACTCCAATGTAGTGTTTTTGATCCATACACATGTCAGTTTTCCAAACATAAGGATTCCACTCCAAATATGAACACTTTTAGAGTAACTTAGGGTTGATATCATATGAAAACATTTAGATTTCCAGTGTAGCATAGGGATAAAAATAGTGTTTCCCTAATTATTCCCGTAATACCAAATTTCATTAAATAGAATATAAATTCCTGTAAAACTCACTTAACAAAACATTATTAGAAACAAACTATGGTTTTTGTGAACATAAAAATCATCATAAAATATAGAGTATTGTTGAGACAATACATGCCCAACAATCTCCACCGTTTTGATGATCACAAAACCCATAAAATAATCCTTAACAAAAATGAAAGAAAATCTAGGATTTGTAAAACGAAAAACTAGATATAGAAAATTTTTCAAAATTTTGATTTCACAGAGTTATTTCAGTTAAGAAAAATTTTCAAAAGAAATTTTCTTGGTTGTAAATATTTTCCCAATCTCCCCTAGAGATTGTTTCCTTTCCATAAACTTAAATCTTCTTCCCCTTTTTTGATATCAAAAAGATGGTTTGAAATAATAAATTAAATAAACCATATTTAATATTGAACATAACTGTAAATTAATAGTAAAAATTTGGGAATAAGAAAAATATATATGAAAGTCATTGAATTATTTAACTGAAATAAAAATAAATAAAGAAAAATAGGAATAAATGAAGTTAAATAAACATTCAAATGTTTATAAAAATTATTAAAATAAAAAATCAACATGGTTCTTCAAAATGAATCGTTAGAGTTTAGTTTCAATAGGGACAAAGGGTTCTTCTAAATTAGGAAGGGAATGAACAACACTGCTAAGATCAATCCGCTTCAGCAATAGGCTCCGAAAATGTTTTTTGAACACTTTTTTTTCCAGTGCTGAAGTAGCTTCCTCGAATCATTTATAAACATCCATATTTCAACCAAATCAACCTTTAAAAATTCTTTTATAGCTTCTTGTGACTGAATGAAAGAAATAAACATGACTATAAATTGATTAATCACTGGTTATAACCAGGATTCAGTCAAATTCAGTTGAATCACCAGATATCTTTGATTGTACAGAAAAAAAATTTAAAGGAATGATATCACACTAAAGATTTTGTATCCTATCATTAAATTAATCTAGAATATAGGTAATTACTTCAAACTTCCTAAGAAATTCTGGTGGTGTCTGTTGAGATGAAGTAGATGCTTGATTGCTTGCTCTGAGAGACTGCAACTCTCTCCCTATCATCAACTTAAATCCATCAAACTCTATATTATTGATAGATTCATCCTTTAATGAATAAAATTATCTTGAAATCTTGAAACTAATCTCCTTAAGATCTCCAACTAAAATGTGATATTCTTTGAATTCTATTAAATGATGATTTTGAGCTTCAATCTCTGATATAATTACTGAAACAACCTTGTACTCTTATAAAATTTTCTTCTCAGATTCCAAATATTCTCTTAAAAAAAATTATAAGCCTCCAACAAATATATTTATATCAATTGGGAATTAGCCTATGAATCAGAAGATCCAGGAGAATTATCTCCTACATGATCCACTTCAATTAAAACCAGGCTTGGCTCACCAGCTCCTTCTGGTCTGTTTCCCAAACATAATCCTCCCAAAAGACCAGGATCAATAATAATTTGATTTCCAAGGCCAGGGATATCTTCCCTATGAATTTCTTGACTTTGATACTCATAATCAATTTACTCATTCAATTGATCCTCGGTCCCATCATATCTTTGCTCATTATGCGAAGTGACATCCACTCCTATAATAACAGATTCAACAACATCTTCTGGAACATTAATTGAAACTCTTATTATTTTCTAAACAAGATATTTCTCTGGCCTCAAATTATCTTCATCATTAGGCCTCTAAAAAACCGATCCAACTAAAAGGATAACCCTTTGCTCCCCCTGAGAATCTACTAATAACATTTTTTTTTCTTCGCACCAACTAGTAGAAAATAGTTGCTTGAGTTTCTCAAGACAAAACCATGATTCTTAATCATTCAAAAATTTTAAATATTGTTGTGATGATAGGATCTACCAAAGAAAATATTCACAATATTTCATTTTATTCACATAAAGAAAGAACGAATTCTACTATAGGGATAATATAACATTTTTTCATCCTCATGGTAGTAATGGTTTAGATATCTAATCACAAAATGACTGAAATTAAAGTTAACCTTATTCAGAAGTGGAAACATGATATAAATATCTAGATAAATGACATTCTCATGGTTAGAATCCCTAAGAAAGATCCCAGATTAAATAAACTTCATCATCATGCGGCGGTCAGGAGAAAGTTCTTTTGTAAACACTTTCTTAACAGTTATTATTCCAAACAAAGAAAATATAATGTGCTCAGACGTATGTATTTAATTACCAATATATCTTAAATAAAATTAATACTCCCCCTCATGGGGAAAATAGATCATATTTTCCATTTCCATAGAGGATATCTAAAATCAGTTATTATAAATGGAATATATAACAGTATCATCATCAAAACCAAGACCGAATGAATCATTTTTACAAAATTATTTTACATCTACTTCATAAAACATTGGCATGTTATCTTCACTAAATACATAAACCAGACCATGAAAATTCATTGCTTCCTTAAGTGACAGATTTGTAGAATCTAGATAACCAAAATCTATTACCTTTTCTTGAATCACCTTGTGAGCTTTCCCTAATGAATATACTTTTTTATCCAACTTAGAATCCATGGATCTTCATGATGATTCCATCTCAGAATGTTTATGGACTGAAGGGTTTGATGTTTAAGGGTTTTTGGTATATGATAATAGAAAGAGAGAGGTAATATATAAGCTAAAAGGACGTGTATAAGAGGAGAGAACATGATAAGGAAAATGGATTTCTCATTCCGATTAATAATTTACTCATTAATTTTTTATTTTGAAAAGAGAAATAAAATAAAATAAAAATGAAATGATTTTCAAAATAAATTAAAATGAAATTGAATAAACAAATTAAATAAATATTACTAAAATAAAAATTGGGAACTAAAAATATAATAATAAACAATTACTTAAATTAAAATATTCATAACCGCCCCTTAATAAAATCAGAACTAGTACTGGGAAGTGGTTTAGTAAAAATATCAGCTAATTGATATTCGGTATTAATAAATTCCAAAGATATATTTTTTTTAATAACATTATCACTTAGAAAATGAAACCTTATATCAATGTGGATTTTTAGAAATATTAATAGAAGTAGTATTATCACATAAAATTGGAATATTATTCAAGATTAGTCTAATGTTTAGTAGAGTGATTTTCATCCACAATACTTATGCACAACAACTGCCAAAAGACACATATTCTACCTCAACGATTGACAATGAAACTGAGTGTTATTTCGTACCATACCATGAAACTAAATATTTTCCTAAAAACTATTAGGTTCCTAAAGTAATTTTACTATCTAATATAAAACCTCCAAAGTCAGCATATGAATATGAAATTATATTAAAATGAAAAGTTTTGGGGTAAAGAAGAGATTTAAAAATAATTCTTTTTAAATATATAAAAATTATTTTGATATCTGTAAGATGAGACACTTTTGGATTTGATTAAAATCTAGCATAAAGACATATGGAGAACATAATTTATGGTCTTCTAACAGTATGATATAAAAAATGACCAATCATACCTCTATATAACTTGTTGTCAACTTGTTTTCCAGCTTCATCCAAATAAAGGAATAAATTTGTAAACATAGGAGTTATATACGTCTTACTGTTCTCATGTTAAAACTTTTTCAATAAATCTTTAATATAATTACTTTTATTTAACAAATTTCAATAATATTTTTGATAAATTTGAAATCCTAAAAATAAATTTAGTTCTCGCATAAAAATCATTTCAAATTCTTTTGGTATTATATTTTAAAAATCATGACAATGTTTTTTATTAGTTGGATGAAAAATAACATCATCAACAAAAATTTGGAATAATAATATATTAGTGCAAACGGTTTTCTTGAAAAGTGTGGGATCTTGTAATCCAATAGTAAATCTTTATTCAAAAGAATATAACTTAATATTTCATACCAAGGTCAAGGTTCTTGTTTATGGCCATAAAAAGATTTGGTATGTTTAAAAAAAGAATTTGGTTTTTGAGGATTTTCAAAACCAATGGGTTTTTCAATATAAAATTCCTCCATTAAATAACCATTTTAAAATGAATATTTAACATCAAACAGATATAATTTAAAATTCATTTTAGATGCATATGCTAAAATTATTCTAATGGATTCTAATATTAATATAGGGGAAAACGTTTCATCATAATCTATACCTTCTTCTTGATTATATCCTTTAGCTACTGATCTATATTTATTTCATGTTATGATCCCTTGATCATCCTATTAATTTCTAATGCCCCACTTGGTTCCTATAATTGGATAATTGGTTGGTCTTTCTACTAGTTACCAAACATCATTCCTTATAAATTTATATAGTTCTTCATATTTTTCCAACATCCAACTTTCATCATCTATGTATTACTTTATAGTATTAGTTTCTAACTGGGATAAAAAAGAAAGAAAATTCATTTAGGTTTCCTACATTTAATCTAGTTATGATTCCTATGTCTAGATCTCCTATTATAGTTTCTAAATGTTGGATTTTTATAGTTATATATTGTCTAGGAATGACAATTTTAGGTTCTTCAGTATCATGTTCTTCTAAACTGGACTGAATTTTGTTAATATCATTTGCAAAATCATTTTTAAGGGTTTCAAGTCCCATGTTATTAAATGTTTTAGGGACTTAATCAGTTCGATCTTTCTTTTTAATGAATGGGTTATTTTAATCAAACTGCACATGATCTGATTCATCAACAGTCCTTGAATTTTGATTAAACACTCTATAAGATTTAGAGGTATTAGAGTATCCCAAACATATTCCATCATCATATTTGGGATCGAACATACCATGGTTATCCTTAGTATTCATGATATTCACCTTGAATCCAAAAACATTAAAGTACTTTAATGTTTGTTTTCTATTTTTCTGATGTTTATAATGTCTATTTTTGAAAAAAAGACCAATTAAATCTATATTAATGATATAGAAGTCCGTGCATACATATTCTGCCCAAAAATAGGTAGGAAGACTTTATTCATTCGGCATAGACCTTGCCATTTCTTAAATATTTCATTTTCTTCTATCAATAATTCCATTTTTTGAGGTGTTCTTGGTGCAGATAAGGTGTGTTTAATAACTGGACTTGAGAAAAAATAATTCAATTATTGATTCTCAAATTATCCACCATGATAATTTCTTAGTGAAATTATTTTAAAACCTTTTTCATTTTGAAAAATTTTATAAAAACTTTCAAAAATAGTGAAAACTTCACTTTTGAGTTTTTGAAAATAAACCCAGGTAAATCAATTATAATCATCAACTAAAGCATAGATATACAATTTACCAGCCATAATTTCTATCCTTGATGGTCCAAACAAATCCACATGGATAATTTCTAATTGTTTAGATTTAGAATTTCTTTTGTAGATTTGAAAGATGATTTGTGCAGCTTTCCAATTTGGAATGCATCAGAGAATCTATTATTGTCAAACATAAGACAAGGAAAATCAGAATCTAAATTTTTTATAGAAAATTTATGTAAATCATAAATATTTTAGTGTCCAAGTATTATATGATAAATTAAAGATTAATTTTTCTTAGTAGTTAAACAATCTACTTTCTATTTATTAAAGGAATATAAATCGATGTATAAACAATCTCTTTTATTGGTGCTCTAAAATTAAGAAACTTATCTTTAAACACAGAGAATGAATTTTTTAAAAAATAAACATAACAAACATCATCACAATGTTTATAAATACTTATAATATTCTGCTTTAATCCTTGCACATATAGTACTTTGTTGATTCATATAGTATATTGTATTTCCAACCGTTCCAAATCCAATTATTTTTCCTTTGGCATTGTCACCAAATGTGACAAGACCTGCATCCTTTTTTCTTAGTGCCTGAAAATTTGATGGATCTCCACTCATATACCTAGAACAACCACTGTACATATACCATATAACATTTTTGTTCCTGTGGCCGATTACCTGTAAAAGAAATTAAAGAAATGTTTTTTGGTACCCATATTTTCTTTGGTCAAGTAGTGTTTGCTAGAAATGATATGGGAATCCAGGTATTCTTGGTTTTTATATAATTTTCTTCAACAAAAAATTTAGAAATATAAACTCTTTTAATTCCACTTATTTGATTATTTTTCAAATAATAGTCATTAGACACATGAACTTTTTTCACAAAATGATAACAGGATGTATTTTTAGAATTGGGAATAAAATAGTTTTTATACAATTTTGATTTCTCACCCTTGCTTCCTATTCCATATCTTTATATTTTAATGAAATTATTTAAAATAATCTCATTTAGATATTTTATACTTTAGTGAAAAAATATCATAACTCTTATAAGTTTCTACTTCATCTTATAATTCTTTGATCACTTTTTTCATGATCAACACAGTTTGTTGTAGATGAGTTGAATTTTTCAAATTACTCGTGATTTTGTTTTAAAAAAGAGTATCTTTTACTAAAAAAAATTATGAATAATTTTTAAAGGCTTGTGATTCTGTATTGTAGAATAATATTTTTCATCTAACATTGAAAAATAGGCAACTAGTTTATCATTTGAGCGACTACAAGTACGATAATCATAAAAATAATAAGTTTGTACCTTTTATTCTTCTTCATTGGCCATAAAGCACATGTTGGCCATTAGATTTGATTTCTAATTCTATGAATCATACTTTTAAGGACAACTGGAGTCTTTAGATACACTCCACGTGGAATTTATTTCTCTTTCCCCTTTTTTCTCATAATCATAATTTTTATGATATCTAATTTCTGGCCTTTTACTTTTATCTTTAAATTGTGGGAAGTATGGTCTAATATGATCCAATTTCTGTCACTCATAGAAATAATATTCTCTTAGTTCTTTATCATCCTTCCTAACGAATTTTATGAATCCAATTTTATTCTTGTAAAACATACAGAACTTTTAGGATAGCTTATCTAGTTCCATTTCACAATCAGATGAGTCTGAATTCTTCCCTTCTTTGACTTTGTGATGTATTTTTCTACTTTTCTTCTTATATGTCAACTTTAGAGTAGTATTTTATTTCTTCACTATAGTCTTATTATCTTCAACTTCATATTTCATTTATTCATCATACATCTTAAGTGTCACAATTTGTTCTTTCATTGTCAGATCTTTGACTGGTGATAATTTTTTAAAAGCAGCATATATTCCATTCCATTTAAACAGTATTACTCTTATTACTTTTAAAGATTGATTAGATTGTTTGATGGGTAAATTGAAGGTTTTAATATTTTCGATAATTTATATAATCCTTACATTAATCTATGTGATTCTTTCACCATCATACATTCTAAATTTGTCGAATTATAGATTTTATATAGCATATCTCATCTATCTTACATTGTATGTCCCTTTATAGGAAACTGCAATATTTTTCCACATTTCATAGGTTGTAGGAAATTATGAAACATGATTGAATTCATCTGGTCCAAGACCACAAAAAATAGCATTCATAGCTTTTGAATTCATGTCATGTTCATATTATGTTGTAGAATCCCATGTTTCTGGTTTCTCAGGAATCTTATATTGGGTAATGATCATTACGTAAACTCTGAATCCAAAATTTTTAAGATAGATAATCATCCTTGATTTCCAACACCCTTATTTTTCACCATTAATATATGAAGCTCATACCATTGACATTCCATCTCTTAGAGCAACCATTTCTATCTTTGTATTGGCCTTTTCTTTTCAGCTTGCTAATGATTTATCCAAAATCTCACCTTTGATTCCAATTGATAGGTTGGAATATACAAAGTAATACAAAAGAGGGGGGGGGGGGTGAATTGTGTCTTTTCCAAAATCTTCCACAATTATTGATTTTGACACCCTCTATAATTTATGGGGATATGTAGTGTTTTTATTATGTATGAAAATATGCAGTGGATAATTATAAATAAAGAACATACCATTTAATCATGGTTTGGGGAACAGAGATCCCCTAGTCCACTCTAGCAATCACTCTCTCAACGAGCTTCGTAAATTTCACTAGAATTGTCCCCTTATCACAAGACCAAGAATACACAACCGAGCATAGGTAGTTGAAACCGTTATAAGACTAATTAAAAATACTTATGGTTCTATAACAAAGAACAAATTATCTATATCTTAGACCGAGAATCTGATTCTCCCCCACAACTAAGTACGAGTAGTTGAAACTCAAATAAATCAAAAGAGATTGATTTATTGAAACTGTTTGACCTTTACAATTGATGCATCACACAATTGAAAGTAGATAAATATTCTTATTCATAAATAATAGTATTTAATAGATATTGAGTCTGAAGTGATCCAGGATTTTCATATATCTTTAATTTAAAAGTATCAACAAAACAGAGCAGTCACAAACATAAAGTAGAACAAGATAAAACACGTATATCTCTAAAATGTAGTCCTTTTTCAAAGTTATTTATTTGTTGTAGCACTATAAAAAGATATTTAATAAAGCATTAGTATATGTGAATAAATTATCACACTCTCATATAAAGAGATATTCTAAAGGGATATAAAGAACATGAAAATATTTTTTGGTGTTCTGGATCCAAAACAATATCACAATTGATTGAATAAAATTCATTTTTCAATTGACTATGAGATTCATAAATTCCCATTTAGAAATAGTAGATATTTTATTAGATGAACATGGTTCTTTGAAATAATAAAAACGATCATTAAAACAGTCTTTAATTATGACTTGACCGTTGTAGTAATCTCGGCTTGAAAACACGGCTTAAGAACTTCACTGTAGAGAACACAACGTAGGGATGAGCTGCATAGCGTAGGGTTCCTTTGAGTAGCATAGGGTTCCTTTGTATAGCATTGGGATGATGATCTTTTCATTTATCCTTGTCCATATAAAATCCCGAATGTAACATCTATTAACAATACGTTAAACTTTTCCAAACATAGGGTTGAAAATAGTAAATCCAGACTCCAACATAGGGTTGCTGATACATACGTGTGTCAGTTTTCAAAATGTAAGGATGCCAATCCAAACACAAACTCTTTTAACATAACTTAGGGTTGATACCATACAAAAATGTTTAACATTATTGAATACTGTAGGGATGAAAATAGTGTTTCGAGAATCATTCCCGTAATGCCAGATTTCATTAAATAGAATATAAATTATGGTAAAACTCACTTAAAAAACATTATTAGAAAACAAATAGGGGTTTTTGTGAACATAAAAATCATTATAAAATATAGTGTATTTTTGTGAGAATACATGACTAACAATGTGAATTCCCCCAGCATTCTGGTTGGATTAGACTTCGTAGGATCTGTCTCTTTTGGTGATGTTAATCCGCCATGTAGGGAAAGGGCTGAAAAACCTATTATAGAGGCTGTTGTTCATCCTAAATTGCTTGGGAAGTATTTATATTTGATTGTTGATAATGATCAAGAGGATTCACCAATAGGTAAGGGATCAGACAATGATGAAGAAGCTGATATTGAAGATGAATTGGATGATATTGTTGTGAGAGGTATAGTGGTCGGGAAGGCGATGGATGAGGTGGGTGACATTGTTCTACCGAACATGAGTTCCGGAAAAAATAGATTTACTTTTCTCGACATTTTAAATAGATCTAATAGGAGAGATGTTTTCTGAGAGGAATTTTGTAATGATATTGGATCTTTGGAATGGAAATCCTCATGAATGGAGACTATCAAAGAAAGGAACTATTCTACTAAGAAGGAAAATGTCTCAAATCATAATGGCTCTGTTTTTATATTAAAAAATTATTTCATTAGAGGAAATAACCCTCATGATGTGGAAGATGACTCATCAGGCATGGATGATCAGACTGAAACTTGAAAATCTCCAAGGCAATGAAAGAGAGGCAAGCTCTTGAGAGGCCAGGGAGGCTCCCGATAAAGGGGCAACAGACATAAAAGAAGGTAATTATTTAATGATATCTTGTTTTTTGTTGCGTTTCGTGCCAACTTTCAGCATTACAACATATTTCTCTTTGCTTGTGTACTTTGTTTTTAATAATAAATTGTCTAGATTCATGAGTTTTAATCCATGGTTTGCACTATTCTTCGTATATAATTATATATATTTGTATAAATATATATAAATATATAAATATATAAATATATAATTATAATTATAATTATATATAAATATTTTTTAAATATATTAATTTATAATTATAAATATAAATAAATAAATATATATATATATATTTACGTAATTACAAAATTATAATAAATATATTTATTATATTTATAAGTATATATAATTTATATATTAATAAATATATATATTATTATATAAATTTATATAAATATATAAATATATTAATATATTTATAATTATTTAAAAATATTTAAAAATATATATATTTATAATTATAATTATAAATATATATATATTTAAATAATTATAAATTATAATAAATATATTTAAATAATAAATACATTTATTATTATTTAATTTTATAAAATTCTATATAAATATTTATAATTATATACAAATAATTTTAAATAAATTTATTTGTAATTATAATATATATTAGGTACTTGGGGGTACAATTAAATTAAAAACAAACACACCACACACACAAACTAGAAAGGAAGGACAAAACCCCTTCAAGAGATAGTTCATCCATCAAACATTATTTATTCATCATACGATTTGAAGGCTTAATGGGCATGATGCCCATAACATAGTTTATTTATAATTATAAATATAAATAAGCAAATATATATTTAAATAATTTTTAAATTATAATAAATATATCTAAATAATAAATATATTTATTAAATTTATAATTATATAATTTTATATGTTAATAAATATATTTAATTATATAAATGTATATAAATATATATAAATATATATAAATATGTAAATATATTAATATATTTATAAATAGATATAAATATTTTAAAATATATTTATTTATTACAATAATTATTAATAAATATATATATATTTAAATAATTATAAAATTATAAGAAATATATTTTAATAATAAATAAATTTATTATATTTATAAATAAATATATATAATTATATAAATATAATATAATTATATAATTATATAATTATATAAATATAATATAATTATATAAATATATAATTATATAAATATATTTAAAATTATATACAAATACTTCTAAAGATATTTAATTATATTAAGAAATATAAATAAATAAATATATAATTAAATAATTATAAAATTATAATAAATATATTTAAAAATTAAATATATTTAAAAAATAAATATATTTTTTTGTAGTTATATTTATAAATACGTATCTGTGATTCATTATATATTTATTTTTAATTATATACATTTAACATTTAAAATTATATTTATTATATTATTAAAATTAAGTCTTTATCTGTGCTTTGTTAGAGGTGATAATGATTTATTTTTATGAGTGTCAAAAAGTTTTGATAAAATATGTAACACCCCAGAATGATAAAGGTTTAAATGACTAAATGATACGACTCATGTCAACAAGGTGCACCTTTCTTTTCAAGAGCCTACCTGATTTGAACTCCATAGTTAAGCGTTTTTACTGATCAGGATGTGTGACATTCTGGGATGTTTCCCAGGGAGTATGTGAGTGAGGAAAAAACACACTGGAAAGAACAAGTGTTGGCCTATGGGGACTAATCATTAATCAAATGACACGTTCGAGCACCTGTGTGGGCCCTAGGGTGGGGACCATGTGTCTGCGGGGCAACTGGTGGTACCTGACGGGCAAGGACATGATAACCATGTTTAGGAGGGGTGTTTGTGCTATTAATGGGGCCTAGTTGTTACATTTGGTATCAGAGCATGAACACAACCTTAAGTGCAGTGCCTTTCCTAGGTTGATGTGTAGGGTCCACAATGAGTATGTTGTGCTCTGAAGGGGGGGGGGGGTGAATATAACACCCCAAAATGATGAAGGGTTAAATGACTAAATGATATGAGTCATGTCAACAAGGGGAACCTTTCTTTTTGGGAGCCTATCTGATTAAAACTCTATAGTTAAACGTGCTTGGCCTTGAGTAGTGATTATGATGAGTGAACTTTTGGGATGTTTCCTAGGGTGTGTGTGAGTGACGAAAAAACATACTAGAAAGAACAAGTGTTGGATTATGGGGACAATCATTATTCAGAAGTCCCGTTCAGACACATTAGTAGGCCCTAGGGTGGGGACAATGTGTCTGTGAGGCAATTGGAGGTACCTGGAGGGAAAGGACCTAACAAACATGTTAAGTGTCTATGCTATCAGAGATGTCCAGTTGTTACAAAAAATATCATTATCAGCACTAAAAAAATGATGATAAAGAGTGGTTTTATACATATTTTCAATTTTAGTGTTGATGAAACAACTCTTTATCAGTATTTTTTTGAAAGCATTGATAAAAGATTTTCTGATCATTTAAATATAACCCTAACAGCGTCCTCCTTGCTCGCGCCATTCAAGCTCTCACAAAAGTTAATCGTTGTCGCTGCTCTTCGATCTTCCCAAAAAATAGATCTTCTTAAAAGATAAGATATGTGATTATTTATACTCCTCTTTAATCATGATCCAAACTAAGAATGTGATCTGATTCCTATCCCGCTACATCTCATTAAATGAAAAGAAACTCATCGAACCTCTATTGTCTGACCCCACTGAAAATTCTTGGCTTTCGATACTGACGCGCTATTCATTTACCCGATCCCAACACGTTCACTCTTGGAGGCACCCCAACATCGTTCGCTTCATATGGAAGGAGTGATTTGGATGAAAAAAATGATATACAATACGTTATTTTATTCCCACTATTTAGTGAGTTCCACAATAGAGAAGAAATGAAATCGGAGGAGAAATGGAGGGAATCCGATTTATTGTTTTGTTGGAGAGTTTTCTATTATAGATGATGACTTCCGGGTTGTTTTCCATTGAACTGAGTAGGGTGTTTCTATACTATCACATTATATTACTTGATTTTGAATGCTAGTTGGGGTCAAGAAGTTTATTAATGTTATTTCTATATAACTGTATATGAGGAGAAAATAGTGTTTTTCAAATGATTTCAACCCTTTTCATAGAATCAGATTCCATAACATATGTTTTTAAAAATGCAAAAATTGTTTTTAGAAAATATTTTTATTAATGTTCCACTTGATTCCACCTTGAATTTCTATGTTTACATTTTTTATCAATTGATTTTCATGCCAAATGTTTGTAAAATTTCCATAATTCCATGTAAATTATGTATTTGGTTTTGAAAGAAGTGGAGAGGACATGTTTGAGGTGTTTAAATGTGTTCTTTACACCAAATGATTTTCAAACCAAGTGTCTGAGTGTTTTTAAGTGTTGAAAATCGTTAACATGAGTTTTTGACATTACCCCTTTTCATATTTTATTCAATGTTTTCCTAAATTAATATTTGTCTAAATGATCATAATTTTTATTATTAATAATAAGAAAATATTATTTTCATTTGTATAAAAATTTTTTGTTTAACATAATTTGTAAATAATTATTTTTATAACTGCAACACAATATATATGTAATAATAATAATTTTTTTAGTAATTCTGATTATGTGTATTTAAATAGTTATAAATAATTTTTAATAATTTATTTTATTTTTATATAAATAATTATAAATAAATTTGATTATAGATAATTTTGATTATAAATAATTTTTGTTATATTGAATCAATAATTTATATAAGTAATTTATAAATATTATTTAATTTATAATTATTTTGAATTAATATTTTCGAATTACTCTTTATTTTGAATTAATAAGTTTTTTGAAATAATAAATTTTAGTTAATAATTTTGATTATATTTAATTAATAATTTTTATTATATTGAATTAATAATTTTAAATTAATAAATTATATAAATAATTTATAAATAATTTTTATTACCTTGAATTGATATTTTTTATTATGTGTTTATAAATAATTTTTATTATGTGTGTATACATAATTTTGATTATAAATAATTATGTGTATTTAAATAATTTTGATTATGTGTATTTAAATATTTTGTTTAGTGTAATTTATAAATAATAACAACAAAAAATTATAAATATATTTTTAAATATATATTTAATATATTAAAAAAATATTTATATAATAAAAAAATTATTATATTTATAGATATATATGATAATATATTTATATAATTATATATATATATATTTATATTAGGTACTTAGTCATAACAATATATCCAAACACACACACACACATTCAACCCAAAATGGGTAGGTCATACCCCCCAAGGGATAACCCACCCATTTATTGCCCCAAAGACTGTTATAGATTAATCCCCCAAGCCCTTATATTTTTTTTTGCCACATAAGACCCTGAATTTTAATTGATCTGTGGGTTTATCCTCAAGAGATCCACACACAGTCATGACTTTCCCTCTGTAGCTACAGTAATCCCAAGAACTACAATTGGGCATTTTCACCAGAAAATGGTCTTGACCAGCACACAATGATGGTTAGGCACCACCATGCCACCATCGTGCGATCCTCGCACCGATGCCACCAAACCCTCCTACCATCATCTCACCAGACACCATTGTAAGGTGGTGACTGCAAATGATAAGTAATGAGATTTTTTTCTGTGCACATATGGTAATCGACTCCAACTTTCAAGTATCCCTCCTACTCCAATGGATTAAAATAAAACAATTATGTCTATTTTCTTCCAAATTCCCTTACTAATTTCATATATCAAAACCACAATATCTTTTTAAAACATGAAATTACCTTGTATATTTTATTTTTAGTGACCATTAGAGTGTCATATTTCAATATTTTTTTCTTTTAAGGAAACAAAAATATGAAACATATATTACGATAAACATTGAGAGAGAAGATTTTAAATCTAAACAATTTTAATTTTTTTTATAAAAGTAGTTATAATTCATTGATATAGATAGCTATTTTTCAATCTTTTTATTAAAGTCCATATGTTGATCACATCTACGTTGGGTTCTGATGGGCGAGTTGTCTCTCTTGGGACCTGATTTATTGCATGAGATGATATATTCGGTTCATATACTATAGAAAAGATTAATGATAAACCACATTAGTAAAATCATAACCATTAATAATATTACCTTACACTAATATTTTAATCATAAGATGAAGTTTTTTTATGAAATGTTTTTTCTGATTTTTTTTATTTTAAATATTCACATTACTGAATCAAATAGGATGTATATGAATAAAAAATGTATAGACTCCAATCATATGTGTATGGGGTGAATGAGTTCATCAAGTTTGAAAATGATCATGCATATTACCCTTCTCAAATCATTTGTGTATGTTTACACTATTTTTATTCAAGACTAATTAGTCCAGCAGATTTGGAAGAACACTTGATCTGTCATGGAATATATTTATGTTTTAAATGTTGGAATAAACATGTAAAAAACTGAATTTAGCTTGGTGTTGGGATAAGACAACATTTTATAGATCATTTTATTTGATTACAAGTGTGGATAATGATGAAAAATGAATCAAGGTTGTGATTACAAGTGTGAATTATTATGAAGATAATATTGAGAAAATTAAAATGATAGTTGATGATGAACTTCATGATTATAAAAAATTGTTTGAGAAGTTAAAATGTTGTGAAAAGATACTATTGTATCTTCTTTGTACTAAATATACAACATTGTCAGCCAAAATAAATCTGTATAATTTAAAAATAGACAACAAATGGAGTGAAACTAGTTTTACTAAACTACTTTCTCTCGGGAATGATATGACCCCAAAAGACAATGAACATAATTTATGAATATATGATGTTAAACAAGTGATACATTCAGTGTTTATGGTATCTGAAAGAATACATTCTTGTCTAAATGATTATATACTATTTTTAAGGACTAAAAATCACTTAAAAATGCCCAAAGTGTGGTTCTTCTCAGTACACGAAAGATGAACTGGGTCCTACAAAAGTTGTATGGTAATTGAAAATCATTCCATTATTTAGGAACCTAGATAGAAGTGAGGATATTGTAAGACAAATTATGTGACTCACAGATACAATAAATAAATATGTTAAACTTCATCACCTGAAATAATATCTTTAGTGGAAGTGAATTGATCATAATTATATTAAATTTGGAAACAAGTCGATAATCTTTCATCTTGAACTATCTACAGATTGAGTGAATACTTTTGGGTTTTTAAGAATCACTACCATCACATGGATGGTTGTATTGGTAAATTATAACTTTCCACCACGGTTATTCATGAAAAGAAAATAAATTAATTTATCTCTACTTATATCAAGACCAAAACAACCAGGTAATGATATTGATATTTATTGGGCTCCATTGATCCTAGATAAAAAATTATTGTGCTATTCATACGTTACATTATATGATGCTTATAAAAATGAACATTTCACATTTATATCCATGTTTTATGAGATGATAAATGACTTTCCTATTTATGGACATTTTTTAGGATATAACATTAAAGGAACTCAAGGGTGTCCCATTGGTTAATAAGTTGCAAATTCAATTAGGCTAATACATTAATTGAAGACCGTGTTTCTAGGACACTAAAGATTTATAACACAACAAAATAAGTGCCGATCTTGGATGACATCATTCGATGGGATTTCAAAAGAACATATAACACTATCTACACTAATAGATGGCTAACAATTTGATAAAGTACAATATATGGACACTGTTTTTGGTAAACCTTTTTTTTGAAAAAACCTTACAAAAACTATGTAGAAAAATAGATTTTTTTTTGAATTACCATACTATAATTTCTTGTATATCAAACATTTTCTTGATGTAATTCATGTTAAAAAATGTATTGGATAGTGTCATTGGAATGTTACTAAATGCACCTCGAAAAGAAATGGATGGAATTAAAGATTTTTTGGATATGATTGACATGGGAATACATGAAGAGTTACACCAAAGAAGAGTAAAAAAAATACTTTTCATCCTCCAGCTGCCTATACATTTTTGAAGAAAGAGAGATATCAGTTTTTCATCTTCCTGAATGATATAAAGGTTCTAAAGGTTTTTTTATCAAATATAAAAATATCATGTTAGTGAAAAATTTAATGTCAAAGGGTATGAAATGACATGACTATCATGTTCTGATGCAAGATATAATACTTTCCGATTTACATTTCAATTATTACAATAATATTTATCATACATTAACCAAGCTATATTTCTTTTTCAAATCTATATGCAGAAATGTTATTGACCCAGTGAAATTTTCAACTATGGAAAAAAATGTAATAATATTATGTGAATTGGAGTTATTATTCCCATTGAAATTATTTTATATGATGGTTCACATGGTAAGTTATATTCGTCTATGTGGTCCTATAAATTATAGATGGATGTACCCCATTGAACATTATATGAAGATTTTGAAAGGGTATGTAAAAAATAGAAGTTGTCTAGAAGGTTTCATAGTAAAGAAATATGTTATTAAGAAAGACGTTGAATTCTATACTGACTACCTAGCTGATGTGGAAAGAATTTCTCTACCAAAATATCATCACACCAGGTGGCTTTTGGGTGAAGGTATTTATGGAATAAATATTTTCACAATTACTATTATAGATTGGGTGCATGTCCAAATTTATTTTCATAATATTTTAAAGGTTTCTCTATATGTTGAAACCCATAAAGTAATTCTTAGGAATTTGAATCCATCAAGGGATGAAATATAGACGTCAAATACAAATAATCAATAGTTTATAGCATGGTTTAGAGACCATATTTTTTAGGAGTCAACTAAATATTTGGATTCAATTTTCGAATGAATTCGATTGTTATACAGAGGACCAAGTGTGTATGTATTATCTTTTAATGTTTATGTAATTAGTGGTTATACATTATATACAAATGAATATGATAAAAACAATACCATAATAAATTGTAGAGTTAAACTTGTGGCTTATTTGATTCATGTATCTTTTACCATGGAATGAAATCCAATTTATACAAATATTTCATACTCTAAAATCATAAAATATATAAGAGTTGGATTATACAACATTCCCAATGTTAATTTTTCAATTCAAGTGGGTTGAAAACTAGAGTAATAGAAAAATAGACGAATTGGGATTCATGAAATTCTATTTTAGTATGGAAAGGTACAAATATGGACCATTTATAATGCAATCACATGTCATAGAAGTATTTTATGTTTCAGATCCTGTAAACAGAAAGTGGTAAATTGTTATTTTATTAACCAAGACCACTAAAGGGTTAGATTTAAATTAAACTGAGGATGACCATTTCATTGGTTTGTCAAAATAATTTCATAGAAATCCAAATGTAGTTGGTGTCTTTTATGTCAAAGGAGGACATAATGAAGGGATTTGGATACTCTATATAGGGGTAAAATCCATTTAAGATTTAAAAATAGAGAGTTTAATAATAAGGTTTTATTTTTTTGTAATATACATTGTATTACATCATATCATTGTCTATTAAATGCTAAATTTACATAATCTAAATTAAATATTCAACAAATTCTACAAAGGATGACTTCATCACATGATGATGTGCCTAATAACGAGGAACAACATGTTTCTCAACATTCTAGTTCACCCAATGTAGAAGAAAAACAAGCTTCTTCACATGATTATGATACCAATCCAAAGGAATAAAATATTGACAATGTTGAAGCTGAGGAAATGGTACATATTGAACAACCAGTGTCCCAGAAAAAATAGCACCACCATAGCATGACAGTGTTAGAAAAAATTATTAAGCTGAGAAACAATGACATAAAATTCAAGGTTGTATAGAATGTATGTGTCCAACCTATTAACCACAACAAGGCCATGTTTAGTAGTTATATTAGGCTAACAAATCCCTTTCATGTTCTGATTGAAGTAGATTAATGGAATAATGTTGTGTCTATGCTTAAGAAATTAATTTGGGAATATATTAGGTCAACATTATGATATATTTTATTAATTTTACTAAGAAACAAAATAATGAAATGTTGACTTACTTTAAATTATCCCTTGTAGAGAAAATTTATATTAGATGAATCCTAAATTAAATTTCTATTGATGATCACTAGAAAGTCTCATCAAGGCTTTAAAACAATTCTTATAAAGTATCGTCTCAAATATGCTGAATGGAAAATAAACTTTCACTAACCACAAATGTATGCACACTTGATAAACCAATAAGAAAGGGATACATTTATTATTCATCATGAGGAGACATATTTTAAAGTACATTGTTACTGATAATAGATTTCATGAAAATATGTGTATTAATAACTTTGATTATAGATTTTTAATTTATAAAATAATAACCAAGTATTGAAAATAAGAAAAGGGAAACAAAACCAACATACCCATGCCATAATTCAAGGATGGGTTACTCTTCACTTGAAAAATGGTATATATTTTAAATCTACTATAGTACTTTTATTTAACTTGAAACAACAACATAGTTATGTTTTTCTTCTTACATGAATAATGATGAATGAAAATCCAAATCCACATCCATCCCATGTCATATTCTATAGAATGAGGCATGTGTAAATGAATAAGGGATACTAATAGATGAAAACACAAAAAAAGTGTGGGAAGCATTTTTAATTATGACATAATAAAAAAAATCTTTAAATTGGTATCACATAATAATGATTACTTATTTTCCTATATTTTTTATCTGACTTAGAAACAGGAATCAAAATCAACTATTCCTAATAAATAGATACTATCAGTGGCGTTGTATTGTTTAGAACAACATGGTTGCGTCAAAGGTGTGGGTTTTGGGGTGTCACCCTGAACATATTTTGAGAAAATTAATGAACATTGGGATAAAGTTAAGAAAATAGAATATTTGTAGGCATGATTAGATTATCTATAAGAAAAAACCAAATTAGCAATCTGAGTAGTTAGAAAATGTTATTTGATGGAATAAAATAGAGGAAACAATATAAGAACAACAACTACATGAAGATCCCCCCACCCCACCAGCATTGAGGCAAGCCATTCCCATAAAAGATTTTTCATAGAAAAGGTAATCAATATTGTCATATTTTTTCTCTATGAAAAGTGAATCATCCAGAAACAGATACCCTTCATGTACTAATATTCTATATGGTGAAAAATATTTTGATTTATATCTATCAACACCCCCTCATCACCCTGTGGTGAGGGGTACTATGTATAATATACAACGATATATTTAATAAAAAATCAACTTCCAATAGGATATGGGATTGTGGGGATTAACATAGATTATGAGCCAAGAACTGAGCTACCCATTCCACTTGATGATTCATATACTCATACATTTGAGAAATATATTTTAAATTTCATAGCATGGCTATTAGATATTGTAAAAAAAATTCCGACAAGGATGTATTAATTTCAAATTTATTTTTCATGCCAAAACTTTATCAATTTATGAAAAATGTCTGAACTGATGAGTTTTATTATAGAAGAACAAATGTAAGGGGTAAAGTGGATTCTGAAATCAAAATAATCTAATGGATCAACCAATAAATATAAAAAATCTTTACAAAGTACCGTTACCCCACCCATTAAACATTTTCATTTACTAACATTAAAGGTGCATACAGATACAATGTTAGTATGTGGTGATAATACCAAAATTTATTTTGAAGAACAGATGCACAGATAGGTCATTATAGAATATATTGTTCTTAAGAATGTAAATGAATTACTCATTCATGAATGACTTGGAATATCAATTTCAAATGTATACATGAGCTGTGTTTTCGTTATTTGTTTGTCCAATAGATGACCTACTCTGTTAATTATGAATGAATACTATTTATTATGTTATAGGAATATATATTAATGCTATTTAAATGGAAAACCCTGTGAATAGAAATTTTGACTCATTATCCCCCACTTCACTTCTACATGACTATTCTCATTGGAACCAAAGAAATATGAATGAATAGTGGACAAAAAATCTAGAATGTTTGAAAGAAAACTTACAGATGACAAACTATTCTTAATACCCATGATAAAGGGGTAAAACTCTATCATTTAATCATATCAAATATATTTTCATTAATTTAAATAATTATTCTCTATAATTTTTTACATAGTATTGAATAATCATTACAATCAATTTGGATGCTTCAAAGATTAATTTTCTAGATTCAACGCATGGATACCCAAAAAACTGACCACATATGATGATATTTATCATTTTTAATACACTACATGATACATTTTATAACTAAAATATAATTTATTTATTTTTTATAATGTTTTGATGAATTTTTTATGATACAGTGGTGTTTAAATATCATCAAAATCATGTCATGAGGACAATCCTTGAGAATAGGGATCCTATGGACTTCTACAAGTGGATAAGTATGAGGGTATATATAATAAGATTTCACTATCAAAACATATATCAAAACAAATTACTTATTTTTCTCAATGTTTATATAATTTAGGAAATAAAACAATTGTAAATATTGTGGTTGTTATGTTTGAAAATTTATGAAAAATATCATATACCATCAATAAAATAGCATCCCCAAAGAGGTATTTTTTGAAGATAATAACAATTTAATTTAAAATATTTATTAAACCTTTTTTATTTATATTTGTCCAGTACTTCCAGGATTTTCATCATCCATAATATTCACAAGAGGAAATATATTTGTTTAGAAATTAATGAGTAGCATTCCTAGTGTCAGATTGTATACAAACATCATGATGTGGGGACTTCTTATTTCTTATTTAGTGAATTTTATCATCATTTTATCTAATTTTCATAGTTAAATTAATTATAAATTTTACTATTAATTTTGGAAAAATATCCATAAGTCATTTATAACATGTAGTAATCAACCTCACCACAATCTGACACATAGTGTGTCCAATATGACTCAAAATGTGTGTTTTCCGTTTAAAAATGAAATTTTAGTTCAATACACACTTCACATACTCAAAACTAGGGAAAAATATTAATTTTGTATTTATACTTTAGGAAAATGATCCATATATCATTTTTTACCTTTAGGAATCAACCACACCTCAAACTGATATATAGTGTGTCTGGAATGACTTAAATTGTGTATTTTTATTTTAAAATTGACAATTTAGTTAAAAATTCATGTCACTCATTGAAAACCAAGAAAATACATTTTAATTATATTTATACATTATTAAAATGATATATAATTATTTTTTTAATGTGTAGGAATCAGTCCCAATTCAAGGCAATACACGTTGTGACAATTATGACTCAAAGTGCATGTTTTTAGTTTAATTTCAAATTTTAGTAAAAAACACATGTGACATTCTTAAAAACTAATAAAATGAATTTTTATTATCTTGATACTTTATAAAAATAATCCATATATAATTTTTGACATATAAGAATCAACTGTACCCCAATACGACACACGGTTTTACTAGTATTACTCAAAGTGCATGTTTTCATTTTTAAATGACATTTTAATAAAAACAACAAGTGAAATACTCAAAACTAATAAAACACATTATAATTATTTTTATACTATATAAAAAAGATCCATAAGTCATTTTTTACATGTATGAATCAACCTAACCCTAATCTGATGCATTGTGTGACCGATATGACACTACGTGTTCCCTATTATTTAAAATTGACATTTTAGTAATAAATAATAGCGGAATACTAAAAACTAAGAAAATGAATTTGAATTGTTTTGAAACATTTTAATAACAATAAAAAAGTCATTTTTGATGTGTTGGAATCAAACTCAACTCAATCTGATACATAGTGTTTATAGTATAACTCAAAGTGTCCATTTTCTGTTTAAACTTGACATTTTAGTCTATAATATGTGTCACTCATTGAAAACATAGAAAACATTCTCATATTGTATTAATAATTTATGAAAATTATTCATATGTTATTTGTAACAGGTAGGAATTAGTATCATGTCAAAACAACACATTATGCCACCGATTTGACTCAAAGTGTGTGTTTTCAGTTTAAAATGTCATTTTTGTAAAAGAACAAGTGACATAATCAAAACCAAGAAAACTTATTAAGTTTGTTTTGATACTTTAAAAAACGATCCATTAGTCATTTTTGACATTTATAAATCATCTGAACCTCAACCTGACACATGGTGTGATCGATATGTCTCCAAGTGTGTAACACCCCAAACTTCCACGGTACGATTCTCTTTGAATAATATAGTAGCGTGTGTTGTACGCAACTTTGAGATTCTAACACACCACTACCAATCAAAGTAGCCGTTATGAATAGTAATACCCACTTTTTAAAATTTTATAAATTTTATCTCTCAAAATTGACTAGATTTTTGAATTCAAAATATTTAAATTAGCCTAGGGTGAAGGTTTGGTACTTTTCGGATAAATTTTATATTTTGATGAATAATGAAAATTACTAAATTTTAATTAAAAATATCTTTTTTAATAAAAATAATTAAGAGTAATATATTATAAATTTGAGTGGTTTTAAAGTATTTTTAGAATATATTTTTACCATTTAATACAATGTTTGTCATTGGACATAATTTCACAATTAAACCGGACATAAACAAGTGTCAATCTTTTGATAGATATTATCTCTTAAAAAGAAGCTTTTTTTTTAACAACGAGAAATTATTTTTAAATTAATTTCAGCCACTTATGTGATTTTAATTTAGGAAAAAGGATTCCATATTTAGAATCAGGAGGTACAAATTGTTTAAATAGGTAATTTTTATTTTTTTAAATTTTGAATAATTAATTCGGTAAATATTTCATTTACCATGGTTAAAGGGTAAATCCGGTAAATAAGGGTAATACAAATTATATTATAATAATAATAAATTACCCTAAAAATGTCCTAACCTATTCTTTGATACATGTACGACCATGGTCATCTTTTGATCGATTTTGGGATCCCATGGATCCACTTGTAAGTGATAATGACACTTTATATTAATTAAGTTAAAGTAAATACAAAAATGACATAAGCATATATCTTTTAGAAATTTTTTTTTACATAGGGTTATATATGTTATATTTTAGACTATAAATATTCATTATAAATATAAAAAGATCTCCTACATAATTGTATTTTATTTATAATTTTTAGACATTGAATAATTAAATTTATTTATGACACAATAATGATGCAGTATTTCTTTAATAATAAAAGAATCAAATAATTTGTATTATAAAAGTTAAAATTAATATAATTTTAATGTTTTGATGAAATAAAAGAATTATATTGGTTAATATTACATGTTAGTATTGCTTAAATAAATTTTATTCGAATTAATAAAGTTGTTAAGACTTTAACAAAAATCAATTATTGAATAGTGTCAAAATTGACATAAATGTGTTTTTAAAACAAATATTATGTTATTAATTAATATTCTATTCATAAAATTCAATTGTTCTAAAAAAAGACTTATGTAATGGTAGGTGTATTATTAATGGTCAACTTGGGGGTCTCTTGGACGTATATAGTATGTTTATTAACTATATAATATAAAAATACAAAGTGACATGGTAAGTGTCAAACTAATTAACTAAGTGTTAAAACTAAAAGATAAGGTTAATATAAAGACCCAAACCTAACTAAAATAAATTGGTTGAAAATATTTATGCCCTTAACCACCTTATAATTTGAATAATCCACTTTTTAGCCATTAGAAACCAAATATGAATTTATTATAAAATAATACATTAAGTTCTTCCCAAAGAGCCCCTCCTCCCTCTTATAAAATGACACCAATTCTAACCAATTCATCACACCTTAAAAGCATTTTGGTTCTGAAAACCCTGACCAAATATCCTCCCAAATTCCTTATATTCATACTAGATGTGTTATTTTTATCATAAAGCCATCCTATGGAGCCATTTTGATCAAATCAAAAAGAAGAACCCGAAGAAGAGGTAATGTTTTCACCACCCACTTTCAAGTTACATTCTTTTTCAACTTCACTTTTCCTTATTATTTACATTATAAAATAATAAATCCAGTATCTACTATATACTGTGATGTTATTATAAATATGGTACAACCATATTCAGTATTATATCCATCCCTTGAATGACATGTCAACATACGTGCGAACGTACGACTTACCGTCTCAACGCCATGGTGTAATTGTTATTCAATAAATTATTATTTGTATGGGTATAATAATGATGTGTAATTCTTTTAAATAATAAATATAACATGATAATGATTCTGTATATATGATATACCATCCAATTATATATTATTTTAATATCAAAAGAATGATATTATCACTCATGCGTAAGTACGGACTACCGTATCCACGAAACGTGATGAGATTCCTTCCCCATCGTATCCATTCAAGTCTAATTATCTTTTGGTGATTAAAAATAATGTTTAATGACTTGATATCATTCTGGATATGAATATGATACAACCTATCAATAACAAACATGGCTTATGTAACAAAACATATAAAAGAAAACAAGTAAGTTAACACTCGAAATGACGATAATAATAAGATATTATTAACAAAGCAATGTTAAATGATAATATATGATATCATATTAATGTATATGATTCCTGTATAATTTAATAAAAATTATGTCATAATTATATAGGAGGTATACCTACATTCAACCAAGGAAAAGTACAAGGTAAGAGTCTATTTCACAATCTCTTTATTTTCCGAGGTTGTTTATACGTAATTATCTACTGTGACCTATTTATCATACACATCCATGTTTCTTAAAAATGTATTTAAAAACATTCTTACTATTTTATAGGCTATCGGTTAAAGTCATTTATACCATTGTTTGACTTTTTATAATATTTTTATAATGAAATATTTCCGTCGTTTTCCAAACAAGGTCATTTTTATCTTTTTCGATAGAATTAAGGTAAGAATGTCTTTTTTAACTTTTACGGCGGGTGAAACTATTTTCTACTATTATAAACTCGTCTAAGTTTCCCTTAAAATATTATAAGAATATTTTCAAAGTAAATGTTTTCTTTTATAATTATGTTATTTTTGAATGATTTCAAAAAATGAGATATTTCTCTCAAATAGTTTTGATTTCATCTATGTCAACATTCATTGATGGATTTTAAGATTATTTGAAGTTGATTTATTATGATAAAAAAATTCCATATTGTATTGAAGGTTTTTTGATATGTTTGACTATGGATGTGTTATTTTTATACCATTCTTGGTTTATGGAGACACTATTGACATTTCATGTGCTATTTTTAAAACTAATGTTTATGTTATGTTTAAACCTATTCATATGAGGAATGCATTGGACTTAATAAGTGATGGTTGGACCCCGCTATAGCTTCTCGATGCATCGGTAGGTCTCATGAGACAAACTAGTGTCTTGTCATAAGGCCTTGACAAAATCTTATTTGTAGTCTTTCCACAAGGCCTTGACTATGTGGTTATGATAGTATGTAATTATGCATTCCATCATTATGAAAGTGGTTATTGATATTGCATGTGATTATTCGACGAGTAGAATATGCATGTGAATAAGTAAATGGAATTATTTCATTTTATTTTTGCATATTATGCTGATGTTCAAGTTTAAAAGGATTTTGTTTTAGTTATACATTTCCTTAAATGTTTATTATTATTTATGATAGTTTCTCCTATATTGTTATCCTTAGTGGGAATTTGAGCTCAACCATTTCTATGTTTTGTTTTTTCCAGGATGTGAAGAAGTATTTTATAAATGACCTGCAGGGATAGTATAAGGGGATATGAGTTTGGAGATAAGATGTTGTAGTAGATTTCACTTTATCATGTAATGTAAACTTTATGAATGTATCAAGTTATTCTAAGGCTACTAAACTAATCAGTATTTCTAGACATGATCGTTTGTGATCATGCCAATGTTATGTAATAATGCACCAACTCTGGGTAACTGGGTTTGGGGCATTACAGGGTCTATGTTATTAATTTAAAATGACATTTTAGTAAAAAACACTATCTACATTATCAAAACCAATAAAAAACATTAATATTGTTTTTATAATTTATAGAAATAATTCAAAAGAAATTTTTGATGTGTAGGAATCAGCTAAACCTCAATCTAATGAATGGTGTGGACAATATGACTAAAAGTGTATCTTTTTATTTAAAATTACCATTTTAGTATAAAAGATATGTGACACACTGAAAACTATGAAAACACATTAGTATTTTTTTTTCAATTTAGGAAAAATTATCTATAATCCATTTGTTACATTTATAAATTATCCACACCTAAATCAGATACACAATGTTCTCAGTATGACTCCAAGTGTCCATTATTTGTTTAAAATTGAAATTTTAGTTCAAAACATGTGTCACTCACTAAAAACCTATAAAAGTTGCTAATATTGGCCTAAATTTTAGGATAATGATTATCAAGTAATTTTTTATGTGTATGAATTAGTATCACATCAAACTGACACAGGATGTGATCAGTATCACTCAATGTGTGTGTTTTTAGTTTAAAATGACATTTTAGAAAAAAAAGTGACATACTCAAAACTTAGAAAATGCATTCCATTTATTTTTATACTTTATAAAAATGATATACAAGTTATTTCTGATTTCTAAGAATTATCCTCACCTAAATATGACGCACAATGTGACCGATATATCTCCAAGTGTGCCTTTTTTTATTTAAAGTTGAAATTTTAGTAAAAAAAGTGATATAATCAAAATTGAGAAAAAAATTATTTTTATTTTGATAATTTAATAAAATTATTTATAAATAATTTTTTATGTGAAGAAATATGATGCACCTCAATCTAATACACAGTGTTCTTGGTATGACTCAAACATTCTGTTATCAAATTAAAAATGACATTTTAGTTTAAAACGTGTGTTACTCAATGAAAAATAAGAAAACAGACTCATATTATCTTGATAATTTAGTATAATGATTCATAAGTCATTTTTGACATGTAGGAATTATCCTCACATCAAACCAACACACAATGTGACTGGTATAACCCAAAGTGCGTGTTCTTAGTTTAATATGATATTTTAGTAAAAAAACAAAGTGACACTCAAAATTTAGAAAACACATTAGGGTTGTTTTTATACTTTGGGAAAATGATTCATAGGTCACTTTTGACATATAAAAATTAGGATCACATTAATCTAACACATGGTGTGATCGGTGTGACTCAAAGTCCGTGTTCTTGATTTAAAATTAAATTTTAGTAAAAAAATGTGACATACTAAAAACCAACAAAACAAATTCAGATTGGTTTGATACTTAAGAAAAAAATACGTAATTCATTTGGGATGTGTAGGTATCAACCTCACCTCATTACAATTCATAGTGAGACTAGTATGAATCCAAGTGTGTCCTTTTATTTCAAATTTACATTTTGGTATAAAATAAAAGCGATATACAAAAAACCAAGAAAAACATTTGGATTGTTTAGATACATTTGGAAAATTATCCAAAAATCATTTTTGATGTGTAGGAATCATCTATACCTCAATCCAATACAGAGTGCACTTATTATGACTTAAAGTGTCTGTTATTAGTTTAAAATTGACATTTTAGTTCAAAACATGTGTCACTCATTGAAAACAGATAAATCACACTTGGATTGTCTTTATAATTTAGTAAAATGATTCATAAGTTATTTCTAATGTGTAGAAATCAGTCTCATGTCAAAATGACATATGATGTGATCGGTATGACTCAATGTGTGTGTTTTCTGTTTAAAATGGCAATTTAGTAAAAAAACAAGTGACATAATCAAAACTATGAAAATTCATATAGATTGTTCTGATAGATTATTAAAATTATTCATAAGTCATTTTCAATATATAGGAATCAACCTCAGATAGATCCAATACATGGTGTGACGGGTATGACTCTAAGTGAGTTTTTTTATTTAAAATTTTCATTGTAGTAAAAAAGACAAGTGACATACTAAAAAATTTAGAAAAAACATTTGGATTGTTTTGATACTTTATTTAAATGACCCTTATGTCATTTTTAATGTGTTGGAATCAACCACACCTCATTTAAATATACAATGTCCCATATAGGACACAAAGTGTCTACTATCAGTTTAAAGTCTACATTTTAGTACAAAACATGTGTCACTCACTAGAAACCAAGAAAATTTACTTAGATTGTATTTATAATTTAGAAAAATGATTCATAAGCCATTTTTTATGTGTAGGAATCAGTCTCAGATCATACCAACACACAATGTCATCAGTTTGACTCAAATTCCATGTTTTCATTTTAAAATGAATTATAAGTTAAAAAATAAGCAACATAATCAAAACCAAGAAAAAACATTTGTATTGTTTTGATACTTTAGGAAAATGAACCTTCAGTCATTATTGATGTGTATGAATCAGCCACAATTCAATCTAATGTACGATGTGACCGATATTACTCATACTGTGTTGTTTTAGTTTAAAAGGGTCATTTTATTGTTATATTATCACATATTTATGTTTAATATATTTATTTATAGTATTAATACCATAATAATTATTTTCATATATAGGTTGATTATTTTTCTCAAGATGGGGTTATTTTTTCAACAACTAATATCTTGATCGAGCTTTTTTTGAGAGGGGGTCGGGTGTCAAAGACAGTGAAACCATTTTTATTTTTAAATGTTTGTGATAAATTATACTTTATAATATAATTATACATTTTTTATTGAAATATTTATAATAGGGTCTCTTCTCATGTATTTGTTATGTAATTTTTATTTTAATTAAATTATAAATTTTCCATATCATGTATTTTCTAGTATTTGTTGATGTAGTGTGCTATAATTTTAAAAACACACTACAACAATATGGATTTTATCAGCAGTACTTCTAGAACTGATAAAAGGGTATCTTTATCAGTTTTAGTTTAGTACTAATAAGGGTGGCCCTTTATCAACAATTTTTTAGCACCGAAAAAGCTCACCTGTTATCAGTGCTTTTCTAGCGCTGATAAAAGTGGCCACTTTATAACGACACTAATATCAATAAATTCTTTTTTTAGTGCTGGTAAAGGACTTTTCAATAGTTGTTAATTGTCTGTTCTGTTGTATTTTTTAGGACTAAACAGTTGTTATGGATTTTTTCGTTGTTGAAAAAATCTTATAAAATCCTCTTATTTATCAACAAATAAATAGTTACTAAATTCTGAGCTCTGTATCTCAGAATAAAAAACATAGCTTGTATAAAACATTTTAAATCTAGTACAAAACATTAACAATGCAGTGATTTCAACCTAAATTTATAAGGTCCAAGTGATTGATCTATAATTTTTCATAGTTGAAAAATTGTAGATATTTCTGTTGTATTTTTAACTATAAATAAAGCAATCAATTCCAAGATTTAGAAATCCAAATAGATAACATAGTTTGAATAGAAAATTTTAAATCTATAATATAAATGTCATATTATTTGCTATTTTTTTCACCATGATTTTTATGTTAGTTATTTTTTTTACTTTTTAATGTCCTAAAATAAACATTGAACACATGATTCAACACATAACATATTTTTTAAAATATTAAAATATATTTTCAAATATTATAACAATAAATTTAATCATTTGGTATAGTTGAAATATTCATTGATATTTTTTACAACTTTCCAATGCACTAAAAATAACTGAAATCGAAGTCATAGAACTCATGTTATGTGAAAAATATAATATATATAAAATTTTATTTAAAATGATATTTGTTGGATTTGAAATGTTTAATAATTTTTTTTTGATTTTCCCCATTTTTTAAATATCAAAATGATCGATTTAATGTTAGTCACAATTGAAAAAAAATTAGACCTTTCAATAATATTTTAAATGTAATAAAAAGCATTCAATTTCAAGGTTTACATATTAATATATGTCTAAAATATATAAAATAATTTGTACATGAAGGTTCCAATTATAGAAGAAGCACTTGTTGGGGCCAATCTCAAAATAACAATTGTTTAATTTGTTGAATCATTCACATATCGTACAAGACTTAAATGTTATGACTACTTTTTTTCCTTTTAATATTAATAAGAATGGTTGTAAAAAACAAGAGAATATCTTTTTTTACATTAAATTTTTAATTAATTTAAATAGACCATAAAAAAGAATATGTTGGTGTTGAGATATTTCTTCGATGAAGATGTTAATTTCCCAAAACCATTTTTGGTCCACTATCATTGCATTTATAGAATTCAAGAGTATACTCCCTGTAGTGGTGAGCCACACATCACCACATGTTCATGTAATTACCCAATTACCTTATGAATATATATATATATTTAATATTCAGGATTAATAAAACCAAACCAAAATTATTTCTTGGTCTTGATAATAATATTTATTTTAATAATTAAATTCAAATAGAATTTAACTGAGATCAATGGAAACACTCAATGATGACCCTATAGAATTCTCTCCATCATTAGGAAAATATTACTATAAAGTTATCAATATTTAAATTTTCCTAAAACCCTCTTTTGTTTAAATTTTATAATCCTGTTGTGTGAAAGAGTAAGAATTTTTAATTTTATTCTTACCCATACACAACAACTACACATTGTGTAAGGGAAACTTGTGTTTTGCAATTCTTTTTTATGGTTTAAGAGGAGTTTCCATGTGGTTCACAGGGGTAGAGGTGTATTTCCTTGAGTTTCATAATGGAAACTCATTGGTTCATGTGTTGTATAAGGGTAAGGCATAACCTCCATAAGGGTAACTCCCCAATTTTATGTGTTTCATAAGGTTCAACCCAACCTCATGTGATAGTAGATATTACTTTCCAAAGGATGAGTACTGGTAGTCTCTCCCTTGTGTAAGGTTGTCTTCTTGTTATAAAAGGTTGCATAATGGTAATTTTAGAACTATATAAAGGTATGATGAACTTTTCAAAGGTAACATAAGGGTACATTGGGGATGCATAAACATATGTGTTGGTTTGATACCTATGTAAGGGAAAAACATAGTACCCTTATATGGCACATATGAGCTATGTTAGGTTAAAACATGCTACCCTTACACAATAACCTTTTATGGTTTTTTTAAAACCTCATTTTTTGATTTGTTTTCTCTAGATTGAATGTATGATCCTAATTCATTATTAAAGTATATAACCTATTTAATTATATAAAAACTCTCCTTTTCACCTTAATTAAATTATCCTGACTAGAGGAGGTTCTGGGAGATTTCGGAAGGGTTCGAGTCCCGATGTTAAGGTTTTTGGAGAAGTAGGATGATTCACATGATTTGGGTAACCATGAACCTCATCCATGAAACCTAGAGAGAGAGGAGAATGTTTTGGTAAACCATGTAAATGGGGATTTTAAAACATGAGTTCTTTGAAATTTATTGTGGGTTCACTATGCATGGTTTTCACAAGGTTTTACTAATAGTGAGCCTAAACTGTGCGAGGTGTAGTGCTAGTAGATATTTGGGAAGCACGGTTGGTGCATGGTTTAGCCAACTATGAACCCTATTAAAAGTGAAGGAATTACCATTTTACCATACTGTCATTTCAAATAAATTTCCTTCTTCCTCCTACATGAATTTCACAATGCCTCCACCATAGATCTCACCATTCCCTCTTCTAGGTTTTTGGTGTAAATCTCTCATCCAACATCTGATTCCTTTATCTTCAGTAATGTTGGAACACCCTTAGTAAGTTTAACACTCCTTTAACTTCTTTTATTACATTATATTTCCACATAAATCCATTTTTCCATGTCTAACAATCATACCCTATTTTCCGTTCTTTTCTCTATTCTTTTTATTTCTTTTTTTCAAGACCAAATATGAGGCAGATACTATAAAATGAGTCCTCTATGAGGCCTAGGTAGGTGGTATATTTATTTCCCCTAATAGACTTTGTGATTATACTTTTTATGTTATGCTTCATGCCAGACCTTCCATGATTTTCCCGTAAAATGATTAATTCCTTAAATATCTTGTCCAAACATTAACCAAGACTTATTATAGGACCCTTATACTATGTTGGAGTTTGATGACTAAAATCAAAACCAAAATTTAGGGTGTGTTGATTAGATGACCCTTACAACTATACATTACTTAAAACCAAACCCCCTCTATATAGAATGTATGGATTTCCCTTACATGTGATATGTCCTAATTGAATTAATTGAAATGTTAAATAGAATGGGTACTTCAATTGACCTCATGATTTATTATCACATATACTTGACTACTTCTATTGACATTATAACACTATTAAAGGCATGTCATACCTTGAGAAAGCCTTGGATTCATAACTTGGATGCCTTGAGTGAACTCATATGACACCACCTGATTCATTGATGATAATTCCATGTGGTACACATATCATGGATGTAGTCTTTATCTTTCTTTTATGAATCCCTCAAATTGACATCATATGATTATTTTTCCTATTATGAATGATTAGAACATATTTTATGATCTCTTAGGATTCATCTTGATGTACCTAGACAAGGTTTTCCATAGATTACCTACTTGGACTCCAATCAGTTCTAGCCTGAGATTGCCTTATAATTGATCCTTGGGATTGGTTAGATCCCTTATAGAAAGTGGAATAGCTTACAAACCCTTGGATTACACATAAAACTAAATGGTCACTAAATATATTAGATCTCCATGGATTCTATGGATCTTACTTTAGGATTCCATGGACATGTTCCTCGGGTCATTGGATGAATAAATGGTCTTATAGTCAGATAATTTAGACATAGGATGAATAATTTGGCATTTCATTGTTCACCTACACTTTCTAACATTCCATATTTATATACATCACACTATAAAATATTATAATCATAGACTGTATTTTCAATATACACCGTTGGTGGTGGACTACTAAGACGTACTAACACCCTGTTTAGGTTGCTTTTTGGTACATAAGAAGATTTCATAGATGCATGTAAGGATAAAGGGAAGCACCTAACTATGGATGATTGACTTCCTTTTAGGATGGGAGATTTGAGGCATGGGACCAAATCAGTGATTATGGGGATAAATTTTTTTGGAATTTAATTTCCTTTTTGTTTATACTATACTGGTTGTACATATGCTACTATTTCCATCCTGACTCACATTTTGTATTATCGTGAAATAATCATTACATAATGTTGATTACTTCCTTATATGTTTCTTATTACCAAGATGATTTATTCACACCTCCATACTATTTTTAGAGCTTTATTTATCACTGTGTCTGAAGCTTGACCGATTATCACCTATCAATCGTTCAAATATCTGGTTCCCTTATAATACTTATATTGAAACTCTTGTCTAATCCTCGAAGGTGAAACCTTTTAATAGTCAATTGTTTTTATTGATATGTATTTTAAATGGAGGGGGTTCGTTTGCAGAGATTAGATGAAAAAATTGTTTAATGAATTTTGATTAAGAAATTTAATAAATAATGGAGTGATTTTATTTTTGGGGATGTAAGCTTATTATAGACTTGAGATTTTATTTATATGACACTAAATTAACACCCACTTCACAAGATGATTTTGATCATAATTCCTATGTTTTGAGGCATTAATCTGAGCCATAACATAACTAGGTTTATAATATTAATAAATACATGTTTATGATAGTTTATTTATTGTTCCAATAATCCATGGAATCCATACATTAAAGAAAACATTTAATTAATCCATAACATTTTATGTTTTACATACACAATGTTAACTTAAAGGATATTCGATGAGCAAAAACTCTTAATCACTTAACATTCCCTAATTATTACTCACCCAAATGGGTGATTTAGTCATCCATTGATATCATTTTTAATCTAGTTTAATTTTTTTATGGTTATGAGTTAAAATTAGAATAAAAATAATGTGCCATGATAAGAGTAGTGCGCTGAACACACACACAAATGGTGAAGAGAGTGAAAAATTCACTTTTGATTAAATGAGAAAGGGAAAGAAGGGAATAATTTACAATATTATTTAATTAATTTTAATAACATTAATATTAAAAAACATAGGGTGTATTATTATAATAAAATATTATGATTAAAAATGCATTAAAATTAAAATGAAATTGAAAACAACATAAACAATTACAATTGAAAATAATATAAAATAAGATGAACACAAATAGAGGATGAAATATCTCTAAAGTAAAAAAATGATTTCTAAAGAACCTACCAAGCCTTTGGAAGGTCCTTTTTCAGGATAATATATACTTTTATTCTCTATAATTCCATCCCCTTTCAAGGATAAGATGGGGATGCATTTATAGACCTAAGTGGTGGATTTTTTTCATTCCAAATATGATCCTCATACTGGCTTGCCAATTTAGACATCCATAAAGATGAATATAGAAATATAATCTTCTTAAAAATTTTATATATTGATTTTTACTATTAATTAATTTTTTGTTCATTGGACCTTTTTTACAAATTTATAACTATTTTACAAAACAATTTTCTTCTGTCATTTTTTCTGTTGAGTTTTTCATTGGTCAAAATGTGAAAAACAATTTAGGCCAGGAATATGCCCTAAAATCTGGACCATTTCATCCAAAAAGTATGAATCCTATATTTTTAATTTCACACCAAAAAATATCTTCTCAATTGGTTGTTTATATGGGATAAAATTCAATAATGGTGGGATGTTTTTAATTCCCAGATAGAATTGTGGGCTGGAGTTCAAAGAATAAGTTGGGCCCGTTTTTGGAGGATTTGAGACATGAATTTTGTATCCAAGGTGCTATTGGATATTAAAATATATATTATGGACTATAATGAAATTTTTTATTCTGTATTAAGCCCATAAATTCTATCTTCATGGATATTCAATCATCTTTGATAGATTTTATGGGTCTTCTTGTATGGTCCATATAACAATTCAAATAAAATATTTTTCCAAAGTTTGAGTTTAATTATTTTTATTAAATTGAATTATGAACCATAAAAAACATGAATAACTCAATTTGGATAAGTAGGTTGATATTTATAATTAAAATATTTAATTTAATCAAATTTTCATTAATAAAAATAATGCTCAAAAATTATATTTAATATTAAAACATGATTATTTCACACCAATTATGCACATTTCATTGAAAATTAGTAAGTGGAGTAAAAAAATTATGAAAAAAATATTAACAAAAATTCCCCCATACTAAATCTTTTTCATGTCCTCATGTAAAAATAATAATAAAACATAACTCAATCATTTTCACTCACCAATAATTATTAGAATTTTGTTTTAAACAATCCGGGAGTGTCCTGGCTAGTTCACTCATATATAATTATTGACATCAAAAAATTTTACATTAATAATGTTCCAAAAAACAACTCATTTTTCATGATCAATATTAGAAATGGAAAATGAAAGAACTCATAACTTTATCCTCTCAAGATGATAAATCATTTTTGTGGAGGTTCACTCATTCACAAAAAATTGTAAATCTTAGAGTTTTTAAAATCTCTTAGTTGCATTTACCTATCCTAAAGCACACATTAATCAAGAGGTAATTTTAGGGGTTTATCAATGGGTATGAGATGGTAGTAATATAATGTCCAAAAGAGTGGAAAAGAGGGGTAAAACTTTAAGATGGAAGAAACAATTCAATTTTTTTTCAAATGAGACACAGAATGGAATGGAAACACATATTTATAAGGGAATGAATATGTGATAGAACATAAGAGAGGGAACAAATTAGAATGGTATGAAATGAATAAATATGTAAAAAACACAAAACATATCCCAATAACATATGAAAATATGATTCAAGTGTTATTTTTTCATTTTTCTTTCTTTTTTTTCAAAATTTAAGCATAAAATAATCTCAGAATCACCTCCCAACCCTTTTTTGATCTCACCATGACAGTAATTTCAATAGTTATAATAAGATAAAATTTTTAGAAAGAGTGATTTTTGACATTCCTAAGACACAACCGATTCCTTCTTCCTTTTTTGTTTTGTTTTTCAATTTTTTTGCACAATTTTTTATGTCATTTGTATAAGATGTCATAAACATATATACATTCCCAAAAATCACTGAATGAAAACAACTTCCCCATGTATAAATACATTATTTCCCTCAAGTATATGATAACATGATTAAAATCAAGAAAAGGATACCAAAACTGGAAACCATTTCCCCCACACTTAAATTTTGATAAATTATGCAATGAAAATCCATGTAAATTTTTGATGGGACAAGGTATTGGTATTTTAATGAGGATATCAAGTAAAAGTATTTCATATTATTGAAAGGAATTTCAAAATGAGGATTAATTCAAGTGTAATTAGAAGCTATTTGGATATTTTGAGTCTCATGTGGTTAAGAAAATACCTCTATCATATTACTATATATTGAAGTAGGAAATTCATCTTGAAGGTCCATAAACTCAGGACTCGTGATCAAGGGTAAAAATAACACAAAATGAAAAGATGGAAATAAGTGAACTTGGCATGAAAGATAATGTGGTTCATCATGGTTTGTGAAGAATCATTTTCCAAATAAAAAAATAAGCATTGAAAATTTATCAGTTTTAAAACAAGATTATGTATCTAAATTTATGATGAAAATATAAAAATTTTGATATGAACACAATTCTATTGAATCAAAAAAATAGTTGTAAAAAATTTCAGAAGTGAATGGTGAGTAATTATGACTATTTGTTTTCATTTTTTTAGTTCTATTTTTAGTTGTTTATTTAAAATACACACCCACAAAAAAGTAAAAGTGTAAAAAAAAAGTTTGATGAGTAAAGTGATAAAAATGAGAATGGTAGAGGAATAAAAATAAAGAGAGAAAGAGGAGGAGAAAAAGAGGGAGAGGGAATTAAAGGGAAAGGGGTTCCCCTAGTTTGTATTTGGTGCATCGTCGTCTCCATACAGTGGTGGGTCAATTATAAAAGTTGGGGATCTGATGGAATTTGATGTGGTTATTGGTATGTGTTTCCTCTCATGGTGATTCTTTAACTGATGTACATTAACCGTTAATTTCATTTAGGAAGAGGGGTATTGTACATTCACTATACCAAATTGTTAAACATTAGTAATAATAAAAGTTCCTTCCTAATGAGAATTATTCTTACCTGGGTTAAGCCAAAATTGAGAATTAAAGAGAATTACCTTTTCAACTTCATGAAATAACTTTTGAAATATGTTTTTTTAGGGAGTACCATTGTTTTTTATTTATAGATTTTGTAATTATCATAATAATCTAGTCAAAGATCCTCCAATGAAGCCAGCTATAACAATGTTTCTTCACCATATTTGTTGCAATCAAAACAACAAGTTTTCACATCCAAAAATGAATTATATTTGATTTCAACTAGAAAATGACATGATTTACCAAAAACTAACCTAAAAGGAGACATCCAAATTGGTATTTTATAGGTAGTTTTATAAGGCCAAAGTGCTTCACCAAGACTTTCAGGCCACTCTTTTCTTCTAGGGTTAAAACATCTCTCAACAAATATTTTAACTTATCAATTATAAATTTATCTATTCCAGTTGTATGGGGGGGATATGAAGTTTATGTTTTATCTGAAAATCCATTCTTTTTCAAAATAGGTTCCGTGGTTTGATTAAAAAAATGTGTTCCTAAGTCACTTATCTAGTCACGTGGTGTTACAAATTAGTGAAAAATGTGTGTTTTTTGGAACTCACTATTAGTGTGTGAATCATTCTTTCTAGTGGGTTTGGCCTCAAACCACCTCGAAAAATAATCGACCATAAGTAGAATGTATTATAATCCACTAGAATGGGGGAATAGTCCCATGAAATTGATGCCCCAAACAATGAATATCTCACAAAATATTAAGGTATTTTGTGGTGTTTTGTATATTTTGGAAATTGTACCAATCTTTATGAAGGTGGGACATGATTGAAAAAACTCAAATGAGTCCTTAAAGAGTGAAGGCCATAAGAATCTAGAGTCTATGACCTTTCAGGAGGTCCTTTATGGTCCATAGTGGCCACTACAGACAATGAGTAGTAGAATTATAAGATTTAGGAATGTTCATATTCATCAACACATATTCTAATTACCATGTCATCCGTAGTTTTCAGAAGTTTATTATCTTCCAAAAAATAGTATTTTGAATAAATATTTAACTTCATATTTTTTTATATTGAAAAATTTTCAGGAAAAACACCAGAAACCAAGGAATTTACAATTAGGGAATACCATGGTATGTTTGGAGTGAGAGATGAAAGGTGATCAATGTGAAATTCAGGATCAATGATTTCTGAATGATAACAACTAGAAATTCGACGTAGGCGATCACCCATAGGGTTTTATTTTCTCGGTTTATATTTGATCTCAACATCAAACTCTTAGAGTATTAGGATCCATATTATTAGCCTCAGTTTTGAATCAATTTTCTCAAGTTAAAAATTTATAGTAGAATGGTATGGGAATATGATGATTTTGGCACCCAAAAGATAAGGCCAAAATTTATCTAAGTCAAAAACCATTGACAAAAGTTCTTTTTTTAGTGACAATGTAGTAGAATTGAGTGTTATCTAGTGTTTTTGAAACATAATAGACAACATGAGGATTTGTTTTCTTTGTTGACCAATAAGATCACCAATGGCCCTTTCAGAAGCATCGCAAATCAATTCTTAGATTAAGAAACAATGTGGGGGTTGGATTATTGGGGAATATGTAAGAACATATTTGAGTTCCGTGAAGGATCTCTTACATGCATTAATGAAATTTGAAGAGATATAATTTTGGAGTAGTTGAGTGAGTGGGACGGAAATTCTACAGATGTTATGGAAGAATCTCTGATAGAAAACAGCATGTCCATAGAATGAATAGATGTCTCGAACAGATGTGGGTTCATGAATTTATTCGAACACTTCAATTTAGTAAGGATCAACTTAAAAAACCTCTTTTGAAATTATGTGACTAGAAAAATCCTATTTTCATCCATGAAGTGGATTTTTTCAAAATTCAACACAATGTTACATTTTACATACCTTTTTAGGACCAAAGCGAGTGAATGAAAGTATGATTCAAATGACTCACCAAAAATGGTAAGTTAATCCGCGAATACACCAATGATGTTATTAATGAATTTAGAGAATATACTCATCATACACCTCTGGAATATTGCAGGATAATTGAAAATGTCAAAAGTCATTATTTTATATGCATATGTTCCAAAGTGGAAGGTTAATGTAGTCTTTTCTTGGTCCTAGGGTGAAATTGGAATTTTTAAGTAGCCAGTGTATCCATCAAGAAAGAAATAATGTGACTTTATGGATAATAATTCTATTATTTAATGAATGAAATTAAGAGGGTAGTGATATTTTCGTGTTTCTGCATTCAATTTCCAATAATCGATGCACACATCCCATTTTTTCTTAACTCGAGTCGTGTCCACCACTCCATGTTCAATTATTAAAATAGTTATCCCACCCTTATTAGATAAAAATTGTATCAGAATAACCTATTCACTATCTTAAATTGGAAAGATAATGCCAGCTTGATGAAGCTTATTGACATCTTCCCTAACTACCTCAAGTATGAGTGGATTTAGCCTTCTTTGTGGTTGTCTGATTGGTTTGGATAATTCTTCAAGGTGGATAAGATGAAAGAAAAGGACAGGGTTGATTCTTAGTATGTAATATAGGGTAAAACCCAAGTCCTTTTTGTTTTCCTTTAACACTTGAACAATTTTGGACTCCTAGGGTTTCGTAAGTGCAGTAGAGATAATGATGGGATATGAGTGGTCATGAAAATGGAATGCATATTTAAAGTCATAGGAATAAGTTTCAGATCTGTCTCATCATTATTTTGTGGAATAGAAAAATTAGGAATAGATTAAGGGATTTCATTTGGTTTTGATTAAATTTCATTAATAATATTCAAGGTGAAGTTGTAGATATCAGAGTTGATGTGGGATTCTAGATAGTTTTCAATATCATTAAGATTGATGGGGTCTATGAATTAAAGGTCAACATAAAATTATTAATTTATGATTTGGTTAATCATGGTTAAAATTTTACAGACTCCTCTCTCATCATAACATGATTAAAATGATGGAATGAGGTTCAATTTACTCTTAGAAGTTTCCTTAGAATCATATATTGAGATTATATATTGATCCTTAGATGGGTATCGCATGGCTTGAAAAATGATGAACTAGACTAGTTGGTCACTAAATACCATGGAAAAGATTTCGGAATGGACATAAATCTATGTTTTATCTATCAGAGGAATGGTCTTCCTAGAATTAGGGGATATCTAGAATAAGTCTTCTCAAAATCCATGTCAAGTAAACAGAAATCAGCTGGGAAGCTAATATCATTTACTTGAACAAGGACATCTTCAATTATTACCTCAGGACATGTGGTGATTCTATTGGATAAATGGATGACAACACCCATTGGGTTTAAGGGACCTAGACCATGGTTGGAGAATATGTATTTGGGAATGACATTTATCGAGGATCCTAGGTATATGAGTGCATCATCAATGTTGGAACCTCCTATTTGGAAAGGAACTGTAAATGTCCATGGATCATTGTACATCATGGGAATGAAATGCCAGGTCGAAAAATTTTTAATGGTCCTAAGATTCCTTTTATGGGAACACAATATCTAAAGAAACTTCATATATTTAGGAATTTGTTTGATTGAATCATATAGTGGAATGTTCACATCATCATGTCTAAACATAATGAGAATTTCAGGATCGACCTAAAAGGGATTATTTGTGTTTGAGACAGCTTACGGAAAAGGAATTGGATTCCATAGAGGAATATAAGGAGGCAAGGGATTGGATTTAGGTTTGTTATCTAGTTTCTTTTTCTTTTATTTTTCCAGATCAAAATTTAAAAGGGAGTTAGTGGAATCCTCATGAGACATATCAATTTTATTTCCTAATCTAAATTCAATTGCACTTAATTTATCTTGGGAGTTGGGTAATGGTTAGGCTCGGAGTTGGGAATAATTTGATTATTGTTTTTGGCTTAGATGGGATGCAATTTGACCAATTTTGGTTTCACTATATTTAATAATAGAATGGGTGAAAGAGGAAATATCTTCCAAAAAACATTCCCATGTTTTCTTGGAAGAGGAGGCTTGTCCAATATTTGGGATTCCTTGATTTTGTTTCTTCGAAAAGATATTGTGTTGGGTTTGGAATTGGAAGGCTTCATTAAGATAGTGGAATCTAAGAGGAGGATGAGGAGTATTTTTCCATTGATTTTGAGTATCAAAATGATATCGTTTTTGGAAGTTACCACCACCATGGCCATATTTGAATTTTTTTTAGATTTTGTAGAGGGAATTGTGGGGGATGAGAGATGGTATTACCATACATCAAGCCTGGGTTATATTGGTAGAAGATGGGGGATAATATTTTGGTTGGTTGGAGTTTCTAATGAGTTGACCAGATAGTTGAGGGTTGGAATTCTTCAATGAATCTACTACATTGACCTCCATTGGTCCAAATAAATCAGATGGATCATCTTGAAGTTGTGGAAATGTGTTTGTTGAATGAGATGGTTAGCTATAGATCACACAATTATTTATTGGTCTATGGAAAATAGAATGTGGATAAGATGAGGTTGGGGCATTATAATCCACCGCTAGTTGTTTCACAAGACTTGTAAGTTCTCTCATCCACTCTCTCATATGGATGGGATCTATGGATTTATTCTATTGGAATTTTTTTTAATTGAGCATGTGCTCATGTATGGAATTATTTCATGTTTGCATCCATGTTTCTAATGAGATCTCATGTAGCGGTAGGAGTTTTTTCAACTCGAGCATCACCACTTGCGTCATTAATGAGTGTTCGCTACCTAGACAATAACCCCTCGTAGAAGTATTTGATCAAAAGTTGGTCAGAAATTTGGTGATGTGGGAAGTTTGAAACAATATTTTTTAACCTCTACAAGTAATCATTGAGTGATTCATTGGGGAATTTATGAATACAGCTTATTTTTTTTTCAGATAGAAGCAGTTCAAGAAGCCGGAAATAAATTTTATAAAAAGATACTATTTATGTAAATCCATGAGTTTATAAAACCAAGAGGGTGGTATTATAGTTATAACTTTTTAGATTCATCTAGGGATAAAGTCAATTCTTGAATTTTGATTTTTATTCAAAAACCCCTTAAGGATTCATGGTAGAGCACACCACTTGGAACTCTTTGAGGTGAATATTTTTATCCTTATGTCTAGCTCGTGGAAATGTGGTAGAAGATGAATAAAACCCTATTTGAGTTAGATATATTCATTAAAATTTGGATATTGAATACCAATGGGTTTGAAATTAATATCATGGGTAGTGATTTCTTTATGTGGGTTTTCCTTGGGTTGGCCATATCTAGTTCAATTGGTTGGACAATGAATGGTTCTAAATTGACATGATTATCCATAATGTTCCTCCTTTGTTAGAAAATATTTTGATCAATTTATGGGTCAAAAAAATATAATGTATTATTTGGGTGGTTATAGGGAATTTAGATAAATTTATAAAGGATGAGGAAGTCAAAATTTTAATTGTCGGTTTTTATCATTTTATGTTTTTATGGGAATGTGGGGTTTTCTTTGTGTTTTTTTGAAGATTTTTTGGTTTACTTTTTTGTATTTTTTGATTTTATTTAAAAAAAATAAAAAACTACTATCTAATAGTTTCACCATACCGATAAATAGAACTATTTGAAGCATGAATGATTTTCTATTATCAACCATTCAATGAACCAATGCTCTGTTAATGTGTATAGAGGGACTTGGGTCAAATCCCCAACGATGTTTCTTTTTATTAGTTGATTGTTTTTATTTGATATGTCATTTAAATGGAGGGGGTTTGTTTGCATAGATTATATGAAGAAATTTATTGATATATATTGATTAAAAAATTTAATAAATATTGGATCTAGTTCATTATTGGTGATAAAATCTTATGATATCCTTGAACATTTTTTTATATTGAATTCAATCAAAATCCACTTCAGAAGATGATTTTGATCAAAATTACAAAGTGTTGAGGCTTTAATACAAGAATTAACATAATTATGGTTCTAATATTAATAAAAAAATGTATATGGTATTGTATTTATGGATCCAAAAATCCATCTAATCCATACGATAAACAAAATATGTCATTAATCTATGTCATTTTATGTTTAACATACACAATGTTACCCTAATGAATATTCAAAAAGCTAAAAATCTCAATCACTTAACATCCCCAAATTATTACTCAACCTAATGGGATATTTACTCATCTATTGATATTGTTAACAATCAGGTTTAATATTTTTATGGTGATGAGTAAAAAGTACAATAAAAATAATGGGACAAGATAAGAGTAGTGCGTTGAACACACATTTGAACGATAATGAGAGTTAAAAATGAAATTTTGATTGAATGAGAAAGAAAAATAAGAGAATAATTTTCAATTTCATTTAAACTCTTTTAAGAAAAATAAATTTATAAAATATAGGGTGGTTGATTATAATAAAATATAAATATGAAACATGCATTAAAATTAAAATGAAATTGAAAACAAATTATGCGATTACATTTGAAAAGAATTCAAAAGATGATGAAAATAAAGAGACGAGGAGAGGTCTTTACAGTAAAAAATTGATTTGTAAGATCATACCAAGACATTATTGGGGAATTTTTCATGCCAATATATTATCCTATTCTCTGAATTTCCAACCCCTTGCAAGAAGAAGAGGGGGATGTATTTATATCCCAAGGTGGTGTGCTGTTTTCATTCCCAATCTATCATTCATGTGGAACCACAAATTTGGACATACATACAGCTTAATATCAAGATATTATATTAATAAATGTTTTATATATTCATCTGTACTTCCATCCCTAAAAATATTTCTTCCATTGGATTTTTTTATCCATATTTATGATGATTTTACTAAATAATGTTTTTCTGTCCATTTTTCTATGGAGTTTTTCCTTAGTCTAAATGTGAATTAATTTTAGTCCAAAAAGATTCCATAAAATATGAGACATTTTTTTCTAAAAATTAGTCCAAATATATCATTAATTTAACACAAACAAATCTCATCTTAATTGGACTGTTTTATTGGGATAAATGTCATTAAATATTGGTTATTAATAATTCACAGACAGCATTATGGCCTCGATTTTAAAGCAACAGATGGGCCTGTTTTTGGTAGATTTAAGAATTTAATTTATTGTCCAAGATTTTTTTGGACATGAAAAAACATATTCTATAATTTAATTATATTTGTGCTTCTGGACTGATCCCATAAATTCTATCTTCATGGATGGTGTAGTTTCTTTGACAGATTCTTTAGGCCTTCTTGTGTGGTCCATATGACCCTTTAAATGGATTATTTGGACCATGATCCAGTTGAATAATTTTTTGTAAATTTAATTAGGAACCATAAATAATAATAATAATTTTTTTTGGATAATTAGGTTGAGATTTATAATGAAAATTGTAATCTGACTTGAATCAAGATTAATTAAAATATCACTAAAAATTTATATTTAATATTAAAACATGAGTATTTCACATAGATTATGAACTTTTCATTTAAAATTAGTAAACATAGTAAATAAAAAAATTGTTAATAAATTAATAAAATCAATGTATCACTTTTAAAAAGTGGGAATAGTCTCCCCACAACACAATCATACAACATCACTGCTAAATGGAAGACTTTGACATACAAGGAGGCGTGATTGGGGCCATATGGCCAATAAAACCAGTAACTTATCTATGAATCAGGCGTGGGATATCATAAAGTTGTATGAGTTATTTTTATTTTCATTTTTATTATTTTACAGGGTTTGTATATTGGAGACTATGAATTTTCAGAACTTGGTAATAAGTTGTTCTTGGGAGTAACTAACCTATGTGCAGGGGAAATCCATGTTTCTAGGGATGATATTTTTTTCTTTGATTTCTACTTGTTATAGTTTTTCTATTTTCACTATTGGGTGGTACATATGATTTAATATGTTATATTTTATGGAATTACACCCTTGAGCTGGTATGTAATAGAGAATTAGCTCATTCATCATTACAGGAACATAGGGATTTATATATCATGAATAAGGAATGCTTTGCATATTTCATCACTTATATTTACAATATATTATTATCTGTTCATTGATTTCTATGTTACTAATTCCTAATTATTAATTTAGAGAGAAAAGAAAAAATTGGATGTATAAAGTGTCCGCATCAACCTAAATAGTGTTTTCCTGCATAGCTTGATGATGACACCATATCTATCCAATTTTAACATGGTCTAAGCTATGGAAAATTTGTTATATAATATGAAATCTTTTATCTAATTGCATTTAAATGGGTTTACAATTTTAATTTACATTGTTAAACCTCTATAATTAGGGATTGAAAATCTGTATAACTGAACAATCATATGTGGACTTGTTACATTCTAAGACCAGATGTAAAAGCATGGTTATATTTAAATATAATGCTAATTGTAACTTCTAAAGTTTTTTTATTTATATCCTAGGAATGGATATCTATATAACTAAACCATTATATTAAGAATTACTAAATTGAAACTACTAAAAAAATGGTTTCCATTAAATGGGGATGCCAGTTGTAAATTAAAACGTGTTTTCCTTTATAACATCAAATTGACACCCCATATTACAAAACCTTTACGATTAAGACCAGAAATTTCACCATATAACTGGAAATTAGACGAGAGTCATTTGGTTAGTGTATCTAATGTAGTGGATCCTTTTACCTATATTTTTTTCCTTTTTTAGTCTATTTTTTCATTTATCTTATTTTGAGGTGTGTGCTTGGAATTATAGTTATATGCCTAGAAAACGGCCTCGGTTCAAGTGCTTGAAGGTTGGGGATGACCATGCTCTAGAGGGGTTGGTACATAAACCACCTACAGTGCCACTTGTAGTACCTCAAATAGTACCATCTTATTCTCTTATACCGGGCATTGATGATCAACTAAGAGAGGGTTTCCTATGATTAATACAATCTATAGAGGTAACTCCAAGGCATGAACTGATAATGTTTTCAGTAAGGAGGGAGTTCCAACTAATGTATCCACCTACCATCATGGGGGAAGTAGTCCCCAGTCCATATAGTCTTGGATAGAGGATATACCCATGATATTTGAGCATCAAGATATGGCTCCATAAAATATAGTGAATCTCATATCTTATATGATATATGGATCTACCTAGTGATGGTAGAACATTATTACATTGGAAGATAATCATAAAGATATTTATTTGATCGATTTCAAAATAGTTTCTAGGATTTATTCTTCCTAGAGTTAGTGAGTGTTGACTGATCTTGGTAATTCATGCATCTAGTGTAGGGCACTATGTACTTCATGGATTACTTAAATTGTTTTAAATAGATATAGTGCTTTGTGCCCATTCTTGATAGTGATAAGTTGTTTAGGGTAAGAAGTTTTGGGGATGGGATCAGGTGGGACATCCGATATCAGGTGAACATTTTATGACTGACTAAAATCTATAAGATGGTGAATTATAACTTTATATCTAAGTGTAACTTGATATAAGTTGAATGTATAGGTCACAATGGTTTAATAACTAGGCAGTGAAGTGGTACATTCAGTATCAGGAAGCATCACTTTAAGCCTTATCATGAGGTTGGGGGTAGACGGAGTGTATGACCTAGTGGTTATGTGTCCTGCTATCAGTGTGTAAGGGAGGGTCACAACAATCCATAGTATATAAGAGACCCAACAGAGTTATATGATTGTGACGAAATGGGTCATTTCCAGAGAATTCCACTAATACTTAGTGAGAGTAGATCTGCACCATATCTGAGTTCAAGAGTGGGATTCATGGATCCATGATAGATAGGAAGTTGGAGTACTATTGGATATTTAAGCTATTAATGTATCCATGTTTAATGGATCCAAATATAGGTTGTTAGTTTCCATTAGAGTGGGCCTACATATGGAGGTTAGGTTGTAGCTCAGGTTCGTGGATCTGGCCAGTTATATATAGTTGAACCTACACCTAAGGAGAAAAGAATATGAACATCTATAGTATGATGTATAGTCTTAGTATACTATACTTTATTATCTACTTTATTTGACTTAGGTGCTTAAAACATTGTCGTCTCAATGACTTTAATGGAAAGTCTTGGTCTCGATATTGAATACTTCTATGGATTGTTGTATATTGGAACTAAATTGGGAAATCTGTTAGAGAACATTCATTTTTGTAAGGATTTTACTCCCAATATAGGTGGATACCATTTTTTATGGAACCTTTTCATCCTTGAGATGAATGTATTCGACGTAATTCTTGATATATACTGGTTGGTACCTTTTTGAGCATGAATTAATTGTTATAGCTAGAGGGTGTCCTTTTCATCACCCAATGGTAGTAGCTACATCCAAAAGGGAGATTGATATGTCTAGGAAACTTAATCTAGACCAAAGAAAAATGGGATAAGTGGAGGGTTAGCCTATATTTATAGTATTTGTCTTGAAGATTAGAGTGTATTTCATATTCCCTTTCCACAAGTGGTGGACCGATTCTGATATTTCTTTCCTAAAACAATTTCGTTTCTACCTCATGAGAGAGGGGAAAAGTTCACCACTGAGCTTTTTCTAGGAGTTTAAATAGTATATATTCCTCTTTATAGTATGGATCCTATAGATATTTAGGAACTCAATAGGTTATTGGAGGACCTAGATTACAAATAGTTTATATGAACCAATACTTCTTTTTAGGGTTCACCAATGATTTTTTACAAGAAGGAGAATGACTCCCTGAGTTTATATGTGCATTATAGATGTTTGAATCATCTCACAATTAAGAACTAGTACCCAATTTCTCATATAGATAATCTCTTCGTCCAACTTCAAGGATCTAGGGTCTTCTCAATGATTGATTTTATATTAGGCATTCATCAGGTGAGAGTTAGACCCATGAATATACCATGTAAAAAGTTTCAAATTAGGCATATATTATATGAATATATGGTGATTCCATTTTTTATATAGATAAAACCTATTTTATTTCTGTTCCTGATGAACCATGTCTTCCACCCATACTTGGATACCTTTATGGTTGTTTTTTTGGATGATATCATAGTGTACTCTTAGACTAGACATGATCATCGAAAACATATTTCTATCATTATAACTACACTAAGAGATAATATTCACTCTTATAAGCTCAATAACAACCAATTTTTGATAAAAAAATTTCACTTCTTGTGTCAAATTATATTATAATTATGGGTATCTATGGATCAAGAGAAATTGATATCCATTGTTTCTTAGGAGCATCCCAAGAATGTTTTTGACATATGGAGATTATTAGGGATATATGGTCACTATATATGCTTCATCTAGAACTTTTAATTCCTTTAATAACCAATTATTGTATTGACCAAGAAAGGTGTAATGGTCACATGGTCTGAAGCTTGTGATAATTTCTTTTAGGAGTTGGAACGAAGGATTACCTCAGCCCGATCCAGATTTTTCCTGAGCCTAGAATAGGATACACAATTTATTGTGACACATCAGGTGTCAGGATAAAATTTGATTTGATATAAGAATTAGGAGTCCTAGTGTATGAGTCTCATTGGTTGAGGCCTCACAAGTATAATTACTCGATTCCTGATCTCCAGATAGAAGTTGTCATTCATCCCTTGGATTACATTATACATTACCTAATAGGGGAGTGGTTCTTGGTATACACAAACCATAATAGCCTCAAATAAATATTCAATTAGTGTAAATTAATACTTTTGAAACAAATATGTGTTGAATATATTTATTATTTTTACATTGATCTTGTGTAGAAATTAATAAAAGAAAATTTAGTTGCAAATGATTTTAGTCATATTACTATGACTCAAGCTATTCAGGAATCTAATATTAAATGGAAAATGATGGACTGTGCTTCAAAAATGAATATGGAAATACAATAGTTTCATAGGTAGCCTATACTCATGGATTTATCAATTAATTAATTTCATATGGATTAATTGAAGAGGAGAAAACATTCATATTTTGAAGGCTTGATCCTAAGGGAATGTGTTACTAGTGAGGAACCACCACCTCGTAGTGTTGTTGATGAGTATGAGATTCTGTATGTCATTGGGTGAGTCAGGATTCTGTAATACATGTGATATGATATGATGTGATAATATCAAACTTCTAAATGGGCAGTACTTCCCAGAATCACAAAAATGTATCATGACTTATTCTGCTGGCATTGGTGGTCCGGGATGAAAAATGAGATCACAGACTTTGTCACTCGGTGTTCCACTTGTCATAAGGTGAAAGTGGAACACCTACATCCTATTAGGATTTTACATTATCTAGAAATCATGTAATGAAAATGACAATACATTACCATGTATTTTGTTATGGGGTTAGAAAATTCACCCCAAGATAGTGACACAGAATGAGTGATCATGGATTGGATGAAAAAGTTCACCCAATTCAGGCCTATTCCGGAGAGCTTCATAGTAGATGAGATTGAGAGATTTTTTTTTCCGGGAAATCACATTCCTTTATGGGGTTTCATGTATAATTTTATTAGAAAAGTAAACCTAGTTTACTTATTGATTATGTAAGGGGTTCCAGAAGGCTCTTGGTTCTCATATATTTTTGAGTACAACGTACAACCCTTAGACCAATTGCCAGTCGAAGTGCACTATATAGGTAATCGAGGACATGATTAAAGTGTCTATCCTTGATTTTAGAGGAACCTAGTAAATTCAATTTACCATTGATGAGTTCACTTATAATAATAGTTTTTAAGAAACTATTCATATGAATCCTTATGAGGTACTATATAATTGGTCGTTCTGTTAATCTCTGTGCTTGTTAGAGGTAGGGTATGTTGTTCTATTAGGACCACATATCATTCAAGAGGCATCACAGTAGGTACAACTGATTAAGAAATGTATGGATATGGATGATTCTAGGTATAATTCATATTCTGATAACAATCTATGACCACTAGATTCTGAGGTGGGGGATTGGGTCTTCTTATGTGTATTTCCTAGAGTGGTTCATCAATGGACTCAAAGTGAAGGTAAACCAGGACATAGTTTCACAGATTATTTTGAGATATTGGACAGAGTTGAGATGGTAGCATATCTGATATCCCTTCGTCATTGTTATAGGTATATGCATGATTTCTCTTAGGTTTCTCAGCTCTACTATAATCACTCTGACACGTTACATGTCTTATATTTTGAGGAAGATGAGTTGGATGTTGATGATTATTTTTTGGAGTATCCAATTCGTATCATTAATTATAGCACATAGAATTTTCGAGGAAGGATGTTTCCTTTGGTTCAGGTTCTATTGAAGAAGATTTATATATAGTAGGAGATGAGGTAATTAGAGTCCTATGTATATGATCAATGAATAAAGTTGTTCTTGGATGCAACTCAATTATCCTTTGAAGTGAATCTTTGGGATGAGTTATCTTAAGGAGGGTAGTTTTTAATATCCTAATTATTCATTTAGGTATGGGAACTATTTAATTCTATCAAACCTCTCATTTTTACCATAATTAAAGTAAACTAACAAGTAGAGGATGTTTGGGGAGATTTTAGAATGTCTTAGGGAATGGATTTAAGGTTTTTGGAGTATTAGGATGAGTCACATGGTTAACACATGGTTTAGATAATCGTGCACCTCAACCATATGAACCATAGAGGGAGGAGCATGGTTTGGTAAACTATGAAAATGTGTATTGTAAACCACACGAGCTATGTAATTTATTATAGGTTCACCATGCATGGTTTACACGCAATTTTTCGAACTGTGTGCCTAAACCATGAAAGGTGTAGTTCCCCTATATAGCAGGGATACACGGTTGGTGAATTGGTTTTCCAACTGTGCAGCCAAACCATAGAACCTATTAAAAGTGATAGAATTACCATTTTGACCCAACTTTACTTTAAAAAAAATTTCTTTCTTCCCCCTTCCTTATTTTTATAACACCTCCACTATAACTCTCCCCTTTAAATATTCATGGTTTTTGATGGAACTATCTAATCCCACCATTGATTCCTTTTATATTGGTCACATTAGAACACCCTCAGTAAGGCTAACACTCTATTAGTTTTTTCCTCCCTTTATCCTTTTTTTTAATCTCTTCTTCCATGTCTAACGATTATACCCTATTTTCAACGATTTTGCAAGGTCGTATTATTTCTATAGTTCTAGCTCAATTCTTAAGATGATACCAGATTATGAGTGTTCTATGGGGCCTAGGTAGGTGGTATATTACTTTTACCTAAAATTATTGATATTTATAATGTTCCCCATTGTAAAAGATGTATTACATTCCATGCATTTTCCTTAAAATGTTTAATTCCCTAAATTGGTCATTCAATCCTTGAAGTAGACTTGTTATGGGACCCTTATACAATGTTGGTGGTTGATGACCACAACATGAAATACCCCTTAGGGTGTGTTGATTAATTGAACTTGAAAACTAAAATGTAATTAAAACCAAACCATCCCTTTATGGTGTGTTTGGATTCCCCTTGCATGTGGTATATCTTAATTAAATTAATTAAATTATTAATTGGAATGGGCATTTCAATTGACCATATGATTTATTATCACATATAACTAAATACTACTATATAATTGATCAAACTACTAAAGGTGTGTCATTCCTTGAGAAATCCTTGTATTCCTAACCTAGAATTCCTTGAGGAAACTCATAGGATTCCACTCGGTTCATTGACATTAATTCCAAGATTTAATCCTATCTTGTATTTAGTCATTGTTGTAATTTGATGAAATCCTCAGATTGATTTCATAGGATTTTTTTCCTCTCAAGAAAACATATAATATCTTGGATGAGCTCATAGGATTTGACATGATGTCCTAAAACATTTTTTTCCTTGAATTTCCTCTTTGGACTCCAATAAGGTATATACCAATATTACATTGGGCGTACTCCTCGAGATTAGTTAGATCCCATATATAATGTTGAATTATTTGGAACACCATTGGATTACACATAAAACCTAGAGTTCAATAATTCCATGGGACTTCCATGGAATCTTTGAATATTACTTCCAGAAGCCTTAGACATGTGTCTTGGGTCCTTAGATGAATAATAGGTATTATTCTTATAGACATCCAGCCTAGGCTGAGGTAGGTTGTATTATCGATTTCACCTACACTTTATAGGGTTCCTTATTTGTAATCTTCACATTCTTACTTATTAAACTCAAAGATTTTATTTTCATCAGAAACCACTGGTGATGACCTAATGGTTTGAAATCAAATCCTATTAGGGACATTGTTTGTTTTCAGTTAATATTTCATGGATGTAGTAAAGGATAAAGAGAAGAAACCAGATAGGTCCATTTTATTTCCTTTTAAGATGAGAGCTTTGGAGTATAGGATCGATCTAGGGCATTAGATTCTTACGGGGATAACTGATGTTGTAATTTTTTTCCTTTTTTATTTATTTTTTGATGGTTGTATTCATGTTACCATGTATAAAGTTACTCACTTTTTATTATTATCATGACATCATATTTATACAGTTTTTTATTATTTCCTTATATATTGTTTATTATTTAGATAGTTTATTTCTATTTCCTTAAAATTTATAATTATTTATATGACACTATTTCTCACCATGAAAAAGTGGTTATAGTCTCTCCACCATACCACCATACACCCTCACTAATAGTTGGTAGTTTTTAGTGCTTTATGAGGTGTTATTGAGGCCTTATAGCCAAATAGACTGGTCACTTTTCTATGAACATGATCTGGGATGTCATATCAACCATGTAACACATTTTTTATGTTTTTAAATGCTAAAAATCATGGTAATTGATTTATTCGATTTTTTAAAACTCATGACTCATATCATTGATGAATTTAAACACTCTTTAATTAAGAATTTATTAAAACACAAATTAGATAATGGAATTTAATTTGCGGCTTTTAATATTGTGAGCCTGTAGGTGTTTGTTATTTATAAAATAGCCTAAACCTTATGAATTTTGTTTTTGGTTATCCTATCGAGTCCAAACTGTCTATATTTCGTCTCTTTAGAATTGGTGGAGGATTATTTGATCAAAACTAGTTCCTAATTTGGGTTCCAAGAATGGGAGAAACCCAACCCTCTCTCCTCTATTTTTGGGTGCTGTGTTTTCAAGAGATAAAACCTTGGTTACGTATTACATAAAATCTCTTTAATGTTCTTATGAAATTAACCTTTTGATCCATTCTAGAAAATGATAAAAGACTCTTAAAAATGTTAGTAACTTATAATGATAGAAAAGAATAATATGAACTATTATTGTCCATATAAGAATATTCTATAGAAAGGAGATAATTATCACATGTGGAATTGTAATTGTTATCTAAGAAATAATCCTGATTTTTCATGATGTATAATATAGAATTATCATGTTTATTTTAGATTATCTAGGAGAGTGAATGTATTATCACATGTGGTGTTTTTATTTCTTTCAGAAATAAAATAATAGAATTTATTCTATGAATAATTGGTATTAATTTTGATCCAATGTACACATGGATATGGTTTCAGTGACAATTCCTTAATGAAACATAGCATTAACATAAAAAGTTTTTAGGTAAGGGGTTCCATACAATTTATGTATCTCAAATACCCTTGTTTCCATGATTTTATTCTTGTATTAGAATAGTTTGTATTATCCATTGATGTTGATTTCTTATGGGTTTGTGCATTTTTGTGTTATCCATATATGATTCTTGACCCTAGAGTTCTATTAGAGTATCTTATTTCCAAGTTTGATGATGATTCACATTATTTTTTGTGTTTCTAACTTAATTTTGACGATAGCATGATATGTTTATTTATCATGTTTTACCTTATTGTCTATTATTTTTCTTTGGAGGTTTGGCTCTTGGTACGTGTGATATGTAAATATTTCTCTATAATTTTCCCTTAGAGGGGGAGTACACATGATGTGCGACAATGGTGACTGTGGGGCATAATAACCATGTTTCTCAGACATAACTTGATGCCTTGAGAATTCTGAGGAGCATGCTAATAGTTTATACCTTGTGGATTCCATGTAGTGTGTAAACTCAAGGCCATGTGAATTATGAGTAACATGTACACTCGATGCCCTACAGATTCTAAGTGACATGTTAATATCATTGAGGATAGTTCTGATCATTTTCAGCTTCCTGGATCATCATTCTTTCATGAAGCTGAAGTAGGTATGACCAAGACTCATGGTGTCTTGGTTAGAACATGGGTACTTGGTTTTAGATTTTTTTGTTTGTTGACCATATAATATTAACATGGAATAAAATTATTATACATCTTTATACTTTTTATGTATTAATTAGTGGTGTTCTATAGGGTTTTATTACTCATGCCCGGCACGTGAATTTTGATCTGCAAGTAAACTTTATGTATAGGGATCCAATTAAGGGAATGGGGCTTCTGACCAATGGTCGAGTAGTGGATAATAGTGTTTATTTTGGTTATAGTATATATTCCATGAGACAAAAAAGATTAATTTTTTATTTACCTATTGCACTTCTATAATCTATATTGACATTCCACCTTGGGATCCCATTATCTATTTTTTGTATGAAATGTATGGAATCATTCAATTTTTTTATATTACTCTTATTAATTATTATATTATATTATTTATTTACTATTTGAGATATGAAATTATAAAAAGGTTATAGTCTCACCACTAATGGACTTATACCCTCACTACTAGTCGAAAACCTCTTGCATATGAGGAGGGGAACATTAGGTAATGTGGAATCTAGTTCAGACTCGACATTTTGGGTAGGGTTTTTAGAAAATGGTACCAGAGAATCTATTTTATTATTTTATTTTTGGAATAAAATGGGACATGGTAGAAAGGAGATAACTATGTGGAACATTGGTACTGGAGTTACCATGTGCTTAACCAGCTCATGTGTAATGGACCTCCATGTTTCCAATAATGGTATTGATGTTATTATTTTTGAGTGATTTTAGGTTTATTCACGTATCATGCTTAGAAATGTAGGTTAAAAATATATATATACATATCTACCTTTTGTTATGTTATATATTAGTTCTCAAATATAATTTCTTTTTATTTGATATTTATTCTGTATAGACATGTATTTATGATTGTGTGAAATATATGTTTACAATGCTGTTATGATATATATATATATATATATATATTTGTTGACATTAATTAAATTAATTGATCATGTTGTTATGTTTTGTTTTTATATATATTAATATTAATTAAGTGTAGGTATGGATATATTTGGTTACTGATTAGAGAATTATACCATGGATTATGGGTAGAATCCAAAGGAAACCTTTGTGTGACCCCTTAAACTAGTTAGGATATAAAAATTTATGTATTAATTATTTCCTTTGTGTTATAGAGGATTCCACCACATATATGATTTTATGGAAAACCTATTGTGCATGAGGGTGCATTAGATAATTATTCTATACTGACTCTAGTAGTTTTGGTGAAAGGACCACATTAGATAGGAGTTTTCTACCTAGTGCCCATCCAAGGTAGGGGAGTCACCAAGAGTATGATCAAATATTCTTGAGACTTTCAACTCCAACATCATCTATTTTTTAGGGAACTGGAGGCCCCCAATAGTCTGAGGACATGATTCAAATTGTCGAGAGGATCATTGAATTGGTAGAGACCCCAAAGAATTAGAAGGTGAATGTTACAACCTTCATATTGTAGGGTGTTGTTGAATGTTGGGGGGATATTATTCTATAGGATAGAAGGTGAGAGGGTCTCGTGTGGGTAAATTTCAAGGACCTATTATCCAATGAGTTATTTTCTGCATGATGAATCTAAACTAAGTATAAGAGTTCATGGAGCATTTTCAATGAGTGATTATAGAAAATGATTTTCACACTTGAGATATATTCTTCGATTATATTCTCTATTAGATGGATATGAGGTGAATAAATCCAATATGATTGATTTTAGGATTTGACCAAAGTAGATATTTTAGGTTAGGAACTCAAATTGATAAATTATACTCAGGTTCTTCATATATAACAAATGATAGATAAAGGAATAGAATAGGATCAAGCAACTATTTTTAATTCAACCTTCGTTAAACACACCAGTGGACCTCTTACTTCTATGATGAGTGTAACAGTTGGTATTAGGAATAAGAAGATTGGGAACATATAGCAGGATAGTGGTATTCAGATTGAGAAAAATTATGGATTCATCAACCCTCACATGAGTATCTAAACAATTCGTAAACCATGGAAAGGTTAGGCACCATCTTATATTTTGTACAACACCTATTATCACCAATCAGTAGTATGGAATGATGGGGTATCTACAATCGTCTTCTATAGGGATTTGAGGAAGAGGTTCCACATAGGTGGAGGATCGAAATGATCATTGACTGAGTGATTTGGCTATGGTCCCCAACAATAGACTCAAGTGATGAATCATATTGGTCATACATGACTGGGATAGGGTTCTAAAACCATGGTAGGTTGAATTTATGCTATGGACTAGATTCTGGTAGATGGTGGTGAGGGGAAATATAATATAAAAGGTATGGTTTTGATCACCTATACTTTATCTATTACCCTATTTTATATTAGTTCTTCCCATTCATTCATGTATGCACAATTGGTTTCTATAATAAAATTACCAGGAAAGTTATCCTATAAGATACATTATCTTGATACACTATTGGGAACAAAACTGGAACATCTTCAATGATCCCCACAGTGTCTTATAGTCATCATTTTTCATGTAAATCTATTGCATTTCATGTCTATTTAGATGAACACATTCAATTTGATTCTTAGTATGGATTGTATGAGAAACTTCTATGATCACATTGATTACTATCATAGATGTGTTATGTTCAATTAACCAAAGAGAGATAATTTCATGATAACGAGAGAGTGGGAACCGGGAGAAAAGAGAGTTGGTACAGGCTTGAGTCATCTTAGGATCATAATGACATATATTACGTGCTTGTCTCTTTTCACATGATTAATGGAATCCCCTAAAATTTTACTCCAATTGTGGACCTCTATCATGAAATATTTTTTGATGAATTTATAGAACATTCTCCAAATAGAGGAGTTGAGTTTGAGATAGAGATCATTCTAGATGCACATCCCATTTTGATACCCCATAGCATACAGCGCCAGCTCAGATGAAGGAGATCAAGGTGTATCTTGATAAATGGTAGTATAAGGGATTTATTATCCTAAGTAATTCACCATGGGGAGGGCCTATATTATTCTCTAAGAAGGAAAAACATGTCTTTAACACTACATCAATTACTGAAAGTTGAACCATATGTTGATGAAGAAAATGTACCCTTTTCCCAGGATCAATGATATTTTCTACTAGTTATGGGGATCCTAGTGGTTCTAAAAGATTGATATTTGATTGGGTTATCACGAAATATGGGTTATAGTGGTGGAAATCACATATATAGAATTTTTGAGTAGGTATGAGATGTATGAGTATTTGGTGATTCAGTTTATTTTGATTAATACACTGATAGTGTTCAGGAATCTCATGAATAAGATATTAAACCCTCACCCGTACTCATTCATCATGGCGTTCATTTAAGATATACTCATCTACTTTTTGACAACATAGTTGAATGAAAGACACCTTGAGATAGTCCAATGTACACTTCGATCATAGAATATTTACTCCAAGCTATCAAAGGGTAAATTCTGGATTTATGAGGTTATGATCGTGGGGCTTGTGGTGTATAAGATTGGTATATCCGTGGACCTAGAGAAATTGGGGGTTGTGATGTCATAGATACATCCCCAGAATGTGTTTGATATCAAGATCTTCTCAGGTTTAGTTGGATACCACCACTATTTTATCTAGGATTTCTCCCATCAATCAGAACCTATGAATGCATTGATAAAGAAGGGAGTAAAGATCCAAAAGTTAGAACATTGTGAAGAATCATTTATTAATCTGAATAAGTGGTTGAATATAACTCAAGATCTAATACATCCTTAGCCTAGGATTAGAAATACATTATATTTTGATTTATCAAGTGTTGGATCAGGAGAAGTACTAATGTAGAGAGACTTGGTAGTAGCTTTTGGGCAACAAAAACTGAAACCCCATGGGATGAACTACCAAGGTCATGATCTGGAGCTAGAATCCATGGTCCACAATCTAATGTTTTGATGAAACTATCTCTTTGTTGATAGGTTAATTGTCTACACTAACCACAATAAACTTCACTATATCTCAAAAAGGGACCTGAGTTTTAAGTATAGGTACTATTTTAAGTACCCAAAACATATGACATCGAGATGGATTGTGCACGAAGAAAAGGTAACATCATTGAAGATGCTCTTATTCATAAGATTCATGTTGAGTAGGATCACGGTGAGTGTCCTTTTAAAGAGAAGTGGTTCCTGATGATCTTGTTAGATGGTTTGAGGATGTATGATTCTTAGGATGAAGGATCGATGAAATATTCTCCATTGTTGGTCAAATACTCTCTAGTAGACCTGGTAATGGTTAGGCATGACATTAACCCAAAGTGTTCTATAATGTGGGAACAACTAGCTGGAGGTGATCAAATACATGGGTGACAATTTTATGATTATGACGTGACCCTTGTGCATGAGAGTGTATTATTACCAACTTCCACCAGAGGGGAGATCATGATGGATTTCCATATCTCTAGATTAGCAATAAATCCTATTGTTAAAAATATGTACCATGACATCATGTGAAAATTTTGGTTTCTGAGATTGAAGGGAGACATCACTGGGGTTTTTTCTCAATGCCTTACCTATTAGAGGGTAAAGGATGCTCACCATTACCCTAGTGATTTATTCCAATCTCTTCGAGTTCCCATGTAGAAGTGGAAGTATGCCATGATGGACTTTTTATGGGGTTGTCTAGGACCCCAATGAGTCATGTAGTTGTTTGGGTGATTTTTGATTGCAACGAATGGTTGCTCACTTATTACTGATATGATAGACCCAATTAGTGAATGATATGGGAATGCTTTGTGTTTGTGAGACCATATGATTACATGGAGTTACCTAGAAAATTTTATTATAGGGATACACACATTTCACATTTCACTTTTAGCAAGGATTGCAGAAGACCCTAGTGAACTTGTTGAGGTTAAGCATAATGTACCATCCATAGGAAGAAAAAAACAAGGATTGAAAAAATCACATACTATGGGATATTCTCCAATATTGTTTTCTAGGATTTGGTGGATCTTGGGATGATCATCTATCCATGGTTGAGTTCGCATAAAATAATAGTTACTAGGATTCTATACAAATGTAACCTTTTTAGGATCTCTGTGGATGACAATGTCATTCACCACTCTATTGGCATGAGGCATGTGAGGAAGTAGTTTTTGGGAACGATTTATTTTAGGAGACCTCTGAGAGAGGGTAACTAATTATAAAGAGGTTGATCACCACTTAGAACAAGTAGAGATCGTATGTCGACCATAGGAGGAGACAATTTTTGAGTTCATTATGGATGAGCATGTTTTATTTATAGTTACTCCATGGATATGTCATTTATGCTTGAGGATGAAATACAAGATATACAGAAATTTTATTAAATCCTTTGATATTGATGAATTGGATGGTACAATGGAATACCATCTGGATCTTCCTTCATGTTACTGAGATATGCATGATTTTTTTCATGTGTCTTAGCTATAGAGATACATAATTGATCATGAACATGTCATAGACTATGAATATGTTGAGATAGATGCTGATGTATCATATGAGGATCATCTAATGTAGACTATAGACTAAAGAAGGAAGGTATTATGATGCAAGACAGTTTTTCTTTTCTAGATGTTGTCGTAGCATGAAAAAATCTAGGAGGAGACATGAGTTTTAGAATCAGATGTTTGATATTAGTGACCTTATTTCATTGAGTAAGACCACTAGAGACCCTTTTTTAGGAAAATAAGTTGTTGGAGGAGGATAATTATAACATTCTATGTGTTTAAATGTTCCTAAAACCCACTTTTGTTTATATTTTATAAGCCTATTGTGTGAGAACTATGAATTTTTAATTTTATTTTTACACTTTTATAGAACCCACGACTTTCATAAGGGTAACTTGTCTCTTTTAAAAGGTTTTAAATTAAATAGAGGAGTTTCCATGTGATATATATGGTTAGAGGGTTTTTCCTCGAGTTTTATAAGGGTAACTCCCTATTTCATATACTATGTAAGGGTAAGGCATGACTTTATTAAGGGTAAATCCCTAGTTCTATGCATCGTGTAAGGGTAAACCCAAACTCACATATGGGAAGATCTCATCTTCCAAAGGATGCGTAAGGATAGTCTATCAATTTTGTATGGATACCTTCTTATTATTAAAGGCTGTATAAGGGTAATTCTTGCACTGAATAAAGATAAGGCAGACTTTTCGAAGGCTCTTTAAGTGTAATACAGGGCCACAAAAAAGTATAAATAGCTTCAAGACATATGTAAGGGTAAAACATATTTCCCTTGTTAAATACATATGAGATATATTAGGGTAAAACTATTACCCTTATTTAGAAACCCCTTGGGGAAAACAGATTTAAACACCACTTTTTCCACTATTTCTTCATCTTGACCTTGTAAAATGTTTTTAACCATTTTAAATTCTTAAAATCATGGAAATTTATTTATTAACTTGTTTAAAACTAGGGAATCATATTAAAGATAAATTTAAATGTTCGAAAGTAATAAATTTCTAAAAACATAAATTAAATTATGACATTTAATTTTTAGATTTTAATATTGAAAGACTATAAGTGGTAGACATTTCTAAAATATACAAACCCTTACGGCCTTAATTTTTGGTCATCCTCTTGATATTGGAATGTATAAATTTCCTCTATCTAAAATTGGAGAAACCTTCTTTGACCAAAACGAGTTCTTCATTTGGGTTCTAGGTTTGGTAGAAACCTCACCTTCCATCCTCTATTTTTGGGTGTTTTTTCCCGAGATAAAACCCCTAGTAAGTTTTTTCGTAAAATATTCATATTTTTTTTGTGAAATAATCCATCTGAATCTTTCTAAAAAATGATAAATGTATATTACAAATTTTGATAAACTAGCATGATGGAAAATAATAATAAAAATTAGTCTTATCCATATCAGAATATTCTAGAGAGAGGAAATTATTCTCTCATGTGGAATTACAATTATTCTTGATGAAATAATCAAGAATTATCAAGAAGGAATATATAGAATTATCATGTTTATTGTAACGCCCCGACCCCAGTTACCCAGAGTCGGTGCATTATTACATAACATTGGCATGATCACAAGAAAGATCAAATCTCGAAAGACCGATTGGTTTAGTAGCCTTGGAAACACTAGATATATACATAAGTTTTACATTACATCATAAAATGAAAAACTACTACTACAACATAATGTTTCCACAATCCACACTATTAACCCCTCATAAAATCCCTGCAGGTCATTCATAACTTACTTCTTCACATCCTGGGAAAAATAAAACATAGAAAAGGGGTGATCTCAAATGCCCAGTAAGGATAACAATATAGCGGAAACTTTCATAAATAAGAATAAACATTTAAGGAAATGTATAACTAAAACAAAAGCCTTTTAAATATGAACTTTCAACATGGTATGGCATAAATAAAATTATATAATGCCATTTACTTATTCACATGGATATTCTACTAATCGAATAATCACATGCAAAAATCAATAACCACTTTCATAATGTTGGAATGCATAATTCCAGACTATCATAACCACATAGCCAAGGCCTCGTGCCAAGACTAGAAATAAGATTTTGTCAAGGCCTTGTGCCAAGACACTAGTTTGTCTCATGAGACCTACCGATGCATCGAGGAGCTATAGCGGGCTCCACCCGTCACATATTAAGTCCAATGCATTCCCATATGAAAAGGTTTAAACATAACATAAACATTCATATTAAAACTAGCATATGAAATGTCAATATTTTCACCATAAACTATGAATGGTATAAAAATAGCACATCCACAGTCAAACATATCACAAAACCTTCAATACAATATAGAAGTTTTGTATCATAATAAATCAACTTCAAATAATCTTAAAATCCATCAAAGGATGTTGACATAGATGAAATCAAAATTGTTTTTAAAGAAATATCTCCTTTTATTTTGAAATAATTTAAGATCCATATAAAATAAAACATTTTCTTTGAAAATATTCTTATAAGCTTGTAAGGGAAGCTTTGAAGATTTTATAACGGCGGAAAATAGCCGCACCCGCCGTATAAGTTAAAAAAAACATTCTTACCTTAATTCTGTCGAAAAGGTCAAAAAGGACCTTGTTTTGAAAACGACCGAAAGATTCCTTTATAAACCACTTATAAAAGTCAAAAAGGGTATAAATTACTTTAACTCATATTCTAGTAAATAGTAAAAATGTTTTGAAATGCATTTTTAAGAAACATGGATGTGGATGATAAAGAGATCCCAGTAGATTATTACGTATAAACAACCTTGGATAATGAAGAGGTTGTAAAGTAAACCCTTACCTTGTACTTTTCCTTGGTTGGGGTAGGTTAACCTCCTGTATAATGGTGAAATAGTTGTTATTAAATTATACAAGAATCATATATAATAATATGATATCATATATGATCTTTTAACATTGATTTGTTAATAATATCTTAGAATTATCGTCGTTTCGGGAGTTAACTTACTCATTTTCTTTTATATGTTTTGTTACATAAGCCATGGTTGTTGTATCTTATTCATATAAAGAATGATATCTAGTCCTTAAACATCATTTTTAAATCATCAAATGATAATTATACTTGAATGGATACGATGGAGAATGAATCTCATCGCGTTCGTGGAGACGGTAGTCCGTACGTACGCACGAGCGACAATATCATTCTTTTGATATTAAAATAATATATAAATGGATGGTATATCATATATAAAGAATCATTAACATGTTATATTTATTATTTACATGAGTTACACATCATTATTATACCCATCCAAATAATATTATATTGAATAACAATTACACCACGACGTGGAGACGGTAGTCCGTACGTACGCACGTATGGTGACATGTTATTCAAAGGGTGGATAGAATACTGAATATGGTTGTACCATATTTATAATAACATCACAGTATATGTGAGATACTGGAGTTATTATTTTAGAATGGTAAGAACAAAGGAAGAAGAAGTGGAAGAAGAAATGAACTTGGAGAAGGGTGGTGAAATCATTACCTCTTCTTCGGGTTCTTCCTTTTGATTTGATCAAAAGGGCTCCTTAGGTTGGCTTTCTGATCAAAATAAGGCCTCTAGGTTGTATTTAGGGATGTTGGGAGAGTATTTGGGCAGAGTTTTTCCGAACCAAAAGGCTTTGAAGGTGTGAAGAAATGAGAAGGAGGAGTGCCCTTTTATAAGAGGGGTGAGGGGCACCTTTGGAAAAGCTAGAAATATTAATTTATAATAAATTAATATTCAGTTTCTAATGGCTCCAAAGCTTATTATTCAAAGGTTAAGGTGGGGATAGGTCTAAAACCACTCAACCAATAGAATTTAGACAGGTTTGGGTACTTATATTAACCTTATCTTTAAGTATTAACTCTATGTTAATTAGTTTCACTTTTACAATGTCTCTTTGTATTTTTATATAATATGGTTAATAAACTTACTATATACATCCAAGCGACCCCCAAGTGGTACATTGATGATGAACCTATCATTATATAAGTCTCTTGGCCGAACCTTAGATTTTTAGGAATTTAATATCAATTAATAATATAATATTTGTTTTAAGAACTCTTTTTTGTCAATTTTGACACTATTCAATAGTTTATTTTTGTGAAACTCATAACAGATTGATTACTTCGAACAAAGACAATTAAATCAATTCTAATATATCATATTATCCTAGAAAATTAGTTTAATTCATTAAAAGTTTCATATTATATTTATTTGGGTATTTATAATATCAATTATTTTAATTTTTCACTATTATAGTAATTACTGCATCATCATTGTGTCATAAATAAAATAAATTATTTAATGTCTAAAAATTATAAATAAAATATCATTATGTAGGAAATCGTTTTAGATTTCTAATGAATATTTATAATCTAAAATCCAACATATATAACCCTATGTAACAATTGTTTTTCTAAAAGATATATGCTTGTGTCATTTTTGTATTCATTTTAACTTAATTAAAATAAAGTGTCATTATCACTTACAAGTGGATCCATGGGGTCCCAAAATAGACCCAAAGATTCCCATGGTCGACCATGTATCAACCAATAGGGTTAAGACACGTTTTAGGATAATTTAGTATTATTATAATATATTTTTTTAACCCTTATTTACCGGATTTACCCTTAACCATGGTAAATAAAATATTTACCGCAGTAATTATTCAAAATGTCTAAAAATAAAAGTTACCTATTTACACAATTTGAACATCCTGATTCCAAATATGGAATACATTTTCCTAAATTCAAAACACAGAAGTGGCAGAAATTAATTTAAAATTAATTCCCTCTGTCAAAACAAAAAGCGTGTTTTTAAGAGATAATAACTATCAAAAGATTGACACTCGTTTATGTTCGGTTTAATTGTAAAATTATGTCCAATGACCAACATTATATTAAATGGTAAAAATATATTCTAAATATACTTTAAAACCACTCAAATTCATAATTTATCACTATTAATTATTTTGATTAAAAAAGTTGTTTTTAATTAAAACTTAGTAATTTTCACTATTCATCAAAATATGAAAGTTATCCGAAATGTACCAAAATTTCACCTTAGGATAAATTCGATATTCCGAATCCAAAAATGAAGTCAATTTTCAAATATAAAATATATATAATTTTAAAAAGTAGGTATTACTATTCATAACGGCTAGTTTGATTAGTTATGGTGTGTTAGAACTCGGTGTTGCGTACAACACACGCTATCACATTATTCAAAGAGAAGCGTACCGTAGAAGCTTGGGGTGTTACATTCTCCCCTCCTTCAAATAATTGCGTCCTCGCAATTTCTAGGGTATTACTGCATAAAAAGACTCGGGTGGTTCTTCATCATAAGTTCCTCGGGTTCCCACGTTGCCTCTTCCATCTTATGGTTTCTCCACAAAACTTTTACCAGACGCGTCGTCCGGTTTCTCAGCACTTGTTCTCTCGTATCAAGAATCTTGACGGGCTCTTCGCAATAAGACAGATCGGGTTCCAGTTCTAATTCCTCATAGGTGAGTACATGCGTCGGATCAGGCATGTATTTCCTCAATAGAGATACGTGGAACACATCGTGAACTTTGGAGAGACTTGGCGGCATTGCCAATCGGTAAGCTACAACCCCAATTCGTTCTAGAATTTCGAAAGGTCCGATGTACCTGGGACTCAATTTACCTTTCTTACCAAAACGTATGACTCCCTTCCACGGAGATACCTTCAGAAAAACATGATCACCGACTTGAAATTCCAAATCCTTCCTTCGATTATCGGCATAGCTCTTCTGCCTACTTTGAGCTTCTTTGATGTGATTTTGGATTACTTTCACCTTTTCCACCGTTTCCTCCACCAGTTCTGGGCCTACAAGTTTTCTTTCACCAACGTCATCCCAACAGGTTGGTGTACGACATCTCTTTCCGTATAACGCTTCATATGGTGCCATCTGAATACTCGAATGGAAGCTATTGTTATAGGAAAATTCTACCAAAGGTAAATATTGATCCCACATACCCTGAAAGTCAAGTGAGCAAGATCTCAACATGTCTTCTAAGGTTTGAATAGTCTGTTCTGATTGTCCGTCTGTCTGAGGGTGGTAAGCAGTGCTCAAATGAAGTTCAGTATCCAGATATTTCTGAAGACTTTTCCAGAATCTTGAAGTAAAACGGGGATCACGATCAGAAACAATCGATAGGGGTACTCCATGAAGTCTCACAACTTCATTAATATATAGTCTTGCTAGACGTTCCAGGGGTAGATCTTCTCTTATAGCAAGAAAATGTGCTGTCTTGGTAAGACGATCAACAATAACCCATATTGCATCGTTCCTTCTAGGAGTCTTTGGTAGCCCCATGACAAAGTCCATCGTAATATTGTCCCATTTCCACTCTGGTATGGGAAGAGGTTGCATGACTCCTCCAGGCTGTTGCCTTCCAGCTTTCACTTGTTGACAAACCATACATCTTGACACAAAATCAGCAATCTCCCTCTTCATGTTGTCCCACCAAAAATGTTCCTTCAAATCTCTATACATTTTGGTGCTCCCAGGGTGTATAGAGAAATTGGAACTATGAGCATCATCCAGCAATTCCCTTTTTAGATCAGGTGTATTGGGAACACAAAGTCTCTTCCCGAATTTCAAAATTCCATCTTCATACACAAAGTCTCTCAATCTCCCATCATTCACAGCTTTAATCTTCTTTTGGAATTCTTCATCATCGGTCTGAGAACTCTTAATCCTTTCTAGTAAAGATGGTTTGGCAACCATTTGAAAAAGCATTGATGTTTCACCTTCCCTGGTTATTCCCATGTCCATCTTCACTAGATCCATGAAAATTGGATCCCTTTCAATTCTCATATTGTTCAAAACTCCATGGTCTTTTCTACTCAAAGCATATGCCACCTTGTTTGCCTTCCCTGGGTGGTAGTGTATCGTACAATCATAATCCTTGAGTAATTAAAGCCATCTCCTTTGCCTCATGTTGAGTTCTTTTTGTGAGAAAATATACTTCAAACTCTTGTGATCAGTATAAATCTCACATTTTTCACCATAGAGGTAGTGCCTCCATATCTTCAAAGCAAAGATCACTGCTGCTAACTCGAGATCATGAGTAGGATAGTGTTGTTCATGAATTTTCAACTGTCGTGATGCATAGGCAATAACTCTATCATTCTGCATAAGGACACAGCCAAGTCCTTTCTTCGATGCATCACTATAAATAACGAACCCATCATTCCCCGATGGTAGAGTCAATATAGGAGCATTGACTAATATTCTCTTCAGTTCTTCGAAACATTCTTCACACTCTTTTTTCCAAACAAATTTAACCCCTTTACGTGTGAGCTTCGTTAATGGGTTAGCCAATCGGGCAAAATTCTGGACAAAACGTCGATAATAACCTGCCAAACCAATAAAACTACGTACCTTAGTTATACTCGTAGGTGCTGGCCATTCTTGGATTGCCTTGGTCTTAGAAGGATCAACAGAGATTCCATCATTAGAGACAATATGGCCAAGAAAAGAAATCTCCTGAAGCCAGAATTCACACTTGCTAAACTTCCCATATAATTCATGCCTCCTCAGAGTCTTCAAGATAATGCGCAAGTGATTTTCATGATCTTCGTAGGTTTTGGAGTATACCAAGATATCATCAATAAATACCACCACAAATTCATCGAGATACTCCTTGAAAACTCTATTCATTAGATCCATGAATACAGAGGGTGCATTAGTCAATCCAAACGGCATTACAGTAAACTCGTAATGCCCGTACCTGGTTCGAAATACTGTTTTCGGAATGTCTTCCTTCTTCACACACAACTGATGGTATCCATATCGAAGGTCAATATTTGAAAAGTATTGAGCTCCATGCAGTTGGTCAAATGAATCATCAATACGAGGTAAGGGATACTTGTTATTTATCGTTATAGCATTGATCTCCCTGTAGTCGATACATAACCTCATAGATCCATCTTTCTTTTTAACAAAAAGAACAGGGGCTCCCCATGGAGAAACACTAGGGCGAATAAATCCCTTATTACTCAATTCCTCTAGTTGTTTCTTTAGTTCGACTAACTCTACAGTGGCCATTCTATAAGGGGTCTTCGATATAGGCCTTGATCCAGGAATCAAATCAATAGAAAACTCAACTTCTCGTTCTGGAGGATGTCCAGGTAAATCTTCCAGAAATACATCTACAAATTCTTTCACAACAGGTACATCCTCTATTTGAACATTCCTTTCCTCACCGACAGTTATTTCATTCTCTTCCTCCCCAATAATTTAATTAAGTTGAGCTACTAGGGGTGGATCTAAATAAGAATTAGGTGGTGACGATTCTGCTCTAAAAATAAGGTGCTCCTTATCATTATCATCAAGAATCGTAACCTCTTTCTTCTTACAATAAATCTTCGCATCATAGTCCGAAAGCCAGTCCATACTGAGGATTATATCAAACTCAATCATAGGTATGACGATGAAATCAGCAGATAAAGAAAATTTATGTGCTCTAATGGGGACTGATTCACAAAACTTTGTTGCAACGATACTTCCCTTAGGAGTTTTAACTGACAACTCCCTTATTAAATCAAATTGGAAATATCTAATTTTCTTAGCAAACTGGGAAGATATGAAACAATGCGATGATCCAGAATCAAATAATGCATTTGCTAAACTTGAGGAAACCATTAAATTACCTGCCACCACGTCTTTCGGAGCTTCTACCTCAGCAGTAGTGATAACATAAGCCTGGCCTTGATCCCTTGGCCTTTTCTGAGGTAAGTTCTCCTGACGCTTAGGACATGCATTTGCATAATGCCCCATCTCCCTGAAATTGTAGCACTGAACGTTGGTAGCTTCCTTCTTCCCCTTGCAATCATGAGCTTGGTGGCCTTTTTCACCACACTTGTAACAGACTCCCATTCCCTTCAAGCAAGTACCAGGATGTTTCTTCCCGCATTTACCACAAGATGGATATTCAACCTTTCCCTTCTTCCCCTTATTTCCATTCCCAGATTGATCAGCAGGTCTCTTCTTCTCTTGCTTTGCTTTAAAGTCATAAGACTTAGAGAATTCCTTTTCGGTCTTGATAGCACATGAGACAATGTCTTCGTACGATGAAAAGGATTGTGAGACTAACGCTCGACGGAGAAATGGTTTTAACCCATCAAAGAAACGATCAATCTTACTTCTTGGGTTACGAATATAATCACCAGCGTACCTCGCTAACCTTGTAAAGTTAGCCTCATACTTTGTGACATTCTCATCCTCCTTTTGTCTCAGACTCAGAAATTGCCTTTCCATATCTGCTCGATGGTCGCGAGGGAAGTATTTTTCTAAAAACAGATCTTTGAACTCCCTCCATTCCATATTTGATACTTCATCATCTTCCTTCGTATTTTGAATCAATGACCACCATTGATCAGCATCTCCAGTGAGGCGGTAAACTGCCATGATAAATTTTTCCCTTTCACTGCTCCCCAAAGCCTGAAATATTTTCTCTAGGGAAAATATCCATTGCACAGCTACTAAGGGATTTGTATTCCCATTGAACGTTGGTGGTTGTTGCCTCATGAATCGATCTAACATTGATCCTCCACGCTGCGGATCAGGGTGCTCCATACGGGTAAGGTTATTATTCATAACCTGAGTAAGTTGTCCCAGTATGGTGATTAGCTGATCAGCACCAGTTGCATCACCAGCCCCACTATAATTATCTTGAGCAGGAGGGCAATCCCTACATGGAGTGCGTGCATTGATACAGTTTCCATTTCTTCCACTAGGCGCCATTTCTAAACAATGGCATAAACTAGATCAGTTTATGAATCAAAATACATAATCCCATACTTATAAAACACTTAACATAAATTGAACTATTTATGGATATAATCCATAATCATAAGAATGTTTTCTTTGAGGAAGTATATACTCATAATCCCTTCAAAATGATTTGTAAAGAAAATTAGAGTTATCCTAAGCATATCCCCCGGGAGTGTCGTAACCAAGAGTGCAGCAAGGCCCGTTGTCGTGCACCAGTTCCCGTTCGAGTCTAGCTCAAAGCAGTGTTTTCGGGTTTTACCCCTAGGTACATCTGTGCCAGAGCCGCCTCTACCTGCCCGTATCCAGACAGGGATGTATTGCTCGGAAAACTCACAAAATCTCTACAATACCAAAATTCTAGGAAGTTCTTCTATACTAATCCTCAAAGTTCATCTTAGGTCTACGTGCTCTAATCAGAGTTTATCTAAATCTAGCTTCCAAGGTTTGTACTAAACTTCCTCTGATACCAACTGTAACGCCCCGACCCCAGTTACCCAGAGTCGGTGCATTATTACATAACATTGGCATGATCACAAGAAAGATCAAATCTCGAAAGACCGATTGGTTTAGTAGCCTTGGAAACACTAGATATATACATAAGTTTTACATTACATCATAAAATGAAAAACTACTACAACAACATAATGTTTCCACAATCCACACTATTAACCCCTCATAAAATCCCTGCAGGTCATTCATAACTTACTTCTTCACATCCTGGGAAAAATAAAACATAGAAAAGGGGTGAGCTCAAATTCCCAGTAAGGATAACAATATAGCGGAAACTTTCATAAATAAGAATAAACATTTAAGGAAATGTATAACTAAAACAAAAGCCTTTTAAATATGAACTTTCAACATGGTATGGCATAAATAAAATGAAATAATGCCATTTACTTATTCACATGGATATTCTACTAATCGAATAATCACATGCAAAAATCAATAACCACTTTCATAATGTTGGAATGAATAATGCCAGACTATCATAACCACATAGCCAAGGCCTCGTGCCAAGACTACAAATAAGATTTTGTCAAGGCCTTGTGCCAAGACACTAGTTTGTCTCATGAGACCTACCGATGCATCGAGGAGCTATAGCGGGCTCCACCCGTCACATATTAAGTCCAATGCATTCCTATATGAAAAGGTTTAAACATAAAATAAACATTCATATTAAAACTACCATATGAAATGTCAATATTTTCACCATAAACTATGAATGGTATAAAAATATCACATCCACAGTCAAACATATCACAAAACCTTCAATACAATATAGAAGTTTTGTATCATAATAAATCAACTTCAAATAATCTTAAAATCCATCAAAGGATGTTGACATAGATGAAATAAAAATTCTTTTTAAAGAAATATCTCCTTTTATTTTGAAATAATTTAAGATCCATATAAAATAAAACATTTTCTTTGAAAATATTCTTATATGCTTGTAAGGGAAGCTTTGAAGATTTTATAACGGCGGAAAATAGCCGCACCCGCCGTATAAGTTAAAAAAAACATTCTTACCTTAATTCTGTCGAAAAGGTGAAAAAGGACCTTGTTTTGAAAACGACCAAAAGATTCCTTTATAAACCACTTATAAAAGTCAAAAAGGGTATAAATGACTTTAACTCATATTCTAGTAAATAATAAAAATGTTTTGAAATGCATTTTTAAGAAACATGGATGTGGATGATAAAGAGATCCCAGTAGATTATTACGTATAAACAACCTTGGATAATGAAGAGGTTGTAAAGTAAACCCTTACCTTGTACTTTTCCTTGGTTGGGGTAGGTTAAACTCCTGTATAATGGTGAAATATTTGTTATTAAATTATACAAGAATCATATATAATAATATGATATCATATATGATCTTTTAACATTGATTTGTTAATAATATCTTAGAATTATCGTCATTTCGGGAGTTAACTTACTCATTTTCTTTTATATGTTTTGTTACATAAGCCATGGTTGTTGTATCTTATTCATATCCAGAATGATATCTAGTCCTTAAACATCATTTTTAAATCATCAAATGATAATTATACTTGAATGGATACGATGGAGAATGAATCTCATCGCGTTCGTGGAGACGGTAGTCCGTACGTACGCACGAGCGACAATATCATTCTTTTGATATTAAAATAATATATAAATGGATGGTATATCATATATAAAGAATCATTAACATGTTATATTTATTATTTACATGAGTTACACATCATTATTATACCCATCCAAATAATATTATATTGAATAACAATTACACCACGACGTGGAGACGGTAGTCCGTACGTACGCACGTATGGTGACATGTTATTCAAAGGGTGGATAGAATACTGAATATGGTTGTACCATATTTATAATAACATCACAGTATATGTGAGATACTGGAGTTATTATTTTATAATGGTAAGAACAAAGGAAGAAGAAGTGGAAGAAGAAATGAACTTGGAGAAGGGTGGTGAAATCATTACCTCTTCTTCGGGTTCTTCCTTTTGATTTGATCAAAAGGGCTCCTTAGGTTGGCTTTCTGATCAAACTAAGGCCTCTAGGTTGTAGTGAGGGATGTTGGGAGAGTATTTGGGCAGAGTTTGGCCGAACCAAAAGGCTTTGAAGGTGTGAAGAAATGAGAAGGAGGAGTGCCCTTTTATAAGAGGGGTGAGGGGCACCTTTGGAAAAGCTAGAAATATTAATTTATAATAAATTCATATTCAGTTTCTAATGGCTCCAAAGCTTATTATTCAAAGGTTAAGGTGGGGATAGGTCGAAAACCACTCAACCAATAGAATTTAGACAGGTTTGGGTACTTATATTAACCTTATCTTTAAGTATTAACTCTAAGTTAATTAGTTTCACTTTTACAATGTCTCTTTGTATTTTTATATAATATGGTTAATAAACTTACTATATACATCCAAGCGACCCCCAAGTGGTACATTGATGATGAACCTATCATGATATAAGTCTCTTGGCCGAACCTTAGATTTTTAGGAATTTAATATCAATTAATAATATAATATTTGTTTTAAGAACTCTTTTATGTCAATTTTGACACTATTCAATAGTTTATTTTTGTGAAACTCATAACAGATTGATTACTTCGAAAAAAGACAATTAAATCAATCCTAATATATCATATTATCCTAGAAAATTAGTTTAATTCATTAAAAGTTTCATATTATATTTATTTGGGTATTTATAATATCAATTATTTTAATTTTTCACTATTATAGTAATTACTGCATCATCATTGTGTCATAAATAAAATAAATTATTTAATGTCTAAAAATTATAAATAAAATATCATTATGTAGGAAATCTTTTTATCTTTCTAGTGAATATTTATAATCTAAAATCCAACATATATTACCCTATTTAACAATTGTTTTTCTAAAAGATATATGCTTGTGTCATTTTTGTATTCATTTTAACTTAATTAAAATAAAGTGTCATTATCACTTACAAGTGGATCCATGGGGTCCCAAAATAGACCCAAAGATTCCCATGGTCGACCATGTATCAACCAATAGGGTAAAGACACGTTTTAGGGTAATTTAGTATTATTATAATATATTTTTTTAACCCTTATTTACCGGATTTACCCTTAACCATGGTAAATAAAATATTTACCGCAGTAATTATTCAAAATGTCTAAAAATAAAAGTTATCTATTTACACAATTTGAACATCCTGATTCCAAATATGGAATACATTTTCCTAAATTCAAAACACAGAAGTGGCAGAAATTAATTTAAAATTAATTCCCACTGTCAAAACAAAAAGCGTGTTTTTAAGAGATAATAACTATCAAAAGATTGACACTCGTTTATGTTCGGTTTAATTGTAAAATTATGTCCAATGACCAACATTATATTAAATGGTAAAAATATATTCTAAATATACTTTAAAACCACTCAAATTCATAATTTATCACTAGTAATTATTTTGATTAAAAAAGTTGTTTTTAATTAAAACTTAGTAATTTTCACTATTCATCAAAATATGAAAGTTATCCGAAATGTACCAAAATTTCACCTTAGGCTAAATTCGATATTCCGAATCCAAAAATGAAGTCAATTTTCAAATATAAAATATATATAATTTCAAAAAGTAGGTATTACTATTCATAACGGCTAGTTTGATTAGTTATGGTGTGTTAGAACTCGGTGTTGCGTACAACACACGCTATCACATTATTCAAAGAGAAGCGTACCGTAGAAGCTTGGGGTGTTACATTTATTATGGATTATCCAACAGAGGGTATTTATTATCCAATTTGGTGATTTTATGTATTTTGGAAATAAAATAACAAAATCGGTTCTAGGAGTCCTTGGAGATTATTTTGAGCCAATAAACACATGGATGTGGTGTGAGTGATAACTCCTGGATGAACCTTGCTGATAACATCAATAATATTGAGGTATGAAGTTCGTTACCATTTGGTGATCTAATACATTGTAGCTTCCATGATTTGATTCTTATGTTAACTTGATTGGTGTTCTCTACTAATGGTGATTTCATATGGATGTGTGTGTTTACATGGTACCCATATATGATTCTTGATCCATGAGTCTTATTAGAGTACCTAACTACTATATTCAATGCGGATTCACATGACGTTTTTATCACTACCATAATTATAATGATTTCAGGCTATATTTATTTATCATGATTTACCTTGTTGTGTATTATTATTCCTTTGAATGTTTGGTGCTTTGTACATGTGACATTTGAATATAGTGGTATGATTATCCCTTAGAGGGGGAGTGCACATGACATGTAATGATAATGATATTGGATCATGATATCCTTTTGGATCAGATATAAATCGATGCCTTAAGGATTCAAAGGAATGTGCTGATATTCGATGCCTTGTGGATTATGAGTATCATGTCAAATCGATGCCTTTTTTTATTTCAGGAAATGTGTCCAATCAATTCTCTATAGATTCCAAGTGACATGTCAACAAACTTGAGGCCAGTTCTGATCATTTTTGACATTCTGGATCATTATTTCGTTATGAATCTGAATCAAGTAGGACTGGGGCTTCTGGTGGCTTGGTTAGCACATGAGTGATCAATTTTTTATTTTTGTTTTACTTTCAAATTTATTATTATCATGGAATACACTTGTTATACATGTTAACACCTATTAAGGACACATAGGTGGTGTCCTACTATGTTTTATTACCCACACAATGCATAGAAATTTTGATTCTTGTTCATTCTTCAGGTACAGGGATCCGAATAAGGAAAATAAGCCCACGACCAATGGATGAGCAGTGGAGTATGGAGTTGATGGCTTGTCTAGGATAGATTTTGGGAGACACCACAATTTACTTATTTATTTACTTGTTATAGTTGTATACTTTGGATTTTATTTCAACCTTAGAAGCTCTTTATATATTTGTTGTATGAAATGTATTCAATATTTTATTTTCCACATATCACTTTGATTATTAATTATATTTCCCATTAATTTACTTTTTATTCCATGACATGATACATAGGGTATAGTCTCCCTATTGATGGAATTAAACCATCACTACTAGTCGATAGCTTCTTGTTTATGGGGAGGTGTGCATGAGGTCATCTGGAACTTTGGCGTAACATTATCAATATTTAAATGTTCCCAAAACCCTCATTTATTTATATTTTATAAGTCTCTGGTGTAAAAAATTAAGAATTTTCAATTTTATTCTTACCCTTACATAACAACTATGCCTTTAATAAGGGTAAATTAGAATTTTCAAATATTTTATAAGGGTAGAGAGGACTTTCCATGTGACACAAAAGGGTAGAGGGGTTTTTCATTGATTTGTGTAATGGTAACTCCCTGGTTCTGTGTTGCATATGGGTAATGCATGACATGGGTAAGGGTAAATCATTTATTCTATGTGCCACATAAGGGTAGTACATCACTTGAGTAAGGGTTTCTCATACTTTAAAAAGAATTCATAAGGTTAGTCCATCACTTTTATAAGGGTGGCTCCTTGTTATTAAAGGCTTCATATGGGTAATTCTAGCACCGTGTAAATGTAAGATGAACTTTTTAAATGCAACATAAGGGTACTTTGGGGAATTTTAAAGGTAATAATGGGGTTTATATCTTCATAGGGGTAAAATGTTTTTACTATATATATAAAATATGAACTATGTATGGTTAAACTATGGTACCCTTAGGTAGAACCCTTTTTGTGAAAAAAGCATTAAAACCCTCTTTTTTTCTTCTTATTGTCCATCTTGACCCTGTAATATGTTTTTAATGATTTTATGTGATAAAAATATTACGAATTGATTTCTTAACTCATTTAAAACTCATGAATCATATTATAGATGATTTTAAACACTCCATTATTATGAATAACTTAAAATAATAATCAAATGATAATATTTAATTTGTGGTTTTTAATATTGAGAGCCTATACATGGTTGTTATTTTAAAAATATTCAAACCCTTATGGAATCTATTTTTGGTTATCCTTTCAATTTTGGGTATTCTATATTTACTCTCTTTAGAATTTGTGATGCTTTCTTTAATAAAAATGAATTCTTCATGTAGTTTCCAGGCATGGAAGAAACCTCACCCTCTCTCCTCTCTAATTAGGTGCTATGTTTTGAAGAGATAAAACCATGGTTATGTTTTACAAAACATCTTTACAATCAATTTTTGAAATTATCCTTTCAAATATTTCTGAAAAAATGTAAAAAAGACTCGTAAAAATGGTAATAATCTAAAATGATGGAAAATAATAATAATAAATATTCATGTCCATCTTTGACTATTCTAGAAAAAGGAATTTATTATAACATGTAGAATTGTAACTACTCTCTTTGAAATAATCTAGAATTATCAAGAAGGATAACATGAAATTATCATGTTTATTATAGATTATAGATGACATAAAATCTTTTATTGCATGTGATATTTTTATTTATTTTGGAAATAAAATTATAGAATTTGTTCTATGGATCCTTGGTGAGTAGTTTGATCCAGCAAAAACATGGATGTGGTTCAAGTGATGATTCCTTGAAGAGCCTTGTTTATAACAAAAAAATATTAGGTAGGAAGTTTCTTATCATTTAGTGATATTTTACACCCTTGTTTCCATGATTTTATTCTTGTGTTAGTATGGTTTGTGTTCTCCTTTGATGATGATTTATTATGGGTGTGTGTGTTTCTGTGTTACCCATATATGATCCTAGATCCATGAGTTTGATTAGATAATATTATTTCCACAATTTATGTTTATTCACATGGTGTTTTTGTTTCGACCATAATTCTCATGATGCTATGCTATGTGTGTTTGTTATTTTGTACCTTGTTTTTATTATTTTTTCTTTAGAAGATTTGTGTTTGGTATACATGACATGTGACCATCATGGTATGATTATCCCTTATGGAGGGAGTGTATATTAAATGTGATGATGATGATTATGAAGTATGATAGCCTTATGGATCAAACATAACACTATTCCATGAGGATTTTGAGGAATGTGATGATACTTGATGTCTTTTTTATTCAAATTTTTGTGTCAAATAAATTCCATGTAGATTCTGAGTATCATGATTAGTCAATTAGTTGGGGATTACATATGATATTTTTACAACCTTGAAGCGAGTTTTGATTATTTCCAAAATATTGGATCATTATTAGAACATGAAGCTGAAGCAGGTACGATGAAACTCATGGTGTCTTAGTTAACACATGAGTGATCAATTTCGAATTTATATTTTTCATGTACCTTTATAATTATCATGAAATAATAATTTTTTAAATTTGAACACTTTTTAGGAATGAATTGGTGGTGTATTATTGGGTTTTATTACTCACACCTTGCATGGAAATTCCGATCCACATGTAGACTTCATGTATAGGGATCCGAGTAAGAGAAAAGGGACTCTAGCGAATGGATAACCGGTGGAGCATGGAGTTGATGGAGGGATTGGGATAGATTTAATGGGATACCCTAGTTTACTTATTTATTTATCTACTACACTTATATAATTTGGATTTGATTTCTATCTTGGAAGCTCATTATCTATTTCTTCTATGATATATATTCCATATTTCAATTACCTCATGTTACTATATTATTTAGACTATTTTTCATTTATTTAATATTTGTGATATGACATGATACATAGAGTATTGTCTCCCCAATATTAGACATAAACCCTCACTAATAGTTTGAAGCCTCTTGCATATGGGGAGGTATGCATTAGGTTATGTGTCACTCTGGTTCGTACATGGTGGTTTGGGTAGGGGTGTTACAAAATGGTATTAAGGAACTAATTATTTTTTGGAATAACCTAGGAAATTGTTGAAAGGAAATTATTATGTGAAAATTGGGTAGGGAAGTTACCATTTTCCATGCTAGTTAATGTGTAACAGAACTTTAATTTTCCATTTATTGGATTGTTGTTACTATTTTTATGATATTTTAGGTGCATTCATGCATCATGATTAGGGATGTCTATTCACATTCCATATATGTACCTTTTTTATCTTGTATATTAGTTCTTAAATTTAATTTCTTGATTTGTTCTATCTATTTAGGATAGAATTGTATTTATGATTGTATGATATATCTATTTATATTTATAATGTGATATATCTTTATTAGTATTAATTAGCTAAAATGAGTATGCTATTATGTTTTTTGTATATATATGACCATGAATAACATGTAGGTATAGATAAATTTTTTTATTTCTAGGAGGGTTATACATTAGGTTATGTGTAGACTCCTAGGGAAACCTTTGTGTGATTCATTAGACTGGTTAGGATATAATGAAAAATGTCTTAATGCTTACCTTCATGTTATAGAGAATTATACCATATAGATGACTAGTTGGACTTCTTATTGTGAAGTAGGGTGCTGTAGAGTAATAACATGCACCCTCTTAAGTAGTTTAGGTAGAAGTACTACTTCAGCCAATAATTTCCACCTATTTCTTATCTAAGGAAGGGGAGTCACAAGGACTATGATCGACTATGATTGAAAATTTCAACTCCAAAATCCTCTATCGTTTAAGGGAACTGGAGTCCCTTTGGATGATGAGGATGAGATTTAGATTTTTGAGAGGATATTATACATTTTAAAGGACCTAGTTTAATCAGAAGGTGAAGCTTTCAACCTTTAGGTTATAGGGAACCACAGGAGATTGGTGGGATATTATACTATAGACTGGAAGGTGATAGGGTCTCACATGCTTGATGTTCAGGGACCTCTTATTTGAGGAGTTCTTTCTAGGCATTATAAAACTAGACCAAGAACATGAGTTCATGGAGCATCATCAAGGAGAAATGAGAGTGTCTACTTACTCATCACACTTCACAAAGCACCTTTAATTTTCTCCTATCATGGATGGAGACGGGGCACATAAAGACACGATGTTTGAGATTGGGATTCAACTAGAGTGATATTCCAGGTTAGGAACTTCAATTTAATGAATTATGTTTAGGTTATCTACAAAAATATAATGATAAATAAGGGTATAGAAGAGGATTGATTAGATAGTTTCCTTTCACCCTTCATTAAAAATACTATTATACCTCCTACTTATATGATGAGTGTCAACTCTCGTAGACGGAAAAGGGATGCTCAGGAAATTATATAGGATAGTATCACAAATACCAAGAAGATAATGGCTTCATCACCCCCTTATAAAAAATTATAAATTATTTCAACTTTGGAATGGTTGAACACTATTGTATGTTATGTAGAACACTTTAGTGCACATGTCAGCAACATGGAATGATGAGTAATATCTTGCAGTTTGTATCCCGGGATTTGATGCTGAGGTTCCACATATGTTGAATAATGAAAAAATATTTTTATAATAGCTCCATATAGGGTCTATAGTAGTGGAATCATGTGATGTATCATACTAGTCATACATATCATGGATAATGTCACATAGATGATTCATGCCAATTAATGCATTGGACCAAAATCCACAATATGGTGATGAGGGAACATATACTATATAAGTTACAATTTTGATGACCTATAATTTATATACTGCCTTTTTGGATACTAGTTGTTACCTTTTATTCATATATACACAATTGGTTTCAGGAATTCACATAGTAGTTAAGTTATCCTCTGAGTTACTTTCCCTTGATACACTATTGGGCACAAAAATGGATAGTTTTATCAATTCCCAGAGTGTCATATAGTCAATCCTAGTTATGTACATCAATGGTATTTCATGATTATAGATATTATTACCTTAAATGTGATTCTAAACTATGTATCTTTCTATATCACATTGAATTCCATAAAATACATGTTTCATTAACATCATCAAAGGGAGATAAATTGATAATGATTAGAAACTGGGAACATGGAGCAAGGGGAGTTGGTAAAAAATTGATCTATCTTAGGATGATCATGGTATTGTTGAAGGGATTATCTCTTTTGATAGTATTAGTGTCACCCCCATGAATTTTCCTCCAGTTATGGAACTTTATCAGGATATATTTTCAGATGACATTACAGTTTTTTCCTCTTGATAGAGAAGTTGAATTTAAGATAGAGTTCATGCAATGTGAACAACCTATTTCAATACCCCCCATAACTTATGGTTACAACCATGATAAAGGATATCATGGTGAATCTTAATGACTTGTAGTATAAGGGATTTATTAGGATGGACACTTCACCATGGGGTGACACTATCTTGTTCTCCAAGAAGGTGGATGGTAGTATTTAACTCTACCTTGATTACTAGAATTTGAACATGGTTAGAGTGAAGAACAAATAATATTTTCCTAGGTTCAATGATCTTTTTTACCAATTGTTGGAATTTTTGGGGTTCTCCAAGATTGATCTTTGATCAGTCTATCACCAGTTACAAGTTATAGAGGGGTAAATCCCAAATATGCTGTTCTAGAGAAGGCATGGGCTGTATGAATATTTGGTGATACCATTTGGTTTGATGAATGTAATGTGTTCATGGATCTCATGAAGAATATCTTTCACCCCAACATGGACTTGTTCATCATGGTGTTAATTTATGACATCCTCATCAAATTACTAAACCTAGAGCATCATGATAGACATGACAAGATAGACTTGAGTATGATTCATGTATATTGGATTTATTCCAATCTATCAAAGTGTATCATCTAGATTTTGGAGGTTATGTTCTTGGGGAATGTGGTGTTAGAGACATGTATATTTGTGGAACCAATGAATGTGTAGGTAATGATGTCATAGACACGTACTGAATGTGTTCGATATCATGAGATTATTCAGTTTATCTATATAATACTAATGGTTTATACCAAAATTCTCCCATCTATCAGAACCTATGACTGTATTGATGATTAATGGAGTAAAGTTACCATGGTCAGAAATGTCTGAATACACATTTCTTAATCTAAAGATGAGGTTGACTGTAACTCTAGTACTGATACATCTCAAGACCATGATTTGATATGCAGTATAATGTGATGCATCATAGACTGATTTGGTAGAGATATTTATATAGATAGAGTAGGTAGTAGAATACAGTTCATGATAGGTGTGACCCCATGAGAAGAACTACCCAACCTATTATCGAAAGATGAAATTCACGGTCCATGATATAATGTTTTGACAAAATTATATATTTGGTGATATATTTGTTGTCTACACTAACCACAAGAGACATTGATATATCTTAACAAAGAGGGACTCAAATATAAGTTTGAGGCATAGGTTGAGTACCTGTATATTTTAGAATTAAGTATTTATTATTCACCAAGTAATGTTAATGTCATTATGGAGGATCTTATGCACAAAATGTTGTTAAAAAGACTATTGGTGAGTATACTTTTTAGGTGTAGTGGCACCTGATGAGCGTGTTGGCCGATTGGAGGATGGATACATATGATGATTAGGGATCTATTACTTGTACTCACATGGTGGTCACATCTTCTCTAGTAGAACAGGTAATGTCTAGATAGGACACTATCCTAGAGTGTTCTATGATGTGGGAATAACTAGATAGAGATGATCTAATACCATGGTTGTTATTGGATGATGATGATATGATCCTTGTTCATGGGAGTGTAGTAGTCCATGATTCCATTACATATGAGTTGATTAGGGACCTACATACCTCTAGATGGGTGGTACATCTTGGTTTGAAAAATATGTACCATGACTTCATGATACTGTTCTCTTGGTCTGGGATGAAGAGTGACATCACTGGGTTTATTTATTGATGCCTTACTCAGTAGAGGGTAATGGATGATTACCAACATGCTGGTGGTTTTCTCCAGCCACTTCAAGTGCCCATTTGTAATTGGAAGGATGAAACAATGGGATTTTTTATGGGGTTACCCATTACCCTGAGTATTCATGATACTATCTGGGCGATTATTGATCAGCTGGTGAAGGTTGATCACTTATTACTAATCCAAGAGACTCACTTAGTGTATGATCTAGAAAATCTATATGTTTCTGAGATCATACAATTAGTTATATTTTCATTGATAATTTTATCTTATAGATATGCATGTTTCATGTCACAATTTTGGAAGGGCTTATTGAAGGCCCTATGGACTTAGTAGAGGTTGACCACAATGTACCATCCTCAGTTAGACAGATAGTCAAAGAAACAAAGTTAGATACTATAGAATATTATTCGAGCTTGCTTCATAGAGTTTGGTATAGATTTGTATGATCATATAGCTTTGATTGTGTTCACATACAATAACAGTTACCATGATTCTATATAGATGTTTCCTTTCAGGGCTCTTTATAGACCACCATGTTAGTCACCTCTATGTTGGAATGAGGTATGTGAGGTGGAAATTCTAGGGCCTAGTTTGGTTTACGAGATCTCTAAGAGAGTTTAACTAATTAATAATAGTTTGACTAAAACTCATAATAGGCATGTAGATTATATGTTGACTTTTGGAGGATAACTTAGGAGTTTTCTAAGGAAAATCTGAGAAAAAACTGAAACCTAAACCCACATTTTTTTGGAACCTTTGATATCACAAAATGGGTAGGGATAGTGGTGTATCATCTAGATCTTCTTTCACATTACTATGGTATGTATTCATTATTTCATCTGTGTCATCTCTAGAGGTATATAGAAAATCCAACACCTGTCATTGACAAGGAGGATGTTGAGATGGATCGTGACACATCATATGAAGAGTGTATGGTGTGTATTATAGACTAGATAGATAAGGTGTTGTGAGGGAAGATGTCACCTCATTTTTGGATCCTATGGTAGTATGACAGATCTAGAAGGAGATATGGGATCAAGAGTCAGATATTCATGCATAGTGGCATGAGTTGTTAAAGAAATATTTCTAGAGACAATTCTCAAGGATTATAAGTTTTTAGATGGGGATAATTGTAAAATTCACAATTTTAAAATTCTCATAAAACCTAATTTTGTTTATATTTTATAATATTCTCATGTGAAAAATTGATACTTTTATATTTTATTCTTACACTTATACAAAAACTATGCCTTTCATAAGGGTGAATTCTATTTAGAAAAATTCGTGTGAGGGTATAGAGGAGTTTCCATTCACTATGTAGGGGAATAGTGGTTTTTCCTTATGTTGCATAAGGGTAACTCCCTGGTTCATATACTGTGTAAGGGTAAGGCATGAACAACATAAGGGTAACACTGTAGTTCTATTTACTACATAAGGGTTAACCCATATTCACATAAGGGTAGATCTAACATTCCAAAGGATTTTTAAGGGTAGTGTATCCTTTGTTAAAGGGTAGCTTCTTGTTATTAAAGGATTTATAAGGGAAATTCTAGTGCTGCGTAAAGGTAAAATGGATTTTTCATAGGATGTGTAAGCTTACTCTAGGATTTCATAAAGGTAAGTATGGGTTTGCAATGTGCATATGGGTAAAACATATTACCCCTATGAAACAAATATGAGGTGCATTATGGTAAACCATGTTACCCTTATGCAACACCGTTTTTGGGAAAAAATCATTAAAAAACTCTTTTTTACTTCTTCCCCAGATGAACCCTATAACATGTTTTTGATGATTGTAAATGATAAAAATAATTTTAATTGATGTCTTGACTCATTTATAACTCATGAATCATATTATAAATGAATTTTAAACCTTTAAAATTGTGACTCAATTAAAACATAAATCAATTGATGCTATGTTTTTTTAACATTGAGAGATTATATGAGGTTTTTATTTATAAAATAGTTGAACCCTTACCACCATTATTTTTGGTTATCCTATTGAGTGTGTGTAGTTAAGATTTTGTATGGTTAGAATTAGTTAATCTTTATTTGATAAAAAGAGTTCTTTATTTGGGTTTTGTAGGAATGGTGGAAACCTCACTCTCTCTCACCTATTTTGTGGTGTTAGGTTTTTAAGGGGTAAAACCCCATGTATGGTTTCCATAAAATATTCAGAATTAGTTTTTATCCTTTGAAATATTTTAGGTAAAAAATAATAAAACTTGTAAAAATTATAATAACCAGAATGAAGAAAAAGATTAATAAGAATCATTATTTTCCATCTCAGACTAGTATAAAGAGAGAAAATTATTTTCATATGTGGAATTTTATGTATTTTATAAGGAATAATATATTATTATCAAGAATGAAAATATAGAATTATCATGTTTATTCTGGATTATCTAGTAGATACAATGTTTTATTGCATGTGGGGTTCTTATTTCTTTTAGAAATAAAATTATAGAATTAGTTATAGGAATACTTGGTGAGTATATTGAACTAATTAACACATGTACTTAGTTCCAGTGATGATTCCTTGATGAAACTAGGTTATACAATTGAAAATATTGTGTTAGGAAGTTTCTTACTATTTTGGTCTCACACATACCCTTGTTTCCGTGATTTGATTATTATGTTAGCATGGTTTTTGTTCTAGATTGATGGTGATTTCTTGTGGGTGTGTATGGTGTTGTGTTACACATTTATTATTATTGATCCATGAGTTTTCTTTTATTAACTTATTTCTATATTCAGTAATGATTCACATGATGTTTATATTGATACCAGAATTCTCATGATTCCATGGTATGTTTTTTATCATACTATACCATGGGACATATTATTTTAAATTCCGAGGTTCAGTTCATGGTACATGTGTAATTTGACCATTGTGGTATGATTATACATTATAGGGGGAGTGAACATGATGTGTGATAATGAAGATTACAGAGCATGATAGCCCTGTGGATCAGATGTAACATGATGCCTTGAGGACTCTAAGGAACACACTAATACACAATTTCCTTTGGATTATACGTAGTGTGTCCACTCAATGCATTTTGGATTCTATGTATCATGTCCACTCAATTCACTATGGATTTATAGTGACATTTAGACATCTTTGAGGCATGTTTTGACCATTTTAGTTATCATGGATCATCATTATAGTGTGAAGATGATGTAGGTATATTAAGGGCTTGTAGTGGCCTGGTTTGCACACAAGTTATTGGTTTTGGATCATTTTGGTTATTATCCATGTATTATTAACATGGAATATTCCTATTATACACATTTAAACCTGTTAAGGACACATTTCGGTGTCCTATTGTGTCTTTTTACTCACACCCTATATGTGAATTCTGATGTGTTTACAAACTTCATGTATTGGGATCTGAGTATGGGAAAGGGGGTTGTGGTTGATTTTAGAGAAATGAAGCATGGTGTTAATGGTGGGTCCAATAACCTATCTAGGAGACATTGTAGTTTACTTATTTATCAACATCCTGTAATTTTATTCTCTATATTGGTTTTACATTTTAGAAGCACGTTATCTATTTCTTGTATGACTTGTACGCCATCTTTCAATTTCCACATATTACTCTGATTATTTATTAATTTCTTTATTTATTTAATATTTTTTATATGAAATGATAAAAGGGTATATTTTCCCCACAATTGGACTTATATCCGCACAGCTAGTTGGTAGCCTCTTGAGTACATAGAGGCACAGATGAGGTCATGTGGTACTCTGGTTTATTCCTGATGGTTTGGGTAGGGGTGTTACACAATTATTGTCCAGAAATAGGTCAAGGAACCCAAGATAAATATGTTAATTTCACAATGTCAAATACCTAACAAGAATGCTTACTATGTAATATAATCCCTTTTTTGAAATATCTCATAAATCAAGTTTCACACTCATGTCATCAACCTATATGATTTATACATCTTTATTTCACTATCTGAAATAAAATCATTATTACACCATGATCATGGAATTTAATGTGATAGTTCAATTTCAATTAAAGTTAAAATATATCAACTACCATAAATACAGAATGGAAAAATCCTTCCTCTACTTATTGATTAATAACACATCATTTTTTATGTACCCAACATACCCAACCTCACCAAGAAATATTTTAATCATAGTTTATGATAAAAAATCTATGTACATGAGTAATGACATGAATTAATACCAATATTAATGTATAAGGACCATTAAACACAATAAAATATATGAATATCCAATGAAACATAAATAAGAAAAATTCATATAGGTAGGACTCTTTTTATAATCTCTAATCTTGTAGATTACCAAGATAAAAATTTCTGGGAAGAAGTCACATCAGTTTAATATTATTCACACCTGATAGTCAACTTACTATGTGCCCTATCATAGAATGTTATCCAACTATGGAACTAGGTTTAATAATTTCATCATTACATTTCAAGATTCTCATCATAGCAGAGAATTGCTATGACCTTTTGTTGTGAAAAATATTCTAGGAAATTATCACATTAATTGTATATAGAAGAATAATCAATATGTGATTATTTATTTATTAATATTAAAATTCATTAATATAAATTCAATATAAAGATCAAATTAGTTGGTTCTAGGGAACCAATTCTAATAGAACCCCACTTGCACTAGAACCAACTACTAATGAATGGTTAGTTCTGATATGGTAAATATGATTTACTGAGAATGGATATAACCACTGGTCCTACAATGTTTCTGTGGCTAGGGTTGGTAAAACCACATATATAAACAATGAATCTATATAATAAAACATTTCTACCTTGAGAAAATACCTCAATTATTGATATAACCAAGTATCCACCTCTTTTTCCCATTTTATAATCATAATATCCTAACTAAGAGTGTAGACAATTATTATCATAAGAATGATAAAAATATTTCGTTGCGTATAACCCAAAATTAGAACAAGACATTTCAATAGTGCTCCTTAAGATACATTATAAGCCGAAACATACTCTGATATCATAGATATGGAAACCACTGGCTATAATAAGTTTTTCTTTATATATTACCTTTTTTTTGTGATACTGGATCAACTTGAACTAAGTGAAGACATGTTTTCAATTCCTTCAATCACTTGTATTCACAGTTCTCCAAACTCTATGAACTCATCTTATTCTACTTTTCCATGTATCATCAAATAGTTTTGATTTCCAAGTCAATGCAGTTATGTTGGATCTGTTTGATATCACCCACTATAGTTTATGCATCAAAAATATCAAATTTCAATACATATAATGGAATACGAGATAAATTCATAGCATTTAATCTAGTGAAATTATTTTAATCTCAATAATCTCTTCCTATTTACATGCATTTTGTACTGCAAAGATTATATTCCAACAACAATCGAGCCTTGAATTTTTTCTACTTGTTTTATTAAATACTTTGTTAATATATATACTATGACTATATTTATCAAACCCATGCTTCTATTTTATATATCATGTTTTAATGAAAACAATTTCTACTTTAAGTCATAATTTAGTCTTAAAAACTGGTAAAACCTAACATTTTTTACAATTGTTTTCAAGATATCTATTTTGAAAACTTATATTTCTCCTAATAACCCATTAGATACATATATCACTCATTCATTTCCAAAAAAATATTTTATGAAAACTATGCATTATTTATTAATAAATGAATTTAATTAATTTTCATATTTCAATGTAATTTATTGATATCATTGTCCCTTTCTAGTTATGTCTTTCATAAAAATTCCACATGGTCTCGTTTCTTGTCATATCATATAGAAATATGTCATAATTTTTCCTAATATAAGGTTTCCTTGACTATTAATAATCTAATATAATGACCATAGAATTATAATTTGACATGTATTATTCAAAAAATATTATTCATAATGATTGGTGTATAGGGTTTATCATAAACTAAACCTTTCAATAATCAATCACGCTTTATTGGTACTGTCTTGTACCATCCATGTCTATTTTCTTTTGAATATTCACCAAAAATATCTAGTCTTAGAAACATTACATATATGGGGTCCTCAAATCATGATACATGGTGTCCAATACATCAATTTATACATACTAGTCAACCTTAACATGTTTCTATGAACTAATTATTTAACGGATTATTTTTTTTTCAAAGAAAAATATGTGTATCAACCACCACATTGAAATAAAACCACATATTTAGTTATGAATTCTTATACAATATGTGTCTCTGGATCTACTCCCCCTAAGATGCTTAATAGAGTCCAGTATTCTGAGTCCAAACCATGTGTATCCAATGAATTAACCCATATAAGTTAAGTTTTCTCCCACTATCTTTAAATAAATAGGATTCCTTTTTGGAAATATAGTCAATCTTGAATAGATGTTAATATCCTTAGTGGATATAATATTATTAAATCAGATGCACTATAGTGTTTGATATTAATTTGTTGTTAATGAAAAATTTTAAATAAAAATTTCAACAAAACCTTATGGCAGTTTGATAATAGATTCTTATCATATCACAATTGATATGGTATCAATTAGATAATATAGTTGGTATGTGGTTAGTTGTTATACTTCTATTTTCAAAACTTGTCTTGGAAGAAAATAAGGAATATTTTCAATATATATATGACTCATCAATGATCTTACTTTTTCCAACATCATGATATTGATGTATATAAATAAATGTGAGTTTGAGAATAACTTTACTCTACATGCATGATCAATGATTAATTTTAATAAGATGTTCTCTAACAAGCTAACTTTAAGATTCAACAATCTTTTCCAGGTGAACTTATTTATTTCACTGAGTATTTCAAAAATTTGTTAAAGGAATATCATGAAGTATATGAATTTACCTTTAGTTATAGAATAGTTCACAAGGAAATGATGATCTAACTATTTAAATCCTTTTAGTGTACCTTTATTAATAATGTTTTATTTATCTAATGCATTATAAGTAGTTTATTTATATCCAGTATCATAGATCAATTGAGACTAAAAAAATTTATGTGTATAAATAAGTCAACTACATTAATTTTTTTTTAATAATAAGTTTAATTCCAAAATTTGGTAAGAGAATTTTATTTTATATTCATCATTCATTGTGATGGATATCTATGATTCCAGAGTTACTGAACCATTATTTTGGTATTGAAGTACCATAAAAAAATTTATTACAAATATTATATAATATCTACTATTGTCTATCTGGAAACTAAGATAAATATTTTGGTAACACTTACTACAAATTTAAATCAATCTATTTTGGAAATTAGAGTACTGAGCACCCCTTTTATGACATAGGAATCTTCATTTCCTAGCTCCATTTAATTTAAATTTATAAGCATTCTATTCTTGATCATTTCTTTTATTTAAATAAATCTATATTGTAATAATATTATATTTTAATATAAAAGTAGTGAATATAATATTTATGAATATACTTAAATTGGATGCATCTACATGATTTTTCAATTCATTTCAATTTATTTTCAAATGTCCATTATTTCCACATGAGAAGAAAATAACCTCTTTTTCATTCTTTGACCTTAGAATATGTTTGGTTTTTAAGGAAATTATAAAGTATCATTTTTATTTATATCATCCATGGTATATTTAGCCTTATCTTTCAAAAAATTTACCATAAGGGGTGGAGAAACTAATTTCACCCATTCTTTATCCACATAGTGAAGTATTTTCCAAAGATTCATGAGTGACTTATCCATTTTGTTTATCTGGGAATGGAAAAATAAGGATAACCTTAGTGGAAAGCATAATAAAATAATATTAAGGGATACATTTTTACCTAAGTGGAAGCCTAATTTTTATATCTAATCAATATACCCCAACATTTTGTACGCATAATCTGTTACTAGATTCACTTCTTACAGTTTACACTAATATAGTTCATTAGAAATTTTATTTCATTCAAGCCTTTCCTTCTCTTTCTCAAGAATAATAAGAAGATATATAATGGTTTAAGAATCCATGTCATTATGTTGCATCATCAATTCTCTATACATAGTTGATAATATAATACAATGGACATAGGAAACACCCTATATATATATAGAAGGAGTCCTTTTCACCATTTCACACCTAATGGGGTATAAGAATATCAATTAGGTATTACAATACGTAATACAACTTTTTTGGATAATAATTCATCATATAAATCATTTTACCATATCTGTAAATTTATATTTGTAAGGACATACCCTGTGTTAAGGAATGATCATAGTTTTTTTGTGGGGTTTCTTTCCATCATTATAAAATATCTAAAATATATGATTATTAATTGATTAAAAATTATGTTATAAATTCTGATATTAATTTTATTAAGCCTCCCACTATTTTATCAATTCTCAATGACCCTCACCATTGAACATGTAATTTCTAGTTTCATGGAAATTCTAATAGAAATGATCCATATTATCTCATGATCTAGACAATGGCTTTGAAAACCATAAGATGGTATTTAGGTAGGTGGTCCTGGTAAATATGGGCTTACAATTCCTTGTTTTGTTGATTGGAATCCCCAATCCTAAAATCGCAACTAATATTTCCTCAACACATGCCTTCAAATATGTACTGAACAGTCTATGTTCATTAAATTCAATACAAGATTGGTTATGTTAACCCAAAACCCTTATGATAACTCCATGATAAACTTATGTGTCTAGACCATGTCCATATAAACACTTAGTTATTTTTTTCATTCATAATCAATTAATGGAAGACTTAGTATGACTTAATATGTTATTCATGGATTTTATTTGTTATGCATAAATTTTATTATTTTATCTGTTTCAATACTTGTTAATATTATGTAGATTTTACTTAATGGATTAACCATGTTCTGATAATACATTTACACATTATCCAATTACATTATTTCCATCTTTTGAATATTAGTACATTTATTTATGTGATATAGGTATTACATCCACAAAATAAATAATGCATAAGATAGAAATAAAATAGAAAAATAAATGATGTGATCATGAGATTATATACTGGATGATTTATTGAGTAGAGTATAAATTAACCAATGAACCTAGGGGAAAAATCCTTATTCCATTCTTGGAATGAGTTTTAGTATTTCACCGATCTACCTATGTATCTTCTTGGTTATTTTTGTCTGAATTCCATCTTGAACCACCTCCATGATTTTTAGGATACTTTTTTTATTACATATGTTTTATAAATCACATGCACGTGAGGTAAACCAAAACATTGGTTGTTGAGAATAACATAATGCAACCTTGGACTTATAGGTCTTATATAATTATGGTGGGAGTGATGACACACAAACTATTATATTTAATTTAACAAAAAATACTTGAAAACCTATGAAATAAAAATGAATTAAATAAAACCAACACATACACATGTCTAGTAAATGATCATGATCATTCATACACATGTAAAGAATATGAAAACATATACTAGATAGCATTTAATTTAATTCATTATTTATTTTTAATATAAAAACAATATTATTGATTTAATTAAATAATTAATCAATCAATTAATTCCATTCATCTTAATGATCTTAAGAAGTCTCTTAGATATTCCCATCAAAATTCATTCATGAAAAAATAAACGGCATGATCAATAATTACCAATAATTACATGGAATTAACTAAGAATCTATTAATTCTTCAAAACAATATTACATAGTCTACAAATCTGGTGATGATAATGTAATTAGGTTTTTAATGGTATAATTATTTATTATAATGTAATTTAACTATGTTATTTTTTAGGATATTACATGACATGTACTAACAAGATACATTTCATGATCCTTGCTTTCTGTGTATCTGGGGTAACTCCTAGGTACATGGAATGTATCTTAACTTGATTACATGATGTTTAATAAAGAGATACACAACATTTTTTCCTCTTTTCATGTATCCTCATAAACTAATGATTGAATTGGTGTGTTCTTTGGATAGAGAAATTAATTGATCATAGGGTTTTTATGTCGACTACATATCATGTGTTTCACTTTTCATATGTCCGTGTAATTAGAAGATTGACTCGATGTGTTATTTAGTTAAATTAATAAATAGTTCCACGATGTGTATACCAGTTACACACATTGTGTTCTGCTTTTTATTTTTGTAACACACTGATTGGCTCAGAGTGTTCTTCAGATGTAGAAATTAATGTTCACATGATGTGTACACTAGCTATATGACATTAATCATTAATTATATATGATAAAAATATCACTAAGTATAATATGTTTGTTCAACCAGACAATTAGTGTGATTTTTTCTGTTAAAATATATAAACCACATGATGTGTATGCTAGCTACACACCATTTCATCTGACAAACCTAGTACTGAGATGGATCAAATAACACATGGTGTATCATAAATTAACCAAGAGTTATTTTAATGTGTCGTTTCATGTCTTCCATGAAAAATCTAGGTGAAGTGCTATTGGGTACACATCATGTACTCCAATCACACACTGTGTAACCCTGTCTGCCGATCGAGATCCTCAGAACCTCCCAATGGAATCATTGATTTTTCTTTATCTTGGTCTTAATACCTTTAAGAAAATATAAAACTATAATGAATAAAATTAATGTGTAAAAATAATGTTAAATAAACATGTAATTAAAGAAAAAATAAACTAGAAGTGGAAAAATAACAAAAATTGTGTATAATCAATCAAAAATAAACTAATTATAAATTTATATGTGACTGATCTGATACCACTTGAAGGTTATGATTATAGGATATGTGTTTATTGGATATAATACCTACTCATAAATTATTGGATTTTATTGATCATTAACACATTTTTCAATATGAAAATATAATGACTAACAAAAAAATTTAAATAATATTGACAAGAAAAATTTATAGAAGAATGAAATCATATTTTCACATTAAATTTATAATTAAATTAAATTAATTGATGAAAATAACACCTATATCTTAAGATATTTCTTTAATGATGATTTTGAGCATCTAAAACACTTTTCCATATTCTATTTTTGTGTTTATAGGATCCAAGAGTAAAATCTCTCTAGTTGTGATCCACACATGCTCCTTTGATCTCTGAAAAAAATTGATGATTTTTCAAATGCTAGTGCTAGCGTGGAAGATCGATCATCCTACTGTGTTCATCTTGATCACCATGATGATTCATTCAATATTGAAGTATCATCCTTTCACACTCATTCTTGAGACGGTGGAAGAGCGATGATAATTTCTAAGGGATTCTTTGATCTTGAGGGTGGTCTCTAGAATTCAATGTGCACAATGATTCTCAATCCTAATCTATGTCAAAAAACATCTACACAATAGATATAGTCATCTATTTATAGTGATATGAATAGGATTAAAATATTATTTAATTACACAATGGGCCTTAAATAATATATTAAACACAATCTACCCCCATGAAATGTAATTATAATAATATTATTATTTTTCATGGTGTGTGTAAACTCACATAGTGATGAATTTTTTTTTACTATCTTGTAAATTAATATTTATCACCATACAAAATAATGATCCTCTCACAGTCCTTGGAATTTATCAAATTTCTGAATTAGTATTTAATTAGATATTTATTCATAAATAAAATAAATATTCTTTTCAAAATTTTGGGAATAAGTATTAATTAAATGTTCAATCAATTAAACAAATTACTTATTAACGAATGCATAATTATTTATTACCTTCTGAATAAATATTTATTTAATATTTTGGATCAATAAACCCAGAACAAAATTATTCATCGCTCTTGAGAATAATGTTTATTCTAATAATTAAATTCAAATAGAATTTAATTTTTATCAATGGAAACATTTAGTCTGTGATCATCAATTCTTATATTTCAATGGAATTAGGTGAACATTCTAAATGTCCAAGATTACTATCTACAAACAGGTCAATTCATCCAATATAAATATGTTAATGTCACAAAAATTAAAAATACTCATGGATTCTTATTTTATAATATAATCCCATTTTTGAAATATCTCACAAAGCAGGTTGCACACTCATGTCAACAATCTATTTTCTTGATACAACTTTCTTTGACTATCTAAAATAATATCATCATTACACCATGACAATTTAATTTAATGTACCTATTGAATTTAAATTAAAGGGTTGAGATAACAACATTCAAAAATATGGAAGAGACAAATCCTTTCTCAATATATTGATTAATAACATATCATTCGTGGCACACCCACCATTCCCAAATTCTCCTTTACCAATTTTTATCATGGATTAGGACAATAAATCTAAGTGAGAGAGTAATGAAATGCATTAATAATAATTATAAAGTACAAGGACCATTACAAATGCTCATAGATAGTAATATCTAATAAAACATAAACATGAGGTATTCCTACAGGTGGGTCTGCTCTCATAATCTCCTATCGTGGAGATTTTAAAGTGAAAAATTCATAAGAAGAAGTCTCGTATCCTTATGATTAATTTTACATAATAGTCAATATACTATGTTCCCCATAATAGAATGTTGATCAACCATAGAACAAGGTTTAAGAATATCATCATTCCCTTTCAATTTTCTTATCATATTGGGGAGATGCTATGACCATTCGATGAAACAGATACCATAGTATATTATCACATTAATGTTATGTACAATAATAATAAATATGTGATAATGTATTTATTAATATTCAAATTAATAAATATACAATAAATATAAGTTACAAGTATTTGGTTCCTGGGCACCAACTCCAATAGTATAAAACATGATAATTTGAATTTGATATTCCTTAATGTCATGGAACATGTGATTCACATTTACTATATTGTGTTCTTTTATTGGGGGTAATCACAAAGAGTGAAATAAAATTTCATACCACCACCATGTTCTATTATATTGTATTATAAAAGGACATCATAAGTCAGGGTTATCCTAATTCCTTCTTGAAACATATTATATGATTGATGGATTTTGTAAGGTACTACCAATATAATTTATAAGGCATTACTTTTTATATCATAAGGATTTAATATTCAGTATATTCGGTGGTTAGAAGAAAAATTTTATCACTCAAGAACTTTTCCAAAAAATCTATCTTTTAATGAAGTGTTATATGTGATTAAATACCCATAAAGTTCAATAATGAAAAATTTAATGAGACGGATGATGAATTTACTCATGAAATATATCACATAAGTAAATGAATTATCACTTATAGAGCATCCTAGTGGTATTTATAAAGGCTTTCTACCATGCGATGGTGTGCAAGAATGAATTCCCAAGACTCAACACAAATTCTCTTACATATTGTTATACTTTCCTACCTCCTTCTCAAATTGAGGTAATAACATATCATAGAGGGTGTAAGATATCACTTGTGAGATGAAAAATTTAGGCACAACCCAAGGATATATTAAAATAGTTTTACAACTGCTAATTTATGTTTATGAATCTTCCACATATATGATTTTTATGTCTAGCATTGAATGGGTCTAATGGATATATAAGGATACATTGAAGAGTTTCCTTATATCATTCAATTCAAAGTTTAAAATAACTTTTTATTTTGTTATATAGGATTGAGATCTTTAAGTGAAAAAAATAAAGGGAGGAGTGTGTGGGGGTGAGGATTGTAAGCGATGTGCGAAACTTGGTTCCACTAAGAAATTCCCTGAACTAGTAGTCCACATCGCCTCAAGAATTCCCCCACATACGCCAAAGGATTCTAACATGCAGTGAGGGATTAGGGTGAGTGCATGGGGAGACTATGAGATCTAGTAAAAGTAACACAATGGTAAAATAGATTGATAAATATCAGAAGTATATCAATAATGTAAAAGACAATGGAAGCACATATAAACATCCAAGCACTAAATAATAATCAAAATAAGAAAACTAAAATATACACAAAATATGAATATTTTATGTCACTATAATATAGTACATTATATACCAAAGGAATGAAAAGGCCAAAAATACTATCCAAGAATCATGAGGTCTAGCCCAGCCATCTGCTACCAAACTCCCATCCTAGGTCATGCAATAAGTCATGCATCCATAAGTGGATGCTTCCCCTTATCTACACCTATAAGTATATAGTCTACAAAGTTAACATAGGATTCCCATATAGGGTGTGATATAAACTTAGTTGGCCACCACCAATAAATTATATCAATATCTAGTTAGTTCATATAATATGGAAGGGTGCAGATATAATAAGCAGTAATGAAAACTGTAAATGGGTCGGCTATGGTTCCTGAAGGACACCATGTTAATAGTACCTACTTTGGCCTATGATGGATATCTCTAATCAAGTAATCATGTTTATACACATATATGGTCTATATTCATAGTGATGTATACAACCATATGTGTGGTTGTTATGACTAGCATGTACATGAGGCATAACTCAAACATCAATAATTTTTAGCATGAGTGTCATAACTATTATGGGACGCCATGCCCTTTATCATATTAGTAAGGGTCGTCATTCCTAGTATCATAATAATAGGTTCACCATGAAAATATCATAATAGTAGGGGATGACATGCCCAATATCAGAGTAATGGTAACCATTACCTTATAAAACAATAAGGGTTGTTATCTTCGTATATCATAGTAAGGGTATCCTTTCCTGCATCACATTTATAAATGGTCTCTATGCCCATATAGTATCATAAGTGACATCATGTCCATATTGAGTCACAATAGTATGAGAGATGCCACAACATATATCACTTCACATTTGGTCACTCAGCCCATATAACATAAATATGAGGGATTCCATGCCCATTCCTTATTAACTATAAAGTGTCTCTATGACCATTCAACACAGTACATATATGTAATAATAGGATTTAATATGAGATAACACATAATTCATAACACATGACCATTTAATAATAACTATGGATTAACCATAGTTCTATTGAAATGGGTTATGTGGGTGTACCACTTACCACTATGTAATACATCTTTGATTGATAAGTGTGATATCCATTCTATACCACAATTATTATCCAGTTAATTAAAGTTATGAAAATCTAGAGGTCATTCCAAACCATTTAGACATTGTTTGACCATTTAATCATTTATATCCACATTGGCATGGTGATCGACACACCGTTAGGGGTGACCACCTTTGAAGGGGACATAAGAAGGCTATAAGGTTCTCAACTGATGAAACCATTTAAAAGAAGATTAAATTTTGGGGCAACACATAATGAAAATAGTGTGAAATATAGTGATACATATTATAAAACATCACATCATGAGGGATAAATACAGTACCACCTATCTCAAGATCGTATTAATCTCGTCATCATGTATGGGCCCTATGTTTGGCCTAGATCAAGATAAAAATGAAGAACATCTGAAAAACCTAAAAATTGGGCATTTGAACCTACACCTCAATAACTCTATAGAGAGAACGAAAAAGAGAGAAATGCAAAAGATAATCAAATAACATACCAGTGTGAATCCAACGAGATGAACAAAAATCAAATTAGAGTTTAAATGGTCGATATATAAACCAACCTAAGAGGTGGGAGTCTTGAGATCTTCAAAGGGTGGAATAAATCCTCTAATGACTACTAGAATTAAAAAGAGGAAGGGTTGAGTTAAATTAGATTTAAGGAAAAAATGGTAATTTTACAAAAAATATATGGGTTACATGGTTTGGCTACACAATTAGCCAAACCATGCCCCAAACATATGCCTCCCACTATCTAATGAGGGACCCTATATGTTATCATCCACATAGTTTGACTAACTGTGCACAAAACATGTTGAACTCTCCAATAAAACTAAAGGTACCACCATATGGACCTACTTCTTTGGTTGTATGGTTTCCTCAAACCGTCTAGCCCCTTGAGGACCTCTAACCATCCCTCGCATGAGTATTCAAACCATGTGAACCAGGATGCATGGTTTTAAATAACCATGCAACCCATTTTTATTCACCAAACCACAAGAATTTACGATCTGAACAATCCCTAGATACCCCCAAAACTCCAATGACCTCATTAGGAATCCATATTCAGTCCAAATGAAAGGGTTATACCAATACTTAAATGATCCATAATAGATAGAAAAACTGGGTTGGTAAAATATTAGGCCCTTAAAGAAAATTTTCCTTGAATTCGTCTTCCAAGGGTGGAGAAACAATTTTTCAGATCAAACCCAACCACGAAGAATATATGTCAGCATCCCACTCCCATGTCTCATCCTATACCTGACTATGCTTCCATAACACCCGTACTAAAGGGACATAAAATCCTTGGAGATCCATCACGATTCAGTCAATGATACATATATGTTACTCCTCAACATAAGCACCATCATCTATCTCAATGTCCTCGAGGTAAAAATTATGATATGGGTTGGCATGATAATGATAATGGTTTGAAACATGGAAGATTTTGTGCATCGTACGATACCTATGAGGTAAAAATAACAGAAAGGATATCGGCATGTCTCTCTCCAAGATATCAAAAGACCCAACATAATGAGGTGATAAATTCCCTTCCCTCCATATCCATCTATGTCCAAGTCTGGATGATTCCCATAAGAAAAAAAAGATTCTTGACCTTGAACTTCATAAGACATTGATGACGATTAACATAAGATTTCAACTTGAATGAGTAGAATACATATGCTATGTAATTAGTTGAAACTTCTTACAAAATGACCATAATGAGATAAGGACCAAGTAGCGCTACCTCTCCCACCTCTAACTAGTATAGTGGTGAACTACATGAACTTCTGTATAGGGAATTATAGGGAGACATCTAAATCATCTCATAATAACTGTTACTATAGGATAAATTAATTAGAGGGATATCTGTTTCCCAAGAACCATAAAAATCAAGGATGTAAGCTTAGAGAAAGTGCTCTAACACATGTATAGTCCATTATAATTGCCCATCGGTCTGCGGGTGAAACGATGTTCTCATAAGCACCTATGTATGCATATATTTCTGTAACCCTTGCTAGAACTTCATTTTGAAATGATCATACCTATATGAAATGATAGTACAGGGGACACCATGTAGTCATATGATCTCACAGACATACAATCTCCTCATATCATCAATTTATAAAATCATCTAGATATAAAGGATGCAAGATACTTTTTTTCAGTTGATCCATGACTACCCAAACCACATCACTACCTTGAGTTCACCTTGGTAAGAAAATGAAAAATAAAACCCAAAATCTTCCAATTTACATTCTGGGACCCTTAACCATTATAAAAATCACATAGGTCAATGGTGCTTTGCCATCACCTATTAACAAGATGAACACCTAGTGATAAAACTAGTAATCTGACACTTTATCCTTGACCACCAATATTGTCAGCTCATATCACGATACATCCTAGAGATACCTAGATAGATTGACCACAAAGAAGAATGTGACTCACCCATCAACTCATCTATCATATCTATGGGAACCTAGATATGAACATGTTTATGTAGGATGTCATAATCCTTGATAGAATAATATGAAGGTGGTTCCTCACCAGAAATACTCTCTCATAGAACCAATCCTTCATGATTCAAACATTTCCTCTTCTTAAATCTCCGTAGAAGAGAAGAGGTCACCGATAATGACGCAATTACATATAGTTCATGATGGTTATAAAACTCTATGTTCATCTTAGAAAATAGATCTGTAATTTTCCACTCACTATTGGACACCTAAACTGCCTATCTATTAGTCTTTCTACTTAGATAATAAATAACAACACCTACCCTTACGACCATATAGGCAAGCTCAATGTCAAAATAATGTAGATATTTAACCCATATTCAATTCCTAAGATTGAAGTCACATAGTGGGAATATATAATTGAGGATTTTTTGGTTCATAAACACCAAAAACTTCTCTCCATGTAGTTATTTCCTATAACAATGTATGGAGTGTATAATAACAACTAACTCAAAATCATGTGTTAGGAAATTTTTCTCATGGGACCTTGACTACCATGAGCTTTATGTAATGACTTGATCCCACTGCATTATAAATGCTCCTATACTGATTCTTGATGCATCACAATAGAATTTATAGATTCTTTCGGGATCTATCATAAGAAGGATTAGTGATGAATTCGGTCTCCCTTTCATCTCCTAAAAGGATTTCTCACAAGATTCATACCATATAAACATCACATCTGTTGTAGTAAATCCCATAAGAGGTGATTCTAAGCATGATATGTCCTACATGACACAATTTTAATAACTAACCAACCGAAAGAAATTATTTATATCAAATATGTTCTTGGGATTCTTCTAGGTAAATATAATTCTCACCATCTCTAGGTCAACAAAAAATCCTGTATCTGAGATAAAATTACCTAGGAAGTGAAAACTTTCAATCCATAACTGACATTTGTTTAGCATAGCATACAACTAGTGCTCTCTCAGTGATTTAAAAATAATCTCAAGATGTGTTACATTGTTGATTCGAGTATGACAATACATTAATATTTCATCTATGAAGACCACCATAAAGGAATACATATAGGGATGGAAAACCCTATTCATCAAATCCATAAATATTTTAGGAAAATTCGTAAGACCAAATGGAATCATGAGACACTCATATAAGGTATACCAATCACAGAAATTCATACATGGAATATATAATGGATCAAGTCAAACCTAATGATATCCTAATATCAAGTCAATCTTTGAGAACACTCTAGATCCTCTGATATGGCTGAATAGATCATCTAAACAAGTTAAGGGATACCGGTTTTTCATCATAAGTTAGTTAAACTTATGGTAATCTACACAAATACTAAGGGTTATTTCTGCCTTTTAGTGAAATGGACAGGTGATCCCTAGGGGGAAGTAATGGGACATATAAAACCCTTGGTATCTAAATCCATTAGTTACCTCTTGATATTTTTTAGCTATATAGTTTCCATACTGTAAGAAGAAATGGATATCGATGTAGATCATTGAAATAAATTGATAGAAAATACACCTCTATGAGGAGGTACTTCTAAATTTCATCAAGGAAAACATATGTAAATCGTTCAAGTACAGCAGGGATTTCAATCTAATGTGATCATTGATCATCCATATAATGTTTGGAAGTCTGGGTTGTCAAACCACCTATCCCAAGATTCTATAGTCCAAATCTACCTTCATGGATGTCCCATTAACCCTTGTGAAGATAAGTACCACCATATGATGATGTAACTGGCAACCTTTGGTGATAAAAATCTAGATATGCATGATAGGAACCAACTAGGCCATATTGAGAATGACCTCGAAGTACTTCATCTCAAAGACAAAGAGGTTCCATAGGAAATTATAGTTTCCTACCTCATGAGTACAATCCTTGCACTATCATGTACTCCATAAATGTATAACCAAAGGTGTATCAGGAATCATAGTTCCATATGAGTACTCAAAATAGATCCCATGTATTTCTACAATAGGCACATATATGAAAGATTATGATGAAACTTCATTGAATAATAAAGAAATGATAGTATAGGTTACTAGATTTTTACTATGAAATGTAGATTTCCCAACATCTTACTTATCTAGTATAGGATACACTGAATAAATATGGCCTAATACCTAGCCCTATATTGTAACCTGACTATGTAGATCGGGACTAATCTACTAGCACTATATATCTTAATCCTAGTTACTATATCCATGACATCCTCCTATGCCTATACATCTAGTAGTACTCTAGATATCTACCTAGTGAGGTGCAAGTGAACTTACTCTCAATGGTGGAGCTAGCACAGATCCTCTCCCAATTGAAATAGATGGGAATGTCCTGCAAGAATGCAAAAGATGCCCCAATATACTGTAGCCATGGAATTCAATGGGGTCTCTAGGTCACTGTGGATTCTTATGATTTGGATTCCCACACTGGTAAAATACCATGTATATTTATGTGGGTGTCATATGGAAGCTTCAGCTCATGTGCATAGTCTCAAGGCATCACTTCTGACCATTAGTGAAAACACTACCCTATATCGGTTCTAAGATGCCCTGGATCACACTATCTACATCCATCGGGATTCTCTCAGTGATAAGACCACGGTTCACTATATAAAATATGACTGTTAGTTGGAATACATTTTCCTGAGAATGAATTGTATCCCAAAGTCCATCCTCAAATAATCTAACTTTTGTTACCCCATCAACAATATATATAGGCATGAAGAACCAAAGCTCTATAAAATGAAATGAATAGTCCATAACTTCTGTGTAACCTTACTGCAGGTTCAAGAATTACTTGGCATGAAGATCCCTAAATGTATTAGGGAAGAAATAGTTATATAATCTTGAATGGAAGTTCCTCTAAGTCACTACCCAATTCTTACCTACCTAATTCAGAATATCCCACTAGTGTTTAGTGGATCCGAAAAGAATAGAAGTAGAGATTTTCTCTCTAATATCAAGAGGTATCTATAGATAATAAAATATAGACAAGAATATCTCTAGCCATAGATCTATAGCCCTTGGTCTTCCATCCCTAAAAACATGGGTGGATGCTACTACTAGAACATTAATGTCAACTCTCCCATATAAGGGGAAGAGCATGAAGCTCCATGTTGAGTATACATAAGATGAAGAAAAAATACTCGAAACTGGGAAACATCACCCACATTGGGAATAAGAAGAGGTTCCTCATGTGGCACTACTAGAGGTATCATTATAGGCTCAGGTCCCACCACCTATAGAGGATGGTCATCACAACCCTCCTGGCGTATGACCATAGGACATCATGGTGGAATTTCTTTAAAAATTCCAAACACATGCTTTAGATAGGATTTAATAGTGATAACATCATAGATACATGAATAAGATTAGTACATGAATTCTTATGTAACAGTCGCAACCCTAGAACATCTCAAAGAGTCAGTTGTGGAGGATAAATCATTTATATAGAAAATAAGAGACACTACCCATTACCCACTACTAAGGTCGGGTCTGGGTCAATCTCTGTGTTTTATTATATTCAATTTCATTTAATTCATATTTATATTAACATTTTATTAATATGGTTGAACCAAATGGTTCAAAAAATCTTATACATAAGGGACCGTACTCATTATGAATATAATGGTAGAGTTTATTAAATCCAAACCATAACACGTTCCAGTCCATTCTACCAATAGTCCATTACTCAATGTTCCATAATTTACTACTTAAGGTGTTTTCTAAAGATTACGTAGGAAACCCGTGTTTAGGTTATGGAAGGAACTCTATGTACCAATTATTTTTCTCAATACCCAACATAAAATGTTTTCCAATTATCATTGATATAACAGACGTCACGTACAACAAGGTCATGTAACCAAAAAATTCATCCTATATGACATGGCATAATGGATGGAATGTGAATTATAACAAGTGCCTAAAATCATGCATGAGATGACATGACCTCATATCAGTGGGACTTGCTAAAATAAAATCCCCAATCATAGTAATAATAACATCACAATTAAAGTGCATCACCCAATAGTGGAATCAAATTATTTGTAAATGAATAATATAGAATAACAATTGCTTATTCTAAGAATCTCAGTATTACCCTGAATGTGGGTTAGCTACTCCCATACATGGCTTATAACCTAATCATGAAGCATTTTTAATATGATATCTATTTTCTCAAAATATTAAGTCATTAAAATAAATATATGATACCACTTTGTGATGTCTTGAACTAGGTTCCACTCATAAGTGCCCCGAACCGTTGGGCCACATGGCCTCAAGTGTACCTCTCCATACACCAAAGGCTACTAACATGCTATAAGGGCCTAGGGTGTGTTCATGGGAAGACTATTCCCTTTATTTATAGTACCATAGTGGTGAAATATATACATAAATAAAAGAAGAATATTAATAATTGAAAATAAAATAGAAGCACATATAAACATTCAATCAGAAAATACTAACCAAAAGTAGTAAACTAGATCATAAAAAAATATAAGGTTTTGTTGTCTCTATAAAATAGGGAAACCATGTATAAATAGTCGTAGGTAGTCAATACAGTACATGATATAAAAAAGTAGAAAAAATTCTATGAATTCTAACCAAGTATCCTGAGATCTAGCCTAGTTATCTCCTACCATGCTCCCATCCTGATTGAAAATTAAATTTTTGTTGCTTTAGAAAAAGTAAGAAAGATAATAAAGGTCATATAAAATGATGAAGACCATGGGAATAACCCTTGGAAATGATATTACAATACTCTGGTGGAGAAACCATATCTCAATATAAAATAAGGGGCTACTCCAGGTTTCCTTTTTTGGTGAGTGCATCAGCTATAAAGTTGACTTCCCTCCATGTATGTCTGATAACCATTATTTTCACTAGAAACAACATAAACATCCTAAATTAATATATGAAATACCTTGGGGGGATACTCCTTACCTAAAAAATCCACCAAGATTTAGAGTCCATTTTAACCTCCTTGTTCTTAATGTTGTCTAACCTGCATAACATAATCTCACTAATCAAGGCCCACACTTCATACTGTAAAGAGTTACACAAACCAAAGAAAGCAATGAAACCCAAAGAACTGGTCCACTTCCATCATGCACAAGTCATCATCCCCTTATCATTCCTGACACTCATAATCCATCAACATTCAACTTTAACCTACTCGATGGAGGAATCTAGCACACCCAATCTCCATTTGATCTATTTCCTCTTCTACCTACACTCGAAACCACCAATGCGATCAACATATTTAGAGAAATTGCAATATATTTTAAGGGGTGTAAAGTGCCAAGATCAGCCATGTGGGATACCTAATAAGTCATGCATCCATAAGTGGATGATACCCCTTACCTACAACTCCAAGCATATAGTCTTCCCGGGTACCATCAGTGGCCTGGATATGGTGTTAGATACACTCAGTTGGCCACCACCAATGGAATATATCAATATAAATTCAGTGTATATAATATGGAAGTGTACATATATAATAATTATTAAGGAAAACTATAAATGGGCCATATTCTGTTCCTGAAGGACACTAGGCTGACAATATCTACTTCGAACTAAACCAGATATTGTTGATCTTGTAACCATGTGTATACACATATATAGACTAGAGATGTAGTGATTTCTATAACCTAATATGTGGCTACTACCACTATCCAGGACCTGAGGCATTACTCATACATCTATAAGCTATAGAATTTGTATCACGAGTATCAAGGGATGTTATGACCATATCCTAATATTAAGGGTTTTTATTCCCAGTATCATAATCATAGTGTCACTATGCCATATCACAATATTAGGGTAATCCATGCCTAGTATCACAGTAAGGGTCATTATACCCATATAAAACAACAAGAGTCATCATGTATGTATATCATCGTAAGGGTCTCCATGACTATATCACATTTATAAAGGGTATCTATTCCTGTATAGTATTATAATGAATATCATGAATATATGCAGTCACAATAACACGAGGGATGCCATGTTTGATATCATTTCATATTGGGTCGACATGCCTATATCACATAAATATATGGGACTCTATACCATGTCATTATTAATTATCAAGGGTTTCCATCCGCATACATCATAATCCTTGGATTTAATATAATCTAATAGATAATTCATAAATCACTACAATTTAATAATAACAAGGGCATAACCATTTTTTCCATTTAAATGGGTGAGGTGGGAATACCACTCACCAATATTCAATACATATTAGATAAATATATGTGTTAGACATCATATAATAAAACTATTTTCCATTTCATTAATGTTACCACAATATATGGGTCCTTCCTAACCATTTATACAATGGTTAACCATTTAATTATTTGTATCCACATTTTAAAGGAGATCGGAACATCGCAAGGGGTTACCGCCTTTGCAGGGGACCTAAGAAGGTCATAAGGTTCTCAATTAAGGTTACTATTTAATGGATGGTTAAATTTAGTAAAAAAACATGGTGAAAATAGCATGCTAAACAATTAAACATATTATTAAACATCACAACTTGAGTGTTAAACACTAGACCACCTACCTTGAGCTCACAATACTCTCTTTGTCTAGTGTTGGCCCTTGGTTTGGCCGGGATCAAGAGAAAATGAAAGAACATATTAATTAATTAAAAATAGGGCATATTATCCTCCTCCTTGATAAATCCATTGAGAGAAATAAAAATAGAGAAAGTAACAAGATGATCAAAGAACATATTGACATAGATCCAATGATAATAACAAAGATCTAATTAGTGTTAGGATGGATAATATATCAATGAACCTATGAGGTCAGATGCTTGATAGATTGAAATGGTTGAATAAGGCCTCCTCTAAACAAAGGAATGAAAAAAAGGAAGGGTTGAATTATATTACATTTAAGGGAAAAATGGTAAGTTTACCCTAAATATCTGGGTCACACGGTTTCATTACATGGTTGGATAAACTGTGAAACAAATGTTCACCTCCCACTCTCTAAGGAGGGACCCCACATGGTTTCATGTGCATGGATTGTGTTAGGTCTAAAAGGGGCCAAGGTACCCGGAGGGGGGGGGGGGGATGAATCAGGGTATGGATATTCTTTTAAAACAAATTTCAAGCCCACAAGATCATGACCTCTTTATTATAAGGGTCACTTATTATGCTCTTTAATGTTAATGTTGATCTAATTATTTCCAATTTTATCTTATCATAATGAAATGAAAGTAAATAAATAAAGCATTCATAAGTAAATATTGACTTTTACTTGGTTCACCCTCAATAGGCTACATCTAGGGACCATAAATTGACATGGTGCCGATTATACCAGATTCGATAAGGCTCACTGCCAATAATGATGCTCGGGCTAGATCACTTCTATGCCTAGGACCATGGAAATTAAAAGATATAGGGTCTTCCCACTGCATTCCCAAGGGTCACTACCTATGTATTTTTCTCAAGGTCACTACTGGTCTAAAGGATCACCGTCTTCCTCTTGCTTTTCTCACTTCTCTTGGAAGGGATCCACTCACTGTTTATGGACTTATAGGTCTCTTAATTTGCATGAAAGAACACATACTAAAATATATATGGATGATCTATTGAAGTCCCATTTTTACCTAGAGATGAAATCAAATTTTCCACATGCTATTACTTTGAAGAAACTAATTTCGTGAACTATTTTAGTCCCTTTGAAAATTACCTTAAATCTTCTGCGCACCGCCTAGAGCGAGTGCTTCATGAAAAATATTTTCATCCCTAGACTATCCCTAATTCTTGGAATGATTATTTCTTTGTGAACTACCTCTCATTCACAAACCATTTTCCTTTTATCTATAGGGAGCCTCACAAACCCTTTCACGAACTGTCCCTATGAACTACCTCCTATGGAGAAATGATATCCCATAAACTACTTCACCTTTCATGTAATTCTCTGTCATGAACCACTTCACATATTAGAATCCTCCCCCATGAACGACTTCATAATTTTACAAACTCTTCATAGTGAAATGATATTTTATAATGTAATTATCTCTTATTAATTACTGGATTAGAGTTAATTATATAAGAAAATAGATCGAAAAATCCCTCTAATAAAATTTCTTCAAATTTTCGATGTAGTACAGTTTTTACCACGGAATGTGCTATGTAGTATGCATAACATCTTTCTTCCTTCGCAACAGCCGATCTCTTTTCCAGATGGACAAACTTTTCTTTTTCTCAAATCTCTGAATCCTTTCTACAAATGATGATCCATTCCATGAACGACAAGCCTTTAATGGACGAGCAAGCCTCCCGCAAACTGCTTCTCATATGCAGTCTATGTATCATCCGTTGTAGTACATATAGCACTACTATACGTAAATTTTCCACTGCTGAATTTCATTCTCTGTTCCACGAAACCCTTTTTGCAACCTGCGAACTGTGCTTCACGATCTATAAACCATGAACCATTTGCGAAAAAATGCTTCTTTTTCCAAAAAAAAAACTCCAGATTTGGAGGCCCACAAATTTGGAAAACACTGGGAAACGTTGCCACATTAATAAAATTCTTCAACAACATCAACTATTCTCATTTGCGGTAATATGAAATTTTCAACAAACATAATCACCCCAAAACACCGAGAGGATGCCTAGAGGGATTTTTACCAACAGTTAGACTAAACATGCAAAAACTATGCTTCATGCTTTACTAAAAACTGTAGGTACCCAAGAACGGGCATAAATCATAGGCTACATGGTTTCCTAAAATCATTCATCCTCTTTAGGACATCTATTGATCCCTCGTACAGTTATTCAAACCATATAGAATTGGTCGTACGATTTCTACTAACCATGTAACATAGTTTCCTTCCACAAATATTGATCCCGCAGGCTCTGTATAAGATCTAGATACCCTAAAAACTCTCATGACCTCACTATGAACCCATATTAGGTCTAAATAAAAGAGTTAGACTAAAAGTTAAAGGATCTATACCTGATATAAAATCAGACTTCTTATATTTTAATACTTATTCATAGTAAAATAGAATTCTATTACTTTCTAATTCCCATTATTAGTGATAAAAAAATCAGAAAAAGTGGTATCAATGTTAGGTTAGTGTAAAAACTATATAGAGAATAATAGATGATGACATTATTCAGGTTCTAGTGAATTTTATAAAGGTTCTATAACGATCCATGACATCACCACATCATTAGTCAATATTGACTATTGATACCATTTTTACCATGTATTGATCAATTAGTGTTTGTTTTTGATATTCCGGCAGTCTATGCCCCTATTTTCAACCATTCAAGATGCAATAATAATTTTTTTAAAAAAAATTCCACTCCCTTTTCACATAATTAAAATTCAATGGAGGGGTCATGAATGGGAAGGATGATAATGTTGACTTCCTAAAACTACCCCATCTAGAAGTCTCTAATGGAATATTTAATTATTTAAAAGGAAATTTATGAACCTATTGAGAGAAAGGTTGTCAATATCAATGCCATCAGGGAAGCCAATTGGAAGAAATTGAAAAAAAGTTCATCCCAATCTTCCAATGGATCGATCACAAAGTCAACCACCACATTGCTCAAGAAACTAGTATATATGAACATTGGATGAAGTTGGAGAATACACACCAATAAAATACCACTTGAAACATGATTCTCTTGTTAACCCATTTTCTGAATATTTTAATACATGATTGAATATCTATATCCAAACACACCCGTGGTTTGTAAAGTCTTATAAATTAATTGGTGGTTGTATTTAAGACTTTGGATGATAATGATTAGGAAAAACCCCTAATTTATATACATCCTGATAGCCGAGAAAAGTTTGTTTTCTCCATTAGATACTTAGTTTTCAATTGAAAAATTACTATTGAAATAGTAAAGGATGCATTGTTCAATGAAGAGGCCCAAATAAAGGATGTGAGTTACTACCAGATGCGATTTAAAACGAGATGAAAACTTTTTTCCAAGAGAAGCAAGGTAGATTACAAGGAGGTGGTTGAGGGGAAGGAAGTAGTCGTGGAAGAAGGAGTACAGGATATTTTATAGATGATAGGTGGATAAAATAAAAAATCTACCATAGTCGCATCATGGTAATCTTATAGAAGAACTGTAAAATGATACTACAAAAAAATGGAAAATGCAGTGACTAAAAAATCAGAAATGGACATGCACATGTGACTATCAGTACTGAATTTCCAATTTTCTCCAAATATAAAGAAGATAATTTCTTTTACAGATCATTCTAATACATAGAATGGGTTTTCAATACTACAAAATCATAACATGTAACTTTGAATTGTGATTATTTTTTAACATATCAAGCTTGTGACATTGGAGAAGTTAATACGGAGAATTATATTTTAGTGGAGATTACTAGATTGGGTGATATTTATGTTGTGATGAATAAGATATAAAATTACCTTGAATGATGTTCAAGAGATTCTAAGACTATGAATCATATTTTTATTATGAATATCCTTTTATAGTTAAGGATATGAAAACATCTTCTAAAATGTTTCATGAAAGATGATGAAAGGACATATCAGGATCTCTTGAGTAAACATATACCGTATTTTGTAAACAAATATTTTGAATATATATGAATAAAACCTCAAAATTATAGAAGGAGAATCATCATCAAATTTTTGGCATATAAGACCCAACCACATTATTAAAAGAGTGTTATCAAAAATGATAAATAATAAGTACATCAGTGTTGAAAATGATGCATCACTTGATCCTTAAAAAAACTACTTAAACATGAATAAAAACAAAGCCTCGTAAAATAATAATTCATTGAGGAGATCATAGTTACTAGATCTAGTCCACTATGATACATGTGGTCCCATGGATGTAAAATCACTGGGAGGTAACAGTTATTTCCAAAACATTATTTATGATTCATCTCAAATGTTTTGGGAGTTATTATTATGAACAAATGACCACGTATTGGATTATTTTAATATATATTTTACATAATGACAGGATGTGAATATGGAAGGAAGACGAATTTTCATCATTCATACAACATATAAGAGTAAAAAATTAGGGTGTTTGATTCCCATTGTAGGATTAAATGAATTTTACATGAGTGGAAGTTCCCAATAATGTAAAAACACAATAGAGTTAAAGAAAGGATAAAAAACTATCATGGAGAAGGTTTGGAGCATGATGATATTGGATAAATAGCCTATTACATTCTAATAAGATGTTTTTATAGTTTCATACAACCACATCAATAGATCCCAACAAGTCCCCCTAAAATTTAAAATTACATAGAATATATGGATCGATACACATCCCACTTAATCTCATTTACAAGTATTCAGATGTTTATATTTGTCACATGTATCTATTGATCTTAGGTAGAATATTGATGAGTTATTTAATCCATGAATATTCATTAGTTAAGGAGATGATTAATTCATATACAAGCTTTAGGACCCAATGGATGAGAAGGTGATCAAAATCAGAGATGTCTCGTTACATGAGAATGAAACGACCATTGACATTCCATCCAAGTTTACTTTTTTTATTTTATAACACTTTCATGGGGATAGTGAGAACCCTCACAGAAAAACAGATCAAACATCAATGAAAACTACTGACTTATTAAACACAAGTTTAATGTGATTGAAATCTCCATCCCTCAATAGTTTTCAGGGAATGGAACTTACCTATAATTCTAGATCATTATATATGTTGTATTCATAGTGACTTTCTAGATAATCCCAAGCTTTCAGATAATCTGATTTACAGATATTCTCCATATTGAATCCTCTAATCAATATACAATCTTGATTTTCAATCTATTTAGCTTGCTCTGTGGAGTGGGATCAATCTATCCATCATTTGATCGATGTCTTCCCTTGTTTCCTTGATCACTAGGACAACCTCCTTCATTTCTTCACCATAATGCTTCAGAAGATCCTTATGAGAATCTAGATCCTCTCACTTTGGGCACTGCAAGCCATCAAGAGATCCTGCAGCACATTTTTGTCCATGAGGAGTAGTATCCTCCATCACCAGCAAAGTCTCTGCGGATAGCAGATGCATATCATCTTATTGGCCATCTGCCTTTGAGGCTCCTTTCAATTGGAATTGAGGCTCTGTGGAACCCACCTAATGAGCCTCGTCTCCTACTTCTGGATGGATCTCTTGCTCCTCAAATATATCCTCTTTCTTGGCTGTCTGAGTCTCCATCGTTTTAGGAAGATTGGAGTAGTCCTTCTAGCCCTTAGGTCCCATCTTCTTAGAAACAACATAACTCTCTAGGTCCTTGTTTTCCTTATTCCCTTTATTACTTATTTGGTGTTGCAATACCTTTCTAATCCCTCCCAAGATATTTTCATCTGAGGGTTGTCCATATCCATCATACTCAGCCTTAGAGTGACAGTTTGAGTTTCATTCAAGTTATCCCTATAACATAAACTCTCAAATTGGTTGTCTAAATTGAGGCAGGACAATGTCCTCTCCGAGTTGTCTGTCTGACTAGTAATCAGAGCCCTTCCTACAACATGTGTAGGGATCTCCCACTTTTTCCTACCTTGTCCTTACCCTCTCCTATAGAATGTATCACCCTATCAATTTTTTTATTATCTCCAACACGCACAACCTCCACATAGGATGGATGAAGACTCGCCCCATCTTTGGTATTTTGACTAGCAGCTCCAGTAGAGTACCCTGGGTCCTGAGACTGAGAATTGTATGTATACAAAGATTTCTCAACCACCACACTTGGCTGAGCATTCTGAGAAAATGATTTTCTTCTTGGAGGACTCACCAAATCGCTCCGCAACCTGTTAATTATCTCTGATACACTTGGTTCTGGAGCTAAGATTTTGATTGGTTTTTGCTTCATTGCTCTATCTGAACACTAGGTGAATTCAGCCTTAACCTTCCCCTTACTAGGGACCACACATTAATCAACATTACCTACACCAGTACTAACATGTAGTTTACCATCTTCATCAACCTGGTTACTGCTTCTCGAATCCACATCTATGCACTGGTCCACTGCCAGAATAGCTGTACAGAAACCTGGAACACTTGGCTCTTCTATAACCCAGACTTTCAGACTGAGAGTGTTCACCACATACAAGACATCGGAAGGGATTTCATCCCCACCACTACCCTGATGATTTGAATTGTTGAAAAAGTCCGCATTATCCAGGCCACCTAAGTAGTTGCGATGACATATAAAGGTATCATGACCCAGGTGACGAAAACCAAAGCTAAATGAAACCAAGGCATCGTAACAAACCTTTGTATTCCATCAGAGATCTCCTTAAATCTCAATGATAATAGAGTCCAGCGATTCCTATGAAACATCAACTTTTATGCAAATTCTCGGGTAGACTGGATGACATACAGAGCTGGTGCGGGCGTCCGAATAGAGGTAGCGACCTAACATATTTTCTATTAATGGTAGAATTTACAGATTTGGGAAATGTAATGGAAGACCTAGAAGCAAAATATATAGCACAGAGAATGGGGGGTCGCACACGAGATGAAAATCGATGGACCATCAAAATAAATTAAACCTGAAACCCTCCACGACTCTCGGAGCATTGGCCCAAGTCAGGATCATATCATCCTCAAATGAAAAACGAAACTGAATGTGTTTTGAATCTAAAAGACCGACAACCACCCAATCCTAGAGCTTCAAAGTAGAGAAAACGAACCTGTTGAAGGCATCTACGAAAAGTAATTTCTTCCCAAAGTGGGAGACCAGGGTATGATCCTGCTACACCGATGAATTCGTGAACTCCAAGGGAGAAATCATAACTGAAGGAACTCCATTCATACAAGAATGGTCTTTAGGGCTCACTTCGATTGGGGGGTGTCGAGAGAGATAATACAAGTTAGTGATGGGGGAAAAATAATGTTTGCACGATGGAAATGGAATCGAGGGAGGAACAACGAACCCACTCCTTGGATGAAGCATGCCGTGGAGGGATACTTTTTGGCAGCAGACCGAGTCATAATAGAGGGGGATATTGTGTTGTGGGAGAATCAAAATTCACCACTATAAGTAAGAAATATATTCATATGAAAATTATAATTGTGTGATTATTGAACATAAAATTTCATTGGTTTGAAGATCATCATGAAGGAGTATTCTATCAATAAAATATTTAGAGTCAGATTACTTGTTTCTAATTCATGAAGGGGATTCATAAGGATACTAAAAATAAATATCTAATCTTTAAAAACTCAATTGGATGCATTAAATGGAGGATGATATGGATTAATTGAAAAAATTTATATACATATGATTTGGTGGATCTACCCAATGGTAATAAGGAATTAACAAACAAATGGGTGTTTGGGTCAAAAAAGGATGGTAGTAGAAAGGAGGCCAAGCATAAAGATTTTTTAGTGTTCAAAAGATTTTTTCAATAGAAAGGAGTTAAATATGATGATATTTTTTCAACCATGCTGATGATGGATTCAATCAGATTTATTTTTGGATTGGTGGCTATCTTAGACCAAGAGATTGATCAGATAGATGAGAAGAAAAATTTTGTTCATAAAAACCTCACTGATGAGATATATATGAACCATTCTGAATGTTTCATGGTTTTTGGATAAGAAAAACTCATGTGAAATCTGAATAAGAGCTTGTGTGGCTTAAAATAATGTCTAATAAAATGATATAAGAATATTTAATTATTCATAGTGATTCATGTCTATATGCGAACATAGGATGAACAGTGTGTTTACATATAAAGATTTCGGGATGGTAAATTCATTTACTCATATTTATATTGAGAAAACTATTATCATTTGGAAGGAAGAAAAGAAATATCTATTAGTTGCAGAAGGATTTAACCACTTATTTTGATATGAAAAATATGGGAGCCGATCAATGGATTTTGGGGATACAGGTTAGTCATGATAGAAATAATAGGTGGTTATGTCTATCTCAGGAGAAGAATGTTGAATGTGTTATGAAATGTTTAAACATGGATAGAGACAAACCAGTGAGTATTCCTCTTTTGAGATATACGAAGATGATAAATATTTCATTTCCATAATATAAGGAATAAATCTAGGTGATGGAGATGATACCATACTACATGGAATTTGGAATATGTATGTACTCTATAGTGTGTACAAGTCCAGAAAATTCCCATGTAGTGGTGACCGTGATTTTATTTCTCTCCAATCCCATGAAGTAGTAATAGGATATAGTAAAGTGGATTCTAGTAAAGTGGATTCTACAATATCTTATTGGAACATCAAAGACATGTCTCAGCTATTGGGGATATGGTACACTCTTGGAGGGATATACATATGTAGATATGGGTGAGGATCCTAATTGCATGAATTATAAATTTGGATATACCTATAATCATATAGGAAGAGTTGTATCATGGAAGTTTAAGTTACAAAAGTGTATTTCCATACCAATGGATGAAGTATAGTAAATTTCCACTATAGGGGATGGGAAAGAGATTCTATAGTTAAAAAATTATCTCTTGGTGCTTGGAATTAGCTAGAAGGAGAAAGGGTTTATCGCAATAGTCAAAGTGCTTTGGACATAAATAAAATATCTATTTATCTTTCCAGAAAAAAACAAAAAAAGTTTATATCATTAGACACACAAGGTGATAAATCAATAACTATTATGACTTGTTAAGATAAAAATGAAGGAGAACCCAATGGATACACTGAAAATTTGGTTTCTTAAGAGAATGTGGACATTTGAAGTCGATATAGTATATTTTATTTATTAAGGGAGAATTTATGGAGTTTTACAACTGATAATTTAATTTTATTCCTCTTCCACACATCTTATTTTTATGGATTTCATTGATTGGGTTTAATAGGAATAATTTCATTCCAATACATTAAACATTATTAATGAATTTTAATCAATTAATATGTGTTATGCATGGATATATAAGGATTCCTTTAGGTTATTCCTTGGATCATAAAATTTAAAGCAGGAGAGAAACTTTTTACTATGTTGGAGAGCCTTAAGAGCTACAAGTGAGAGAAAGAAATGGAGGAGTGGGTGGGGGGTGGTGATTGTAATCCATGTTCTTATTAAAATAAAATTTTATTGTCTTCACATTACCTTAATTAGTAATTTGTAAATCAAAAAAATTCCACAAGTAGGGGAGTCTGATGACTTCTATTTGGTAATATTTATAAAAAATACATTTGATGAAAATAGATGTCACAGTGGCTCATTAGTTCAAGGTAAAAATTTCCAAACATTATTCATTTCTAGTTTCAGATAGTTTCATTTATCTTTCATAGAGATATTGGTTATGATTTCTTTATCACTTCTAAAACACATAATAAGAGTTAATAGATCACTATAAATCCCAACAATGGTATTATAACTTATCATGTTTTTAGAATCTAAAAATCAATCTAGAAATAGAGATTCATGAAATCATAATACATATCATAAATCTATCATAAAATAATTTTTTTTTGGTAATAGTCAATTCAATCATGGATTTCCATATGGAGATATTGTAAGTAGTGACATAGTGAAAATCTCAGAGATTTGTGTAGGTCATAGCATATGACTCCTACCTATCATATTCAATGATAGCACCACACAGGGTTTATAAAATTGAGTGTCACCAATATGATATCTCTAAAAATTGTAAAATATAGTATGTGATATCATAGGGGTGGAACGGGCTATCAGTCAAAAATACGATCGATAGTGACATATATCGTTTTATCCATCATATATTATGATTAAACATGGGCCATAGTATATGATTATGAGTTGTATCCTATGATTCAATTTAGATCATAAAATATGATTTGTATAGAATATTTATTTTTATTTAAAATTAAATTATGTATTGGATTTTATTATTTAAGAATTTATTATAAATAATGATAAGAAGTATTTTGGGGATAATTTTAAATTTATAATGTGTTTATAAATTAATTAATTATAAATAGTTTATAATTAATTAATAATTTTTTATGAAAAAATTATTATTAAATATTCCTCAATATTAAGTATTGATATTATATATACCTTTTACCTTATTATACAGAAATCATATGACATAGAAATAATGTTTTTAATTAAAAATCAAAAAGGTAAATTTAGAAAGTGTTTATAAATTACAAATTTTGGATTAGTTAAAGTGTTTATATTTTAAGACCTTGAATTATTAATAATTCTTAATTTGAATCGTTCAAATTAAGGGCTTTATTTGGGATATTATTTAAACTACATATAAAGAGTTTTGATAATTGATTTTTTCAAGGTTTAAATTATATTATGTATGTGATATTTAGAATATGAAAAATATTTACATAATATAAATTAGATTTATTTTTTTAACAATTCATAAAAATAACATATATTTAAGGTGAAATGTCATATATTGAATAATATAAAAGAGTTCATATTATGAAATGATAATAAAGTGTTTATATTCAATATTATGGAATTTATATATTGAATAGATAAATTATAAAGTGTTTATAATTAGATTTTATTCATGAATTGTTCATAAATATTGATCTCTTGTTTAAATTTCTGAGTTATTCATTTATTTAAAAGTTATTCCCTTATTCATTATTCATGGATATTTATTGTTTATATTTTTAATATTTGAATACTTTAGCTTAAATTTTAAATTTTCTATATATATTATTATACATATATATAAGAAGATACATTTTATGTATGATGATGGATTTAATTTCCATCTTCCATGAATTCAATTTGTAATTAAAGTTATTATCTTGATTTCTTTGGATATAGCTTGTACATATTAGGTATTATAGTTATGATGAATTATAATATCTCTTGATCAATGTATTATTGGGTATAGGGGATTTGGGTTGGAATTACCATTAGCCTGTAGGAATATTCCTTATTCTAGAGAGGTGAGGGACTAATTATGGCTCCAAGATTACTCATGAGGTAAATTTTAATTTCATAAAATCCAAAAAAATTATATAAAATAGTTTATTATACCTTCTTCATGAGATGAATTTGCATGTTTATAAATATTGTTTTTCATTTATTTTTTATTGAGTAACATAAAAATTGAGTTATGTAAATAGTTAAAAATCAATATGGTTTGAAAATATTGATTTGGTAGAAATAAGTGGATTAAAAACTATATCATTATAATAATTTAAACATGAAAGGAATAAAATGAGATAAAATGATGAGATTAAATCACCATCAACACATTAAGTATTAGATTCATTCCAAAGCGACATTTTTTAATACCTTGATCATCCAACCTGGTAGTTTCACACAAAAGTAGAGTTCCCCTGGATTGTGTTGTGAAATGAAATAAATTAATGGTTAGTTTCATTCCAAATTAGAGTTCCCATTCTTGATGTTTGATATTTGTTACAAATGACTGGGAAACTATGAGGGATATGATACCATGGGAATATAGTTGGGTTTATCCATATGATAGATTAGGAAAATATTTGTTATCTCAACTATCAAAGAGAAATATATGATTTGATTGGGATAATACCCTACCTAAATAACTAAACGATGTTCTTCATTCCAAATTATGGAAATTTTATTAATGAAATATGGATATTTTCCCACTAATGGATATGATGATTTTAAAATGGCTCATCCTTTTAGTGGGAGTGAATTTAATTAAATTTATTATTAAATATTTCTAAGAAATGATACTCATATGATAAAAATTTATATTTTAGATAATGGATTCATCATGATTATTAAACATAGCCTTGAGATATATCTTATATAAATGATAATCATAATTTACGAAACACCTATGATTGGTAACTTAAGAAATGTTCATAAGTAACGAGAAATTTTATAATTTAGGGAAATGCTATCCTAAGCATCCAAGTGTTGAAGTTGTTAAACGAGTGAATCTAAATAATTATGAGAATTATAAAATGGTTAACCTGGGGTTTCAAAGTAATTAAATGAATAAGGACCTTATGAATATTTATTCTCATATACTCAAACATTTTGGGTAATATAATGATACTCAATATGACTTAGTGTACTAATTACATAGTGAGACAATTGGTTTATTTAAAGCTTATTCTTGTTAAGTAAATAATTGTATTATCATTTATGGAAGTGTAATAATAATATGAATGAGTTCAAGGAAATGTTTACTCTATATTCTAAAATTTTTAGTAAAAATGAATTGGATAGGTGACGTCTAATTTCTGGTGAAATTATATGTGGGTTAAAGTTATAACTAAAAGATGAAAAGTTAGTTTTATATTATAATAATGTTTTTAAAGGTATCCAATCAAGGTAATTTGAACCTAGTGTCTTAATATATAAATATTAATTATTCCAAAATACTTAATTATTTGAGATACCCAATGCAGTTTACGAAACTCCATGGAATATCTATGTTAGGTGTCAATGTTATATAAATTTATTCTTTATTTTGAATGATATGTGATACCCAATATTTATTTTATATGTTTTTAAATATATAGTAATTAAAAATCAAGGGTATATTTAATAGAGATTATATTTTTCATTCAGTTGATGAATCAAGGAGTTTAAATATCAAATATTTGAATGTAAAGTAATTTTTCTAGCATAGATGGGTTTATGAAAAGGATGTGAAAGTTAATCTAAATTCTCTTATATGATAAGAAAATGTATTCATTAATTTTTTTTTTAAAATGAGATGATTAATTGTATAAACATGGTTTATTTCAGTCCTTTTATCAAGTTATCTACCCTGATAGGGGGTGAATCTGGTTATTTCATTATGATCCTTGTTTTTGCGATCCTGTTCTCTCAACATGTGGAATAATTTAATCACTTAATGTATGTCTCTATATATATAATAAATAGGTAAAAGAAATAGATGAATTTAATTGGTTTACCCACATTGGGATATTTCCAAGGATCATGAATGAATATATTCCTATCACCAATCAAAATAAAATATCACTGCTTCAACGTTTACAAGTTTGGAGTAGTCTCACTACCCCTCCTTGTTCACTAACATTAATGATTGGAAAGATAACCACTCTACTAAACTAGGGAAATTAATTATCTTATTGATTTATTATTCTTATTCATAGAATAATGATATAAATATTTACCATAGATTGTGTTTATTCTTCAGCACAGTTGGTTCCAACTTCCAGTGAGATATTAGAACTCTTAGTTCACAATATAATTTGAACACTTCTTTCTAGATGGGATTTAGAAATTATCATTGATCTACCTATATATTATATGAATCTACCAGATCTAAACCAAATCCCCCTTTAAATACTCTTTTCAATTTCCATTCACAACTTTATAATGAATTCATGAAGTTTAAGTCAATCATTGCAAACTACAAACATCAACAAAATTATGGTTACAACTACTATAAAAAACCTGATTGTTGAAATTACTAATTTATATATTTTCTAACTCAAACTCTACAATATATTTTAACATTTAATGGTGATATAACCTTAGTTTTTTTCCTAAACACAATAATCACCACTCTTGTTTCCTTCTCTTATAGACCATTTAGCACAAGCAGAATTCCACTAAACAACAACCTCCGACAAGGCCATTGGGAGACTCCCCATGGTACAAAATTAGATTCCCAAACAACAATGATCTACTCCATGATTGTATAATTAATCTTCATATCTCAGAGGTGGATTCAAATTCCTCTATTCTTAGTGAAATAGAATAATTAAATTCGTTTGGATATTTTTTATGGATGAATTCCTAGATTAAAATACCCACCACTACAAGTGTGGTCACCAACTCTATCTATAACCAACACAAAATGAACTGTATGAATTCACAATAGCATTGTCAAACCCATGTGGAAGTAATTATTGTCCAATTTTAACAAAACAAAAAAATAATACTTTTTTTTAAAATGAATAAAACTTCTAGGAAAACATACTCTCAGATTTATCAACAAACACAACCAAACGAATGCCTAAGCAAGAAGTTTTTCAAATAATGTCCCCCTTTGGGATTGTCAAAAGCACCCAAACACAAAAACATCCAAATACTCCAAGAAAACACATCACAATCATTATTAAATTTTTAGAGTCATAACTCAATGATTAAATACTCACCAAATCTAATCCACATGTGGAATGCTCAATATGAGAAACCAGATTTTATTGAAAATATTATCATGAGAACATAACTGGAATCCATTATCATAAATACACCATCCCAAAAAAATATCCCCCTTGGTTCGTTGTGAGTTAATCTCTCCCCCTTTTAAACACACTTTCATAGATTCTTCTTGAAGATATCTCTCCACCCTTGTCAATGAACTCAAAGTTTCCACTTCTTTAAAAGGTTGAATAAGAGGTTTTGAAATATAACAAAGAAATTAAAAATAGTATCATACATTGACTTTGAGAGAAAATATATAGGAGGAGGGGGGTGTTATTCATTCTCCATCTTGGTATATGGATTTGGTTAGACTATAAGAACCAACCAATGCTTTTCAAATTCCACCTTGGGTATGAAATTTGTAATTAAATCTATAGTGTCCACCTATTTTGACAAATACTATAATTTCACCAAAATTTGATCAACATTATAATTTAAAAAATGATACTTAATCTAAAGGTTATATTCTCTTGAATCATGTATGGAATTTTTTATAAGTCTTATATCAGTCATGTTGTCACACATAATTAGAATAGGAGATCTAATTTTAATGGAAATTCCTTCAATCTATTATTTCAAACTTTGAAATTGAGTTCAGGATTGAGTTTCCACAATATACTCTGCCTCTATAGTGCTTAATTATATACAATCCCATATCATTATGAATCACAAAATTCAATATTTCCTAAGATATAATGCATCACCAGAGGTTTATTTTTGATCATAAATCAAACCATCCCAATCCACATAAAAAGATCCCAACAACTACTATTATTAGTTAGTATACTAAAACAAAATATATTACACCGTGCGATTGATATAAGTAATTATCATTTTCATATATATCATGTGTCTTTATTTGGGACAGCTTTGATATCATGTCACTTGACATATGAAAAACACAATATCTTATTGAGTGGAAGTCAAACAGAGTAAATTACAAATGATTTGTCTATAAAGTGTGATATCTACCTCTTTTCCTTTTTAATTTTTTGATAATTTTTTCTGAGTCCCAAATAGAGTTTCCATCAGTCTCATACCATCCATATAAATTTTTTTCAACACCTCCTTGGAATATTTTATTTGAGATATGAAGATCTAATCCTTTCATTTAATCACCTATAATCTAATGAAGAATGAAAATTCAAGAATAAGATACATCTCAAATTCGAACCTAATAAGATATGAAAATTTCTTGCATTGGATATTATCTGAGCCTTAAAATATGATAGCATACACATAAACAAGCACCATAATCCACTTTTCATTTTATTTCTTGACATAGAGGTGGTGGTCGACCCATCCCCTTTGAATTCCAAGATTCATCAAATATTTTTCCAACATTGAGTACCAAACCGTTCTGTCATGACCCGTCCTCGGGACCCGTGTCGTGACTACCCCAAGCCCGCCTCCCATAGGCCAGGGGCTAGTGACTAGCACCAAGGCATAAATCCTGAAAAAAGGGGAAGGCATTGCCTTTATAAAGTAAACAAACACAACAGAGTAAGCATGAAAAAGTAAACACTATTTAAAACTGGGTACAATAGGAAGTGAAGAAAGTAAATTTGCGAGAATACAAACTCAATATGAATGTAAATTACATCTGGAAAAAAAGTACAACAACTGAAAGTAAAGTAGCAACATCGAGCCATCCACTAGAAGTCCCACCTAAAGGGTGGGTACATATAATCTCCTCAGCTCCACGGTCCAGTCGTCCACTCCGTGTACGTCTCACCCAGTGGTCCACCTCCAGGTACCGACCTACTCCACAAGCCTCAACCACTATCAGCATTGTCCGTCGTCTGCATCCAACACAACGTAGTGCAGGCATAGCCCGTGCATGGGTGAGTATAATCTACTCAGTATGGACCCCGAGACCCCTGAAGTTCTCCCGAAATCCACAAAGGATAATCCAAAAAGGAAAGATATAATCATGAAATAACAACCAACACTACTGAGGTATATGCCCATACATATACCTAAGTCATAATTCCCGTTCGGCTCCAACATCCGAGCCCAAGTTCAATCACGTCCACATAGGATAGTAAGTCAATCATATAGAAGATATTGATTAAAATTCAAGACTAAGCTCACATAGGTATACTAATTCGTAAGGTGATAGATATGATCAGATGTAGCCACTAATACATCTAAGCTGGGACCCACGTAGGATACAAAAACCTGCTAAGCTCTTGGACCCACATAGGATACAGACCAGCTACTCTACCAGACCGACGTAGGATAGCATGAACAGAGACAAACACTGCCATACCCATGTTGGATACAAGAATTGTAGTCATCATCGTCGAACCCACGAAGGATTTCAGTACGGTCATCATCACTGCCGAACCCACGGAGTATTTCAGTGCAGTCTTCATCGCTGCTCAACCCACAGAGGATTTTAGTGCAGTCTTCATCGCTGCCGAACCCACGGAGGATTTCAGTGCAGTCTTCATCATCGTCGCAGTTGTAGCCAGCTCTAGGGTTCTCGCACACAACATGCTCGATTCCGGGAGGGTCCGCTCCACGAGCCAAGGGGGTCGATACATCAAATGACACGTAGTCCTAATTTGATGTATCCCAAGGTTCCATCTCGAAAAGAGGAACTCAACGTGATAGAAGGTGCGTCAATCGGACGCCCGGTCTAAGAGTTATTGGCTTTTTCGTTCCAAGGGCCCTGTTTGTTTTTAAGTAAAAACCAACCCTACCACACTCCAACTGTGTTCAAACCTCTAGCGGAGTAATCCAGAAGGTCCTTCTCACTAAGAGTAATCCAACAAAGTCGACGGAACGTCAATCGGACGTTCGGAGCTCATGTTATAAGCATTTCTGCTCCGAGGGCCCGGTTGGTTTCGTTCTCGAACCAACCCTGCCATACCCAAAGTTCTCCAAAACCATGAGTGTAATATACAGAAACGACAGTCTCAATCCAATGATCACATCGCAATAGATGGTGCATCAATCGAACGTCCGTAGCCAATGATATGGGAAAAATGACGAACCTCACTGGTTTTAGGGGTTTTCGGGCCCGGACCGACACGGCCCAAGACCCCCTGGGTCAGCCCAAACCGGGTCACCCAGAACCAGGTCCGGCCCATTAGGGCGCGGCCCGGTCCATCCGGCGCGGCCCGGCCCAGTCGGCCCAGCCCGACCCGGTGCGGCTGGTTGGCCTGGCACGGGCGCGGCCCGGTGTGACCAGGTCATTGCTGGTCAAGCCGAGCAGAAAGGGGGGAGACTTCCCCCTTGATTGAAACTGTAGCCCCATGTGGGATCGCTCCTTTGCCAGCTGGGGGTTACGACCCCTGGTATTCCATCCAAAATGGCCGGCCCGGTCCGGCCGGCCGGTTCTGCCTCCGCGGTACCTCGCGGTCCCGCCCCTCCGAGGTGTCGGCGGCCTGCGGTTCTGGCTGCCCCGCCTTGCATCGCCGAGGATTTGAGTCGTGGCCCTGTCCGACCAGCACGGCGTGACGGCACCGTGCCCTTCCGCCGTGGCCCCGCTCCGGTCGTGACCTCTTTGTGGTTCTTTGACGCGGGGCAACAGCACCACGGCTTTGTTCGGCCTCAACGGCGTTTCGTGATAGCGCCACAATTCTTCTTTGATTCTATGTGGTGTCATTGCACCGCGCTACCTTTAATCGTGCCACGACAAACACAACATCAAAGGGGGAGGAGGGTCGGCTGTGTTCGGGCGGTCTGACCTCCTCCAGTTAATCCGATATCATGCGGCTAAAGAAAAAAAAGACGTTTGGACGGAAAATAATATTCGTGAACTAAATCAAAACCCATAGGTCCATAAAGTCGTCGAACGAGGTTTGTCGCGGGAAAGGGACATCGCGGAAGATTCCATCGCGGAAGGAGTATCGTTGGCATTGTGGTACACGACGTCGTGGTACACGACTTCATGGAGAAGAGGACCGTCAGTGTCGCGGTACACGGCGTCGCGTCGTCGATCTCTGAGGAATCAGCGTTATTCTTCGTCCTTCCACGAAGGTCGACATTCTTCGTCGGTGACGGTGTGTTCTTCGCGTTCTTCAAGGAGGAAGATGAAGATTTCAAGGCTTGAGCAATTCCTCTCCAACCTTCTCACACAACGAAATAATCCTTAAAGAAATTAGACTTTGTCTAATTTAATTAACACACACTAGCCAACATTCAATTCGAAATTCAAAATGAATTCAAGAATTGATTTCATTGAATAACTTAATTCACTTCATTAATTAATAGAGTTGACTTGGAATTTATTAAGGGGGTGCGGGTGTGTTACAAAAATAATGGGGGTTTGAGGAAGTTGAAAAGGTGGGGATCGTGTGGGCCCCACCTCACTTATATCCTATAAAGAGGGGTTATGATATAGTGGGTCCCAACTCAACTTCCATAAGTAGGATTAAACTACTTAGAACATAAAACAAAAATTGTTTCACAACTTTTATTTTATTCATTAGTTAACCCTTTTTTTAAATGACCACACCCGAGCAAACACAACTCCAGAAAATGTGTTCCTATGCAACTACCGGTGCATCGGTTTCATTGGTGCCCTTGAATTTCGATTCCGAGATCTGGTTGCAAAGTTAGGAAAACCCACTCGTTTGTTCACTGAACGTACCCGAGCTAAACATCAAAACATGATTCTGGGCACACCGGGCCTTGGAATCAGGTGTCGTCAGAAACTTCCTTCTTGTAAAATCCCAAAGAAAATTAAGAAAAAATTTACCTTGAATTTTACGGGTCTTTAAATTACTCCCACCTCAGGGCTTTATGTCCCCGTAAAGATACATCATAAACTAGGGGATCAAATGTAGGTACTGATCATGCATCTAAGCCTCTCACTCCCAAGTGCTCACCTGCAGGTTCCCATTCTGCCATCTGATTCGCACTAGAGGAATCGACCACCCCATAGGACCCGCTCCTATCAATCCACGATCTCCATCGGGACCTCTGCAAAATTCACCCCATCATCAAGGTCTAGCTCCCCATGGTCGATGATATGTGTCGGGTCATGCACGTATCTCCTCAGCTGAAATACATGGAAGACGTCGTGCACCCGGTGCAACTGAGGTGGTAGTTCCAGGAGATAAGCCACCTCACTTATCCTGCTGAGTACTTGAAAATGTCCGATGAAGTGTAGAGACAACATGCTGCCTCGGGCAAATATCCTTAATCCATGTCGAGGTGAGACCCGAAAGAAAACGTGGTCTCCATCCTCGAACTCTAGTGGCCTCCGCCTCTAATCAGCATAAGACTTCTACCGCCTCTGAGTTGTCCTCATTCGCTTCTGGATGACCTGGACCTTCTCTGTCATGTCCTGGACCATTTCTGGTCCCACATGTGCTGACTCCCCAGGGTTTGTCCAGCACAGAGGAGATCTGAAAGGTCGGCCGTACAATCCCTCATATGGTGCCATCCAGATGGTGGAGTGGTATCTGTTGTTGTACGCAAACTCCACCAAGGGTAGATGATCCTCCTAGCTGCGACCAATGTCGAGGACACATGCACAGAGCATGTCCTTGAGAGTCTGAATGGTCATCTCCATCTGACCATCCGTCTGAGGGTGAAAGGTTGTGCTCAGATGTAGCTGCGTCCTGAATGCCTCTTGTAACCACATCCAAAGTCGGGAAGTAAATCGAGCATCTATATCAGAGATGATAGATGATGGAACACCATGAAGCCGTACAATACCCTCAACGTAGAGGTGTCCCAAGCTCTCCACTGAGCCCTGCTCTCTGATGGGTAAGAAGTGGGCCGACTTGTTGAGTCGGTCGAAAATAACCCAAATATAGTCGTGACCTCTGGATATACGTGGATGTCTAGCCACGAAGTCCATATATATCCTATCCCACTTCCACTCCGGGACCTCCAGGGGTTGTACCAATCCTGCTGGTACCTGGTGCTCTGCCTTCAACTGCTGGAAGGTGAGGTATCGAGAAACGAACTCAGCTACAGCCTTCTTCATACCTGGCCACTAGTGTTGTCGTCTAAGATCCTGGTACATCTTCACCACTCCTGGATGTACCGCTAATGGGGAAGTGTGAAACTCCCTCATCACCTCCGCCTATAAAGAAGCTGGTACCATGGTACGTCCTCTAAAAATGACGTCATGCTCTCCTCCTACAGAGAATCCATCATGTCCCTGTCCTGAGGATATCTGTTCACGTCGCGTCTCACAGTCATCCTCCCCATGTTGTGCCTCTCTGACCCACTGTAGTAGTGGATAAGTTACTGTGAGTGACTGAAGAAAGGATTCTCTAACTCCATCCATGAAGGATATCTGCAAAGCGGCTACCTACTCCGTCGACTCCCTGAGTAGCTGAATTCTCATCCTCCTGCTGAGAGAATAGACTACTACGTTCCCCTTTCTAAGAGTATAGACTATCACAAAGTCATAGTTTTGGAGGAACTAGAACCATTGTCGATGTCTCAGATTCAGGTCCTTCTGCAAGAAGATGTACCTGAGACTCTGATGGTAAGAGTAGACTATAAAGCGCTCTCCCATCAGATAGTGTCACCACATCTTCATAGCGAAGGCCACTGCAGCTAACTCCAGGTCATGGGTAGCATAGTTCTGCTCATGATGCCTCAACTGACGTGATCCATAGGTGATCACGACCCGCTCCGGTATCAGGACACATCTGAGTTAGGTCCCTGATGCATCGCAGTGGACTACACACCCTACTCCCTCCGCATGTAGCCTCAAGATAGGTGTGCTGGTCAATCTCTCTCTCAGCTCCTGGAAGCTCTACTGATATCTATCTGACCGCACGAAGGGTTTCCCCTTCTTCGTCAAAGCAGAAAGAGGTGCTGAAACTCAAGATAAGTCTGGCAAAAACCTCTGGTAGTACCATGCTAGCCCCAAGAAACTCCACACCTCCATCACGCTCTTGGGTGGCTCCCAAGGTAGCACTGCCATGATCTTCGCAGGATCCACCGAAACTCCCCCCTCAGAGATGACATTTCCCAAGTAGTGGACCTCATGTAACTAGAACTGACACTTCTAAAGATTACCATAATTCTGGTTCTCTTAGAGTGTGTCTAGTAAAACCCGCAAGTGGTAGGCATGATCCTCCTCAGTGGTTGAGTATATCAAAATGTCGTCGATGAAGACCACGACAAATCGATTGAGGTATGGCTGAAAGATCTTTTTCATGAGACCCATGAACACTACGGGAGCATTGGTTACGCCAAAATTCATAACCAAGAACTCATAGTGGCCATACCGACATCTGAAGTCTGTCTTCTACACGTCCTTGTCTCAAACTCTGAGTTGATTATAGCCTGACCTGAGGTCTATCTTCGAGAACAACCGTGCTCCCTTGAGATGATAGAAGAGGTCGTCAATCCTCGGGTGCAGATACTTGTTCCTCATGGTCACCTGGTACTGGCGATGATAATCGACACACATTCGCAAGCTCACATTTTCCTTCTTGGTGAACAATATCGGTGAAGCCCAGGGTGAAACACTGGGTCGGATGAATCCCTTGCTCTGCAAGTTCTCCAGCTATACTCGTAGCTCTCGAAGCTCAACGGAAGCCATCTGATATGCTGGAGTGGATATAGGGGCAGTCCCGAGGTACAGGTCAATATAAAATTCTAACTCTCTACGAGGAGGTAGTCTTGGAACGTCGTCAGGAAAAAGGTCTTCATACTGATCCACCACTATAGGAAAACTCGGACTCCACACGTCAACTGCTCCTAGGATGAGGCAAGCCAACTGGTGAGTGATCGGCTGTCCTCTCCTCAGCGTGAGTCCATATTGCACTACAAAGGCTCCCTTCTCGCTGGTGAAGGTGATCCTGCTCCCATCGGTGCAAACACACTTCACCTTGCGCCTAATACAGTCGATATAAGCATGGAATGTAGAAAACCAATCCATGCCCAAGATGACGTCATAAGGCATCGATGCTGCTACAAGAAGATCCCAGCCGAAACTCTCGCCTCCTTGAGTAAGCCCACACTGCCGGCACCAATGGGAAATCGTCGAGTCTGCTCCCGTAGGAGTCTCTAGACATAAGGATCGAGCAAAAGGCTCATTCGGAATCTCCATGCTCCGAACAAGGGAAGAGGCAATAAAAGAATGACTCGATCCTATGTATATAAGAACTGCAAGAAGAGTGGAGTAGACATAGATAATATCTAGAATCATCTCTAGCGCGCTGTGGTCGTAGGCCTCTACTACCTAAAGCTGTGCCTATCCCTGCCTGCCAGCTCCCTGTGGTCAGGGTGGACCTCCTGGTGGTGGTGTTGGTAAAGCCTCAAAGCGTCTCCCACCACCTGCTTCTCGGCCAGCTCCCCTGCCTCGTCCGCCTGCTCTTGGCGGACCTCCATGGTCGACCCTCTGCCTCTGCCTGGGTGGCCCCTCAACCATCTGTTGCACCTCTACATGGTGGGTCGGGTAGTCACGAGCTATGTGGCCCAGCCCGCCACATGCGTAGCACTGTCTGCTCCTCGGAAGGCTGGATCTGCGCCGTGTGCCCTGCACCTCTGAGCTAGTGTCCTGAGGTCGTCCGCCTAATGGTTCGGTCATCCTAGACCCCTGTGACATCCATCGACTGCCAGCTGCAGATGACTCTGCTACATGCCACCCTGTGGTAGGTCTCGCTGCTAGTGTAGGCTTAGCAAGAATGCTCTCTATGAGAAGAGCTCACTCCAGGACTCCTGCCTATGTCGGAATGCTGAGGGAGATCATAGATGCCCTAATCTCATGCCTCAATCCCTGCTCGAATGTCCGGGACCAGAAGAATGGGTGTCGTACCATGTACGTCGAATAGCGTGAGTGATCGGTAAATCTCACCGAGTACTGGGCGACCGTCATGCTGCCCTGCCACAGCTGTAGTAGATCCTGAATGCGCACCACACGGAGGGTGGGTGGGACGAACTCCAAGTGGAAGGGGCTCTCAATGTCCGTCCAGAAGAGTGATGGCTCTTCGTGCTCATGGAGCATCAAGCTACACCATCTGCATGCTGCCACGTGCAGGAGGCTCGCTACAAGGATCACCATGAGGTCAGCTGGTGTACCCACTAACCTGAGAACTCAGACTACTGACTCCAGCCAATCCTCGGATGCTTGAGTGTCTGTCTCCCAGTGGAACTTGGGAGGTCTTTGACGCTGAAACTCATGCAGTGCACTAAGGCGACGTGCACTCTCAGCGGCTGGGGATGGTAGCATCGGTGGCTCGGTGGGTAGAGGTACCGCCGGTGCCTCCGCTGAAAAAGGGCCCTACACCAAGGCCTCGTTGCTCTGTGGGATGTCGGCTCGCACAAAACTCGGAACCCTAGCTGGCTGCCATCGTGGGGTCATCCTGAAAAGAAACAGGTGTGCCATGGTCAAAACAGTATACCTGGTGATCTGACACAATGCAATCATAATGAAAACTTTTGAAACACACATGCAATCAATGTTTTCATTCATTGAGTCAGTAATTAGAGGTCAGGGTCCTGGTGTACGGTTACGTCGGCTACCGCACCAACACTGAACTCCCTTGACTGATAACCACACTCAATACCCTTAACACTATTGCTTCACATAGAAGAAAGATCAGAGTCCTGAGTTCTGTGGTAGGATCGAACTCCTCTAATACTAATTTTTCACGACCCATCCTCAGGAACCATGTCGTGACTACCCCAAGCCCGCCTCCCATAGGCCAGGGGCTGGCGACCAGCACCAAGGCATAAATCCTGACAAAAAGGGGAAGGCATTGCCTTTATAAACTAAACAAACACCACATAGTAAGAAAGAAGAAGTAAAAACTAAGTAAAACTGGGTACAATAGTAAGTGTAGAAAGTAAATGGGAAAGAATACAAACCCATTCTGAAAGTAAAGTACAAATGGAAAGAAAGTACAACAACTGAAAGTAAAGAAGAAAATTTGAGCCATCCACTAGAAGTCCCACCTGAAGGGTGGGTATAGATAATCTCCTCAGCTCCATGGTCCAGCCGTCCGCTGCGTGTACGTCCCGCCCAGTGGTCCACCTCCAGGAACCGACCTACTCCACAAGCCTCAACCACGATCAGCGATGTCCATCATCAGCATCCAACACAACTTAGTGCAGGAATATCCCATGCAGGGGTGAGTATACGCTACTCAGTAGTGACCCCGAAACCCCTGATGGTCTCCCGAAATCCACAAAGGATAACCCACAAAGGAAAGATACAATCATGAAGTAACAACCAAAACTACTTAGGTATATGCCCATGCATATACCTAATTCATAATTCCCGTTCGACTCTAACATCCAAGCCCATGTTCTATCACATCCACATAGGATAGTAAGTCAATCATATAGAAGATATTGATTGAAAGTCAAGACTCAACTCACACAGGTATACTTCTTCATATGGTGATAGAGATGATCTGATGTAGCCACTGATCCATCTAAGTTGGGACCCACGTAGGATACAAAAACCAGCTATGCTATTGGACCCACATAGGATACATACCAGCTACTCTGCTAGACCCACGTAGGATATCAAGAACAGAGTCAAACACTACCAAACCCACGTAGGATACAAGAACATTATTCATCCCCATCGAACCCGCGGAGGATTTCAATACGGTCTTCATCGCTGCCAAATCCACGGAGGATTTCCGTGCCATCTTCATCGTTGCCGAACCCATGGAGGATTACAGTGTAGTATTCATCGCTGCCAAACCCACGGATGATTTCAGTGCAGTATTCATCATCGTTGCAGTCGTAGCAAGCTCTAGGTTTCCCGCACATAGCATGCTCGATTCCGGGAGGGTCCACTCCATGAGCCAAGTGGGTCGATACATCAACTGACATGTAGTCCAGATTTTATGTATCTCAAGGTTCCATCTCGACAATAGGAACACAACGTGATAGACGACGTGTCAATCGGACGCCCGGTCTGAGAGTTATTGGCTTTTTCGTTCCAGGAACCCGGTGGGTTTTTAAATAAAAACCAACCCGACCACACTAAAAATGCATCCAAACCTCGAGAAGAGTAATCTAAAAGGTATGTCTCACTAAGAGGAATCCAAAAATGTCTACGACACGTCAATTGGATGTCCAGATCTCAAGTTATAAGCATTTCTACTCCGAGGTCCCGATTGGTTTCATTCTCGAACCAACCCTGTCATATACAATGTTCTCCGAAACCTTGAGTGTATTATACCAAGACAACCTTCTCGATCCAAGGATCGCATCGCAACTGATGGTGCATCAATCGGAGATCCGTAGCCCATGATATAAGCAAAAGAACGAACCTGGCCAGTTTTAGGGGGTTTTGGGCCCGAACCGACCCGACCCGAGACCCCCTGGGTCGGCCCGAACCGGGTCGACCCGGACCAGGTATGGGTTCGGCCCATGAGGGCACAGCCCGGCCCGGCCAGGGCAGCCTGGCCTGGTGCGGCCGGTCCGGCCAGGGCGGCCGGTTAGCGGGGCGCGAGCGCGGCCCAGTGTGGTCTGCTGGGCGTAGGCCGAGCCAAGCGGACGGGGGGGGGGGGGGGGGGGGGGGGGTCTGCCCCCCTTGATTGAAATTGCAGCCCCATGTGGGGCCGCTTCTTTTCCAGCTGGGGGTTACGACCCCCAGTCTTCCTTCCGAAATGGCCGGCCCAGTCCGGCCAGCAAGTGCTGCCGCCGCGGGACCCCGCGGTCCCGCCCCTCCGAGGTGCCGGCTGCCGGAGGTTCGGGCCACCCTACCTTGCACCGCCGCGGCTTTGAGCCGCGACCCTGTTCGACCAGCGGGGAGCAGCGGTGCCATGCCCCTCCGCCTTGTCCCTACTCCGGCCGCGTCCTCTTTGTGGTTCTCCGACGCGGCGCGACGGTGCCACGCTTCTTCTTTGTTTCTTCACGGTTCCGTTGCACCGCACTGCCTTTAATCGTGTCATGACAAACACAACATCAATGGGGGAGGAGGGTCGGCTGTGTTCGTGCGGTCCGACCTCCTCCTGTTAATCCGATATCAAGAGTCTAAATAAAAAAAGGCGTTTAGAAGACAAATAATATTCGTTAACTAAATCAAACCCTCTACCTCGATGAAGTCATTGAACGAGGTTTGTCACGGGAAAGGGACATCTTAGAAGACGGCGTCATGGAAGGAGGATCGTCGGTGTCGTGGTACACGAAGTCACGGAGAAAAGGACCTTCGGTGTCACGGTACATGACATCGCGTAGTCGATCTATGAGGAATCAGCATTTTTCGTCATCCTTCATCGAAGGTCGGCGATCTTTGTCGGTGACGGTGCGTTCTTCGCATTCTTGAAGGAGGAAGATGAAGATTCCATGGCTTGAGCAATTCCTCTCCAACCGTCTCGCACAATGAAATAACACTTAAATAAATAAGACTTCATCTTATTTAATTAACACACACAAGCCAACATTCAATTTGAATTTCAAAATGAATTCAAGAATTGATTACATTGAATAACATAATTCAATTCATTAATTAATAGATTTGACTTAGCATTGAATAAGGGGGTGCGGGGGTGTTACAAAAATAATGGGGATTTGTGGAAGTTGAAATGGTGGGGCTCGTGTGGGGCCCACCTCACTAATATCCTATCAAGAGGGGTTAGGATATAGTGGGTCCCACCTCAATTTCAATAAGTAGGATTAAACTACTTAGAACATAAAATAAAAATTTTTGCACAACTTTTATTTTATTCATTAGTTAACCATCATTTTTAAATAAACACACCCGGGCAAACGCAACTCCAGAAAAGGTGTTCTTAAGAAATTATCGGTGTTGTGGTTTCATTGGTGCCCTCAGATTTTGATTCCAAGCACCGGTACAAAAGTTAGGAAAACCCGCTCGTTAATTCACTGAACATACCCCAGCTAAAATTCAGAACATGATTCTGAGCACACCAGGCCTCGGAATCCGGTTCCGTCAGAAACTACATTCTTGTAAAATCCCAAAGATAATTTAGAAAATATTTCCCTTGAATTTTACGGGTCTTTATACCTTCGTTCTCGATTTAGCCCATGCAAGGCCTTATCCAACCAAATTTTTTTATTTTTATCATCATTAATGATAAATTATGTGATTTATTGATGTAGAGATCATCTTCCAGGATCCCATTAAGAAAGGATGATTTCATGTTTTTTTAGTGTAACATTAATCACTTTTACACTTCTATGGCTATGAATAATATTGTTGTTTCATGTCATGTCCAAAGTGTGAATGTTTTATCAACATCCATCCCTTAAATTTTGGAATACCTTTTGACACTAATCATGATTTATTCCTCATAAATTTTCCATCTTCATTAAATTGATTTTGAAATACCCATTCAGAGCCGATGATGTTTTTGTCATGTTTCCTCAAAACAAATTCACACATCATATCATTTTCTATTTTTTCATGCTCCTCATGTAAGGAAGTGACACAGATTTTTTCCTTAGAAGATTATTAAAAAAATTTAATTCCACTATATATAATAGAGACACCTATTTCTAGGATTTCATCCCTCTTGTTTGAATGGGGGCTAAACAATCTCTAACAATATTGTTGTTAGTGATTTCACACCTACTTGATCCTCTTATTGAAACTGCTATTTCTATTATAGTTTGTTTATAATTAAAGATATTATAAAGAATATATATTTCCATAAACCCCCCTAATCCATACACATCTTCATCAATTTTATCTTAAAAAATATATATTTTTCATGTGAATGTTTCTCACAAAAATTTGAACTCTACCGAAGTGTAATGTTCACTTGCTCATTTTCAATTACAAAAACATCATTACATTAAATAAATTTTCCATGTTTTTTTGTATAAAGGGTATGATCTACTCTTCAATGAATATCCATGAAATATTGATTTATCATCATGATATTTAAACATTATATTCCTTTCTTTGTTTAAAATGAAACACTTACTTCCAAATACCCAAAAGTATTTCAGTGTAGTCTTCTTTCCATACAAAATTTTATGTGATGTTTTGTATTTATTGGGATATAACAAGGATCTGTTAGAGATCTATACCACTTTTTTTAATAACTATTTAAAATATTTCTACAATAATCATTTATCAATTAGTAAATTTTGATCCTTGTTAATGATTACTTACGCTTCTCTGTCTTGTTTGTCTTTAAAGAAATATTACATTTTTGATAAGAATCACATGTGTGAGTATCATTATATTTAAGCTTTGGGATGTCTTGAGATGAATTAAACTTCACCATATTTTCCAAGTATTTTTTGTCAAGTGTTTATTTAATTTGTTCCAATGTATATTTTCATATTCCTTGGTCATCATACACAATTTTCTTCACCAAAAAGGTAAATATTACGTTTTTTTTCATCTAATGTAAAAAAATGAATTAACAATATCCTTCTATAATAATGTACACATTCTTTTTAAACACTAAAACATGCCCTAAGTCAGATAATTTACTAAAACTAGAAGATTATGGATGAGTCCTTCAACCAAGATCATATCTATTTTCTTGAGATCTGTATCACCAAATTTAGGTTTTCTTGATTTAAGGATATTGAGATCCTCATAATTTAAAAAACAAATAAAACCATCATTATTATATTTGATTCCCATGATGAGATATTTTTTTGATTATATGAGATTAACAAATTCTATCCAAAATATACAAAACTAATTTTTCTATTAATCTCAAATAAATATCTTCTACATTATCCATATTGACATTTATTTTATTTACATAATATTTCTATACCATCTTTTTTGATTATATATATAATTCCCTTTATTTTTCTCCAATGATTCTTATCCACGTTATAAAACTAAGAATTTATTTTGGAATTTTAGTTTTTTAGAGGAATATTCCATTTTTTGTTTTCTAACTTATTGTGATTCACCTGAGACTATTTTCATTACTCTTGATTTAAAACAAATAGCCCTATGCCCAAAACCTTCACAAAATAAAATCCTTAAAAATAATATGAAAAAGTAGAAAATATCCTTCATATTTTTTTAATATTATTATCATAGAAACATTTTGTTAATAGAACAGACATATTGGGGGTTTCTTATCTTATTAAATATGAAATATTTAAATCCTGGCATATTCTTCTTAGTATTAACAACTCAAAAAGTACCTCATTTAGTGCTATGAAATTCCACATTCCTCCATGTAGTCGATGCTTAAGGTTTAGAACCAACCACATATGTCCTCTTTGTTCCATCATGATTTACAATATATTTCCATTTATCATTGAAATATTATACTTTTGGAATGGGAATAAATTCATCAATAAATTTCTCAAACAACTTTCTAGACATGAAATTAGAAACATTATTTGAGATACTTAATGCCAAATAAGGTGTGAGAAGCCTCTCTAGATTCTCATACATAGATTTAAATTTCACGAATTCTTCTTTAATCACATTAATTTTTATAAAATTTTATTTCCCTGATGTAGATATCCCACCAATGATTTGTTCTTTTTCATCATCTTTTAGTTTTAACGAAATATCTTAGTTTGAAATTTCTAAATTTATGGATTTTAGATTTTCAATTTTAGATTTTAATTCTAACAACTCTTCCTCTTGTTGTTGTATATAGAGTTTAGAGGTATGAGCGGATACATTATCCTTATTTATCTTGGACCTGTAGAAATAAATTTCTATAGGTATACTTGATGTTCAACCCCAAGATTATGTCTTCCGTTCACATTATTTTAGGAATCACTATCATTTTATTATTTGACAACTACTAGTTCATCTTTAATATAATCATTTTAATCTTTAACCTCTTCAATTTAGTTTCATCAGATTTTATATATTCTTATGAGATTAAAAAATTATCTTTAAAAACAATCTACTTTTCCTTTTTCATATTCCTCATCCTCCTTTTGAAATTTCTTAGGAGATTTATCTAGAAGATGTATCAATTTTCAACACTTGAGACAGGAAAGTGGAAACTTAACTATAAAAATTCTTTTGTACTCTTCTAATGTTATAGGAAATAAAAGACACCATCTAATAAATTCCTCCTTCTTCCAAAATTTACATTATGAGGATATTATTTATAGATTTAAAATCCACTTCATGAAAAAGTTTCCTTCTCCCTGGACTCATTTTCTTCATCACTCACCTCATATAAAATATGAGTTCTATATAAGCTGTCTAGAGACATTTACATTGGGTATTTTTCATCTAAAATTGAAATAATTGGATTGAAACAAAGAGAAATTATTCTATTGATTATCTATAAAATATTCTCATCTTTAAGATCCTCACCAATATTACATATATGATTAACAAGATAATTTATTTGATTGAAAAGGGATTCAACCATCTCACTTGGACTCATTATAAAGTCATTATATTTCTACTATAAAATCTATAACATAGCCTCGTAAACCTTTGAATATCCATTATATATATTCAAATTTTTTTTCAACATTACCTGAGAGATTTTATAATACATCCCCTTTTAATAAATGAGATTTAGAGAGCTATTATTAAGGCATTAATTTCTTTTATATTTTCATCCAATTCATAATGATCATTTCAGGATAAAAATCTATAATATATTCATGTAGAAATACGATACATGGGATATATTCAGATTTACATACCCAAAGATAAAAAATAGTGTTTTATATTACTCTTCCATAATTGAATATTGTTACATTTATAGGTATGAATGCCTTTCTGGTTGACAATTGTCACTACGATTTCTAGAGAGAGAAGTTGATAAAGTTGAAGGTACCCGAAACATCCTGAGAGGGGAGGACTAAATCTGGTTGCCAATATTTTATTTCAATGTGATGGATCTTATTCCCATATTGGAATTAACCCCTTAAACCTATCAGATAGTAATGTGTAGTAATTTACACATTCATTCATAGAGAGACAATACATCAATTTTAGTTGGTTCACCACTATGGGATAGTCAAAGGTGAATACACTTATAGTGTGTTGTTCAAACCTAAATCCACTAAAATATACTAGTTTTGGAATAAATAAGTTAAAAAATAGTCATTATATACCTTGAACACAACCATTACATGATTTTAGGGATAACACACTAAGTCCCTCAGAACACTTTCATCAATTACCCCTAGCTCCCTACTCTGAGAGAAGCCTCACTCAGTTTATCGAAAAGAAGGTCACTTAAATAGATTATCATTGAAGTCTTTTCCTCTGTCTAGAACAATACATTACTTGAATTGATGTCCTGAATTGATACACATGATAGTATTGTCCAAAAAAACACTATGTTCAAAACATTCTAGAATCACAAACTGGAACTTTCTTGCAACACCTACTCTTGTATGCACGATTTGGTATTATCACACAAGAAAAATTTCACTCAAACCTGATATTTTTCACACCCATTATCTTTCACACATATACACCATAAGTTTCACTTATTCTTTAAATACTAATGGAACACTTTCTATGCAATATTTAATTTCTGGAAGTTTTTCATTTGCAAATCTTTCACACGGCATAGTAACCTGATATTCGTTGGAAAATTTATTATTCCTTAATGGGGGTAGCCACATATTTAATGACCCATTTGAAACTATTTGAATGATTTCTGGGTGAAACCCTATGCACGTAAGTCCCAATTTTGATGATTATTTTGGGAATGAAAGGTCCTTCTATGCATGCGTAATATCGTTCCATGTGAATTCTTATTCTTCTCACACCTCATTCATTTATTGTATTTTTAAGTGAATATCTAGAAAATTAACCTGCACATAACTCAAATTTTATTTTCTATTTAATGCGTATGATTATTCCATACCTTTTGTATTGTGTGTAAAATTACCTATCACATGAAACCATCATTCACACAAAAACCAATATTTCACGTGATTATTTCATTTTCCATATTTTTAAGAGATGATCCCAAAAATCCCCTTATGTGAAATATTATGATTCACCTTCATTATTGTGTGAAATATTCTTTTCCAAAAAACTACATTCCTCAAACTCCAAATTTTGGACCCTAATATATGGAAAACACTAAGAAACTATGCCACCTTCAACATTGTTGTCATCATTAATCGTAAGAATAATTTCTTTCCCAATTCAATGATCATCCAAGTGTATTGAAAACCAACACAAAGAAGACTACATTTCCATTATAGAACACCCTTGGTCCCAATAGTGTCCCCCTTTGTGTTTTTTGTCAATCTACAGATAAATTCAATAAATCACCTACCACAATAAAAAAAATAAATGCGAGAGACAATTCATCCAACACTCTTATTATAAGTGAGGAAAGATTAGTGTAGAAATAAAGAGGGGAATCATGAATTGGGTTCTTGTGTTTTGGAATTCATAAATATTTCTAAGAAAATCTCTATCAATTTCCTCATAACACTGAATTATTATCATGTCACAGAAGAATTACATAGTTCTTCCAAAACTTGTAGCTAGTTCACATTCTCCCCCTTTGAAATGTTGAAATTATTTATTCCCACCTTTGGAAATAAACCCAAAGAACCTGCATTTTTAATTTAAGGGATCAAAAATTCACTCACCCTAGATCATATCCCCCCCCATAATTCTACATCACTTCAACAAAAATAATAAAATAGTTTACATGAATGGGGAGAGGGGCACACTCATAACATCCTCATGCATTGGAAAGTGGATGAACAAAGAGGTTCATCTGATGTTTCTCGAACACATATGTGACCAATGAAATTATCAAAATGTTAGATACTTTTTCATCAGTTCCAACTTGATCCATTTTAATCACACCTTGTTTAAATTTTTCCTAGATAATGTGATACATGATTTCAATATGCTTTTTGAAATAGTGGTGATCCAGATTCTTTGTAATATAAATCAAACTCTTGTTGTCACAGTGAATCACTATTGGATGTTTCACCTCATCACTAATATTTGTCAGTAATTTCTTCATCCACAATAGTTGAGTTCAAGCCTTTGTAGATGAGATGTTCTCTACTTCAGCCGTACTAAGAGAAGGGATATCTTGTTTTTTTCTTAACCATACCACAAATTTATTTCCTATGAAGAATTATCCAGTACTCAGGGACTTTCTATCCACAACATATGAAAACCAATTACCAAAAAAAAAATTCCGATAATTGATTATATCATCCAGCATGAATGTTTAATCCAAAATTGAGTATACCTTGAATTTACCTCATGATTCGTTTAACCACTGCCATATGTTCTTACTTCGGATTAATTTGAATTTTGGCCTCTAATAATGTTTAAGAGATGATATAAATGTGTGTTATAGTGAAGTATAAAATGCGTCCAATTATTCCTCTATATAGTGTGGGATCCATATAAGTCTTAGCCTCATGCTTTTCATGTTTTGACTCAACTATAATTGAAGTCAACATTGTTTTAGAATCATTCATGTTTAATTTATTAATAATATCTCTCACATATTTATCCAAAGAAATGAATGTATAATACTTCATTTGAACCACCTGAAACCATAAGAAGTTGGTGAGTTCACCAATCATAGATATTTCGAATTATGATTTCATATGATCTGAAAATAATTCCACTAATCCTTTTATGCTTCCACCAAAGATGATATCATCCATATATAGAAGATCCATAATGTCACGACCCGTCCTCGGGGCCCGTGCCGTGACTATCCCAAGCCCGCCTTCCATAGGCCAGGGGCTGGAGACTAGCACCAAGGCGCAAATCCCGGTAAACAGGGAAGACATTGCCTTTTTAAAGTAAACATACACCACAAAGCAAGCAAGTAGAAGAAGTAAACACCAGTAGAAAACTGGGTACAACAGTATGTGCGGAATGTAAAGGGGGCCGGAAATACAAGCCCAACTGAAATGTACAACTGAAAGGGGAAAAACTGCAACTGAATGAAAAAGCTACAGTGTCGAGCCGTCCTCTAGAAGTCCCACCTGAAGGGTGAGTATAGATAGGCTCAACAGCTCCTCGGTCCAGCCGTCCGCTCCGAGTACACCCCGCCCAGTGGTCCACCTCCAGGTACCGTCCTGCTCCGCAAACCTCGACCACGATCAGAACTGTCTGTCGTCTACAACCTACACAACGTAGTAAAGGCATAGCCCATGCAGGGGTGAGTATAAGCTACTCAGTAGGGACCCCGAGACCCCCGAAGGTATCCCAGAATCCACAAAGGATAACCCACAAAGGAAAGATACAATCACGGAGTAACATCCAACACTACTTAGGTATATACCCATAAATATACCTAAGTTATCAATCCCAGATCAGCTCCAACATCCGAGCCCAAGTGCAACCTAGTCCACACAGGAAAAACATACACAGTCCACAAAGGAAAGCACAACTTAGTCCACACAGGAAAGCACATCTCAGTCCACACAAGAAAGCACAACTCAGTCCACATAGGAAAGCACAACCCAATAATCTTGATGATAAGGGTTGAAAGTCAAGACTCAGCTCACATAGGAATACATCATCGAAAAATTTAAAGAGATGATCAGATATAGACACTGAATCATCTAAGCTGGGACCCACATAGGATGCAAGACCAGCAGTATTCATTGATTCATCTTTGTTGGGACCCACATAGGATACAAGACCAGCAGTCTTCATTGATTCATCTATACTGGGACCCACATAGGATACAAGACCAGCACTGAATCATCTAAGCTGGGACCCACATAGGATACAAGACCAGTAATCTTCATTGATTCATCTAAGCTGGGACCCACATAGGATACAAGATCAACATTCTTCATCGTCGCAAACGCAGCCAGCTCTAGGGTTCCCGCACACAGCAAGCTCGTTCAGGAGGGTCAACTCCACGAGCTGAGGGGCTGATACATCAACTGACACGAAGTACGAAGTTGTTGTATCCAAATGTTTCATATCGTTAACAGGAACTCAACGCAACAGATGGCGCGTCAATCAGACGCCCGTCTAGAAGTTATTGGCTTTTTCGTTCCAGGGGCCCAGTTGGTTTTCAAGTCAAAACCAACCCGACCGTACTCCAACTGCGTCCAAACCTCGATCAGAGTAAAGCAAAAGGTCCATCTCACTAAGAATAATCAATCAAAGTCGATGGCACGTCAATTGGACGTCCGGAGCTCAAGGTATGAGGGTTTCCGCTCCGAGGGCCCGGTTGGTTTCGTGGACGAATCCAACCCGGCTGAACCCAAAGTATTCCGAAACCTTGAGTGTAATACACCAAAACGACCGTGTCGATCCAAGGATCGCATCGCCGCTGACGATACATCAAACGGAGGTCCATAGCCCAAGATATGGGCGAAAACCCAAAAGAGTCCGAAAACGGGGGGTCTGGGCCCGGACCGACCCGGCCCGACCCCCCCGGGTCACCCCGAACCGGGTCGACCCGACCCGGGTCCAGGTCCGACCCGGTTTGGTGCAACCCGGCCCGGCAAGGGTGGCCCGGCCCGGCCGGGGCGCGACCGGGCCCGGCGGGTCGGCTCGGCTCGGCTCGGCTCGGCCGAGCGGCCGAGCGAAGGAACCGCGGCCCCCGCACGAGGGCCGCTCTGCAGCACCCGGACACGGCATGCCGGCCGCGTCCCACCTCCCGGTTCCGCGCGGCCGCGGAACCGCCTCGCCGCTGTGGCTTTAGCCGCGACGTGTTTTGCCGGCAGCACGCCGGGCGCCGCCACCCGCGCCGGCGTGGGATTCCGCGGACCACCGGACACGCTCTGGTGGTCGGTTTTACGTGCGGTCTTTGCCAGTGGTCCTCCTGGGACCCAAACTTCACTGCAAGGCCCTCAAATCGCCCTTGCGGCCCCGTTTGTCATCGTCCTCCATTCCGCACAGTATGAACGAGAAAAAATGCAGTGGGTCAGACTTGTTCGTTGGTCCGCACCCACCGCGTTAGCGGTTTGAAACAACACCATAATATTTCCCATCAATTTGATAAACCCCGAACCGCAATAATAATCCACGGACCAACTTTTTAATTAGTTGGTCCGTGTTCATGCCTTGATGGGAAACAAACATGGAGTATTATCATTTTCAAAACAACCCCTACCTCGTTGTAGTCGTCGGACGAGCATTCTACGCGGAAATTATCATCGCGGAAGAAGAGGATCATCGCGTCGCGGAAGGGCGTCGCGTCGTCACGGTATACGGCGTTGCGTCGACGAACTCTGAGGAGTAAAGAAAACACACGGATTTAATTTACATGAATTAAAACCATGTCAAGTATAAAATCCACAAAAGAATTTAAAAGATTCGTAAACTCCTACCTCAAACGGATGTTCGAAGATTTGTCGCGGAAGAAGGAACGTCGCAGAAGAACGTCGCTGGAGGAGAATCATTGGTGTCGCAGAACACGGCGTCGCGTCGTCAATCTCCGAGGGTTCGGTGTTCTTCGTCACCTTTCACCGAAGGTCGGCGTTCTTCTCCTTTTTCGTGTTCTTCACGTTCATCGTGTTCTTCGCGTTCTTCGCGTTCATTGTGTTCTTCACGTTCTTCGCGTTCATCGCGTTTTCGCGAAGGAGGATGAAGGACTTAAGGTTTCTGTCAAATCATCTCAATAAACAACACTCAAGAAGAAAAGTGTTGGTCTTATTTTATTACATTCCAACAAACGAAAAACAACTAAGTAACGACCCATTAATTCATAGAATTAATTCAATGAATAAACCACCCAATTAATAGGAGCGTTTAATTGTTTAAGGAAACGGCCCAGTTGACTTTCTTTTAATATGGATTTTTGCGGGTGCGTTACTTAGCGGAAAAGAAACAGTGGGGCTCGTGCGGGACCCACCCCACAAATATCCTACCATGAGGGTAGGAGATTTTGAATTGCACCCTATCCGCTTCAACTCAGCTTAAGAAGCTTTAAGTGGCTTTTAAGTGGCTTTAAGTGAAATAAAAATAAAGTTGTCGCACACTTTATTTTATTTCTTAACTTAACCCCCAAAAAAAATTAAAAACCACACCCGAGCAAACGAAACACCAGAAGAGGCGTTTCTAAGCAAATACCAGCATTGTGATTCCATCGGTGCACTCAGAATTTGATTCCGAGCACCAGTTCAAAATTTAGAAAAACACGCTCGTTCATTCACTGAACGTACCCGATCCAAACTTCGGAAAATGATTCCGGGCACACCGGGCCTCGAAATCAGGTTCCGTCAGAAACTGCGTTCTTGCAAAATTCCAAAGAAAATTAAGAAAAAAATCCCTTGAAATTTACAGGTCTTTACATTACTCCCACCACAGGGCTTTACGTCCCCATAAAGCTTCACCACAAACTTAGGGATACAAAGGCGGTTCTGAGCACGCATCTGAGCCTCCCGCTCCAATGTGCTCTCCTGGAGGTTCCCGAGCTGCCATCTGAAGCGAACTAGAGGAATCGATCATCCACGTAGGAACCTCTTCTGTCGATCCTCGATCTCCACTGGGACCTCCACAAAAGTCGCCCCATCATCAATGCCCAGCTCCCCATGGTCAAAGATTTGCGTCGGGTCATGCACGTATCTCCTCAGCTGAGATACGTGGACGACGCCGTGCACCCGGTGCAACTGAAGTGGTAGAGCCAGGAGATAAGCCACCTCGCCAATCCTGCTGAGGACCTGGAATGGTCCGATGAAGCGTGAAGACGACTTGCCGCCTCGGCCAAATCTCTTTAATCCATGTCGAGGTGAGACACGCTAGAAGACGTGGTCGACATCCTCGAACTCTAGTGGCCTCCGCCTTCTGTCCGCACAAGACTTTTGCTGGCTCTGAGCTGTCCTCATCCGCTCATGGATGACTTGGACCTTTCTGGTCCTACAAGAGCTGCTAGGATTTCTTCTTTGCCGATAAGAGAAATCTGGTCTCATCCCCTGGATGAACCATGTTCTTCGCCTTATACAGTCAATCACGGCATGGATGATACTAATCCATACCAAGGATGACGTCCTAAGGCCTCAACGCTACTACCAAGAGATCCGACCGTTACTCTCGCCTCCAAGGGTTGATTCACACTATCGGCATCAGTGTGTGGTAACTAGGTCTCCTCTAGTAGATGTCTCACAAGTGAGGGTCAAGTCAACAGTCTAAACTGGAAACTCTTAGTAACAACAAAAAAGATGACAGGAATGAAAACATCACAATGGTATGTGTCTTTTATTATTGCAACTCATAATACAAAGACACTACACAACAGCAACAAGGAACTAGAAGTACAAAAGACGTATCCACTAGTTCCGCTCCTGTCCATCTGCTCCCAGAGCTCCATGATCGAAGGCCTCAGCTGCCTGAAACTGAGCTCTCCCATGTCCACCAACTCCCTGCGGTCGGGGTGGACCTTTTGGTGGTGGTGGTGGCAACACCTCGAAGCGTCGTCCACCACCTACTGCTCGGCCAGCTCCTCTGCCTCGCCCGCCTGCACCCTGCGGACCGTCATGGTTGAACCTCTGTCTGGGAGGTCCCTCTACCACCTGCTGCTCATCTGTAAGACGAGTTGGCCAGTCTCGAGCCATGTGACCTTGCCTGCCGCATGCGTAGCAATTCCTGCCCCTCGTGTAGCTGGCTCTCCTTCGGGTGCCCCGCACAACCAAATATTTATCCTGAGACTGCCCATCTGATGGTCTGGCCCGCTTGGACCTCTGCGATATAATGTTGAGGGAGATCATCGAAGCCCTGATATCATGCCTCAGTCCCTGCTCGAAGGTCCGGGCCCGGAAGAACGGGTCCCGTACCATATCTGTTGAGTAGCGCGAGAGATCAGTAAATCTCGCTGAGTACTGGGCCACTCTCATTTTGCCCTACCGTAGTTGTAGTAGCTCTTGAATGTGCACCGCACGAAGGGTGGCTGGGATGAACTTAGAGCGGAAGATGCTCTCAAAGTCTGTCCAGAGGAGAGATGTCTCGTCGTGCACATGGAGCATCAAGCTCCACCATCTGCATTCTGCCGCGTGCAGGAGGCTCACTGCGAGGATCACCATGAGGTCTGCTGGTGCCCTCACTAATCTAAAAACTCGGACTACTGCCTCCAGCCAGTCCTCGGCTGCCTGGGGTTCCGTCTCCCCACGGAACCTGGGTGTTCGCTGGCGCTGGAACTCATGCATTGCACTAAGGCGACGTGCATCGTCAGCGGCTCGAAGCATCGGTGGGTCGGCAGGTAAAGGTACCGTCGGTGCCTCAGCTGTTAAAGGGCCCTGCACCGAGGCCTCGTCGCTCGGCGGGCTGTCATCACACTCAACTCTCAGAACCCTAGCTGGCTGCCATCGTGGGGCCATCCTAAAAAGGAAACAAGTTCGCCACTGTCAGAACAGTATACCTGGTGAGCTGACACAAAGTAGTCACATAGAAAACTTGAAACACACATGCAATCAATGTTTTCGTGCATTAAGTCGTAAATCAGAAGTTAGGGTCCTGGTGTACGGATACGTCGGCCGCCGCACCAACACTGGACTCCCTGGACTGATAACCACACCTAATACGCTAAACACTATTGCATCACATAGAAAAAAGATCAGATTCTGCGGTAGAACCGAACCTCCCTCTGATACCAATTTGTCACGACCCGTCCTCGGGGCCCATGCCGTGACTACCCCAAGCCCGCCTTCCATAGGCCAGGGGCTGGCGACTAGCACCAAGGTGTAAATCCCGGTAAACAGGGAAGGCATTGCCTTTGTAAAGTAAACATACACCATAGAGAAAGAAAGCAGAAGAAGTAAACACTAGTAGAAAACTGTGTACAATAGTAAGTGCAGAATGTAAAGGGGGCCGGAAATACAAGCCCAACTGTAAAGTACAACTAAAAGGGAAAAAACAGCAACTGAAAGAAAAAGCTGCAGCGTCGAGCCGTCCTCTGGAAGTCCCACCTGAAGGGTGAGTACAGATAGCCTCCACAGCTCCTTGGTCCAGCCGACCGCTCCGAGTACACCCCGCCCAGTGGTCCACCTCTAGGTATCATCCTGCTCTGCAAAACTCGACCACGATCAGCGCTATCTGTCGTCTGCAACCAACACAATGTAGTGCGGGCATATCCCGTGCAGGGGTGAGTATATGCTACTCAGTAGGGACCCCGAGACCCCCGAAGGTATCCCAGAATCCACAAAGGATAACCCACAAAGGAAAGATACAATCAGGAAGTAACATCCAACACTACTTAGGTATATACCTATACATATACCTAAGTTATCAATCCCAGATCAGCTCCAACATCCGAGCCCAAGTGCAACATAGTCTACACAGGAAAAACATACCCAATCCACAAAGGAAAGCACAACTTAGTCTACACAAGAAAGAACAACTCAGTCCACATAGGAAAGCACAACTCAGTCCACACAGGAAAGCACAACCCAATCATCTTGATGATAAGGGATGAAAGTCAAGATTCAGCTCACACAGGAATACATCATCAAAAATGTGAAAGAGTTGATCAGATATAGACACTGAATCATCTATGCTGGGACCCACATAGGATACAAGACCAACATTCTTCATTGATTCAACTATGTTGGGACCCACATAGGATACAAGACCAGCACTGAATCATTTAAGCTGGGACCCACATAGGATACATGACCAGCAGTATTCATTGATTCATCTATGCTGGGACCCACATAGGATACAAGACCAGCACTGAATCATCTAAGCTGGGACCCACATAGGATACAAGACCAGCAGTCTTCATTGATTCATCTATGATGGGACTCACATAGGATACAAGACCTGCACTGAATCATCTAAGCTGGGACCCACATAGGATACAAGACCAGCAGTCTTCATCGTCGCAAACGCAGCCAGCTCTAGTGTTCCCGCACACAGCTAGCTCGTTCGGGAGGGTATGCTCCACGAGCCGAGGGGATGATACATCAACTGACACGAACTCCAATGTTGTTGTATCCAAAAGTTCTGTATCGTTAACAGGAACTCAACACAACAGACGGCGCGTCAATCAGACGCCCGGTCTGGAAGTTATTGGCTTTTTCGTTCCAGGGGCCCGGTTGGTTTTTAAGTCAAAACCAAAACGACCTTACTCCAACTGCGTCCAAACCTCGATCGGAGTAAGCCAAAAGGTCCGTCTCACGAAGAGGAAGCCATCAAAGTCGACGACACGTCAATCGGACGTCCGGAGCTCAAGTAATGAGTGTTTCCGCTCCGAGGGCCTGGTTGGTTTCGTGGATGAACCCAACCCGGCTAAACCCAAAGTACTTTGAAACCTTGAGTGTAATACACCGAAATGACCGTCTTGATCCAAGGATCGCATCGCTACTGACGGTATGTCAAACGGAGGTCCTTATCCCAAGATATGGGCGAAAAACCAAAAGAATCCGAAAACGGGGGGTCTGGGCCCGGACCGACCCGGCCCGGCCTGGGCGCGACCCGGCCCGGCGGGTCGGCTCGTCTCGGATCGGCTCGGCCAAGCGGCCGAGCGAAAGAACCGCGGCCCCCACGCGGGGGCCGCTCCGCAGCACCTGGACGCGGCATGCCGGCCGCGTCCCGCCTCCCGGTTCCATGCGGCCGCGGAACCGCCTCGCGGCCGCATCGGGTTTTGCCGGCGGCGCGCCGGGCGCTGCCGCCCCACCGGCGTGGGATTCCGCGGACCACCAGACGCGCTCCGGTGGTCCGTTTTACGTGCGGTCTTCGCCAGTGGTCCTCCCGAGACACGACCTTCACTGCAAGGCCCTCAAATCGCCCTTGTGGCCCCGTTTGTCATCGTCCGCCATTCCGTACAGTAAGAAAAATAAAAAATGCGGTGGGTCAGACTTGTTCGTTGGTCCGCACCCACCGCATTAGCGGTTTGAAACAACACCATAATATTTCCCATCAATTTGATAAACCCCGAACCGCAATAATAATCCACGGACCAACTTGTTAATTAGTTGGTCCGCGTTCATGCCTTGAAGGGAAACAAACATGGAGTATTATCATTTTTAAAACAACCCCTACCTCGTCGTTGTCGTCGGACGAGCGTTCTATGTGGAAATTATCGTCGCGGAAGAAGAGGATCATCGCATCGCGGAAGGGCGTCGTGTCGTCGCGGTATACGGCGTTGCGTCGACGAACTCCGAGGAGTAAAGAAAACACACAGATTTAATTTACATTAATTAAATCCATGTCAAGTATAAAATCCACAAAGGAATTTAAAAGATTCGTAAACTTCTGCCTCAAACGGATGTTCGAAGATTTTCCACGGAAGAAGGAACGTCACAGAAGAATGTCGCAGGAGGAGAATCATTGGCATCGTGGAACACGGCGTCGCCTCGTCGATCTCCGAGGGTTCGGTGTTCTTCGTTGCCTTTCGTCGAAGGTCGGCGTTCTTCGCGTTCTTCGCGTTCTTCGCATTCTTCACGTTCTTCGCGAAGGAGGATGAAGGACATAAGGTTTCTATCAAATCCTCTCAACGAAAAACACTCAAGAAGAAAAGTTTTGGTCTTATTTTATTACATGACAACAAACGAAAAACAACTAAGTAACGACCCATTAATTCATTGCATTAATTCAACGAATAAACCACCCAATTAATAGGAGCGTTTAATTTTTTAAGGAAAAGCCCCAGTTAACTTTCATTTAATAGGGGTTTTCACGGGTGCGTTACTTAGCGGAAAAGAAACGGTGGGGCTCGTGCGGGCCCCACCCCACGAATATCCTACCAAGAGGGTAGGATATTTTGAATTGCACCCTATACGCTTCAACTCAACTTCAGCAGATTTAAGTGGATTTTAAGTGTCTTTAAGTGAAATAAAAATAAAGCTGTCTCACACTTTATTTTATTTCTTAACTTAACCCAAAAAAAAATTTAAAAACCACACCCGAGAAAACGCAACTCCAGAAGAGGTGTTTCTAAGAAAATATCGGCGCTGCGATTCCATCGGTGCCCTTGGAATTTGATTCTGAGCACCGGTTCAAAAGATAGAAAAACCCACACGTTCGTTCACTGAACGTACCCGAGCCAAACTTTGGAAAATGATTCCGGGCACACCGGGCCTCGGAATCAGGTGCCGTCAGAAACTACGTTCTTGTAAAATTCCAAAGAAAATTAAGAAAAAAAATTCCTTGAAATTTACGGATCTTTACACATAAATTGATATTCCTATGAATTCATAACTTATAGATTATGTTCAAAACCTTATATTTTTAATTTAAGAACCTTCAGATAAAAATCTAGTGAATAATACCATGATCTAGGTACCCGCTTCATACTATAGAGTGCCTTCTTTAATATGAAAACCTTCTTTTTCATCATTACCAATTTTAAATCCCACCGGTTGCTAAATGTAAAATTATTCTTTAGGAAATCCATTTAGTAATGACGTTTTGACATCCATTTGATAAAATTTTCATTCTCTATGATTTTCTATGGCATGAAAAAGCCTAATCTAATCCAGTCTAGCTAGTGGAGAAAATGTTTCTTCAACATCAACACTTTAAATCTATGAATAACCATAACACACAAATAATTCCTTGTTTCTGATAAAATTTCCTTACTCATAAAATTTGTTCTTGAAAATACACTTCATTCCAATCACATTGTGATACACGAGTCTCTTAAAAAAATCCCATGTATGGTTCTTTTCAATCTGATTTAGTTCTTCATTCATGGACTTAACCCATGATTCATCATTTGTTGCTTACTCAAATGAGGTTAGTTCAAAAATTGATATAAATTCATCGTGTGTTTCATTCCTCATTATCCTTATTAGTGTGGGTGTTATCCAATCCACAATGATGTTGTATTGATCAATTTCAGCTCTTCTATTTCTCATATGAGGATCTGATGTAGTTTCTTCAACTACAGTTTCATATTCTAACTCTTCTTCTGAATCATCATCATTTTGTGACCCTTGAATGTTTTTTAAACCATCAACTACTTTCTTATTTTTATCTGTTCCATGAAGGCATTCATCTTCATATTCAATAATATTAGAATATAATCCCCTCAAGGTAGTTTTTATTTTATCTTCAATGATCTTGTCACCACTATTTTCCACAATTTTTACAAGATGACTATTGAAACACTTCTTGGATTTTCTATTCATTGAGTATCCGTGGAATATTCTCTCATCTGTACCATCACCATACATTCCTTGATTTCCTTCTTTATTTTTGATGAAAAATTCTCTTCCAAAAATAAGAAAATTATTCTAATAGGGATTCCTTCCCTTAAAAAACTCATTCAGTGTCCTGGTTTATCCTATGTAAAGACCTATTCAATTTTGATTATACAATTCTACTTAAACATCCTCTTTCTATTAATGACAAGAGATGTGACTCTCAATGAGCACTATTCTTGAAATATTAATCACCAATCTATTTCTTTTCTCAAAAACATAAATTTTCTATTGAGTTATAATTGTAACCACCTCATAATTTATTCTATGATTCTCCATGTATTAATAACACTCAATGGAGGTGTATTCTCCAATATTTTCAGATCATATAACATTGATTGTATGGCCTATATCATTCTCATCTATTCAATGATAAATTTTCATATAATCAAGTACTTTCCATTTCCTGAGTATAATCATTACACAAGACATTCTACTATAATAATCAATAAAAATAATGAAGTACCTATCTCTATTTGTTTTAACCACATTTATCAGACCACGTACATCTTTGTAGGTGAGATAAAAAATATTTGATTACCGTTTCTTCTTTCGTCAATATGACCTGAAGACCAACATTCCTCATGTGAAATAATTACAAGTCTTTTCACAATCATGCTTCCGATTGGGAATATCCCTAAAAATATTAATATTAGATATATTTTCCATGTCATTTTGATTAATGTGACCCAAACTCCTATCCCATAAGTTTATTTCTTATTCAACCATTAAGTAAAAAATGTTCTCTTTATTGTCCACATGTTACGAAGTTCCATATGTTCTGCATCCTTTCATGAGATAATTCCCTATATTTCCTTTGATAGTGAACCCCCTTTTAATTAATCTCACTATAATTCCCTATTCATCGAGTTATCTCACACTCATGATTTTGTGGCACAAACCATCCACATAGAGAACTTTAGTTTTCCTATTATCCTCATTTTACAGATCTGTACTTCCACTATCTTTGATCTTCAAGGAACAATCATTTCCAAAACGTTCTATTCCATAATCCCTCTTCTTAACATTCTTTAACAAATCAAAATTTCCTAACCTATGGCATGAGAATACACTATCATGAATATTGGTGCAACAATTATTTACATATTTGAATGTAATTTCCTCCAAGTTGGACTTCTCAATTTTTTTCTTTTCATTCCATGAGATACTTGATTGGGAGGAGGAAAAATATGTCCTTTCTACTATAATTTTACTATTCATGGATTCTTCATACTCATATTCCTATTCCAGAGGATAAAACCTATTTGTAAGAGAAAATATTTCTAGTTGGGGAGTACTATATTTTCTATAAGTTGTATAGGTGTGATTCCTACCTTTCCTATTCCTGAAATTGATAGTTTTATGACCATAGTTGGATCAGTGAAAATAATATCCATAAAAACCATTTATTATATAAGATGTAGGAAATGATTCCATTCACCTGTGTTGACTTCCTAGCTCTTCCCCGTTCAAATATCTCCTTGCCTCTTCACATTATGACATGGTATGGCCCAGATAGCAATATAATTTACATTTCATAAGAGGAAATCAACTCTCTGTTATATTCCTCCTCATTTCCCCTTCCTTATGAAAAGAATTCACTTGGAGATTATTTTTGGATAATTTTAGATAGTTTTTAGTTATCCTTTCAGTTTGATTTTAGGGTTTCTGTTTTTGGACATTAGGTGAATTTGTGATATGTCAAAATTTTGGATTCCCATTATTTTGGATCATCATTATTTTATCCTTTAATGATTCAACATCACAACCAATTAATCTTTTTCCCATACATGTAGATATTTGAAAATTAAACTCATTCTTTACTCTGTCAGAATCATGATTAGATCTTTCTAATAGCTATTTATATGAGAATATACCAAACTATAATTTCTTCTTTGATTCCCTTGAATTTGATTTATTTTCAAGTTTAATCTTTAGAGTAATAACTTCTTCTTCAAGACCATCGACTATCTTGGACTTCTCCTCCTGTATGGATGCCCGATCATTGATGAAATTTTCTTGTTCTTCAATACTGAGCTTAAATTATGATACATATTCTGATCTTTAAATAATTATTGAATATTATATTACTACTTATTCTAGTCGATAAATTTCATATTCAATTAAATCAACATATTCTAATGACTCTTCCAGAACAAATCTCCACGTTTTGTTTCTATTTCTTTGATTGTCAATATTACAAAGAACATCCTCCAGTTCCAAGTTGAGATCATCATTAGTAATCAACTGATTATCTGTATCTGTACCTTTTTATGTCTCTAACATTTTAGCTACATCCATCATGGATGAATGAGTTCTAGATTTATACTCTAGTTATTCATCCAAGAAAAAGTAATCATCATTATCATCTTATTTACAAAAAACTCTTTCTATATAAATTGTTTTAAGATTTGAAGTCTCCCTTCTGGAGAAACCTTTTATGAGGCTTTTACAATCTTCCAAATTCACATTTTTTATCATCTAATTTACTTGATCTCAGAGAGGCAATGTGCCCATATATACTATAATCAAAACATTCCATAGGTATCTTTCCTTCAAATTTATCTTTTCCACTGTGGAATTTATTAGAAAATAGAGATAACTTCATCATCATAATTATATTGATCAAAAATATCACTAGGAACCAAAATTTTCTCCATTTCCTTGAATTACATTAACATTCCCAGTCGAATTTTTTAATATTTTGGTTAATCTCTCATTTCATATGCCACCAGGCTACTAAGAAGATTATCAAGAGAATGATTAGATAGATAAATTTCTTCAACGGATAAGACATTTTCATTATGAAGAGGGGTAATCCTTATTAATAATTTCATTACAATACCAATGTATTTTATTTCTTTACCAAGTCCTCTTATTTCTCTAATAACATTAGTCATTCGATTAACAATGGTATTGACATTTTCATTAGGATAAATTTTCAGACCATCAAATATGTTGGGAAATACAACATCCTTAGTAATTATATAATAATATTTTTTCCATACATATTAATATTTACGAATTTGATATTAATTTTAGTTTATATGGGACACTATGTGAGAGAGCTTACTCGACAGGCAATAACGAGTTTCTCTGAAATCATTCGCTGCACACAAGACTAAGTTATAACGAAAATTAACACATTACTAATATTATTATTTTAAATGGTATTTACTGACTATCCATTTTATTGGATGGAATGAAAATAACTAACTATATTATGATTACACATGTTTATTAAATGGTTTCACATTTATAAATCCTATTTTAAGAAAAACAATATTAATATTTTTTAAAAGGAATTATTACTACCTTTTGATGGAGAACCCTTTTTAAATCATGTTTTTTAAAATTTTATAAGTTCTATGTGACTTAATAAACATATTATTTATAACAGGGACATAAAATTTACTATTTTTTGATTTTTGGTATTTTCTGATAAAATTAGTATTTTAATAAATAGTGAAAAATGTTGCATTTTAATTTAAAACTGCCTTTTCGTTTAATTTATTTGTATAGTTAAGTTATAATATTAATTGGTTTTAAAGTTTTATTGGATTTTTTTGTTATTTAATACTGTTTTGGTCATTATAATTAATTTTATATTTAAATTCGACATAAACAGATGTCAATCTTTTGATATTTTTACTTCTTAAAAACACGTTTTCTTGTTTTGACATCAAGAATTAATTTTAAATTAATTTCTACAAATTCGGTGTTTTGAATTTGGAAAATTGGATTAGATATATGGAATCATAAGGTTTAAATTGTGTTAATATGTACCTTTTATTTTTGGACATTTTGAATAGTAACTTCAGTAATTATTTTTATTTACCATGGTTAAATGGTTATTCAGGTAAATAATTGTAAAAAATAATATTATAATAATATAAAAATACTCTAACACATGTTTTAATCATATTTTATGAGATATATCCTACCATGATCATACTAGGGTAGAATTTAGGACCCCATTAAGCCATGTGGTTGTGATGATGGCCTTCGTTAATATTTAATTTAAAGAAAACAGAAATATAACATAAACATGTATCTCCAAACTAAAACTATTTTAATTTTATTTATATATATGATCTATTAGACTAAAAATAGTCATTTTAAATATAAAAATATTTCCTACATCCTGGAATTTTATTTATAATTTTTATACATTAAATAAATAATCATATTTATGACATAATGAAGACACAACGATTACATTATTAATGAAATATTCAAATAGATGATATTGTAAATATTAAAATAAATTTAATTTTAACATTTTGATGAAATCCATGAATTTTTTGAATTAAATTGAAATGTTATTGGTGATTAAATGTCTTTTTTAGATAGAATAAATTTTTATGAGTATAACAAAAATAAATTTATAAATAGTGTCAAAATTGACATAAATGAGTTTTGAAAAAAATACTATTTTATTAAATGATACATTAGTGCTAAAAATATAATATAAATAAAAATGGATTATATAATATTAAAAATGAAATTAATGATCCAATTTTGGGTCTCTTTTCATTTTATAGTAACTATTTTAACTACATATTATTAAAATACAAGAAGACAAGGTAAGAGTTAATGTTTTTAACTAAGGGATAAAGCTAAAAGATAAGGTAAATTTTGAGACATAAACATTTCTAAAACCTATTTTTTGAGAGTATTTATACCCTTAATAATCTTATACTCTAAATTTATTACTTTTTAACTTTTATAATTCTAATATAAATTTATAATATAATAATATTTCAAGACTTTCCTAAAGTGACCCTCTTCCCTCTTATAAAATGCCACCAACTCTACCCACTTTCTCTCACATAACAAGCCCCTTGGATAATCTGAATTATGCTCAAATAAGATCCCAAAATCCCTCTATTACTCATGCAATACATACCTTGGGAATAAGGAAATTAAATAAATCCTTTTGGCTAAAATCAAAAGGAGGTACCTGATTTAGAGGCAACATATTTTCTCAAGCTCAATTAATATATTTTCCTCATCCAACCCCAAACCCATATTTATTCCATTATTTTTTACACCAAAAGTATCCAAAATATACTAGTATATTTTTTTGATAAGGGTTTGACCTACACCGATACGCACCCCCATCTAATGGATAAATAACAAACTGTTTCTGTGTACGACCAAATGCTACCTCACAAAACGATGATTGTTCAATTTTCTCATACAACATCACATGGTGTACATTATGACAGAACTATATTTTTATATGATATATATTATATATATATTGACTCTATTCTTCTATAATATATATTTAAAATAAACACTTATAGTTTTCATAATGTGTAAATACGATAATTTTATTTCAGGATGTGTGGACTACCGCCCCCTTAAAGTGATATGACTCATTCATGAAATACATGGAATGTGAGAAGAATGATATTAATGAACATATTTAACATATTTAAAATATATATTATACTATATTTATTATATACCTATTCATAATTTATTTTTTATTCCCTTAATATGACAAAGAATTGAAAGTAGTGTTCATGTGTACGTATGACCTACCATCTCCATGAACAGTGAATTTCATTTATTATCTTCAAATGTTATAGAATATTATAGATAAATATAATATATATATATATGATATTTAAATCATGATTAATTTTATGGATATAAAGGACTTATGAACACATGGATAATTTGCATCAAAACTAGTTCATTTTTGAATCAATTACCAAATATTGACAAAACGTCTGATATGAACTGAAATAATTAACTAATTGCTATAACATGCTAATAAGTTATATAAAGTGAATAATAAACATAAAAAAGATTCTAAATAATGTATAAATTTACCTATTTTTATTATTTTGGAAATTAATGAAAGAACGAGACAAGTCAGACTCAATGTAAGGGACATCGTCTCAATCTCTTTTCATTGAGGAATTTTTGATAATATGCACATTTATTATTTTATAAGGTGTATATACAAAAACTATGATATTTAATATCCATATTTTTTTCAATACTATTGTTATTTATTAAATCATTTAGATTAATATTTAAATTTTCAAAGTGGTATGAGACACCTTGAACATTTAATGTTTTAATTATCAAATATTTTTCTTCATGGTATTTAATTACATATTTATTTATATGAGTATAAAAAGAATATATAGGAAATTTTATATCAATATTGAATTTCATTAAATGCTTTCAAAATGAATATATTTATATGAAGTGTTTTACTTTATTTACAAAATGACAAAAGGAATGATTTTTAACTTATACAACGACAATGGAATCCCCACCGCTGTAACCGTTATTAGATATTTGGCTACCTCTATAAGGACTAATTTCTTTTAAAATGAAAATAATCACTTATTCCTTTTTTGGTTATATTGGTACTGAGAATGGGTTCTTAAATGAAAATGGTATTTTTATAAAGAAATATTTTTCATATAGGCTTAGAAGAAGAATTCAAAAAAGGGTTTTGGGATGAACATGTTTTATTCATGAAATGGTACATGAGCATTATATGAAACAAGTGAGCCCAATATAGCTTCTACGAATGTTTGAACCCCATTATAGCTCATATGTGAGCATGTTATAGATTAGAAGAAGGTTTTATCCCCATTATATCTCACGAGTGATCCCGACACAACTTATACGAAGGGTTGAGCCCCATTTTAGCTCACAGGTGAGCCCAATATGTCTTATATGATGGGTTATCCTCATTATAGATATACAATTTGGAAGTCAACCATATGGTTATTTAAATTAGAATGTGTTTAAATGTGTTTTATGTTTATGATTCTCTAAGTCACCTAAAGGAGTTTTAATTTCATTATTTTGGTTTTAGTGTTTATCATTGAGAAAAAAGTATGAGTATTATTCATGTGAAAATGTTTTGTTTCATTCACTCAAATAACGTTGAATGGGTTGTTAGGTTTTAACTAGACTAATGGGTTTTCTTTATTTTTATGTCCCTTAATAAGTTTTTTGTGCTCATCCCCAGTTTTTAAATGTTTTCACATGATTTAAGGTGGAATAGAGTCAAGGATGGAATCAAGGAAATGTTATGATGATTAAACCTAAAATGAACCCATGTTCCTTTTTAAATGTTATTATGTTATCGAATAAACAGATACTATTGGAAGTGTGTAATTTGTATTTATATTTGTTTTGTTATGTAATAGTTACAGCCAAATTCTCTAAAGCTCTAAACCTGAAATGATCCTCAATGTGAGTTTTAATTAACCCATGATAATGAACGATTTAAGGATGGGGTCATATAATTGGTATCATAGGTCATTTTATATAACTTTAGAGGTTAGGATAATGTTAATTTCATTCACTTAGAGGATTTTATATTATTGTTAAGATGAAATATAGTATAATTTTTTGATTACCTTGTTGATTTATCTAAACTATGTATATTCAGAATGGTTTTCTACAGAGGAAATATGAATGATGTAATGAGAAATCATCGAGAGGAAAACAACCTTTCAAATCAGAAACATGAGGTGGTGAGAATTGTAACTGAACAGTTTATTATAGTGATGGAGTAGTTGAATCAGGCTATAAATGATAGTGATATCCATGCACGAGATCATCCCGATATATTATAGAAGAATATGATAGTAGTGGAACATTTTATGAGGAAACATTTACCATCATTCCACGGATCATCTGAACTATTGGTAGCTGGTGGATGGATCAATTCCCTGGAGATGATATTTTAAGGAATGGGGCATTCGTAACATCAAAATATAACTATTTCCATCTATAATGTCAAAGGTAAACCTAATCGATGATGGTCATTATTTAAGAATACTAGAGAGAATAATGATCTTGATGCCATGGAATGGGAATTATTTAAGGATATTTTCCTTGAGAAATATTTTCCTAAGGTTGTTCGACTTAGGATGGAGAATCCATTCTTGGATTTCAAGAAAAATGATTATGATTCAGTTGCTTCAAATGAATTTAACTTCACAATATTATACAGGTATGTTTTGGATTTTATTTGAGACATTGATAGTAAAATTAATAGATTTTATTTAGGACTGAAACCAAAACCACGAAGAGATTTGGATTCCCAGGAATTTAAAAGTTCTGAAAATGTGGTTCGTTGTGCTGAGAAAGTTAAAATGGAGTTTGCTGAAACTTATGTTCCACGAGATAATAAGAGTATGAAATGGTCAAGGTTCCATGAAATGTAGAATAATACAACTACGAATTCTGGAGGTAATCCAAAAACTTGTTCTATGTGTGGTGAAATACATTTTGGGGAATGTGTGTTAGGATCTAGAACGTATTACCAATGTGGTATGTTCTTTCAAAAGGTCCATTATTGGAAAGAAAAGGGTCATGAACAATCCAATAATTAGATAATAGGTAGCCAATCTACAGTAAGATTCTTTAGCTACAATGAGTTGGGAAATTATGAAAATAAGTGTCTGAAGTTAATTACACAGTGAGGAAATCAGTATGGCCAAAAAAAAAGGTTTGGGAAAATCTTTTGCTGATACTGATGTTGATGTTGAGACATATGGTGAAATGAAGGAAGCTCCTGATTGCCCAGTATTTTTTCTATGGATAACTATATGTTCAAGGTTTTAGGCACACCTTCTAAGGTTTTATGTGATGTGATAATAAGTTATTAAGGACCTTTAATGGAGATGTTTTGTGAGGTTATTTTTATGCATGGTTTTTTTAATGAGGAAGCATGACATTACTTTTGGACCTCAGTTTTATGATATTGTTATCCTTTATGGATTGTGTGATCTATTATACTTAAGTTTATTCTTAGTGATGTACATCATATTCTGGGAATATAATGAGGATGAGGATTTGTTTATAGAATAGAAATACATCATGTAATGATGTTTCCTTATGTTTTATTCTAAGAAGTAAATTAATTCCTGAACTCTACAAATAGGACCTTAAAACAAAAACATTATTCATTTACATTTCTCAATGTTCTTTTGATCGATATCATAATTATGGTTTGGTGATGGATAACCTTCCAATGACTATGTTCTCTATCACTATCTATTAGTATTTGAGAGTTATTTTTAATATCCATGTCCAAGTTTTCATACAGAAAACCCTAGAATAAGATATCTCATGTGATCCATGTACTGCACTTTATTTATTTTTAGGTAGATATTTTATTTACACTTTTTCTGATGTGGTATTTCAATAATGTAATTTTGTAATGTAAAACCTTACTTACCAAGCCCAAAATTAAAATTTTATGGACGCAATTTCCAAAAGGGGGAACTATATAACATCCCAGGTAATTATATAATAAAACTTTTTCCAAACATATTAATATTTATGAATCAGATATTAATTTTAGTTTAAAGGAGACACTATGTGCAATATCATACTCGACATGCAACAGTATGTTTTCCAAAAATCTTATGTTGCACACAAGACAAAGTTATACCAAAAAATAATTCATTATTAATATTATTATATGAAATGGTTGTTAAAGCCTACACATTATATTGGATGGTATTAATAGAACTAACTAAATTATTATTACACATGTTTGTTAAATGTTTTTACATTTATAAATCCAATTTTAAGCGCAAAATACTCTTATATTTTTTTAGAAGGTAGTTTTACCACCTTTTGATAGGGAACACATTTTAAATCATGTTTCTCAAAACTTTATAAGTTATATGTGACATAATAAAATTATTATTTATAAGTGGGACTTTAATATTTACTTTTGTTGAATTTTTGGTAATTTTTTGATGAAATTCATATTTTAATGAATAGTGAAAAATAATTTATTTTAATTCAAAACTGCATTTTCATCTAATTTATTTATATAGTAAAGTTATCATTTTAATTCGTTTCAATGTGTAATTGGATTATTTTGTTATTATTTAATCAAAAGATAATAATTGGAAGTAATTTCACATTTAAAATGGACATAAACACAAAACAATCTTTTAATTGTTTTTACTTCTTAAAAACCCATTTTCTGGTTTAGAAAATCAGAATTAATATTAAATTAATTTCATCCAATTCTATATTTTGAATTATGAAAAGTGGATTCCATATTTAGAATCATAAGGTAAAAATTATGTAAACAGTTACCTTTTATTTTTTGACATTATGATTAGTAACTTCAATAATTATTTTTAATTACCATGGTTGAAGGGAAAATTGAGGTTTGTAGGGGTAAAAAATAATATTATAAAAATATAAAACTACCATAACACATGTTATAATTCGATTTTATGAGATATTTCAGACCATGAGCATCCTTGGGTTGAATTTAGGACCCCATGGAGCCACTTGAGTGTGATAATGACCTTTTATAATATTTCATTTAATGAAATAGGAAATATAACATAAACATGTATCTCATAACTAAAACAATTTTAATTTGGCTTATATAAATGATCTAGTTGATTATAAGTAGTAATTAATAATCTAAAAATATTTCCTATATAATGGTATTTTATTTATAATTTTTACACAATAAACAAATATATATATATACAACATAATGATGATGCATCGATTACATTATTAATAAAATATTCAAATAAATAATATTATAAATATTAAAATAATTGTAATTTAATCATTTTTAAACCATAAAAGAATTTTTTGGATGACATTTATATGTTAGGGACGAGTTAATTCCTTTTTTAATGAATGATGTTTTTATGACTTTAACAAAAAATAATTTCTAAATAGTGTCAAAATTTCCATAAATCAGTTTTTAAAACAAATACTATTTTATTAAATGATATAATAGTCCTTAAAATATAATATTTGGCCAAAATACTTATATATTGTTAAAAATGTAATTATTGATCCACTTTTTGTTCACTTGTAATTTTTGCGTATCTATATTAACCGTATATTCTGAAAATAGAAGAAGACACGGTAAGAGTTATTGTTTTTAACTAAGGGTCAAAGCTAAAATATAAAGTTAATATTGTGTCCTAAATTGTCTAAAAACTATAGGATTAGAGGATTTCTACCCATAGAAATCTTATATTCTACATTTACCACTCCATTAATATTATAATTTGAAAATCAATTTATAATAAAATAATATTTCAAAATATTCCTAAAGAGCCCCTCATTCCTCTTATAAAAGGACACCACCTTTACCAACTTAATCACAACTCTAAATCCCCTTGGATCATCCAAATTATACATAAATAAGATCCCAAAATACCTCCATTACTCCTATAATGATTACCTTTGGCAGAAGGCAATTAATAAAATCCGTTCGCCTAAAATCAATACGAGTAACCTGATTTAGAGGTAATGTCTTATATCAAGCTCTTTTCTTTTATATTCCTCATCCAACTCGCAAGGAATCATTATTCCATTATTTTATAACAACACCGGTATCCTAAATATACTACGATGTTTTGATTCTAAGGGTTCAATCTACACTTACAGACACCTCCAGCTAATGGATATCGAACATACTATTTCTGTGTACGACGAACAACCGCCTCACAAAATGATGATTGTTCAATTTTATCCAACCACCTATCATGGTGGGCATTATGAAGGAACTGTATTTATTTATGATATATATTATATTTTTATTTTAACTATGCTTCTGTAATTTTTATTTAAAACATACTTTTATGCTTTCCATAATGTGTAATTCGATAATTTCATTTGAGGAAATGTGGACTACGCCCCCCTCAAAGTGATATGACTTATTCATTCCATACATGAAACATATAAAGGATGGAATTAATGAAATTATATATCATAAATCACAAATATATTATACTATACTTACAATATACATATATATCTTTTATTTTTTATTAATTTAATATGCCAATGAAATGAATGTAGCGTTCATGCGTACGTACGACCTACCATATCCATGAATGGTGCATTTCCTTTATTATCTCCAAATGTTATGGACATTTATAAATAAATATATACTGTATATATATGATATTTTAATCATGAATAATATTTTGTAGATAATGGACTTATAGCCACATGGAAAATTTGTTTCAAAAAAAGTTCATTTTTGACATAAATACCGAACATCGAAAAAACACCTTAGAATCTTGTGCTGCTGATGCATGCAATCTCAAAATAATTCCATATAATTGAAGAAAATTACACAGAAATTACAAGATGTTACATTCTCCCCAATTATGTATTTACGTCCACAAAATCCAAAACAAAACTAATCAAACATATGGGGGTACTGAGCACAAATCTATGCCACCTGCTCTCATGTTCTCTCTTAGAGATTCCCATGCTTCCAGCAAAGTTGAACCAGAGGAATCGACCACCCACATAGGAACCACTCCTATCAATCATCTACCTCCACTAGGAACTTTACAAACATCCTTACATCATCAATGTCCAACTCTCCCCAATAGATAATGTTCGATGTATCGTGCACGTATCTCCTCATCTACGACACATGGAAAAAATTATGCACCCGGTGCATCTATGGGGGAAGAACTAGGTGCACACCACCTCACTAGCTCTGTTCAGGATCTAAAAAGGTCTGATGAACCTTAGAGATATCTTACCGCCCCGACCAAATATCCATAACCCTCCTTGAGGTGAGATCCAAAGGAAATCATGATCACCCACCTCATACTCCAAGTGTCTCCATCTCCTATCAGCATAATACTTCTATCTACTCCGTGTAGTCCAAATGCTATCTTGGATGATCTTCACCATATCGGTGGTAGTGCATACCATCTCTAGACCCTTGAGTTTCGACTCCCCTGGGCCTTTCCAGTATAGGGGTGATCTGCAAGGCCACCTGTTTAGGGCCTCAAATGGTTCCATGCTAATGGTAGAGTGGTAGATGTTGTTGTATGCAAAATCCACCTATGGAAGGTGGTCCTACCAACTATAACCAAATTCTAGGACACAAGAATCAAGTATTTACTCCATTATCTATATGGCCTGCTCTGTCTGACCATCCATTTGGGGGTGAAAATATGTGCTCAAGCACAGTTGATTCCCAAACACCTCCTACAACCCCTTCTATAACTAGGATTTAAAGAGTGCATCACAGTCCGAGATGATTGTCGAAGGAACCCTGTGAAGCCACGATGTCTCCAAGATGTATAGGTGTCCCAAGACCTCTACCAATCCCTACTCCTGGATGGGTAGGAAGTGAGCCGTCATGGTGAGTCAGTCAATGATCACCCAGATAGAATCATTGACCCTAGATGTACGTGGTAACACCACCACAAAGTCCATCAAGACAACATCCTATTTCCATTCTGTTACCTCGAGTGGATTTTAAAAGAACGCTAGAAAATAATTCATGGACTTCAATTACTAAAAGTGAGGAATCGTGAAATGATCTCGACCACTGATTTCTTCAGCCCTACCCACCAGTATTGACGTTGGAGGTCCTCGTACATCTTTATCACTCTAGGATGTACTTTCAAAGGGGATGTATGGAACTCCATCAACACATCCTCTCATAATATCACTAGTACTACAGTTAGTCCTATGAAAAGGATGGAATTCAACCCATCTATCGAAAATCTATCATGAGAGTGTCCTAAGGATATCTAATCACGTCAGGCCTCGTAGTCAACATCATATAACTATGCCTCCCTGACTAGCACTAAGCATGGGGGAGTGACAATAATATACTATAGGTAAGATGATCTATCACTATCCATGAATGATATCTGCATCGCGGGTAGCTCCTCTGTCACCTCTCTCAATAGATGCAAACCATACCTCCTACCGAGTGCATTTGCCACCACATTCCCCTGCCTAGGAGTATAGAATATTTCAAAGTCATAGTCTTGGTGGGACTCCAGCCACCTCCGCTATCTCAAGTTCAGGTCCCTATATGAGAAGATATACCTAAGACTCTTGTGTTCAGAGTAGATGGTAAATAGTTAACCCATAATTTAGTGGCACCACATCTTCAAGGAAAATACAACTACTGATAACTCCAGGTCATGAGTCGCGTAGTTCTTCTCATGCTGCCTCAAATGCTATGAGCCATAGGTGATAGATGCTCACTCCAGAATCAAGACACAATAGAGTCGAGGCCCTGATGTGTCATAGTATACTACATACCCAACACCCTCTTCTTGTAGTCTCATTATGGAGTCACTCATCAGTCTTTGTCTCAGTTCCTGGAAATTCTGATGGCACCTCTCCATCCAAAAGAAGGGTTGTCCCTTCTTCGTTAAGGCTGATGAGGGTATTGCAACTTTCTAAATGTTGGGTATGAACCTATGGTAGTACCCATCCAACCCTAGGAATCTCTTCACTTCAGTCATGCTGCTGGGTGGCTCCCAAGAATGCACTACCTCTATCTTCGTCGGATCCACTGCAACTCTAGCCTCCGAGATGATGTGTCCTAGAATGTGGACGTCCCGAATCTAGAACTGGTACGTAGAGATCATAGCATAAATATGGTGCTCTCAAAGTTTATTTGTGACTATCCATAGGTTTGTAACGTGCTCCTACTCTGACTCTGAGTACACCAAGATGTCATCAATGAATACTTTGATGAAAAGAAAGTGTTAAGACTGGAATATCTTGTTCAAGAGTCCCATGAACACTTTTGGGGCATTGGTAATTCCGAAGGGAATTAAAAAGAACTCATAGAGGTCACATCTGAAGGATATCTTCATTATGTCTACATCCCATACCCAAAAATGATGATATCCAGGTATGAGATATACATTTGACAACCACCTTGCTCCCATCAACTTGTCGAATATGTCGTCAATACTCGATAGTGGATACTTGTTCTTCACGATCACCTAGTTAAAGTGCTGAAATTCCATTAATATCCTCAGGATCCCATTTCCGTATTGAAAAAAACACCAGGGATTCTAATGGAGAAACATCAGGCCTTACAAACCCCTTCCTCTACAAGTCCAATAGCTGTACCCTCAACTCACGATGCTCCATGGGAGCCATCTGATTTGCAGGTGTAGATATTGGTTCTGTCCCTGGGTACAAGTCAATGCATAAGTGTACCAATCAACGAGGAGGTAGTCTTGGGAAATCATCTGTAAATACATCCACAAACATGTCCACCTCTACATGAAATCTTGGACTCCCCTCGTCCACCATACTGAGGGTGACGCTAGCCAATTACTGAGTGATCGGTTGCACCCTCCTCCGAGAAATACACTATGGTGATTCAAATGTTCCCTTCTCGCCGGTGAAGGAAAAACTATCCCCATCCTTGCAGACACACCAAACTTTAGTCATAAAACATACGATCTGAGAATGGACTATGGATAACCAGTCTATACCCAAGATGATGTTGTGAGGACTTGATGCTGCTACTATAAGATTCCAGCTGCAGCTATTGCCTCATAGAGTAAGGTCACATTGTCGGCACCAGTGTGTAATCATTGAATCACCTCCTATAAGAGTATATAATCATAAGGATCAAGCCAATGACTCCACCAGAATCTCCAAGCCTCGAACGAGGTCCATCATAAGGAAAGATTGACTGACACCTATGTCTATGATAACTGCAAGTAAGGTGGAGTAGACACAGATTGTACCTCAAATCAGCTTTGGAGAGCCTTGGTTTTAGGCCTCTCTCGTCTGAAGATGGCCCCACCCATATCCACATGTTTCCAAAGCTCGTGGTGGACCTCCCAGTGGTGGTGGTGGTAGTACCTCGAACCTTCATCCACCGCCTGCAACTCGGACTACTCCCCTTCCATGTCCACCGCCCTACAGACCTCCTCGCTCGAACCTCTATTACAGTCTTAGCAGTCCCTCTACCACCTGATGGTCATCCGTGTGGGGAGTCAGATAGTCCTGAGCCATGTTCCCATGTTTGCCGTAAGAGTAAAAAAACCTAGTCCTCATATGACCTCGTCTACCTCACAAGATCTGTACCTCTGACCCTCTTTCCTATCATTTTCTCCCAGAATGTCTGGCCCATTAGGGCCTCTACGTCATCTACCTACTTCCTAGGGCAAATGCCTTGGATTCCTGTTGCCCATTGGTGTCTATCACTACCGATTCTTACCTAGATAGGAAACTATCCACCAGTAGTTCTCGCTCTAGCACTCCTGCTGGCTTTGGGATGTTGAGAAAAATCAGCGACACATTAATCTTTCATCAGAGCCCCTCCTCAAAAGTCAAGGACCTAAAAAAAATTTCATGTAAAATGTTGGTTGTATAGTGGGATACGTCAGTAGGCCTCAATGATTACTAGGACACATATAGGCTGTCCTACATCCGATGTAGTTGACGAAGCGTTTTCGTGCACGCTCTCAAAAATATTTATAACTAAGTGCAGCACAGGGGCTGACCTAGGTCGTTCTCTTGAGGAGCTATCATGGTCAATCCCTCACTACTTATAATTCACTTATATAAATATATAATAAAATGTTCAGAAATGAATATTGAGAATTGAAAATGAAATAGTAAAATTAAACATGCAATGAAATGCAAACTGAATGAATGCAAACAGAATGATGTTAGAAAGAAAGGAGATATTCCCGAGAGAATCACCCAGATTAAACCTTCATCGTCTCATTATTAGATTCAAATTTAATTAATAAACACACTCCATCATATGTGTGAATATCCACTTTTATATGTGGTTGTGAATATGCAGTGCTCTCAACGATCACTGAGAGACCGCACATCCACCTCCTCGATCGAGGGAAAATATTATAAAAGAGAAAGTTGAGTCTCAGGTGGCAAGTGGAGACACAAAGGTTCCTTTCCCACTAATTTCCCCCTAAAAATAACTCTAATTAAATAAGAAACAATTAATATGAATGTGAAAAGACTTGGGTCCAAACCTGGATTGATCCCCTGGGAAGTTCCACGAGTTAGCTACTCATAATCACATGTAGAAGAGATCACGGTGGAGAAAAAGGGGGTGGAAGAACAAAAGATAAAAAAATGAGAATGAGATGAAGAAGAGAAAAATATATTAAAAATGAATTATACTATTACAATGGAAATTAACTACAAAACAATACAAAAAAATGGCCACACAGAAGTGCCAATACTTTGAGAAGGAGTGAAGATACATATTTATAGGGACAAGAGGTGAAGAATTTACACCCAAAACATTTAATCCGAAAGTTTCCACGTGAATATTCCACTAAATGACCGAATTTGTAATTTGTGTCTTCATAAATGTTGTGCCATAATATCTCCTCCATTTGTTCCCAAAATATCATCTTTATTGGCCATCGGATGTAGGAGTTATGACTGATTCCATCCAAGACATTTAATCTGTCCATTTGACTCTCTGAATTTTCAATTCTTCACCTTCCTGTGACATTATTGCCCTACAAAACATCTATCTACGCGTTTCTTCTTTCACAACAGTTGTTCCACATGTAATTTCGCGTCTCTTCACAAAATATGAGCCATTTTGGATGTCTTTTCAAGATTATATGAATTTATTACCCAATTGAACCGTTTCTGCAGGGTGAGATGTTTCGTCTTCAACATATTGTGAGTGTTCCCGTAATGCCTTAATGAAGGTATGTTGATCTTAAATTCATCCTGAACGCCTTTTTTAATCCTCTTTCTTTTTCATCTGGAATCAATTCATTTGGAGGTGTGTGTTCTGAGTTATGCTTCCGTTACTTTGGTGGGTCCCATTCTGTCTGCCCGGAAACATTTCAACTTCATTGAATTTTTACGACTACTAGATGATAGATTCATCCCCTTCTCCAGATGAAAAATATGAAAGAAATTAAATAATTATTCTAACAAAATTTTAATCATAAAATTTGTACATATATTTAATGCTAAATGACCAAAATACCCTTGACGTAAAAATCTATCTAAAATCCAGAATTAGGAATTTTTCACATTTGGGATCAAAATAACACTAAAACCGAAAAACATGAATATTTACCATCCAATAACACATTTGTGGGATTATAAACAATGATATAAAATATAAAATATATGAAAATGTGAGCTTCATCACTCCCCCACAATTAAACAATGCACTCCTGGGCAATCATCTTACATTCAAATCAAAATCCACATAACAATAAAAAATGAGAAAATATCAATGATTCTATCCAAAATAGAATTCCATCATGTCTCATATATGAATAATAATTCTCTATTATTTTCATTTCAATCACTAAAATTTGTTCAACCTCATAAATCAATCCATGTACCAATCACAACCTACCTCACATTGAATTTTTTTGTCACTCTTCACTCAAGAGAAATTGAATCTAGAGTTATACTCATACTTGAAAATCGCATGTATCACCATAGGATTGTGAAAATTATCATTTCTCCACAGCGTGAAACATGAAAATTCATTTAATAATGAGGACTTTAATTAATGGTTCAAATGATTCTGTGGCTCAGGGTTGGTGGGAAAATTATTGAAAAAAGTTATAGGCTAGAAAGAGGAGGTTGGACTTTTAAGTAAAATGCATGATTAAATCAAGGAAAAAAATAGGTAATTCTCTCTCAATCCCACTTGAAAATGTGAAATTAAAGTCACCACCCCTTTTTATGACATGGTATATGAGACAATAAGTGATTATAATGAATGATATCATCTAAGTTCTCCTTTTTTCAATGCTCCAGAAAGGCACAAATTTATTTTCATTTTTTATGGAGGATGAGCTGAAAATTGAACATAATGAATGAATGAAAATTCATGCCCTTGATTTTTGAGAGGTACATGAGTCATAAAATAATGTACAATGATTAATTCAATCTAATCTCCATTTTCTTGTTTTTGTTTAAGGAGAAAAGGGATGAAACAAATAAAGCACAATGAAATGATGACACATGACCAATTCTATTGTTTTCCACTGCCCAATGTATTCACACACACCTCGCACCACCCATAAATGATACACATCCCAATTAACACACACGAAAGTCCCTTCCCCCACACTCAAACTTGAAATGAAAATGCAAAAATACTAAATGTGCAGGTGGGTAAGGAAAAATTGTCTTGTAATGTGGCTTAAAACCAAAAAGGCAATTCATGGCATCTAAGGGCTTACGTAAGATAAATGTAAAGGTAGGTCTCAAGATAAAATGTGGCTAGACAATGAGATGCCTCAATCATTTTAAATACATTCCATGAAATCCAAAGATTCAAAAGAAAATTATTCACAAATTATGGTTCTCACCCAAAATTCAAGTTTCCCTCAAGAAAGTGTGGGTATTAGGAAGAATATGTAAAAGTGGTTTAGAATACCTCACAGGATTGGAAAAATATTTTGAGTCAGTGTTTCATGGTCATGGATTTCAAAAATTAGCCAAACTCATAAAAATGATTGATAATCCAATTCAAGAAAAATGTTTTCACATCAACAATCATTTAAAATTCATTATTTCAAAAATCATTTCAACTATTTCAAAATAAATTGATGTGTGAAAAGTGATAAGAATATTCATTAAAGCTCAAAAATCATAAAAATATAAAAAAAATGAAAAGCACACAAGAAGAACTAAGTATGTTGACACTCCCCCACACTTAAATTTAACTACCCCTTATTTCAACTCAAAAAAAATATAAATATAAAGGTACAAAATCAATCTGAAGGAATGATACAACCTGACATTATTTTAGAGGTGGATTCCTTGATTTAAGCTCCTAGAAGCATCCACTTTAAAACTACTAGAAAGTAATGAAAATACATAAGAAAAATAAATAAAAAGAATGATAAAGGGAAAAGAAAAGAGATAATGCTTGGTTTCGACCCCCAAGCGGGTGATAGGTTTTTACTGCCCCTAGTCAGGCAGTTTCAGTAGATTATCCCCAATCAGAAGGTGGGTGTGGTTTCATTGAGGTGAACCACCACATGTGAGTTTTCCCGATGTCCATGATTAAACACTGAAAGTAAATAACCCCAAATAAGATAAGAATGTTATCAACCACCGAGAATGAATAAAGAAGAAATTTGAGGTTCAAAGTGGGAGGGAATAATAGATAAGGATGCTCCCTGTTAACTTCGGCAGTGTCCTCCTCCATATGGTATTCAAATTTTTGTTGAGGAGGTAGTCGCACCACCACCAGCTTCTTCGGCTCTTCTTCCTGGGTTACCACCACTTTGGTGGTATCATCATCAAAATACAAGGCCTGATCCATTTATGTTGTATCTGAAATTTCAGGAAAGGAGAAGTCAAAAAACAATTCAGTTTGAATAAAATTAAAACATGTCGAATCAATAAAGAAATATTCCCTTTCATGTAAGTCAGCTTGGAAATTAATTTCATCTGACAGGACCATTGGAAACTCCATCTCAGCAGGTGAATCTTCTTCTTCATCTTCCAAGGAAAGAGTGAGGTCAAAAGGTACTGATTGTTCAATATCAAGCATCGTATGATCATGTTTCAAGTTATCATCGACAATGTTATTCCAAGATTCTTGGAAAAAATGTTGACCTCCCATCAGTGCATCAGTTGGAATGTGTACTTCTGGGACCTCCTCGAGAAATGGTTGAGTGCGGGATGATTTGATAAGTTCCTTTAGAAGTTATTTATCACCCGCCTTAGGTTCTTTAACATAAAATGAGATTGGTGAAATCTCTTCCACCACTCGTTCTGGTTCAGTTTCCAGTTCAGGTTCCGACTCAGGTTCTAGTTTCTCCTAGGATGTGCGTACATATTCTGCAATCAATTCTATTTGGCTCTCTAGGTTTTTTACTTTATCGCTAATCCTATGAAACTGAGCATCATGTTCATTGTAAACATTTTATTGCACTTGAGATTGGTCTGTCCATGCATAATAATCATAATTTGAATACATCATGAACGAAGAAGATTTTTTTTTGAAACATTATGATTTTTATGATTTTTTATTTTTTAAATGAAAGAAAAATAATTTACAAAAAGTGAATAAAAATAGTGAATGAAAACCACTTGGCTCCTCGGCAGCGGTGCCAATTTGACGAAGCGTTGTCGTGCACGCTCTCAAAAATATTTATAACTAAGTGCAGCACAGGGGCTGACCTAGGTCGTTCTCTTGAGGAGCTGTCGTGGTCAATCACTCACTACTTATAATTCACTTATATAAATATATAATAAAATGTTCAGAAATGAATATTGAGAATTGAAAATGAAATAATAATATTAAACATGCAATGAAATGAAAACTGAATGAATGCAAATAGAATGATGTTAGAATGAAAGGATATATTTCCGAGAGAATCACCCAGATTAAACCTTCATCGTCTCATTATTAGTTTCAAATTTAATTAATATACACGCTCCTTCATATGTGTGAATATCCACTTTTATATGTCGTTGTGAATATGCAGTGCTCTCAACGATCGCCGAGAGACCGCACATCCACCTCCTCGATCGAGGGAAAATATTATAAAAGAGAAAGTTGAGTCTTGGGTGGCAAGTGGAGACACAAAGGCGCCTTTCCCACTAAGATCCCCCTAAACCTAACTATAATTAAATAATAAACGATTGATATGAATGTGAAAAGACTTGGGTTCAAACCTGGATTGATCCCCCGGGATGTTCCACGAGTTAGCTACTCCTGATCACAAGTAGAAGAGATCCCGGTGGAGAAGAAGGGGGTGGAAGAACAATAGATAAAAAATGAGAATGAGATGAAGAAGAGAAAAATATATTAAAAATGCATTATACTATTACAATGGAAATAAACTACAAAAAAAAAACAAATAAATGGCCACACAGAAGTGTCAATACTTTGAAAGGGGTGTATATACATATTTATAGGGAGAAGAGGTGAAGAATTTACACCCAAAACATTTAGTCCGAAAGCTTCTGCGTGAATCTTCCACCAAATGACCTAATTTGTAATTTGTGTCTTCATAAATGTTGTGCCATAATTTCTACTCTGTTTTCTCCCAAAATTTTATCTTTATTGGCCATCGTATGTAGGAGTTATGACCGATTCCATCCAAGACATTTAATCTGTCCATTTGACTCTCTGAATTTTCAATTCTTCATCTTCCTGTGAAATTATTGCCCTCCAAAATGTCTATTTACGCGATTCTTCCTTCACAAAAGTTGTTCCACATGTAATTTCGCGTCTCTCTACAATATATGAGCCATTTTGGATGCCGTTTAGAGATTATATGAATTTATTACCCAATTGAACTGTTTCTGCAATGTGCGACGTTTCTTCTTCCACATATTGTGAGCGTTCCCATAATGCCTTAATTAGGGTATGTTGACATTAAATATTTTCTGGACACGCCTTTTTTAATCCTCTTTCTTTTCCATCTAGAATCAATGCATTTGGAGGTGTGTGTGCCGCGTTATGCTTCCGTTACTTTGGTGGGTCCCATTCTGTCCGCCCGGAAACTTCTCAACTTCAATGAATTTTTACGACTACTAGATGATAGATTCAACCCCTGCTCCAGAAGACAAATATAAATCAAATTATATAATGATTCTAAAAAAAATTTAATCATAAAATTTGGACATATATTTAATGCAAAATGACCAAAATACCCTTGATGTAAAAATCTGTCTAAAATCCAGAATTAGGCGTTTTTCACATTTGGGCACAAAATAACACTAAAACTAAAAATATGACAATTACCCATCCAATAACACATCTTTGGGATTATAAACAATGATTTAAAATATAAAATATATGAAAATGTGAGCTTCATCACACTCCCACACTTAAACATTGCACTTTTGGACAATCATCTGACATCCAAATCAAAATCCACACAACAATAAAAAATGAGAAAATATCAATGATTTTATCCAAAATAGAATTCCATCATGTCTCATATATGAATAATAATTCTTTATTATTTTCATTTCAATCACTAAATTTTTTTCAACCTCATAAATCAATCTATGTCCCAATCAAAACCTACCACACATTGAATTTTTTTGTCACTCTTCACTCAAGAGAAATTGAATCTAGAGTTATACTAATACTTGAAAATCACATGTATCACCATAGGTTTGTGAAAATTCTCATTTCTCCAAAGTGTGAAACATTAAAATGAATTTAATCATGAGGGATTTAATTAATGGTTCAAATGATTCTGTGGCTTAGGGTTGGTGGGAAAATTATTCAAAAAATTTATAGGCTAGAAAGAGGAGGATGTACTTTTAAGTACAATGAATGATTAAATCAAGGAAAAACATAGGTAATTCCTCTCTCAATCCCACTTGAAAATGTGAAATAAAATTCACCACCCCCTTTTTATGACATGGTAGATGATCCAGGAAGTGATTATAATGAATGATATCATCTAGGTTCTCCTTTTTTTCAAAGCTCCAGAAAGGGACATCTTTATTTTCTTTTTTTATGGATGATGAGCTGAAAATTGAATACAATGAATGAATGAAAATTCATGCCCTTGATTTTTGAGAGGGACATGAGTCATTAAAGAATGTACAATGATGAATTCAAGCTCATCTCCAATTTGTTGTTTTTTTTGAAGGAGAAATGGATGAAACAAATAAAGCACAATGAAATGACGACACATGCCCAATTCTATTGTTATCTACTGCCCAAAGAATTGACACACACCCCGCACCACCCATAAATGATACACATACCAATTAACGCACACAAAAGGCCCTTCCCCCACACTCAAACTTGAAATAACCATGCAAAAATACTAAAAGTGCAGGTAGGTAAGGGAAAATTGGCTTGTAATGTGTCTTAAAACCTATAAGGCAATTCATGGCATCTAAGGGCTTACGAAGGATAAATGTAAAGGTGGGTCTCAAGATAAAATGTGGCTAGCCAAAGAAATTCCTCAATCAATTTAAATACATTCCATGAAATACAAAGCTTTAAAAGAGAATTATTCACAGATTCTGGTTCTCACACAAAATTCAAGTTTCCCTAAAGAAAGTGTGGGTATTAGGAAGAATATGTAAAAGTGGTTTAGAATACCTCACAGTATTGGAAAATTATTTTGAGTCAGTGTTTCATGGTCATGGATTTCAAAAATCAGTCAAACTCATAAAAATGATTGATAATCCAATTCCAGAAAAAAGTCTTCACATCAATAATCATTGAAAAATACGTTATTTCAAAAATAATTTCAACTCTTTCAAAATAAATTGATGTGTGAAAAGTGATAAGAATATTAATTAAAGCTCAAAAATCCTAAAAATATAAAAAAATGAAAAGCACCCGAGAAGAACTAAGTAGGTTGACACTCCCCCACACTTAAATTTAACTACCCCTTATTTCAACTCAAAAAAATATAACTATAATGGTAGAAAATCAAAGGGAAGGAATGATACAACCTGACATTATTTTAGAGGTGGATGCCTTGAGTTAAGCTCCCAGAAGCAGCCACTTTAAAACTAAAAGAAAGTAATGAAAATACATCAGAAAAATAAATAAAAAAATGAGAAAGGGAAAAGAAAAGAGATAATGCTTGGTTTAGACCCCCAAGCATGTGCTAGGTTTTTACTGCCCCTAGTCAGGTAGTTTCAGTTGATTATCCCCAATCAGAAGGTGGGTGTGGTTTCTTTTAGATGAACCACCACATGTTAGTTTTCCCGATGTCAATTATTAAACATGGAAAGTAGAGAACCCCAAATAAGATAAGAATGTTCACAACCACCGAGAAAGAGTAAAGAAGAAATTTGAGGTTCGAAGTGGGAGGGAATAAAAGATAAGGATGCTCCATGTTAACTTCGGCGGTGTCCTCCTCCATATGGTATTCAAATTTTTGTTGAGGAGGTAGTCGCACCACCACCAGCTTCTTCGGCTCTTCTACCTCTATTACCACCACTTTGGTGGTATCATCATCAAAATACAAGGCCTGATCCATTTGTGTTGTATCTGAAATTTTAGGAAAGGATAAGTCAGAAAATAATTCATTTTGAATAACATTAAAACATGAAGAATCAATAAAGAAATCTCCCCTTTCAAGTAAGTCAACATGGAAATTGATTTCATCTGACAGGACCATTGGAAACTCCATCTCAGAAGGTGTATCTTCTTCTTCATCTTCCAAAGCAAGTGTGAGGTCAAAAGGTACTGATTGTTCAATATCAAGCATCAGAAGATCATGTTTCATGTTATGATCGACAATGTTATTCCAAGATTCTTCGAAAAAATGTTGACCTACAATCAGTGCATCAATTTGAATGTGTACTTCTGGGAACTCCTAGAGCAATGGTTGAGTGTGGGATGATTTGATAAGTTCCATTAGAAGTTCTTTCTCACCCGCCTCAGGTTCTTTAACATAAAATGTGATTGGTGAAATCTCTTCCCCCACTCGTTCTGGTTAAGGTTCCAGCTCAGGTTCCGACTCAGGTTCTGGTTTCTCATAGGAAGTGCGTACATATACTGAAATCAATTCTATTTGGCTCTCCAGGTTTTTCACTATATCGCTAATCCTATGAAACTGAGCATCAAGTTCATTGTAAACATTTTCTTGCACTTGAGATTGGTCAGTCCATGCATAATAATCATAATTTGAATACATCATGAATGAAGAAGATTCTTTTTTTTGTTTTTTGAAAATTTATGATTACTTTTATTTTATATTTTTTAAATGAAAGGAAAATAATTTAAAAAAGGTGAATAAAAATAGTGAATGAAAACAACTTGGCTCCCCGGCAGCGGCGCCAATTTGACGAAGCGTTGTCGTGCACGCTCTCAAAAATATTTATAACTAAGTGCATCATAGGGGCTGACCTAGGTCGTTCTCTTGAGGAGCGGTCGTGGTCAATCACTCACTAATTCTAATTCACTTATATAAATATATAATAAAATGTTCAGAAAGGAATATTGAGAATTGAAAATGAAATAATAAAATTAAACATGCAATGCAATGCAAACTGAATGAATGCAAACATAATGATGTTAGAAAGAAAGGAGATATTCCCGAGAGAATCACCCAGATTAAACCTTCATCGTCTCATTATTAGTTTCAAATTTAATTAATAAACACACACCATCATATGTGTGAATATACTCTTTTATATGTGGTTGTGAATATTCAGTGCTCTCAACGATCGCTGAGAGGCCGCACATCCACCTCCTCGATCGAGGGAAAATATTATAAAAGAGAAAGTTGAGTCTCGGGTGGCAGGTGGAGACACAAAGGCGCCTTTACCACTAAGATCCCCCTAAACCAAACTCTAATTAAATAAGAAACAATTAATATGAATGTGAAATGACTTGGGTTCAAACCTGGATTGATCCCCCGGGAAGTTCCACGTGATAACTACTCATGATCACAAGTAGAAGAGATCACAGTGGAGAAGAAGGGGGTGGAAAAACAAAAGATAAAAAAACGAGAATGAGATGAAGAAGAGAAAATTATATTAAAAATGCATTATAATACTACAATGTAAATAAACTACAAAACAATACAAAAAAATGGCCACACAGAAGTGCCAATACTTTGAGAAGGGGTGTAGATACATATTTATAGGGAGAAGAGGTGAAGAATTTACACCCAAAACATTTAATCTGAAATTTTCCATGTGAATCTTCCACTAAATGACCGAATATGTAATTTGTGTCTTCATAAATGTTGCGCCATAATATCACCTCCATTTTATCCCAAAATTTCATCTTTATTGGCCATCAGATGTAGGAGTTATGACCGATTCCTTCCAAGACATCTAATCTGTCCATTTGACTCTCTGAATTTTCAATTATTCACATTACTGTGACATTATTGCCCTCCAAAACATCTATTTACGCGTTTCTTCCTTCATAATAGTTGTTCCACATGTAATTTATCGTCTCTCCACAAAATATGAGACATTTTGGATGTCGTTGCGAGATTATATGAATTTATTACGCAATTGAAACATTTCTCCAAGGTGAGATGTTTCGTCTTCCACATATTTTGAGCATTCCCATAATGCCTTAATGAGGATATGTTGACATTAAATTCATCCTAGTCACTCCTTCTTTAATTATATTTCTTTTCCAACTGGAATCAATGCATTTGGAAGTGTGTGTGCCGAGTTATGCTTTCGTTACTTTGGTGGGTCCCATTCTGTCAGCCCGGAAACTTTTCAACTTCATTGAATTTTTACGACTACTAGATTATCGATTAAGCCCCTTATCTAGAAGACATATATGAAGGAAATTAAAAAATTATTCTAAAAAAATTTTAATCATAAAATTTGGCCATATATTTAATGCTAAATGACCAATGTACACTTGACGTAAAAATCTGTCTGAAATCCAGAATTAGGCATTTTTCACATTTGGGCTCAAAATAACACTAAATCCTAAAAACATGACAATTACCCATCCAATAACACATTTGTGGGATTATAAACAATTATTTACAATATAGAATATATGAAAATGTGAGCTTCATCAGTATTAAATCCTAGATACGCCTTGAGCATAGTGTCACTGGTACGAACTCCACCATAAATAGGCATTTGATGTCCAACCAGGAAAGGCCCACACCCTGATGTTTCTAGAGAATCAAGATCTACCACCTCCCTTCCATTCCCTGAAAAAGGCTACTGGCTTGAACTACCTTCTGGTCTTCTGGTGTCTCTACAAACAAAAAAACTCATGACACAGCCTCCAACCATTCCTTAGCTCCATAAGGATCCATATCGCCTCGAATCCCTTGAGGCCAATATCTCTAGAACTCGTGAAATGTGCTCAGTTGGTGAGCACTATCCCGTAGTGTGTCTATAATAAATTACTTCTCTCTAGGTGGTGGTGCTACTGGTACACCACCCGGAGGTTGTATTTCATAAGAGGTCCCTACATCGATCCCTCATCTCTCAGTAGACCATCATCATGATCTCTCACTAGAATCCTAGATGGCTATCTTCTTGAAGGAATCCTGTAGATTAATAGATGTTCCACAGTCAATAGGTTATACTTGGTGAGATGAATCAAAAGAGATCAAGAGAAAGAAATTTCCAAAACACATGCAACTAGTGTTTTCGTGTACCGAGTTAGAATATAGAATTCAGGGTCCTAGTGTACGGAATAGTTGGCCTCCGCACCAACAGTCGTCTCCCTAGACTGAAAGACAAACTCACAACACTTAAAAATATTTCCCCCATTGAGAAAATTACAGACTCTTATTTCATTGAGTAGAGTTATCCACCCCTCTGATACCACATTGTCACGACCTTTCCCACAGGGCCTATTCCATGACTACCCCAAGCCTTCCTTCCATAGTCCAGGGGATGGTGACTAGCACCAGAAAGGCATAACCCAAAAAGGGAAGACATTGCCTTTTAAAAATTACACACACAGATAGGGCATACCGCACAAAGAAAACCACAATGGAAATAGAGTATTACAACCACCACAAAGTTTCACTACTGAGATTAAAGTGTTTAAACTGAATGTAAAGGGGACAGAATAAAATCCCAACAGAAAGAAAGGTACAAAAAAGAAGTACAACCTCCATAGGTTGTCCGCCCAGGATCCTACCTAGAGGGTAGGTACAACTCTCTATCGGATGTCACTGTAGCACACGACATCTATCAATCCACCTCCGAGCACCAACTTGTTTTGGCCCCCAATTTCTAGATTACGGTTGTTCGTCATCTCCAGAAGAAACAAATAGTATGGGAAAAGCCCGTACAAGGGTGAGTATGACAATACTTAGTAGGGACTGCGCTCCCCTAGAAGGTATATCAGTAATCCACAAAGGAAAAACCACAAAGGAAGATACCATATAGGTAATACCACCATGAAAGATCTCAAACACATATCATAAAGTAAAAGACATAGCTCACACCAAGTATAAATTAAGTACATGAATAATGATGATTAGTCGTAAAGCTAGATCATCAAATTCTATTGAGAGGATCTACTGCGGACCCACACAAGGTCGCAAGGTGATGACCCATATGGGATCACTAGGTGAAAAATCAGGGAGGATAATTATATGCCGTCCCATAGCCGATCTATTGGTGTTGACCCACAGAACAACTCCAAGTGATGACCCACAGAGGATCGCTATTCATTTTTCTTGTCATAGCCAACCGCTAGATTTTTTCACTATGAAAACTTTATTTTTAGAGGATGTTCTCCTCAATCCATCATCCATACCTCAAACTTCACGAAGTCCCACATAGAGTAACCCAAAGGTCCATCTCATCTTACGGGTCCCAATGAAACAATCAACGCGTCATTCGGACAAACAGTCTGTATGTTACATGCCTTTTAGTAAAAAGGGTCTGGTTGGATTCAAGTCCGATCAAACCAGACTACACTCCAACATCCACAAAGACTCAATTGGAGTGTATCAGAATGAACGCTTCATCACAAGTGTCCCAATTCCACTGATGGATCATCCATCAGATGCCCAGTCTGAGAGATACATGTATTTTAGTAAATAGGAGATGGTTGCATCTAGGCCTGGTCTAACCTAGTTTAACTGACCTGAACAACTAGGATCGGGGGTCCCATGTACCCTGGTTTAATTAGATGGACTCGAACTGACTTAATTCGGGTCGGGGTTGGTCTTGTCCGGCTTGGCCAGTGGGCCATGTCTAATGGGCCTTGTTGGACCTGGCCTGGGTTGGTCGAGGGTCCAACCCACTGGATCACCCAGCAACCCAGTCTTGTATGGCCTGGGACGAAGGGCATGGGTCTCTCATGTCGGCGCGGGGTTGTCCCACTGGGTGCGGGTCTGGCTAGCCGCAGCGGGTCCGACCCACCTGCTAGCTTGGACGCGACACGCCATTCGAAGACCGACCTTGATGTGCGGTCGGTGGTGTGTTGTCCAGCCGGGATGCGGTAGCCGCACTGCGTCTGGCCCTACAGATGTGGGTCCTCCTCCATCCATGCTCGATGGAATACGTCTCACCAGCAATAAGACAGCCCAGACATGGGCCTCCCTCCATGTGGAACCTAACACCGCGTCTCCTACTACCGCCTTGGCCAGTCGCCCGCGACAGCCCGTCGCTGTGGATGTCGGCCGCGCCCTCCTGCCAGCTCAGCATGCCGATGGGCACACCCCTCCACCCGACAGGTATCCCCCGACCCGCCATCTGGTATGCAGCCAACACCACAGCATGTCACTATCACTGATGCGGCGACATAACCTTCGATGAATCATCAGACTCACTCAAGTGGTCCTTTATTCACGTCGCCTATGTCTATGGCCCTGAGAGATCACCCCCTTCATCGTGAAGGTCTCAAATCAGTCTTGGCGTCGAGTCAAGTTTTTTCCCTGGAAAACACCTAGATTGTAGGGGCTCGGGCCTTGTTCATGTTGGCATGCACCCTCTACATTAGAAATTTATAATAAATGGAGTTTTGGGGATTTGAGTTCAATAAAAAAACATAATTCAACCCTAGATAATGAAATCCCAAAATAAAATTCACCCTCCTATATGAGCACACAGTCCATGGATTAAAATTTTTATGGGTTAATCTGTGTTCGTCGTTTGAAATAAGTATGAGGATGTTTTAAAATCAAAAAACCCCTACCTGGTTGACATTTGATGTCGAAGAGTTCATCCTAGAGAATTCAAGATGTCGTTGTTGCTCATCGCTCCAAGATCTGTTCATAGAGGTGAGTCAATGTCCGTGATGATCTGTTGTCACGTCGTTATTCGTTGGAGTGGGATTCTGCTGGCGGTTCATCAGATATCCCTTGCATTTGTGAATCCCCTAAACTCTAACATATTGTAATTATTAAATGAAATAAAAATAGAAGCAACATTGTGGCCATTAATGATTCTCATTAATTGATTCACACTTAATGAGTCATTTAGATAGCTGCGTTGTAGTTTCAAACAAGCCATTATTGAAATTCCATTAATTCGCCTCATCGCCGCCTCATCACTATACCGCAGCGTCGTCGTCCTCCACCCAACGGTGAGAAATTATGTAAAATAATTCTTTTAAATTATTTTATTATCTTTCTAAAAAATTCTAAAAAATAACATTTCATATCAGCCCTCGACAGCTGAATTAAACTCATTTCTAGGTGAATCTCAACATTCTAAGGTCATCGGAGCCCTCAGATTTAAGATATAAGTGATTTTTCAAAAGATAGATAAACCTTCTTGCATGTTTACTAAACATTCCATAAAAAAGGTTCAAAAATCCATTTTGAGCTCTCCTAGCCTTGGAATCATGTGTTGTCACAGCGTGTGGTCTGAAAATAATTCCATAGAGCTAAACAAAAAATTACATGGAAATTACAAGATGTTACAGTAAAATAGTTAATATATACCCATAATAGAAATCAATGTGAGAAAACTATACATTTGTCTATCACCATTAATTCATGTTTGGAATATCTATTTCAATGTTCACATATACACACTCCTATCCATGAACACACTACCATACTGACAATCTTGGTGTTACCATTTACAGTTGTACTCCATGACCATAATCTTTTCATCCATGAACATAGGAACTTCTCATCCATACTCCATTCCTCATTAATACACACAAACCCAAATATGAAAAATTCCATGATTAAACATTTTCTTTAATAAACCATCCTTTGAAACCATTTTTATCAAATACGCTTCTTGAATAAAACCAAATCATAATTCTAAAATCATAATTTTAAAATTTTAATTTAAAATGTGATTTCCAATATCCATCCAATTTCATATATCTCCAAAACAAAAACCAAATGTGTTTCCTTCATGAAATCATAAAAATTATACATATAAAATTAAAAAAAATTAAAAAAATCATTCAAGTACTAGAATAGAGAGGATGATATAGAATCTTCTTACCATAAATTGAAAGATGAAATCATAGAATGACACTAAATTTTTTTGATCTTGGTGGGTGGAATGTCTTATCAAAATTGAGTAGATCTATTTATCTAGGAGAGAAATGAATAATATATCTATAAATATCATGGAAGAAGGATATGGAACAAGGACTCACTAATGATTTCATATCTGCAACAGACATTGAATCATCCAAAAGTCACTTCTGGGCTGAAGGGAATTATCTCTCAAGAAAATGGAGTAAGAAGAGTTTGATACCCTAGAAGATTAGAAGACTAATGTGGGTTTGAGGGTTTTAATTCACAAAAAAGTGGATCATGTTGAGAACCACCACACCACAACACAAATTATATCACTATGGTGTAGCTACCCAAACCACATTGCAATGATACCCAGAATACATTGAAGCTTACCCTATAAAACCCTTTAACATCCATTATTCCATCCAGGGTGTAGACCCACTTTATTTGGAGGAAATGTGGTGAATCCTAACCATTACACTAAAGGGGTTTATAAATTGATTGAACAAACAAATTATACCACTCATGTTACAACAAAATAACTATCTTATCCAAACCACAATACCCAACCACCCAACACTGTTGCTTTTCTCCACAATATAACACTTGACATTAATATACCATTGGACTTTACAAAAAATAACTGTGTATAAATAGGTAGTACTTTTAAAATACCTATCTCTATTACCTACTATACAATACACACCACTACCATGCAATGAGCAATGGAATATGTTGTAACCATTGGCTCCATGATACGACTTTACCAAAACAAAAAAAATCTCCAAAACCCCTAAAAACCCACTAGAAATACTATAACTAAACCAATATTTTATGTATCATTAAAAACATAAAAAGGTTAAAGTAATATAAATTAAGGGTATTAAATTCTCCGCACCATTACTCATTCTATCCCAATAAAGTGGGGAACTGATGTTGTCTATTAAGTGCTCGGGCCATTAATCCAATAATTTCTTTTCAAACTCCCATTCCTCTTCCTAAATCTGACCATGCTTCAATAAACTCCTCACTAAACTATTTTTCCCCTGAAATAGGTTTTCTTTCCTATCCACAATACATTGTGGCACATTAATCAATGTTGCATTTTGTTTAATATCAATATGGTCCGATCGAATCACACTGTCAGGGTCAAGATGGTACAACATTAAATGAGATATAGTAAACATGTTGTTCCTAGAGTTGAACTTTGGTGGTATATCCAACTGATGAGACACATCACCCACCCATTCAGGTATCTCGAAAGGTCCAATGTACCAATGATAGAACTTGACTTTGTTTTCCAAAATGATAAAACCCTATACTTATAGATATTATAATGAAAAGATGACCAACCACCTCAAATGATAATAGTCACTAACACTGATCTTTATAAAATTTCTAGTTACTTTAATCCATCAACATTATCATTCTGATCATATGAATCTTTTACATTTTCTCTTACACCATGATATGTCTTATAAGAGAAATATAACCTATTTCCACTGAACAAAGTGGAGAATGAAAAGGATGAAAATGTAATGATTTGAAAGGAGCCATATGTATCGAGGCCTCATAACAGTTATTGTATGAGTGCTCTAACAATGGTATATGAACATCCCATGAGACCCAAAATCCATCACACAAACTCTAAACAAGTGTTAAAATGTTTGGATAATCCATTCATATTGTCCATCCATTTTGGGATGATAAGATATGATGATGGTCACTTGTGTTCCAAGGTGTTACTATAAGGGTTTCCAAGAAAAATATTTAAATATGGGCCCCTGATCATACATAATTGAATGTGTTATTCTATGTATATTTACTATTTACTGATTGTAGACTTTGGGAAAATATTACCCCATATTGGATTCAAGAATAGGGATAATGTGATCTAACTACGTTAGTTGATCCACAATTACCAATATGGAATCATTATTCTAAACCATTATTTTCAGAACTATCAAAAAATACATAGCTATATTCTCACATTTCCACATGGGAATCAGTAAAAATTTCAACATACCAACTGGACAATAGTTCCCTGTCTTGTCCTGCTAACAAGTAATGTATAACAAGAGAAATTTTTTAAATTTCATATTTATGACATCTGAACAAAATATATTATTTTTTACGTATACATATTTTGGATATCCAAATGAACAACCCAACATGAATTGTTATAAGAAGAAACAAGTTGTTCCTAATAAATTAGAGGTTCTATACTCTTGTCTCTAAACCACAACATTGATCTCCCATATAGCTTCCATCTCTCAATGGTCTCCACAACATTGATTTTTCAACTCATGGTTCATAATTTAGGGTAATATGAGATAGAATCTTTAACATGATCAACCAAATCAAGAACATAAGAAACTAGAAATAAAATGTATTACTACACCTTACTATTAAAATCTAGATGTATATCAGTTATTAATATCATTGGATTCCATTGATCCAAAGCCTCTTTATCCCATGGGTAATACAACTTCCTACTCAATGCACCCACAATAGAATTAAGTTTCCGTGTTGTGTTCATCAATTTGAATTCAAACATTTTTAGATATTTCACCCATTTTAGTAACCTTAGATAAAAATTCATTTGTGATAAAATGTGTTTCAAGATTTTATAATCTATTAACACTATGAATTTATCAACAGAATAATATTCATTCAATGTATATATGGAATATATCACAACAAATAATTCCAAATCATGTGTTAGGTTTTTATTCTCATCCATATATAACTATAATGATCCATACATGAAAATTTGGCCTCTTTTCATGAGAACCCAACCCAACCCATACCTCAATGCATCCAAATAAACCGCACAACCCTTATCTCACTCTAGAAACATAAGGATAATTTCTTATGTTATCAACAGATTAATCTATTGGAATAATTTATATCATTAATCACTCTATTTGAAGGGGACACCTTTCCATGTCAAAGCTACATTGGTGTGGAAATAAATGAAAAATCATGAGAAATGAATCTATAATATCATGTCATGAGAAGGAAACTGTGAATCTTAAATACATTATTTTGTGGTAACCTATAGATAAAAACATTTGTCTTTTAATGATCTACAAAAAATCCACATTAAAAAATGGCATTTCCATTGAAGCATACCTTGGGTATATAGAAATCACACTTTGAAAGGTTAGTATAAAGATGATGTTCCCACAAGGTACTCAACACAATACCCAATACATCCTTATGATGTTCTTTAGTCCAAGAATACCCCCAAAAATAATCAAAGAACACCATTAAAAAAGAATCAAGATACCTCTAAAATATTGGATACATTAATTATATGAACCCCAATATTTAGTTCATAAGACCAATGGGTATAAAAACCTACTCATAATTTTGAAATATTCTCTTGAAGGATATCATTGAAATATCCCCCTTATTACTCACAATTGGTGATATCATGATCATAAATTAATTTTTGAGTAACATTGGGATCCCCAAATCTAATCTAATAGATCAGGAATATGGAAGTGGATACTGATTCCTTATTTTAATTTGGTTGATATTATGATAATCCACATAAAGCCTAATAATTATATCTGCCTTCTTTACAAATAAAACCGGTTCTACCTACGTGGACATGCTCGGAAAAATAAACCTATTGATTTCTAAATATCATAACTAGAAATTAAATTCGCCTAGTTACTTTTTCCCCATCCTATGAAGAATAAGTTAAAAGGTCTAGTCCTTTGTAAGAGATCATTCCTGAACTATACCTCTTTTTTTGGGTTCTAATTCATAGGAATATAAAGAAAAATATCAGGATTGTAGACAATCATGGTCGGAAAATATCTATTTTCGATCTCATCCTTATATTCCAAGGTAACTACTACCAACTAGTAAGATATAATTCAAACCATCAATACTAATGGATCTTATTTACTTATATTCATGGCCAAATATCCTTTAAATTTATTCTTAATACCATTAGAAGATGTGAAACTAACTTGACAGGCATAAAAATTTATATGGGCCTTAAATGATGTCAAACAATATATAACAAAAATCACATTATAGATATCAATATCTAAACTAGATAATTCTAAAACCAAATCAGTCCCATCATTTATTATTGAAGACACTCCACACCTAAAGTCTTAACATTATCGTTTTCCCGCATGTGTTTGCAGTTTCATAATAGAATGAATCATCTCAACATGTATACCTATACGACCCACCACACATGTAGCAATAAAATAATGTGATGCACCTATATAAAAATAGCAATTCTTAAGGGTATAATTCAACATAATCGTACCTCACACATTCGAGGGACTATATTGATCATCTATGATCATCTTCTTAGCATCTTATTAGATCTTAAAATCTCTTATATGATCCTTAATTGCTTATTGAGATTTTATAACCTAAGGATTCATGGTTTTACTAGAGTCATCATTCCCTGATCAGTTATATGTACAATAATTTCTCCAATGATATCACCCCACATATGCGTTGGATGTCTGGGAAAATTAAGAACATCTCATACAATAGAATTTAGAGTGCTATAGTAATAAAATTGAGGATTTCCAATCAAATTACAATTGTGAAGAGATCTTGGTGGTGTCATATATTCACCATTTTTATGGTAAGTATAAAAACATTTATAACAACTAGGTTTTATATCAGGTTGAGGATGAATGTTAACTAATCCTACGGTCTAATTCGGAGACCCTCCACTTCCTTGGTTATAGGTGTCCCTCATCTTTTTATTTCCAGCATTTGAGTTCCCACCTATTTCCATGGTGATAAACATACTCCCTCTAAACATATTTCTATAAATATCTCTTCCCACTACCATTCCTCTATTTATTATTTTTATATAGTTTTCAATAAAAAAACTATTTTATAGTGAATCACAAGTAACAATTGAGAGTAAAAGATGCCTGAATTCAAGAATGAAATAATATAAGAATTTGGTGAATAGTGTAATAAATTCATAATCATATCTTTATACTCTATGATAGGTATATTTTCATATTTTGTGATCATGAAATCGATGACTCTTTCAATTCTGAAGGTACAACGATGAAATTTTTTGTTGAACAATTGTTCAAAATCCTACCATGTATTTCCTTATTGAATTTCTCATGAATAGATAAATCCCACCATTGGAATGCACAATCTTACAAAATATACATTTCCAACATAACTATTAGATCAGGTGATGTACCTAATAATTCAATATTTTGGTATAACCAATTCATCCACCCATCGATCTTTCAGGATTAGTTTCTCCCAAAAATATGGATGGATTCTATTTTAGGAACTAAACTCAGTGGTCCAATTTTTTAGGTTCATCATTCATATTACCTATTCATATGGCTTGAAAAGACTAAAAAATTATATGAAATAACTCTTAGTTCACCTATAGATCTGTTTCAACCACATTTTCCTCATCTTCATTATGCGGATTTTTACAATGTCTAACTTGTGGAATTCTCTATAACTAGAACAACACACATATTAGTCTCACTCACTTGAAACTGAAGGCATAAAAAATTGCAAATAACTATAATCAATATGTAACAATAATTATTTCTAGTACTCCATGACCGTAATCCATCCACCCTTGAATAATGGCACTTCCCATCCACACTCCATTCCCTTTGAATACACAACAAAACAAATATTCCAAATTCCATGCCAATTTTTTTTTAAAAAATAGGCTTCCATTGAATTTTTTTTATAAAAAACATTTCTTGTATAAAAAAAATTCTTAACTACATAATCAGTATTATAAAATTATAAATTAATGGGTATTTTCCAAAATCAATCCAATTTCACATTTCACCAAAACCAAAACCAAATGATTTTGCTTCACAAAACCACATAATGATTCCATTTAAAGTACAATAATAACAATTATAACAAACTAATACTTTAATTTATAGAATATTAGATATGAGAGAGAAACGTCCAACCTTGAAACAAAAGGTGAAAATGAAGAACACCACTAAATATTCTAGATTCAGGTTCACAATTTTTTCCATTAAATAGATCCCACAAAACTTATCACGATTCATATCCTATAATATAGATATACCCATAATTGAATATACCTATGGTTATGATAGATAATATAATAGTATATATAAGAATAATGAGGATGAATGAGATAGAACAAGGTCTCGCTGATGATTCTAACCTCCAACACACTTTGATTCATCCAAAAGTTGATTCTAGTCTAAAGGAAGTTGTCTCTAAAGCCTAGATAGGAAGATTAATTGAGACACTAGAATATTATAAGACTAATGAGGGTTTTTTGTTTTAATCTTCATAAAAAATCAGATTGGTATTAGAACCACAACACCATGGCACAACTTATATCACTACAACTAAGCTACCTAGACCACGATGTAGTGTTCCCTAGACAACAGTGTAGTTTTCCTGATCAAACCTTCAGAGAAACCTGACTCCTTTCATAGAAAAAATACAATTTATTTAGAAAGGAACTGTGGAGAATCCCAACCATAACACCATAAGGGGTTCCAAATTTGCAGAACTACCAAATTTCTCCCTCAGGGAACTACAACAAAACCATCCCATCCATATTGTGGCACCAAACCACCGTAAGCTATAGCCTTAATCCATGAAAAAATGATTGACTAGGATATAATATAGCTCTTCCACATGGTGTATCTATGTCGTAATGGGATGTACCTCTGAAATACCTCTCATAGGAACCTACATTGTAGTACACACTCTTATATCATAGTGACCAAATGGATATGACACAACCCTATACTCCATGGTGTAGCCTTTCCAGAACAATTAAAACCCTATCCTAATCCAATTCAACACCCCTCAAAACTCAGAAAAATAAACCCAATCATTATATAAGGAAAAACATAAAACATGTGTAATTTACCTGAATCCAAGGGTGTTACAAATGCCTTTTTATGTAACCAAATGTTTAATTTTTTCAATAGGTAAATCTTGATGTTTATAATAACCGTAAAATGATTTAAATAGTGTTTCAAAGGAGTTAGATAAAAATAGAAAGAAATGAATTTTAGAAAAAAATACTAAATATGATTGAGTATGTCAAAGATACTCAATATGATTTAGTATACTAATGACTTGGAGAGATTTATGATTTATTTAAGTCTTATTCAAGTAATGTGTCTCATTCCATGATTGCCTTTTTAAATTTTCCAACTAGATTAATTAATTCAAGAATTGTTTACCCAATATTCTCATTATTTTAGAATAGAGTAACTTGGCTTGTGATTCCTAGGTTCTATTTCTATGTAGATATAAAAAGTGAGTAAAAGTTTAAACCAGAAGAAGAAAAATTAGTTCGAGATTCAAATATTGATTCTTTAGGTATCCATTCATAGTTAGTGGAACCTATGGCTCTTATCAGTAAGGTGTAATGATTATATAATATGAAATTGTTTTATATACTTTAAGGGGTTTTTTAAACTCAATGAAATGTTCATGATAGTTATCTATTCTAAAGAATTTTATTCTTTGGTTTTAAAGGGTATATGGTAATAAATTCATACTTTAAAGATGATGACATTATAAATGAGTAAATTACTAGGGCAATAATTAATAAATACTGTTATTTTCAATACATGTTTTTAAATTAAGAGTTACTACAATAATAATTTTAATGTAAATTTATATATAAATCATATATTATTCTTAATAGGATGTAAAAATTGTTATCATTTCTTTTATTTGATAATATATTTTTTTAATAAAGAGATATTGTTAATAAAATGAGATGATTAATTATTTTAACATGGTTTATGATTTATCTAATTCAATATCATGTTCTGAATAAGAGACAAGGATAAAAATTTTTTATCCATGATAAAAAAAATACCCAACTGTATTCTAAAATTTGAGGGAAGATGTGTGTAATCTTTTAATAAATGATATTCTCTTTAGAGGTAAAATATTTAAATAAAAAGAATACCATATATGATATAGATATACTAGTTCAATTTTTTAATATTCCTAATAAAGTAAATGAGAATAATTTTCTAAATAAAAATGATTATGTATTTTAAAAGGATATTATGAAGATTATATAATTTCTAAGTGATTATTGGGACATAGTTGGACTTAGAAAAGTTGAAAGTTAAGAAAGAAAATACCAGTCTAATATTTAAGTTATTCAACTTAGCATTCTAAAACATTTATGATACATGACAGTAAATAAAAATGTTATTAGTAACATTTAGTTACCATCAATAGTTAATATCAGTTTTTCATAATGTATTATTCCAGTAAAAACACAATTTGAATGTCACATAATCCTAAAAGAGTTTATAATGATATCTTTGTTAATAATGTAAATATATATCTTATTATCCAAGGAAAAAGTTTATGGAAATGGTTTTAAGGGTGATGATGTTAAACATAGAAAAGTTATATGGTTACAATACATGTTAACATCATAAAAATGGATGTTTTTGAGTTAAGGAGTATTTCATTATTAGTATGATTCTGTATCTCGCAATTATCTAAAATTTATTTATTCATATATGTTACTCAATGAAGAGTTTAGTGGGAGGGTTTTATCAAATGGTCACATAGAGATGTGGTATAAATTGTATATTGATGTGATAAGTTAACCAAATCCCAAAAGAGTATAAAACATAAGGCTGACCTTGATGTATATCATTTATTATATGGTATATAGGGGCTTGTTTTTTGTTTTTTTAATATTCTAATAAGAGTTTTTGTATATAAAATTTATAATAAAAAAAGTCAATTTTCACATTATCATACTTTCACATTGGATATACAAATATATATATATATATATATATATATATACTTTTTTTGAACTATAATGATAATTGAACACTCAATGTAATACATTGAGTTATCCCTAACTAATGATCATCAAAGAATGTTATAGGTTATAATGAAATATTTTGATTATCATGAGTTATATTATGGTATGAGATATAGTATATGAACATGAATCATACAATGTTTTTTATGCGCATAATGACCCACTGGGTATACCATATGGAGTGCCATACTCTATGTATTTCGTATAACAGGGGGTTCATAAATCATATAAGAGTGTCCACTACCTATGTAAAACAAGATACCTAGCATGGTAAGAATTATATTTTCATTAATATCTTACACAATCCATTACATCACAACTAATCAGGGGTGGTTGGGTATGCTGATGATCATGTCATCGTTTAGAGCACAACCAAGATGGTTCTTTCCTATTGTGCAAAAATAAGGACATTAGGTCCCTCAAATGAGATTATATGTAGATTTTTCAATCATAACTACACAATATATGTGATTTGATTATCTATTCAGGTGAGGGATATGTGATATGGTCTTATATAAAGATGAAGGAATCATTATTTATTCCTCAACCAAGTTAGTATATACTTATAGATTAAAGAACATATGATTCGTCTATATTAGACTGACATATACCATGTCACATGGTAACTAGATGCCCTAAATAAATGGAACATATAAGTATTTATGATAGATTGAAATTTGTCTTGTGGACATAGGTATAATGATACATGTGTTTGATGAAAATCATTTCAGATCCATTTATAGATTGAGTGGCATTGAAGATTTTATAAAGGCCACTCATTACTAATATTTATGGATGGTTCATTTTAATTTTCATAACTATAAATTTTTGTGGGGTCGTACTTTGTGGTTGACATAATTTTGATTGAGTTTGACTTAGAGAGATGCTCTAAAACTGTTTTAGTTTTCATCAAAAATTATTTTAGATTGGTGATAATAAGGTATTGAATATGAGGTCATACATGGTGTAATTTAATAATAGATTTCCAAAATTGATTTGGGATATATATAAAGGTATAATTTAGATGATTTCATAGGTTATTTTATACAATAAAATATTATATGAAAAGGCACAAAATATATATTCCTTAGTTCAAGTGGGATAATGAAGGAGGTATTCCATAAAGACTATATATATAAACATATATTATATGGAAAATTTTAATGTATGATATAATTAAATTATAAAATATGATTTATATTTTGTAAAATGGTTTTTTACATATATTAAAAAAATCATATTTTATGATCAATGGGATAATTTTATGGAATTTGAAAATGAAACTTCCTTTAACAAACCATTCATTCATAAGTTATGATTGGGAATCCAAAATAATATAATACATGAATACAACCCATTCAATTATATCCTGTCATTAAGTTAATATTAATGATTTTATAATTTGATTACACATTGTTTCTTTTCCATGAATCATATAATCAATTCATTTAGTAAGGATATGACTCACATTAGTCGTAAACGTTAACATGTTAAAATTATAATTTTTTCTACCTAAGGTAATCATTTATTGAACCATTTATTTGGATGAAACGTGTGATGAGTTTCCCTGCATGTGATACATGATTTGGATGGATTATAATTTACTCATGAATTATAACACATGTGTAAATATGATAACACCTAAATAGAATCATTTAGGTTAAACACATTCCACTATTGTGTAATTAATGTGGTGTGTGGAAGCTTGGCCAGGACTCTTAGGAAGTAGATTCTTTTTATATACTTACATTCTCACCTAATGCATTAAAATTTCATGGAAAAAGGATGGATCCTATCTGAGTGAAAGATGATTTAATTCTGCATGCAGATACGTCATATAGAGGGGATGTCATTTGGATACCCTTTGTGATCTTCATCAAATTCATTAGATGAAGAAGATGTTTTGGATTATTTGGTGAATGTTACACACACATTTTTAGTGTCTTTAAATTCTAGTATGTAAGATTCTATTTTACCTGTACATAGTGATTCTTTGGTTGGGTTTTTTATTTTCTTATTCTTGTTAAAAATTTATTTCCCCCCTATGAAACATATCAATTCTAATTATCCTATGTTGATTTCTAAAATTCAAATATGTGGGTTTGGAATTAAAATTTTAATTTCTACAAAATTTAGATAATTTTCAGGAGGACTTTTATAAATATATATGATTAATAAACCCATTGGAATTAATGAAACCTTGAATGAAAATAATGTTTTGAAACTATTTTGGGGGATGGGTCTTTAGGAAACATAGGATAATTAGACTTATAATTTTGTGTTTTGAATTTTTATTTTCTCTGTTATACTTTTTTCCTGTGCTAATATTTTCATGTAATGCCATTGATACATGAGTAATAAAATTAGATAAAGGGTAAAGTAGTTTTTGACTTCTATTCGGTGTTAGATATGATCTTTATGATGCAAAAGAAAAAATAGAAAGTCGTGGGTGGTGTATAAAGAGAACAAGTAGATGAAAATGTGGTACAAGTGAGAGATCTAAGGTGAATAATATTATTGGATTATTTTTTGACTTATAGAATTGGTGTATAATGAACCATATATAAATATATCATATGATCATAAAAAAGATCTCAAATTTGATTCAATTCATCAAGCTACCACAAAATGGCATGAACACTCACTCGATGTGTATCCTTGAACACTATGACATGTTTCAATTTAATAATTTTTCCAGTGATGTAGTTTGGTTATTGTTATTTCTATTTTCATTATAAGACTAAGTTTGATAATGGATTCAAGTATTATCACCACATCCCATTACAACATGGGATGGTTTGAAATGAAAATTCCTAACATGATTCTTTCCTCCCTCTATATCAATTAACATTAATTTCAACATTTTTAAATTCAATCACTTTGATTATTAATCACTATACATTACATGAGATAGGTTCAATGAATTTTTGGGAAAATTTCCCCATCATAGTGTTGGAATGTGGATTCTAATCCATAAATTCTATAAGGTTCTATATCAGTGGAATAAGTATATAGTGGATGATGCAGCTGAAGGGTTTTTAATAAATAATATAATGGGAGTAATACATGATTAATTGGATAAAATATATATAAACACCTCCAATGGAAGAAAAAGTGTGTATACAAAATTAGATTTAAAATGGCAGATAATGGGGGATGGATGTCTACACAAATTGAGGTGTTAAAGTAAAATATGGATGTAATGATGGCCATGCATCAACCCCATGGAATGTATACATAATATTCTAATTATGTTTTTTATAACCATAATAATAATTTTTATGGTTGGCATCCAAAATAATAGAATCAAGGGTACCAATAAATAGTATCATGATCCAAAAAAAACGACAATATTTTCAAATCCAAATAACATCATCGGAGGAGACCTTTTCAAAATTCATGAGAGACACCTAGGATTTCATCAGTGAGTTAAAATCTAATTCAAAGGATTAACATTCCTATATTGGAATTATGGAAATTAAAGTTGGATAAATTTCTAACCAAATCAAAGAGAGTCATAGAGGAATGATACTAAATGACATAGATGTCTAATCATAAAGGGAATTTATGGCTATCAATTGGAGAAGTGAAAACCCCATGGGGGATAGCACTGAGGATAGAATAAAATTTAAAAATAAGAAGTGAAAAAAAGAAAAAGAAAATAAAGGAAGGAGTAAGGAGAAGGAAAAATAATTGGAGAAATACGTTATAGACGAAGATCCACCACCATAAAAAACACCACTACCTTTCTTAGAGTGGTTTAAGAGGGTGATGATTGATGAAATAATGGATATGTTTTTTTAAATATTTTAAAAACATTAAATTAACATCCCTTTTAATAATTCATTAGTGAATATTTAAACATAATCTATGTTTAGAAAATACATAGTTTCAAAAAAGATAAATCTATAGGAGAAGGTTATAATACCACCCATGAGAGATAAATTGGACATGGTTTTGAAGAGTTTATTGAAGAAGAAAAATTACTTGAGAAGTTTCTCAAATTCTAATTATTATTGGATCTTATAAGTTAAGAAGGGATTTTTGTGATCTCGGAGCAAGTGTGAATATCCTTGAAATTACCCCAACCTGAATTCACTTGACTATGCCCTATGATTGATATCTATATAACCATAGACATGGCTAACTATATACTACAAGCTTCTGACTAGTGGAAAAAGTCTAATCCTTATTATTAGGAGACTTTAACCTAAAACATGTTTCAATAAACAATAGAAAAAAACTAAATAAAACCCATAAAAATTATCAGAGTATCCATAATCAATTAAGAACAGTTCTATAATAAATATATAATGTTCTTTTATAAAGTCATAGAAACATACATCAATTATCCCATTCTCTAATTGTAACACCCCAGTTAAATAAAGAATATGACATTTTCATATTTACCCATATTTGTGAATAAAATATTAATATGACTTTAATGGGGACGCTATGCTCGATGACGTACCCAGCACGCAACAACGAGTTTCTTGGGAATCTTACGTTGCACTCTAATAATAAAATAATATTATTTTAAATGGTAGTTAACATGTAGTCGTTGTATTGGCGGGAATGGATAGAAATAACTAAAATATGATTATATATGTTTTTAAATGTTTTTACATTTATCCAATAAAAGATAAAGGCTTAAAATACGGAAAGAATTCAACATTAGGCGTATATGCCCTAGTTTTCACTAAAGGTTCACTTATCGCCTTTTGATGGCGAACCATCATTAAATATAGTTTTTTTCACTCTTATAAATTCTATTGGACCAAGTAAAACTCGTCTTAATAATTGGGACATCAAAATTTACTTTGCGTAAATTTTTGGTATCTTTCCGATAAAGTTCATTTTTTAATGAATAGTGTAAAATGTTGTATTTTAATTCAAAACCGCTTTTTAATCTAATTTATTTATATGATTAAATTATCTTTTGAATTTGTTTAAAAGTTAAATTAGAATATATTTTTACCATTAAATCCTATAGTGGTCGTTGGAATTAATTTCACTTTGAAATCAGACTTAAACTAGTGTCAATCTTGTGATACTTATTGTTTCATAAAAACACGCTATTTGCTCTGACAACGGGAATTAATTATTAAATTAATTAATTTGACTTATATGTTATTAATTTTGTAAAATTTACTTCATTTTTGAATTCGTAATATCAAATATATCTTAGGGTGAATTTTTGGGATTTTTCTGAAAAACTTCAATTTTTGATGAATAGTGAAACCACTAAGTGGTACTTATAAAAACTGATTTTTCCGTTTAAATGAAGTTTTTCCATCTTTGTGTTTTGAATTTCAAAAATCCAATATACATGGTTGTCATTATGAAGTAAAATGTGGTTCAATGGGATAAAAAATAAGTTTTTCGTGAATAGAAACTTATTAAGTTTTCAATCGCGATTAGAGGTAATTAGTGTAGTTTATAGTAAGAATAATGTTTTAATAAAATGAAATGACCTAGACACATGTCCTAACCTCATTGTATGTGTCATGTCCGACAAAGAAAATACATGGGGCAACTTGGGGACCCCATGGATCCACTTTGGTTGGGAAATGACATAAATATCTTTTTATTTAATGTTAAAGTAAAAATTACACAAACATGAGATGTTTTACTAAAACAATTTTTACATGGGGTTATACAAGTAATATTTTTTACTATAAATAGTAATTGGAAATCTAAAAATATTTCCTAAATCATAGTATTTGTTTTATAATTTTTAGACATTAAATAAATTAAATTATTTCTGACATCATGATTATGCAGCGATGACCTCATTATTTAACGATTTAAATAAAATGGAAAGATAATGTAATATCTAAGACCTACACATGTCCAAAAACTATTGGATGAGTGTATTTAGAACCCATATCATCTTATCCTCGAAATAAATCAATTTGGGACCTTTAAAATCCGAAACTCTTTTGAAAATAAAGTAACATTTTGTAACTTTACAAGAGCCCCCCTTCTCTCCTCTTATAAAAGGCCACCACCTCTACCTCCTTACCCACACTCCCAAAGCCATTGGCTCGGCCAAACCCTGCCAATTTTGTCTCTCCACTTCCCTCTATTACTCCTTGAAGCCTAACATTGGGCAGAAGTCTTCCCAAGGAAGCCTTTGAGCTCAAATCAAAGGGAGTTACCCGATTTTAAGGTAATGTCTTCACTTGTGTCCTTTTGTTTTATTTTGCTTCTCCAACCCCCCTAAACTCTTTTTATTCATTTATTTTGTAACAAATCCAGTATCTTCAATATACTAGGATGTTTTTATAAGAAGGATTCGAGCTACACTTACACACACCTACATCTAATGGTTAAAGAACATACTGTTTCCGTGGATGGAGAATTTTTGCCTCCCGAAATGATGATTGTTCAACATTATTATAACACCTTCAAAGGTGGCCATTAAGATAACACTATATTTATATATGATATCTAATATGGTTATCTTTTACTTAAGCTTCTGTATTTTTCATTTATGGCGTACCTTTATGGTTTCCATTATGGGTAAACGCGATATCTTCATTTAAGGAAGCGCAGACTACCGCCCCCTCAGAGTGATTTGATTCATTAATACCATATGTGGTATGTATAAAGGATATATTTAATGATATTATATATGATAACATACTTTAATTAAAATACTATTATGTATCATTATGTTTTAAATCCATTAAATATGAAATAGAAATGGAAGTAGCGTTAATGCGTACGTACGGCTTACCGTCTCCATGAACGGTACATTTCATTTCTTATCTCAAAATGTTATGTAATATTATAATTACATATATATAATGGATATATATGTAATATATTACATCTAAATTATTGATATCATTATTTAATTATAACATATATATATCCCTCTCATTTTGTTTTAATTCCATTAATATGACAAAAAAATGAAAGTAGCGTTCATGCGTACGTACGACCTACCGTCTCCATGAACGGTGCTTTTCGTTTTTTTATCTCCAAATGACATGGAATAGTATAAAATGAATATTTAATGGATATATATTATATTTTAATCATTAATACTATTCTGGAAATTATTTACTTATAACTACATGGGCAATATTTTTTCAAACAAGTTCATTCTTGACTCATGTACCAAACATCGGAAATAACGTCTGATATGAACTAACATTATTAAAAAATTATTATAAAATTATAATATGTGATATGAACTGAATAATAATATCTAAAGGAGGTACTTAGGAAATTATTAATTGACCAAAGTTTATTATTCAGTAATATAAAGAAACGAACATGACAAGTTGGACTTGAGGTAAGGGATCCTACTCCTCCCTTTCTTTTTAAGTACACTCTTTTATGTCATTCCTTCTAAGATCACCTTTCTTGTGATTGGGATGTTCTTTTATATTAATCTTACTGTAATTTTTATTTTCATATGTTGAGAGACCCTATTCTCTCTCATCAATCCATCTTTGAAGTTTTGAGTGGCGCCGTTAGGCTGCCGAATTTTTGTAAGAGATCTAACCTCTCTCTTTCTCTTTAAGTACTCTCCTTTATGTCACTTCTTTTAAGCTCATCTTTTTTATGATGGGGGATGTTCTTTTATATTACTATTTCTGTACATTTTATTGTAATGTGATGAGATACCCTATTTGATCTCATTAATCCATTTTTGGAAGTTTTAAGTGGCGCCGTTAGGCTGCCGAGTTTTCGTAAGGGATTTTTCATCTCACTTTTATTCCTGTGAGATTTATGCTACATTTGTCTCAATTTTTATTTGAGTTTTGTATGTACTGACCATTATTTTACTCATTGTGTAATATTCTTTCATTTATGAGTATTTACATCAATGTTGTATTGTCCTTCTTTCAAGGGGCGTATGTTTCGAAAGATACCCATGTCGATAAGGGAAACTTTCACCCTCCTCTTTTTAAAATACTTCTTTTGTTGGGTCTTTTAATTAACATATTATTATGTTGTTATATGTTCTCATATATCCTTATTGATGTAAATTTTATGTCCAAGTGATGAGATACCTTTTTTTGATGTGACGCCATTAGGCTGTCAAGGGAACTTCTTAACCCAATTTCGATTTCATTGGGGTCAACATGTAGTTATTGAATATGTCATCCTTTGAATATGTGTTAATGACCTTTGATTATTTTACACTTAATATCCACTTATATTTGGTGTATTCGTTTTTCACACATAATTATGTAATTTATTTATCCTTAAACCAAGGATACCGTCTTTGTATGGGACTTCGTCTCAATCTCCTTTCATTGAGGCATATTTTGTTTTATACACAACCTTATTTTATACAGTGTATAAACCCCTTTGACTTTTACGTTTATTCAAAATGAATCTTTTTTATACGATGTTTTTACTAAATGAAAAAAGGGAATGTTTTTTTCGTACGTATGCGGAGACAACGACTTCTCCGCCGCCGTGACCATTATTTGAGTTTCGGCTTCCTCTACAAGCCATACCTTTTTTTAAAAGAAAAATAAATACCATGTTTTACATTTCTTTTATTTTGGTATTGAAAATGGTTTTCTTAAGATTTTTATATCAATTTGTGGTATTGATATCTTGTGACTGTAAGGTGGAAATGTTATGTTTCCTTTATGCATCTTTTATGTGATACGATTATGTTGAGGTTCTTGGGAATTATTATGAAGACGGGTGGTTCTGTGATAGACTAAGGGTGGGTGAGCCCGATATAGCTCCCCAATGCATTTGGTAACACGAAGGAGTGAAACGTTAAGGTTTCTCCGAAGAGATTTAGGGAATATACTGTGGTGGGTATTCCAAACGTAACCAAGAGGGTTACTCCCTACGTAAGAATGTTATGAATGTCTCAAGTTACCTTTTATGTCTTATGATTTCTATGATTTATTCATGATTTTATGAGGTATGTTAAAGTGCTTATGTTTTATGGGTAAAGTATGATTTCATTCTTATGTATACATGTACTCATGTTTCCTTTCCATATTTTTATATCCCTTACTGATCTTTTTATACTCATCCCAAGTTTTTGAAATGTTTTTCACAGGTCCAGGGAAGGTCACATGATGTGATGATAGTGTCAAGGATGTGTCAAGAAAGAATCCATGTTTTATTTTAAATATGTTTCCGTTGATGGGAAGAATGAATACTGTCTTTTATGTAACCACTTTGTTTAAATGTGGAATGTAATGAAAGTTTCATGATATAATTCTCTAAAACTCTAAACCTGAAAAGATCCTCAATGTGTAATCTTGTAATAACTCAAGATTAAGTAAGGTTTAAGGCTTGGGCCATATAGTTGGTATCAAAGGTCGGTTTAGATAACTTTAGAGGTTAGGTTATTCTTTATGCATAAGTGACATTACCATAATGGTTAAGATTTCAGAAAGAGTCCTAGTTTTAGATAAAGTGAATGAGTATGTATATCTTAGTGTTTATCTTCCTCATTAGTACATGATGGTTTTGTTGATATACTAACACTGTCCTTTTTGGTTTTAGTAAATGGCTGGATCTAGCAGGAACCAAAGTAACAGTGGATGTGAAGGAAACTGTGACAATTTTTTGAGCAAGAAACTGAAAGATATGGGAGCTGCAATGAGAACTCTTTTGATTATCCTCAACCAACTATCTGGAGTCATGATTGACCACCTAAACCTTGGTGATTTCTCTAAGGCATCATATATGAGAGAAACAAATCCCTACGGAAGTAAAGGTAATAATCATAAAGGTATGTGTGTTAAAAAACCTATGTGTCAAAGATGTGGAAAGAAAAAACTAGGAAAATGTTTCAAAGGGATAGAAATATGCTATAGATGTGGAAATAAAGGTCATAAATCACGAACCTGCCAGGGAAAAAGGAAGAATCCAGTTGACTCGAGGAAAGGGAAAGAAGTTATTTCTGAGGGATCAATTTAATATTTTAAATGTGGTGTTCATGGTAATTATGAAAACACATGTCCTATGAAGAAGATTCATGAATGGGATCACCAAGAGCGTACAAATGTTCGTTTACCAATACCTAATGTCGTTCCGATTGAGGATGAAGAAACTGACAATGACCAATCAAAGGTATGTCTTATTTCATGACAATTTTTTTCCTATTTTGGAATCTTTGGATATGATTCATGATTTTGATTGTAGGAAAGAGTTATTTTGGAATAATTTGGAAAGGAATGGTTAATGGATCATGAATAATTTTTAATGAGTAATATGTCAACATATAAGGGCTTCAAGAGGTATGGTGAAATTCTTAAGACTATTAAGTCTCTTTGGATGATGGGGTTACATTAGAAGACTTTTTATATTATGTGTAACCCTGATGTTTAATATATGAAAATTTTATTCAAGTAATAGTTATTTTTTCTTTTGTGGACATAGTTATAAAGAACCATTTGTGTTTATATGATCCTTACTTTCGAGGTAATTATGGGTTACTATATGTTATGATTGAAGTGAAAGGAATGAGATAAAATTGAGGTTAAATTATGTAATGGTTATTTTGATGATTTTATCCCTTTTTGGGGAATGATTTGAGAATTATATAGTTTTGGAAAAAGGACAACACGCAGACCGTGTGACAACCCGTCGCGTCGGACAAAGCTGCAGAAATCGAACCCACAACCAAAGTGCGACTAGTATTTATTGCCTACCACTGGACTACGTGAAGTCCCTGGTTAGTTTGACTGATTCTTTTTAGTTATATGATTTTATGAATTAAGAGTAAGTTTATTTTGGGTTATTTATGAAAATTATTAGCCTATCATGGAGGATATGTGATTAGGTTAATTACTTTTCAATACGATACTTTAGGAGAAACTGATGTTGTTTGGAGATAAATGTTACGATTTAACTTGGAAGACTATGTGACTAAATCCTTAAAATAATTGGGTTTCAATATTATTTTGGTTTAATTTGAATAATTTTATGGACAAATTGATTATAGAATGGTCCTCGTGGAACTTTGGGTTTTGTTGGACAAATTTTGGAGATTAAGAATGGATTTTCTTTTTATAAAGGGTTATCCTATTCTGGATTATATGATCTTGTACTAACCTTTTTGTTTTGGTTTTGGTTAAAGTTTAAAGACATGGAAAGTATATAGTTCTCTTTTGTGGATTATGTGATTCTCTAAAAGTTTATTATAGTACTCTTAATGTGAACAAGTCTTTCTAGATAGTCGTCTTTTGGAGAAAATATGAGTTCGTGTAAGAAATCTAGTAAAAGTTGAAAGTCAACATGACAATTTTGTATGCTTCCTTATGTTTTAGTTAAGCTCATAAATAAATTCCTCAATGAAGAGTAACATAAAAAAAATGTTGTCTGTTAACTTTTCCTACTGGGGAATCAAATACTGTTTAACCCATCACAAGTTTGTGATTTTCTTGTGGTTAACTTTCTCCTAAACATGTTTTCTATCACTCTCCATCAGAACATGACCCTTTGTTTTTTCCTCCATGTCCATATTTTCATACTTGGAATCCTAGTATGGGTTAACTCAGGTGGCCTTTGTACTTATCTTTCTTTATTTTAATGTGATTGTTTTACCGACTCTTGTTTCGATGTGGGACTTTCAAGGATGTTTCCAAGCTCAATATTAAAATTGCGAGGACGTAATTCCCAAAAGGGGGGAAGGATGTAACATCCCAGGTAAATAAATAATATGAAATTTTCATATTTATCCATATTTTTGAATAAAATATTAATATGACTTTAAAGGGGACGCTATGCTCGATGGCGTACCCAACACACAACAATGAGTTTCTTGGCAATCTTACGTTGCACTCTAATAATAAAATAATATTATTTTAAATGGTAGTTAACATGTAGCTGTTGTATTGGAGAGAATGGATAGAAATAACTAAAATATTATTATATATGTTTTTAAATGTTTTTTACATTTATCCAATAAAAGATAAAGGCTTAAATTACGGAAAGAATTCAATTTTAGGCGTATATGCCCTAATTTTCACTAAAGGTTCACTTATCGCCTTTTGATGGAGAACTGTCATTAAATATAGTTTTATCCACTCTTATACATTCTATTGGACCAAATAAAACTCTTCTTAATAATTGGGACATCAAAATTTAATTTGTTTAAATTTTTGGTATCTTTCCGATAAAGTTCATTTTTAATGAATAGTGTAAAATGTTATATTTTAATTCAAAACCACTTTTTAATCTAATTTATTTATATGATTAGATTATATTTTTAATTGGTTTTAAGGTGAAATTAGAATATATTTTTACCATTAAATCCAATAGTGGTCATTGGAATTAATTTCACTTTGAAATCAGACATAAACTAGTGTCAATCTTGTGATACTTATTGTTTCATAAAAACACGCTATTTGCTCCGACATTGGGAATTAATTATTAAATTAATTAATGTGACTTATATGTTTTTAATTTTGTAAAATAGACTTCATTTTTGATTTCGGAATATCAAATATATCATAGGGTGAATTTTTGGGATTTTTCTGAAAAACTTCAATTTTTGATGAATAGTGAATCCACTAAGTGGTACTTATAAAAATTGATTTTTTCCGTTTAAATGAAGTTTGTCCATATTTGTGTTTTGAATTTCAAAAATCTGACATAAATGGTTGTCATTAAGAAGTAAAATGTGGTTCAATGGGATAAAAAATAAGTTTTTGGTGAATAGTAACTTATTAAGTTTTTAATCGCGATTAGAGGTAATTAGTGTAGTTTATGGTATGAATAATGTTTTAATAAAATTAAATGACCTAGACACATGTCCTAAACTCATTGGATGTGTCATGGCCGACCAAGAAAATCCATGGGTCAACTTGGGGACCCCATGGAGCCACTTTGGTTGGGAGATGACATAAATATCTTTTTATTTAATGTTAAAGTAAAAATGACACAAACATGAGATGTTTTACTAAAAAAAATTTACATGGGGTTATACAAGCCATATTTTTTTACTATAAATAGTAATTGGAAATCTAAAAAGATTTCCTACATCATTTTATTTTTTATTTTTATTTTTAGGCATTAAATAAATTAAATTATTTATGACATCATGATGATGCAGCGATGACCTCATTATTTAACGATTTAAATAAAATGGAAAGATAATGTAATATCTAAGACCTACACATGTAAAACACCTATTGGATGAGTGTATTTAGAACCCTTATCATCTTATCCTCGAAATACATCAATGTGGGACCTTTAAAATCCTAAACTCTTTTGAAAATAAAGTAACATTTTGTAACTTTACAAGAGTGCCCCTCCTCTCCTCTTATAAAAGGCCACCACCTCTACCTCCTTAACCACACTCCCAAAGCCTTTGGCTCGGCAAACACCTGAAAATTTTGTCTCTTCACTTCCCTCTCTTACTGCTTGAAGCCTCACTTTGGGCAGAAGTCTTCCCAAGGAAGCCTTTGAGCTCAAACCAAAGGGAGTTGCCCGATTTTAAGCTAATGTCTTCACTTGTGTCCTTTTGTTTTATTTTGCTTTTCCAACCCCCTAAACTCTTTTTATTCATTTATTTTGTAAAAAATACAGTATATTCAATATACTAGGATGTTCTTATAAGAAGTATTCGAGCTACACTTACACACACCTACATCTAATGGTTAAAGAACATACTGTTTCCGTGGATGGCAAATTTCTGCCTCCCGAAACGATGATTGTTCAACATTCTTCTAAAACCTTCAAAGGTGGCCATTAAGATAACACTATATTTATATATGATATCTAATATGTTTATGTTTTACTTAATCTTCTGTATTTTTCATTTATGGCGTACCTTTATGGTTTCCATTATGGGTAAACGCGATATCTTCATTTAAGGAAGCGCGGACTACCGCCCCCTCAAAGTGATTTGATTCGTTAATACCATATGTGGTACGTATAAAGGATATATTTAATGATATTATATATGATACCATACTGGAATTAAAATACTATTATGTATCATTATGTTTTAATTCCATTAAATATGAAATAGAAATGGAAGTAGCGTTCATGCGTACGTACGGCTTACCGTCTCCATGAACGGTACATTTCACTTCTTATCTCAAAATGTTATGTAATATTATAAGTACATATATATAATGGATATATATGTAATATATTACATCTAAATTATGGATATAATTCTGGAATTATAGCATATATATATCTCTCTAATTTTGTTTCAATTCCATTAATATGACAAGAAAATGAAAGTAGCGTTCATGCGTACGTACGGCCTACCGTCTCCATGAACGGTGATTTTCATTTTTTATCTCCAAATGATATGGAATAGTATAAAATGATTATTTACTGGATATATATGATATTTTAATCATTAATACTATTCTGGAAATTATTTACTTATAACTACATGGGAAATCTTTTTTCAAAGAAGTTCATTCTTGACTCATGTACCAAACATCGGCAAAAACGTCTGATACGAACTAACATTATTAAACAATTATTATAACATTATAATATGTGATATGAACTGAATAATAATCTATAAAGGAGTTAATTTGGAAATTATTAATTGAAAAAAGTTTATTATTCAGGAATATAAAGAAACGAACAAGACAAGTTGGACTTGAGGTAGGGGATCATACTCCTCTCTTTCTTTTTAAGTACACTCTTTTATGTCATTCCTTATAAGCTCATATTTCTTGTGATTGGGATGTTATTTTTTATTAATCTTACTCTAATTTTTATGTTCATATTATGAGAGATCCTATTCTCTCTCATCAATCCATCTTGGATGTTTTGAGTGGTGCCGTTAGGCTGCCGAATTTTCATAAGAGATCTGACCTCTCTCTTTCTCTTTAAGTACTCTCCTTTATGTCACATCTTTTAAGCTCCTCTTTTTTATGATGGGGGATGTTATTTTATATTCCTCTTGCTGTAAATTTTATTTTAATGTTATGAGATACCCTATTTGATCTCATCAATCCATTTTTGGAAGTTTTATGTGGCGCCGTTAGGCTGCCGAGTTTTCGTAATGGATTTTTCACCTCACTTTTATTCCTATGAGATTTATGCTACATTTTCCACAATTTCCTTTTCTTGGTGTATGTACTGAACATTATTTTACTCATTTTTTAATATTCTTTCATTTATGAGTATTTACATCAATGTTGTATTGTCCTTCTTTCACGGGGCGTATTTTTCGAAAGATACCCATGTCGGTAAGGGAACCTTTCACCCTCATCATTTTAAAAGACTTCTTTTGTTGGGTCTTTTAATTCACATATTGTTATGTTGGGATATGTTCTCATATATCCTTATTGATTTAATTTTATTTCCAAGTGATGAGATACCTTTTTTTTGATGTGACGCCGTTAGGCTGTCAAGGGAACTTCTTAACCCAATTTCGATTTCTTTGGGATCAACATGTAGTTATTTAATATGTCATCCTTTGAATATGTGTGAATGAACTTTGATTATTTTACACTTAATATCCACTTATATTTGGTGTATTTGTTTGTCACACATAATTATGTAATTGATTTATCCTTAAACTAAGGATACTGTCTTTGTACGGGACTTCGTCTCAATCTCCTTTCATTGAGGCATATTTTGTTTTATACACAAACTTCTTTTATACGGTGTATAAACCCCTTTGACTTTTATATATATTGAAAAGGAATCTTTTTTATACGAAGCGTTTTCTAAACGACAAAAGTTAATGTTTTTGTCGTACTTATGCGGCGACAACGACTTCTCCGCCGTCGTGACCATTATTTGAGTTTCGGCTTCCTCTACAAGACATACATTTTTTTAAAAGAGAAATAAATACTATGTTTTAATTTTCTTTTATTTTGGTATTGAAAATGGTTTTCTTAATATTTTTATATCAATGTGTGGTATTGATATCTTGTGATTGTAAGGTGGAAATGTTATGTTTCCTTTATGCATGTTTTATGTGATATGATTATGTTGAGGTTCTTGGTCATTATTATGAAGACGGGTGGTTCCGTGATAGACTAAGGGCGGGTGAGCCTGATATAGCTCTCCAATGCATTGGGTAACGTGAAGGAGTGAAACGTTAAGGGTTCTACGAAGAGATTTAGGGAATATACTGTGGTGGGTATTCCAAACGTAACCAAGAGGGTTACTCCCTAGGTAATAATGTTATGAATGCCTCAAGTTACCTTTTATGTCTTATGAGTTCTATGATTTATTCATGATTTTATGAGGTATGTTAAAGTGATTATGTTTTATGGGTAAAGTATGATTTCATTCTTATGTATACATGTACTCATGTTTCCGTTCCATATTTTTATATCCCTTACTGAGCTTGTTATGCTCATCCAAAGTTTTTGAAATGTTTTTCACAGGTCAAGGGAAGGGTACATGATGTGATGATAGTGTCAAGGATGTGTCAAGAAAGAGTCCATGTTTTATTTTAAATATGTTTCCGTTGATGGGAAGAATGAATACTGTCTTTTATGTAACAAATTTGTTTAAATGTGGAATGTAATTCAAGTTTCATGATCTAATTTTCTAAAACTCTAAACCTGAAAAGAGCCTCAATGTGTAGTCTTGTAATAACTCAAGATTAAGTAAGGTTTAAGGATGGGGACTTATACTAATCATCATCGAGCATCCTTGGTCTAATCAACTACACATCATGTACTCAACATAAAAGATAACATAAACACACACACAAACACACTAGTGTGCTTGTACAGAGGGTGACAAATATGTCCTAGTATTGTCTCTCCAAGTGACCATAATATACACCATCATATACTTGTTTTCATGAGGAAAATAAATATGTCATATAAGTGAATTGGACCTCATGTTCTAACCAAGCCTTCATGACTCCATTCACATCAGGTTATCACATGACATCCATGATACTAGGACACTCAGTCATACATAATTTGGCACCATGTCAAAATCTATTCACCACATTATTATACTAAATAATTACCCCAACATTTTCTTGAATAATCATTGTATATTTACCACTAAATCCTCAAACACTACCCAAAGGGAGGTGGTAGGGTCTTACATAAAATTATTGTACTCACTTTCTCCCTCATGGTGGTCCTACCAAGACCTTATCATTAAATGTGATACCATCCATATAAAACCCAACAATTTATCTCTTAAGGTAGGGTCTAAAATTCTTGTATATTCTCATAACACCTACATAATATTCCCTCTCACTCATGAGTGGTTACACATAACATCTACCATCCTCTCAGACAGGACAAGGTCCCCAAAATATCACTTACCTCTCTGAAGGTGGGTCCCACAAGTATCGGCGGAGTAATACCCTATCCCTCAGGGTGGTCCCTATCAACACCTTCTCACTCAGTGAAAGGATAAACTAGTCTCAAGATTATCATTATCACTTATTTTTGGTCCATATTTCACACATAACTAGGAATCCATCTCATTCTTAGTAGTTCGACCAACCCCATATCACTCATTACACGACCAGGCCTCAACATCCATTATCAACCAATATGAGTCTATCGCCTATAATAAAATAGTCACATAGACCGCACATCCCAACAAAAAATTTCACAGATCACCAAAGGGTAATAGTCACTCAGGACCTAGCTTCTCACCTTACAAATGACTCATTTTCAATCCATCCACTTTTTATACCACCTCAAACCATTCCAGTCTCCACTCATACACACCAATCCATTTTGGTCAACCAGTAGTTACTCTCTAGTTCATATGTGAGTCGAAACCCCATTCTCAGAAGGCTAGTACATACTCTTCCAATTCTTTCATCTCAACCCTCACTCAAGTCCCATATCACAACACTCTTAGAGGAGATCTAAAATTATCACTCAAAGTTAATCTCTCTCAATCACACCTTTTCCAGTATTGAGGGACTTACCCCACTCATGGAAATTTCAAAGATGCTCCTTCACCCTTAAAAGGGTGTCCCTCATCTAGTGTGAAATGTATGTCCATATCACTCACTATTATTAAGCCATATCCATCTCCTACTACCCACAATTATCACATATACTAATTCCCACCCATGTTATCACACCAAATAAGTTGATACCCTTTACCCTTGGAGACATAGTCACCATACAATCTAAATTCATTCAAGTGGTAAACCGGATTTACTCCAACTTGAGGAGGCTCGTGGACGCACTCTCTATTCCTATAGGGTGATTTCATCCTCTATTTATCTACTTGATTAGTTGAAAATATGAATACATGAAGTCTCATGAATAAATAAGAATATGAAGTTTTATTAAAGGGACCACCAACCACCATATAGTAGTTACCACCCTCGTCAAGCTCTGTAAGCTCTTGGAAAATACAATACCTTCCTAGTTCAAGATTCTATTTCCACCTAAGACTTTATATCATGCCATACATCATAAATATTTAATTATAAACATTTATAATCAATTATTTAATTTTTACCAAAGATGAATATTCATTATATGACTTATCAGGCATCATCATTGCACAAAAACAACACAAAACCTCATTTGATTTTCCAACTAAGGGCTCCTATAGAGAATACATATGAAATTACATCCATTCGTTCTCAATTCCAACATAAGAATCTATGCCAAACCCTAACTCAAATCGCACTAAAATCAGAAGTTGGAGAAAAGGTTCCAAAATAGTGTAAGGGGATAAATATACTTAGAGTCATCATAAAAATTAACTAAAACCATCACTCACAATGGGGGATTGAATGGGGGAAGAATGAAGGGATATCCAATTGAATCCATCCTCTCTTGATTCCCCAGCATCTCAGAAACCCTAGGGGTCCACAACTATAAATATAAGCCTGTACTTGATTATGAATATAATTTAGGAATCGATTATATCACAACTACGAGGGTCATGGAATTATGTTCCCCTTTTCATAAAAAATAGGTGGCATGAACAAGGGTGTCATAGAAAAATACTCCCATACAGATGCCTATATCCTTAGACAAAAACTATAATTATTAAGCCTAAGGTTTTTGGACCAAATATCTTTATATGATTCCTCAAATTAATTTATGAGAGTCTTTATCATAGTGTGAATCCACTTTCATGGAACAAACCTCTTCATAAGAGTTACTTCCTTATCCAAAACCTACAAGACATTACACACCACAAATCCCTTTGACTCAGTGCGGATACCTCTCAAAATAGGAAATTGAAGCATAACCATAGCATCCTGGTATGGCCTGCTATAGGTGAAAAATTTATAAAAAGCCCCAAGCCTTTCTCTAATGTTCACATGAGCACCTAAAAACTCAACCCGACCTTATTACCTATCTAAAATCATCTTACTAAGATGTTCCAGTACTCAAAATCTTGATTTAAAAATAAATTGTTTAAATTTCTCTACTTCATATCAAAATACAAAATTCCTCTCAAACTAATGACATGTAATATGTTTTGGTCGTTGAAAACTATCAACCACAATGATTGTCATCCTTAATAAATAATAGGTAGCCTCCACCTATGAACCCTAACATACCATGACCATAAATTCATATCCAAATCATTGTGTTCTATACTCAATTATCTAATGAGCTATAGATGTGCAACTCCATAGAAAGGTATATTATTTTTTGAAAACTGATCCACTCACACATTACAAGCTCTAACATTGAGACAGTTCTCAACCACACCTGTATACCTTAAGACACTATAATGTCTTCACCCAATTAATCTTCAATATTATGTTGCTTCCCACCATAATAATTCTACTCACAATTTCTAATTTTGATCCATGGTTCTCCCAATGATAGGAATCACCTTCTAAAAAGTCACTTCAAATCGTCCAATGACATGATTGATTTGATTTTTCACCACACTAAACCCAATTCCTTGCAAGAACACTGAAGAGTCATCCTGTTTCCTATCTCTCTTGAAAATGATCAACCGTACCCACCAATGTGCTGTCTCAACACATAATCATGACCCCTTTATTCATAGAGGAATCATGAGATTGTACAAAATCCCCAAAATATGTTCAAATGTGACTCCCAATGTAATTCCATGTTTGGATGACCAACCAACAAAATTGGTTGTCATGATCTCACCCCAAGAATCAATGCACCTCAAATCTGACCCACTCTTAGATCACACAATCTTCTACCTGAACCCATTTCCAATTCATATAGTCTTCCTAACACCACATACAAATTTTGATTATAGTTTTCTCCCATGTAACTATTTCACATTAGATCTTTACAATAAACTAAAATATTAGTGCCACCTCGATTGTTCACCGATTAGTCTCACCACATTCATGAACTTTGTAGAATTGTGGTCATAATTCAGTGACCAAACTGATTCTTCCCAACATAGGATTATCTTTAATGTATCTCCGACATATCAAAACAAGACCTATATATCCACCAATTTATCCATTACCAAATGTAATAATGGGACATGATCATCATTTTCTCACTTGAGCTCCAGCATGATATGCTAATCGCCACCAGTCTTTGGCCTACCAGGAAGGGTATGCTAAATTTTCAATGAAAACCTCACAATGAGGATCATGTCCTTTTTCAACTAATGGTTCTATCCCAAATATATGTATTCCCTTAGACCACTCATTGATAATTTTTTTGATGAATTTACAACATCATGCACATGAAACTCCTCCCAAGCCATGCACACATATCCTGTTAACCCCTGATACAACCTAATTCTGACTAAGTCCCTTGGCTTCCAAGACCATGAGCATCTTTCCAAACCCACTGTTCATCACCCCACACATGATTTCTCACTAATCCACAAACAAATTTTGAACATCAAATAAGCAAGGTTCACCTTACCTTATACACTGATGATTTCCCTAATATTCATTGACAATAGTCACATTATTCCTCCAATAGGTAGAGTGAATCTCTGAAGAACCCTCTCATATGTTCATAACCACTATCTACATTGATCTCAGCAAAACCAAATGGGTACACACTTCTTCACTATCCAATTATGTAAGGTATATCATGCTTCCATTTTCCACATATCATAAAACTGTGGATCAAGCACTAAACCCACTGACTATGCTCTCCACACATGTTATTTTAGTTTAAAAATTAGAGGCACATCACTTACTCTAAGTCCAACACCATGATCATCCACTACATGAGAATTATCCGAAAATTATGATTGTTTTCCCAGGATCCCATCATTCTAATGAAAGTTCATCAAAAATCAATAGGGTTAGGAATCCTATCAATTCAACCCTCTCACCAATCCTCAATTATAGAAATTATCCAAGAACTTCATATAACAAAAGTTGAAGGCATTCCACATAAATTTCCTCAACCTTCTCAGGGGTATCCACATCTAATGTTAACCCACACCCATACTTTGATCATATTCCATGAATCCAATTCTTTCACTACAGATCAAGGGAACTATACACCCCTTGCATTAATGAGAAATATAACCATCAATAGAAAAAATCATTCAATAGTATCTACAAGTCTAGACATCATAAAAATGATAACATGGTTAAATTGAGTAGAATTACACCAACAAATTCTATGAATAAAATCCATATAAGTTATTTTTGACACATTAATCAACCGAACCCTAACATCAGTGAAATCAATAACACACAAGCATGAATATGTCATGTAAATCCTATTTCATATATATGATCCATGTGAATTGGCCACTTTCCAATAGGATAAGAGAGGAAACCAGAAATAAAATCTTCCAATAAATGCATCATAATTATAATAATATCTCAACAATAACAACGAAAACAAAGAATAACAATATATTAACTCCAGTAACATTGAAATCCCTCCAGAAAAGAAGTTCATGATGCATGAATTCTAGATCCATCATATGAATTGACACATTCCTAGATCCCTTGTCTACAATATCTAATATATAATGGAAATAATAATTCTCTGATACCACTTCTTAGAACCATGATGCAATGACCAATAGATAGTTTCGTAGGCTAATGAGTGATACTGACTTAGGCATGCCTCCCAATATACCAAAGGCCACCAATTAGTGGTTTTGGACTATTCCATACAATGGGGAGACCATTCCCTCAAATAAAAGTGAAATAACTATAAAAATCAAGAAAAATACTAATAAGAAATATCAGAGTACACATAATCAAACAAATTTAGTGATATAACAATTTTATCTTGTGGAATCATACAATTATACAAAAATTTATAAATTATCTTAAACTAGGATAATTACATATACAATAAAAAAGGAAATCAAAACATGCAACTAGACCTACTACCATCCTTAGACCTCCCCTCATCCTTGTCTTTAATCCCTATCAAGCTTCCCCAACACAATACACTACACATCCTATGCTCAACCAAAAAGTAAACATAAGGTCGATATTTTCACTAGATTTCCCATAAAGGTTTTGTAAAATACATCTCGACAGGGTCACACCAAGTTCCCATAATATAAACCATCATATACATGTATTCATTAGGAATATAAACATGTCATACAAGTGGTTTTGACTAATAGTAATATACCCTAAATAATTATATATATATATGATATATATAAGCAAAATCGTATTCAATTCGAATTATTATTTTCATGACCATGTAATTTATGATTCCTAAAAAATCATAACTAGTTAAAATTTATTTATTTTCCCGTAATACTATCATTAATGAACTTCTATATGAGATAAACCACAAAATATTAAATATATATGATGTAAGAACTTACCATGGTATTTATACATGTTTTTTAATGCATGATTAAATGATACAATAATCAATGATCATTCGTGATTGCCTATTTAACTACATCATTGTGATGGAAGTGGTGGTGTGGATTTTAGATCCTCTTGTTTGGATGATACTCCCTGACTCAATGATTTCTTTCATCTATCTCCTTTTCATATTGAGGTTTTAATATGTTGTGGAGAAAATGTGAATCCCATTAAACATTGTATGATTTAGTTTATCTTATAGACACCTATTGATGTGGGATTATTTTGACTTCCAATTGGTGATATTTCTCAAAACCATGTGATGGCATTAAAATATGATGCAGTGGCTTCCTCAGTGTTTGACTAGCACATTTACAATAGGTTATTCATTTTAGTTTTATCACATGTTTCATTTATCCTCCATAGGATATCTTCATATTTTATTTCTAATTTCTTCCACTATCTTTAATATGTTTTATTGGATTAAAAAAACTAGCATTGGTATTACAGAGAAATAATGATTTATATTTATGATATATTTCATTTAAATAAATAAAAAACAAATAACAGAACAACATTTTTCATGTTTAAGAAAATATGCAGAAAATGGTTTACCATTATGGAGTTTGATAGCGTAAATGTAACCATGTATTTTACCTTAAATAGAGTGTTTTTGTGTATGATTCATCACTAAATACCCTTATATTGATAGGTTTAAGTAAGGGTCACTTGGAATTACACAAAAACAATTTTACGAACCCCATACTTTTCTTTAAATGAAAGGATCATGTAAAGGTAGTCTGTATTGTAACCCTTATGTAAGGATATAATAATGACTTCATAAAGGTAATTTGTTTATGCATAGAGTTTATGAATTTTTCAGAGGGTTACATATTTGTAATAGGCTACTTACCCATACACAAGAGGCTATTAAAACATAATATAGGTTTTGTTAAGGCTCTAAGATGGTATCATGGTGCTTAAATTTACGTGAAATAGTTTATATAACGGTATGATCTCAGTACCCATATGTAGTATTCACTTCATATGTGTTAAGCCTATTTAACTTTACATAGAATGTGTATATAAGTGAAGTAGGATATTAAACTTATGAAGAATTGGTAATTTTCATATGGGTTTACTAAAAAATTGATAAAAAATTATATTACTAATAAAATGGTATTGATGATTAATAAAATTTTTACAAATAATTTTTTTGATAGATCTAAGAGTATACATGTTAACCATTATCTGATGAACCAAATGGTTTGATGTGAACTGGGTAGTCTATCCTATTTATATTGAAAATGGTATGTATCTCTAAATGGAAACTCCCATTATTTCTCCCGGACAAATCATGGTAGAAGCCTATTTTCTAAAGGTAGGTGTCCAATTAGGGTTTTATACCAAATGACACTTAGGGAGTCACAATGGTCGAGAAGATGGGAGGTCGGGCTCATCACACCTTGTTGAGGGGAATTTTTTCCTACTATAAGACTCTCTTATAGTTTTATTATATGTCATTGAATCTCTTAATAATACCAATACAGGTCTAATTACCCTAGAAAATGATTAATGGGATATGTTTATTTTGAGTCAAAGGAGAGTGGTCTCATGGGTGCATCCATCTGCAAGTATCCAAGTTTGTTCATCTGTTTTCAAGTGATGAATAAATGCGTTATATGATGAATCCGTATAACTAGATACTTTAGAGTATGCTTCCATTCTAGGAGTTAGTAAATATTTTGAGGAGTGGATTGAGTCATTATGAGGCATCCTATGTATCTTGGTTTTTGCAAGAATCAAAACCCCCATATTTTATCAAACCTATACAGATTAAAGTTTTTCAATGAGGATATATGTGCAGGTGTTCAGGAACTAAATATCAAATATTTAGTCTTGAGGAGATTTCCTATGTATCTTGGTTATTGTAGGAATTAGAGTTAATGTAGTTCACTGATTGGGGCTTAGACTTTGAGGTTTTCCTATTGACCTGGGCTTACACAAGGATATTTACCTTGTATGCGGGACATATCATATTATGCCACTGTTCGAGTATTACACACTCACATTTCCCTTATTTCACTACTACAAAACCAACATTTATTAGCCCTAGAAAATAGAGCTGCTAAATAACATCTTTATTAGCGTTAAAAAAAGTGCCAATAAATTTTACACTTTATCAGTGCTATATTTTTAGTGTTCATAAAGGATTCCTTTATCAACTCTTTTTTACACTAATAAGGTTTGTATAAATAAAATAAAAAATTAAAAAATAAATGAAATGAGTTTATTAAAAAACAGTACAAATTTTATTAATTAAATTCATTTTGATAAAAATAAATAAATAAATTATAATATATATTAATTATAAATTCTAATAAATAATATGTATTAAACATATAGACATGGAAAATGAAAATTAAACAAATTAAAATTTAAAAAATGTAATTTGAGGAAATATTAACCATTTTTTAATTAAATGAGTATTAATAATGTTAAGGAATTATATATATTAAATATAAAGATATATATAAATATATATAAATATGATTTATATATTATCAAATATTTATTTGATTTATATAAAATAGTAATATATTTAGTGAATAAATTTTTATAATTAATAATTAATATGAATTAAAATTACTTACTAAGTACATTGAGTAATGGACATATAATTGAATTTTGATTAATTTTTCAATTTAAAATAGGTCAAATGTGTATTATATTATTTTCACATATACATAATTAATTAATTTTGATATACAATAGACAAACAAAACATATCCTTTTTTTCAATATTTATTAAAGTGTAATTTTTTTAATTTATTCAATTTCAGTCATTCTTAACACACAAGCTCTTAAAATTAGAGTTTCATTAAAAATGTTTGAAAAATATTTGTAAAAAAAATTATAATTTTTTTTTATAAAAATTAATTTATAAATAAATATATTTAAAAATGTACATAATATATTTATAAATTTATATTTATAATTAAAAATAAATAAATATTTTTTAAAAGGATTTATATAATTTAATATATATAAATAATTATTACATTTATAATAAATTTCGATAAATAATGAATATATTTATTATATAGATATATTAAAATAAATATATAATTATATTAATATATATAATTATATAAATATTAATTCTAATAATATTTATATAATTAAAAATAAATAATTATATATTTAAATACCTATAAAATTATAATAACTATATTTTAATAAGGAATATATTTCCTACATTTATATTTATATATTCTTTAAGTATATATATATTTAATTTTTTCATTTATAAATATAATTATAAATCCCTTATCAGTTCATTTTTTAACACTGATAAAGATGAGGCTATATCAACGCTAAAACTTTAGAAATGATAAATAAGGATTTTATCAGTGCTTTTTAGTCCTGATAAAGACCTGCCGTTATCTGTGCTAAAAATAACTGATAAATACGCCTTTTATCAGTTTTTAAATAATAAGAACTGATAAAAGGAATCCTTATCAACACTTTTTGAAAAGCAGTGATAAAAGTGCCCCAATTTAATTAAAAAACCTAACCTGTTACAAACATTCCGCGATATCAAAATCTTTCCATGTGATCCAACCATTGTCGGTGCTCCTCCTCAGTGAATCAATGCCTGAATCACACAAACCCAAACAAATAACACAAACCCACTGCCTCGAGTTTCTCGAACAACATATGACACCCAATGTTTGGTTACAGTTTGGGTTTTTGAAGAAAACCATGAGATCTGGATATAAGGGTCTCAGATTTTTATGAACCTTGTGTGGTAGGTTTGTGTTTTCCTTTGTAGGTTCCAATTTTATTTCAATATTTATCATTTCACGATATATATATATGAGTGTTTACAATTTTTTTGTAGGTTCTCATTCTCATTCTTTATTTGTGCTCTGGTTGTAGTATTCTATTTTACATTTTTTATGATCTATTGTTTTCTTGACTAATAATTTGGTTATCCTATTTTGGTCATTTTAAATTGTTGTTTTGAATAAATTTTCATTTCATTCTACATCTATACCCCGACTTTCTCTATGAGCTTAATTTTTTCATTGTTTTGAAATCTTATGGAATCACCTTTTTTTTGCCGATAAACTAATTAAATAAATATTTTTGACACAAAATAAAAAAAGGAGGATTTACATATAAAAACCATAAATGAATGAGAAAATTGATATATAAAACCAATTATCAGTATAATTATGGGGAGACGCATTAGAAAAAGATAATTTTATGCAATTTATGTAAGGTAATTTATTTAATTAAATTCCATTTTAATATTCTAGTGTAAGGGGATTTCTTTAAAAATTTATTTTCTCAGAATTGTGTTGTTTTATTGAAAGATAAATCTTAGTAAAGGTGATACCATATTTATTTATTTTCTGTGGACCTTTATTTTCAAAATTTGTATGGGGTTGAATTTATTTTACTATGCTGTGATATTTTACTATATGGGTTACATATATTTCTCAGAATAATGTTGTTTTATTGCTTTATTCTAACTTCTTTATAGACCTCCCTAAAATCTCAAAGATGGGTTGGTGCGTATTAGATGGGCTCCCTAGAATACACATGTTTCTGCATTATTTGTTCCAAAAAATAGAATTGAAGATATCAAATTCTATATATTATAAATTATTTTTAGGTATTCATAATTTTAGGTTTGTATATACATTTTAGGTCTATATATAAATTTAATTAACAGTAATATAATTTATACATAAATAAAATATAAAATATTTTTAACTCGTGTTACATTAAAAATAATTCAATTAGGTAAATATATATATATATTGAAATAAATAAAATTCCTAAAATTAAAATAATTATATTTTATAGACAATTATCCAGAATAATAATTATTTATAATTAATATAATTTTAAAATTATTAATAATTATATTTTTTAGTTTTATTAGAAAAAATAGTATTATATATATATAGAATAATATATTGTATACATTAAATTTTTTAGATATGATAAATAATGTACATATATATATAATTATATTCAAATAAAGTTACTAATATAATACATACATACATATATATATATGTGACATAAATATAAAATATTTAGGTAGATTCACTTTATTTATCTATATATCAAATGAGTAGCGACTCTAATTTTATAGTTTTTGATGGTGGAAGGCATGGAACTCGTTCAAGTTTATTGTCTATCGAGGTAAGTGTGAACAAAGTGCATGACTCCATATACCTCTTTTTACAATCATATAAAACCCTATAAATTTTCAATATTTTTTTAAAAAACATGTTTTATTAGAAAACATTATAAAAAATACAAACCAATTATTTTATTAATAATTTATTTGGATACTTATGAAATAATTCAAGGATAAATTTGAAAGTAATTCATCATTAACTCTACCTCCACATCACATAAAAAAATAATTTTATTAACATACACTCGTCTGCTGAAATTAAATTGTAACAACCCAAGACCCTCAGGCTACGTAGCATTACAATTGCGTATTCTGATTGTCCTATCTCTACCCTCTCCATTTGTCTTCCATCATTCACTCTATCATGTCTCGGGTTGTGTGGAGATTTTCTCTAGAATGAGTTGGCAGAAATGGAGGTATCAAGTTAATAACTAGTTCCAATGGTTTAATTCTCACAAATGGGAGGCCTTTCACCTTTTAGAGAACACAATGATGTACAATTCTCATCCTCATCAAGTTCATATTCTGAATAGTTATTACTGCATTTTTTGCGTTGAGACTCATCTCCCAGCTCTTTTATCTTTCTTTTACTATCTTTTGCATTAGTCATCTCATATATGACTACTTCATAGAGTATTTAAAGAAATATAGGTTCCTTCCCCCAATAGATGGAGGATATGTGTCCAACAACAAAATACAATGATAAATGTTTGTTAAATGAGTTGATGAGTATAAAATTTCTCTATAAGATTCACCATTTTATGAATTCAAAGGATAAAACAAAACATATTGGGGGAAATTATCCTCATCCTACTCCCTAGTATATTGATTTTTTAGGGAGATCTATTTTCCTTTTTTATCATCATTCTTTCCATACTGCCAGCATATCCCTGTAGTAAAAAAAATTCATAAAAGAATAATTATACATAGAATAAATTTATTGTTTCTTATTTACGATTAATTTATTTATTTTTAGTATTACTAATATAATAATTATTTTATTGTACAAGTGGATTATTTTGTTCGAGCCTACAACTATGATAATAACAACAAGGAAATTCAACAAGAAGGCATACAACTATAAGAAAGGTGAATTCATACTACTTATTTAATTAATTTTGTCATCATTTTGTTGAATATTTGTAAGTTAATTTATTTATCAGTTTTATCTAATACTTATTTAGTTTTTTTCATTGACCTTTTGGGAAGTCATATTTTGCTTTCAACTGTCTACAATAAGAGACAAAAGAGATAAAATAATTTTTTCACAAATCCTTCCACAATTTCTATTTTCATTGAATTTTTTGTCAAACTACCAATGTTGTATATTGATTCAATATTTTTAACTGAGAAACCTTTATTGTGGTTGAAATCCACTTCTGTTTTTTACTTTCAACAATGAGAAAGGTTTTTCAGCTAAGAACATCGAGGCAATATGAAATATTGGAAGTTCAATATAAAAAGAAAATAGAAGCATGGTAACATTAGATGTTAGGATTTTTTTGAGACTTTGGGATGTGTAGGAATCATCTACTCATCAATATGACACAAGGTGTGACTGGTATGAATCTATGTATTTTATTGTATTTAAAATTGAAATTAATTTTAGTAAAAAATAAAAATGACATACTCAAAACAGGGGAAACATATTATGATTGTTTTGATACTTTAGGGGAAAATCCATAATTAATTTTTGATGTGTTGGAATTATCCATACCACCATTCGATGCGTGGGGTGACTCATATGACTCAATGTGTGTTTTATCAGTTTAAAATCGATAGTCTAGTTCAAAAAATTTCACTCACTGAAAACAAATAAAATGCACTTGTATTTTCTTGATAATTTTAGATATTGATTGATATATTTTTACAGATGTGTAGGAATAATTCTCTTGTCTAACCGATACACAATGTGATTGGTATAAGTCAATGTGTGTGTTTCCAGTTTAAAATGACCTTTTAGTAAAAATGGTGATGTACTCAAAACTGATCAAACAAAATAATATTACATTTATACTTTAGGAAAAAAGTTATGCAATTCATTTGATACTTGTAGGAATCAACTGTACCTCAATCCTAGGCATGATGTCACCTGTAAGACTCCAATTGCGTATTTTTATTTAAAAATGACATAAATTTTAATAAAATATACAACCGACCTACACAAAATCAAGAAAAAACATTCATATACTTTTAAAACATTATAGAAACGACCCATTAGTCATTTTTTATGTGTAAGAATTAACTTCTCCTCAATTTGACACCTGGTGTGGTCGATGTGACTCAATTTTTCCATTGTCACATTTAAATCTACAATTTGGTTCAAAATAATGTCACTCACTAAAAACCAAGAGAATGTGGTATGATTTTCTTGATATTTTAGGAAATATATTCATAAGTCATTTTCAGATTGTAGTAATTAGTCTCACATGAAACCAATACATTATGTGATCATTATGAATCAGAGAGTGTGTTTCTGTTTTAAAATAAAATTTTAGTAGAGAACACAAGTCACATACTCAAAAGAAAGTAAATGAATTCATATTGTTGTGATACGTTATGAAAATGATACATAATTCATTCGGGACATGTAATAATTATCTGACACTTAATCTGATACACGATGTGACCGATATGACTCAAAGCACTTTTTTTTATTTAAACATGACATCAATTTTAATAAAAATGACAACTCACATACTCAAAATCATGAAAATTCAATAGAATTGTTTTGATACTTAAGAAAAATGAACCATAAGTCATTTTGGATGTGTAGGAATCAACCTCAGCAATATCCAAGACATGACATGTCTGATATGAATCAATGTGTCAGTTATTAATTTAAAATCAACATTTTAATTCAAAATGTGTCACTCACTTAGAACCAATAAAACACACTCATATTGTCTTTATAATTCAGGAGAATGATTCATAATTCATTTGTTATGTATATGAATCAGTATCACATCAAACTAACAAATTATATATCCGGTATAATTCAAAGTGCATGTTTCCAATTTAAGATGACATTTTAGTAAAAAAAGACAAGAGGCATTCTCAAAACTGAGTAAACATATCCGAATTGTTTTGATATTTTAGGCAAAAAATTCATATGTCATTTGAGATGTGTAAGAATCAGCTTCACCTCAATTCGACACATGGTGTGACTAGTACGACTCTAAGTGTTTTTTATTTATAAATATCATTTTAGTTTAAAACAAATATCAAATCACCAAAACTGAGAAAATGAGCCTCGATTATTTTCCCTTCAATTAAATTCTATATTAATACATTATTTTACTGATTTTGGGGTGTTTTTGGTGCCATAATGGGTTGTTATAGCACATTTCATTGGTGGGATGTTGTGTTGTTGCAGTACACTGCACTGGTGGGGTAGTGTGATGGACCAGCACACTGTAGTATTCCCCTTTATCGGCTATTTTTAGAATTTATAAAATAATCGGGCTTTTAATCTCAATCTAGTATTTAGTGCATATCTAGTGTGGATAATAACAATTTTTATCACTATTAATGGCCTATTTTGTAGTAGTGTATGCAGGACATATCATATTATGATTTCGTCCAGGTCTTACAATATGATTTTCCCCTTGTTTTTGTAATGAATCATGGTGAAAATGATTTGATCATGGCAATTCAATAATCCCATGTGATATTTTCTCAGTGCGGGAAACAAGGGATGACACATGAATAGTATTATTTCTTTTGATTATGGTACTAGTGTGTGGGTACTTCCCTTTGGATGGTGAATATAGTTCATTGGCCTTAGGGAGGCTTCCTAAGTATCCTAGTTAGAACAAGAATTAGAGTCATCATAGTTCATTTGGTAGGGTTGTATCCATTGATGGTGCCCTTATGATCGGGGCTTACACACTAAGGATGAGTAAAGTTCTCAAGTCCTTATATGCCCTCGGCTCCTAGCCTAATTTTCTCCCCGACATGTGTTGATTATCTTCCTGACATGCCTTGATTATCTTCTAATTACGTCAGAGAGTTTCTTCTTGATGCATCTCAATGAAATCATATAAACCAGTTGACTTTTTAAAAGACATTTCATATACTAGAAGGAATTTTAGAGGGTTGACTCATGATCAAGGCTGAAATGTCTAGAAGACATAGTAATACCTGGCTGTCGGACCATGAAAGACATCACCTGACCCTGACTAATATGTCTTAAGGGTGTCACATGATCCAATTCAATTTCCCTGGTATGATTGTGATAGATGTCTAACATTATTGGAGGGAAACGAGAGTGCCAGTATGATATTATTTAGTTGGAGGTTCACATCCTCATTAACATGTCTAGGGGGCGTTGAGAGACATGGCTAGAACATTTTGAGGGCATCGCAAGCACCAGTCAACATGCATGGGTGCTATCCCAAGACCCAACCAACATGAGAAATTTCCATTATATGAGTCAAGAAACCATTCTGAAGGACATCACAAGGCTTTAATAATGATCCCAGAGGGTATCATTAGACTCGCGGGGCTTTTTTGAGGATCCCACATGACTTGTCCTAACATTTCGCAAAGGACTTCTCATGATCCAAATAATATGCCAAAGGGATATCGTAGGATCTGGGTGACATGCCCTAGTGCTATTGTGTGTCTTAGGTGGTTCACATGAATCACATGAGGACTATTTCATATATCATTGCTTATGTGTCCGATATATTATTCTTATTTCCATCCTTTTTATCATGAATACATATGATTTGTTCAGTTTTATCTTATTTTAGGTTTTCTGTGATATTGAAGGTGTGTGGGATATTCATCATTTGACATTCTATAATTCCTTTGTGTTCTCTATAAGTGATCACATTAATTTCTTTATTCATGGTAAGAGATCACTCCATTGGTTCCACAGATCACACCTCATGGTAAGGTTTCTGGTCAAGAGATCCTCCACTCTGAGAAATTCACTCTAGCGTTGTTGCGGGACTCCAAGTGTTCTTTCATGCATATTAGTAGTCCATAGTTTTTTCCTTTCATGATGGGGTGGAGGATTTATATCCCTCTACCACCTGTTTTCATTCCCCTTTTGTAGAGTAACTCACCAGAATTCAGACTGGAGTCGATGATGGGATTTGGAACCAAATGTCTTTGCGAGTCTCTAACATGGATCACCCTGGGGAAGTCACCTGATTTTCAGTGATGGTGAGATTACTCCATCAATGCGACCTCTATTTGAGAATGTCCAATTGATGTGGCCTTGTTGAATCCTGAGGACAGGATAAAGGACTTCCATATTGGCATATTGACATGACCTAGGGCCTTCATGATATCATAGTTCCTGTTGAATGGACTTCAATTGATCTCGTGTGACTTGGGGATCTACATGAGACAAGGATTGATTGTTAAGGAGCCCTTGTGGGATCAGTTCATATTGTCAAAGAGTCTCACAAGACCATTTCGTGGTCATAACTAGTACAAAAAAATCATTTTATGATAGAGATAGGCTTCTGTATCAACATTATATTATTCCTTTGTTTATTTCTCAATGTATAGGAGTCATGCGAGATTAAACAAGTAATTTCAAGGAAAATCACTCATTTTATTACAAATGAGTCAAATTAAAAATAAAGGTCCTATGAGATATTTGTGAGTATTTCATGGACAAACCCATCAAATTTTTCTTAAGGATCGAAAAAGTGGGAGTTCATGGTTTCATTGAAAAACATGAGGCCTTTCATGTGACTATATTGGCAAGCTAAAGTGCTTACACAAGATGACGTAGGCATGTTTCCATTGTCTCAAAATTTCTTATGAATCACTAGGGGAGTGCACATAATGTTCAATGCCAGTGAGAGGCTCCCACAAACTCCCATTTATTTACTTTTCTTTATTCCACAATGGCTCGGGGGTCTTTATTGTTTTCTTAAATGTTTTCAAGGATAATTAAAATTCCATCATTGATTCGTTGCATGATCCTTAAGAATTCAAGAGGTTCCCACCTTTGGGAAAATTTCCTCCATTTTTCAAAGGGGTTTTAGATGGTTTATCAAGTTATCATTGATGACTAATCACGTGGAATGGGGGAACTCTTCCAGCTATAAATGCATGACCACTAGTTTTTCTAGAGTTGCTTCACAAGGGCAGGTGGGTTTGTTGAAAGAGGTTCAACTAGGCCTGATGTAGACTATGTGATGCACATGGTCCGTTCACATGACATTATTATGGTTACATGATCATGAGCCTCTTATATGATTTTGTGATTTGTATGTCACGACCACCTTCTTCTTATTTTTCTTTTTTATGGGGTATGTAATACCCATATTCTGGTAATTGTTCCATTATAAATTTTCTGATTCTCATTTGGTGGGAATCATGAAATGCCCTCCCTCTAGAGTGATATCTGATGGGACAAGGGATCAGTTCTGAGGTAACTAATTACCTGCCAGCATATTTGGTGGTGTTAAGGACTGGTGTTAGGGAAAACATTTGGTCTACTGGGGACACTTGATATCCTATGTAATTCCTTATTTATAGGGGGATCACCTCCATCAATTGTTTTATGACATGGGGTAAGTGGTTTTAATCAAATACAATTATATGATATTATGATGAAAATCATCTTGAATGGGTGAGGTATGATAAAAAATGAAAGACATTATCAAAATTTTATAGATGAGGCTTCCCTTACTTGGAAAACGAGAGAGACATCAAAGGCATTAGAGACGGGTCATCAACATATATCTGAACTGCAAGAATATATAGACACCTGGACTATGCATATGTTGATATGTGAGGAGATTATTTCCCATATAAGGTCTGACCATTTGAAATCCTCATCCTCATTGGATGCTTCTCAGAAGAGGGATGAAGAGTTGACAACTTTTGTTGAGACTCTCTATCCTAGGGTATAAGAGGAAGATGTGGGGAGAACAGAACTCCAATGTTTAATTGATGCATCTATCCAAAATCTGTCTGACCTTACTAGAATATGAAATTAAATTTAATCATATTCTAACCATTCCAGGGAATCCTTTTTTTAAGACATCAGAGAGACTACAAAAAAATATAAATATTCCTCCCACATTTTTATATATTGTAAATGAATAAACATCCCAAACATTCCACATTACTATTCAGTTTCTTTTAATCCATAATAAGAATGAAATTTATTTGTTCTAACAATAGGTGAATCGCCAACAATACCCATTATTGGCATAATGCCATCTAAACATGAGTGTTGGTAATTGAATATTTAAATACATAACAGATTCATTTTGAAAAGTGGTAAAGAATGCCTACATACAGGAGATGCATTTTCGGTGTATGTGATCTAATTTTCTAAGATCACCTAACTTACAAAAGGACAATTCAACCGAATATAAGTCCTAGAAGGAGAATGATCTTTCATTTTAAAAAGTCAATAGGCTTGGAAAGCTTCTTTTATTTTCAAGGCCATATGACAGGCCTTGTAATATTTTCCATTATTTCTAGTTAAATTGTTGTGTTTTTTTAGTTTGGGGGTTTCTATGTTGGAACCTTGATGTGCTACATTTTAGGGTCTTCTATATCGAACCATTTATGTGTTTTATTTTATATTCATTTAGATTGAACCTTTGATGCACTATAGTTTAAAGTCAACTAGATTGGACTTGTGATGTTCTTTAATTTAATTTCCCCTAGCTAGAACCTTTGATGCACTGTAGTTTAGAGTTTTATAGATTACAAATTTGATGTGATATATTTTAGGGTATTCAAGATTATACCTTAGATGTTTATAAAATATGGGGTAGCCAGAACATGGATAAATCAAAAAACTCCATGGTGATGAGTTCCACCGTGGTGTTACTAGGCCTCACAAGGATCGAAAATCCCGCCTTATTGAGCAAAGATGTCTCTAGTTGGTGGTTCTAAGTCCTTATACATCAAAAACATGTCAATTTAGAGAGATATCTTTTCATTTCCATGGGATATGAATGGTTTATATATATAAATATGGTTTATGGAAAAATATTAGAGACATTAGGTCCTTCTGGATAGTTGGAATATGGATGATGTAATTTGTAACCCAAAATCATGAGTCTATTAATATGGGATATGGTAGACATGATATGTATGAAGCTAACACCATAAGATGTTCAGTTCCTCAAATATGTCACCAAGGCACCCATGGGTTAGGATTCCCTCCTTACAGAACCCATATATCTCCTGTTGGTGGGTATAATCTACTCTGCATCAACAACATGTTCATGTAGAGAGATATATTTTCCCTTACATGGATTATGAATGAATTTCAAAGAATAAAATGTTCAGATAATGAAGTTGGTTATAGAGGATAGCTATCCAAGAAGGGTTCCAACACCCTAGAAAAATGTTTCTCTTGATTTAATCTTGATCACTATGCCATGTTGTTTTGAATCAAGAGGTGTGGGCCATCCAAGGTTCAGGAATGGAGTGCTGCATTCCAACATCATAAATGTGTACAAAAACACAGTATCACAACATTGAGGGTGTTAAATTCACTTGTATAGTTTGGTATGAAAATTTTAAATCAGGGTCCAAGATGCTCAATTTGGGAGGATGATATAGGATAGTCATATTGGGAGTAGTTCTGCCACACTAAGGTTTTGAGTGTTTCCATTGTGATGTTAGGGCTCAAAAGAATAAATTTATCATTTTTTCATAGGGACTAATTTAGTTAAATACTATATTCTCATATGAAAGAGACATATACATACATTAATAGTCATGTAAAGGTCACCTTGAATTCAGATATCTTTTCTAAGGGCCACTGAATGTTAATGGTGATCTCAGGAACCCAAAATATTGATGTTTTATTTGAGGAAACTATAAAATACAAGACGTTTTCAAGAATCCTAAAGGTTGTTTCAACTCCTAGATAACATATAATCATGGTGAGGAGATGTCAAAAATCATTAGTCTTAATTTTTCTAGAACCAGGTGGTCCAATGAAAATATCTTGGCTTTTACTAGGGATACAAAGTAGTTCCTATGAGATTTATGACTTTCTATTTTACATACGCCCTAATTTTTTTATCAACTCTATAGATGAGGATTTTATCGAGTGAAGAATTGTATTTTTCTCAGGAAACACTTTTCATGAGTATAGCTAGAATATTTTTGTGTGTATTTCACTAGTAGTTTATGATATTGAAATTTCAACCATTATAGGATAGAGTTTAAGGTTATACAACTTGGACTAGAGTGTATCCCCTTTAAGTTCGTGACACTCATGGACCAATATAGGAGATGATACACAAGATCCCAATTGGAATACCAAGGGGCAAGGGTAAACCTTCATCCATATGAGTGAAAATTGAAAATATTATAAATCATGGACAATGGTTCTCAGGTCATGGGTAATGGAATGGGACAATCTTATCAAGATTGGTTCAGTTCACACTGAGGTGTTGAGTTTTTTCATGGCGATATCAATGATCAAAAGGATCAGAATGTCCATTCTCCAAGGTGACACATTTGGATAACGACAATAAGTGCATATGTAAGAGCCATATGAATATATGCATAGTCTTGAAAAGGGTATTTGAATTTGGGTATTTATCCATAGTTCTTTGAAGGTTGTGGTGGTCTGAGGAACTCTAGACATGAAGTGTGGATTTAGAGATTTTGGTGCTTTAAGAGATTATGGAAGCACCCCATACTATGGCTGACTAGTGTAAAAATATTTTGGTCCTTTGATAATGGATGATGATGGGTGATGGCCGACATAGATTATCATCATGTAGTGGGGACATTTTCCATGAATTCTTATGTCATGTGGTAAGGACATGTTCTGTGTAGTGTTTTTCATACGATAAAGATATATTTCCATGTTGTTTAACATCATGTGGTAAGGATGTGTTCCATGAAGTTTATCATCATACGATAAGGACATTTTTGTCTTATATGTTTAATGCCATTTGACCTGGAACATCACCTTACAGTTTAATTTAATGTGGTAAGGACACACTTCTGTAAAGATTAACTTCATATGGTAAGGATGCGGGATCCAACATAAAAAATTGTGTGAGGAATATTATATGTGCAAGAATGTCATGCATAAATCTGACATATACATAAGTAGAGTGAGCATGTAAGGACCGAACTATTATGTTGTTTGGAGTTAATTTTTTGTTATCACTTGTTGCATCTGGGACCATGATTGAAGATTTGGGCATCACCTTGTATCCTATAATGTCATGCATTAAGAAACACCTAGTTCTTGAAGAGGAAACGCTTTACACATGCCTGACCTATACGCATTGGTGGGCATTTCATTCCATTGATTATTGTATCTAGACATAGAAATTGTATTCCAGGAACCACTACATATAATATTATGACCTGAATCAAGCCACATGTAGTTCTTGAGGAACCATGATGTTTAACGTCATATAGTAAGTATGAAGATGAATTGACATGAAGATAGGTATAGTGTCTAGATCCAAAGATAGAACATGGGAATCACTACATATCTTATGGTAATAACATTCAATCTATACATAGTTCTTAAGGAAGTTCCTTGTTCTATTTTGGCCCATAAAGAGGGGGGTGGATTTTTATATTTTTCAATTATGAGTGAGACCAAAGGTGAAAATATAGTCATCACTTAGTATCCTAAGGAAATAGAAAACAATCCATGCACATTTCTTAAATGAGAAGCTCCCTCTTCATAGGTATGGCCCATACATAGAGGTGTTAATTGTTTCCACTGACTGTTATATATGGGTCTGGGATTACAGATTCATGGTGTCACTACATATCCTGTGATGAAAGGAATAAATCCACACATAGTTCAAGAGTAACTGTGTGGTTTAATGTAATGCAGAAAGGAAATATGGATTTTATTTTATGTTCATCTATTTAGTACCATGATGGACACGCCGTGTACTTTCATGCCTTGTTCTTGTTGCAATACCTTACTATAATTCTTAATCTGACATGAGCTATGCTCGGTGTGAGAAACAATGAATAAAACGGGGTTCTCTGAAAATATATAGGATGTTGAGGGTACAACAGAGGAATTTTGTGTTATGTAGTGGCCGGACCAAGATATGGGATTGAGGCATCCCCATGTATCTCATTGTAAAATGAAAATAAATATGTACATAGTTCTAAATGGTCTGTGTAATTTTACATTGTGATGTGAGGACATTATCCATGTAGTTTAACGTCATGATATAAGGAAATTCGCCATGAATTTTAATGTCTTGTGATAAGGATATGAATCTCTCAATGTGTAGGAAAAGGGAAGTTATAGATATCCCAAAAAAATTAAATTTTTGGGAATCAATACATATCCTACAACAAAAGGTATCAAATAATATGTAGTTCTTGAGGAATCGTGCAATTTAGAATCATGGGGTTAGGATTAACATTGTACAGTTTATCATCATGTAGTCCGAAAAAAGGATGTCATGCAGTATGAAGTCTTTGTGTGTGGAATTGTAGGATCTTGATAACAGCTATGCAAATTATTTCTTGGGAAATATTTCATTTTTTGGAGGTGTGTCATGCTCCCCATCCATGGTGGCCAATTATTAAACTGTATTATGATAGACCTTATATATGAAATAAGGCCCTTCCCACATGGGTTCCCATTTTAGAGGTTTCTTTCCTAATATCATTGGGGTTATAAGAGCCTACACCGGTTAACGTTATAGGAATGAATGGATATGAACCCTTTTATTAAAGGCCCATGCTATCTCATTTTGATGGTCCTATAGATTGTGTAGTGTATGAATCCTATTCTCATATAGTTGTTCCAATTCATCTAGAAGATTTTTGGATTTTTCATCATTTAAGAGTTGTCCGTAAATGGATAATCAAAGTTATGGAATATGAAATTCTACAGGTAACACTGCCTTAGTCTTGTACACAAATGAGTATGGAATTGCCTATGTGTCAGCATGTATGGTAATACAATAGGCCCCTAAAGAATGTAGGAAATTTTCAATCCATGAATTAATATCTTTGTTCACCATCTTTTGGAGTATATTTGAGAGTCATATTCAAGGAATCTATCTATCTAGTCACCACTACATGATAGCAAGATGTTTTATTAGACATGATATTATAATCTTGGTATAGTCTTCTCAACTCCATTGAACAAAATTTTGGGTCATTATCTATCTATATTATAGGAGGGACCCCGATGATGGCGATGATATTAGAATATATGTATTTGATGAAATTTTTCATACTGGATTATTTGAGGGTTATTTCCTCATAAAATTTTGTTAAGAAGTCAGTAACAGTAAGGATGTACATGAACTTATTAGTTATAGTTAGAGGATATGGCCCCACCACATCCATTCCCCTAACAAAAAACATCCCTAAATATTTAAATGTATGTAGAAATTATGGGGGTTGATGGATGATGTTTTCGTGATCTTGCATGCATGAAATTTCTTGGTGAACCCCACATAGTCCTATGTCATGGTTTTTAGTAATATCCCAACCTCTTGATTTTGTGGGAGAGCCTAGTCCCAGATTTATGGGTGTCGAAGGAGCCTTCATGGAATTCTTCCATGATAGAAGCAATATATCTATCTATAATGCATCAGAGGTGGATTAATTCCAATCCATGATTTCGGAGGATATTCTTCCCATTTGAACTATCCTATAGGGTGAAATTCACTACACGATGTTGAATTATTTACCATTCAACTCGGTCCATTGGTAGAGTCCCATTTTGGATATAACCAATTATGGGCTCCATCCACCTACTGGTGGACATTGGTTCATCAGGATATGGGGCGGTGTTGAACTGATTGATTTTTTCCATGCCACAATCAATGATTTCCAAGAGAATTATTTGATATGGGATATAGAAGATTGCTTCTCCTAGATTAGGGTTGTCCATGATGGTGGCTATATGGGACAATGAATCAGCACGATCATTCTGTGATCAAGGAACATGATTCCATGTGGTATGAAAAGGGTACTTCTCCATGAATACACTAACATTGCTTGTGAGATGGGAAAGTTCATCCATTTTGATGTAATATGCTCCATTGACCTTCTTTATCACTAACATAGAGTACCCTTTGATATTCAGATAGGCTATTTACATCTACTAGGATAATTACAAGCCAACAATGAGGGCTTTGTATTCTACCTTGTTATTCGTGCAGCCTTCAAATAGTGAGAAAGAGTCAATCAAAACCAATATATCACAAGAGAAAAAAATGATCCTAGATCCTATCCAATTAATCTTTGAGTTTTGAAAACATTCACCAACATTAATCTAAGTGGCGACATTATGTAAATTTCCCATGCCTAGGGACTGTCATGGTCATAAAGACCTCCTCATCTAGAAGCTCGGTGTCCACCAGTGTATTTTCTGGGGTAGAATATACAACAAGGAAATAAGTGTGGGATTACCCATTCCCCGACATCTACTATATGAAATGAATGTTATATTAAGTCAGAATGACTACACATCAGGCCAAGCATTCAATTAACAAAGGGATACCAAGGATGTAATAGAGTGGATCATTACAAAAGAACAGACGAACATTATGGTGCTACAAGTAATGTATCAGATTTTTTACAACAATGATGAGTGTAAGGTAGTTCCTCTCAATCTCATAATATCAAGTCTCATTGCCTAAAATCATAGGATAGAGATTGTATAGACTGTTCTCGCTACCTGCATCATTTTTCAGTGCAAGGTGGGAACCTAGTGATAATTCCATGGGGACCACATATATGATGAGTGGCCTCCCTTCAACCTAATGCAAGTGAGGAACCCTTAGATCCCACTCAATTCTGTATGATTTCAAGGGATTAAAATGATAATATAACACAAGTATTTTCCAGTAAAACCTCAATGCAATGGTGGCGTACCACAAAGCTAAAACAATTCCCTAATGTTACCCCAATAACAAATTTTGGTGTATTCGTCTTCAGAATAAACTACTTCATCCTTTCATAGACTGTCTAGATACCCGTGAAGTGATCACATTTTTGTCAGTATTTAACAACCAAGGCATTGTCATGAAATTTTAGTATCTTTCCTAGGAAAGGATTAAATATATGGTGCAATGCATGTTGGTTTGTGGAACCGATATTTTTCAACCAAAATTAAATAAATTGATAGTAAATGGTCCCTTCATTCGTTCTGAATGAAGTGGATTATTCATCTTCTGGGTCCATATGTATCTAATTATACCTCGAGCCCCCATAAATGAAGGAAAGGGCCTATGATCCCTCAGTTTCATTGATCAAGAGTTTTGTGATAGTAGTGGTATGTTATCCTTCAATCAAAGTTGATTATGTTCTCTAAAATCAATGCAGACCATAATATTCCCATTATTATTCTTAATGGGGATGTTGTTGGAAAGCCATATTGGCTATTTCACATCTAATTTTTTTTGGATTTGATCTACCTGTCGACCTCCACCTCTACATTGGTGGAATGAGAGAGAGGTGCATCCTCCTAGAATCCTACATCAATCCTTAATTCTTATCAGGTAGTGTGATATGTTTGGTACACACATCTGGATTTAGTTTAGGAATTTTTGTATAGTTATAAGTGAACACATATCTATAATTTTTCAAAAATATAATATAAATCTCTTGATCATCAAGGTACATGGAGACAATAATCAGTGTGTTCCATAGGTCTTCTTCTATACCAATATTTATATGTCCAATATCATCAATGGTGGAAGAGACACCCTCCTGAAATGATGGAGGGAAGTTCTTGAGGTCTTCCTCATCCTCTTCCACCTCTAAGTCTATGGATAAATTTTCATATGAATATAGTGATATGGGTTTTTCTTTGTAACTATTGGGGTGAGAGGGTCCATGAAAAGAGACAATATCATCTCATATTTCGTAAGTTGATATAGAGAGATGATAGACTAATTATACATCACACTATTTCTAGGGATAGAAGGGAATTGGACCTCTATGACTAGATCCATGACCCTAACTAGATTTACGTGGAGAAAAAAGTCTCTTTCAAGCATACTCTATGGATTTATAGGGGTGACCCACCAATCCATTTGGAGTTTCAACTTGTATATCATCATCTTACACTAGCTTCATGCATCCCTTATTGTAGAAATATACTTCAGAATATGTGCCCCTAGAATTCATAAAAGGGGGATTTTCTCTATGTATTATGCCAAATCTTCCATTGATGGTTTACTTCATACACTGATGAAATGTTTAAGGCACTAAAACGTGGCTATGGATCGATGGTCTTCCTTGAAGAACAATGTATCTCGTGAATTTATGGATAACCATGAACTCATCATCCTATGTGAGATCCCAAAATTAATTATCAAATTTTATCTTCATAATAGGCCTTTTATCATCCTTATCATCCCCATTAATGGCCTATATTGTGTGAAAAGATCCCGTATTCCATATCCAAACGTTTTTAGGGTTTAACTATAGTGAGTTTGATCCCGAAACCATTATCAATTAGAGCCCTTTGAGCATTGATATTATTGAGAATGCCTAAAACATTTAGGGGTATGATGTTCCCATCAAGGACCTCTTCTTTATATTGATCAATGAATGAAATGGTGACACGGAATTATGATGAAATAATCTCAAATCAATAATCCTCGACTGCAATGACTTCTATCTCAAAATATTGTGGGCCCTAGAGGGCTTTATTAGGTGCCTCCCTATGTTATTTTGAGAGTTAGGGAACACCCATAATCAAGAGTTTGGCTGGTAAAATTGACATATATTTTAGCTCATCGCATATATTTTTCAAAGGTCGTCACTTCAAAATATGGGGTTTCCCCTGAGCAAGCAGTTTAGAAGATGAGGAATTTGAGGTTCACGAGATTTTTTCCTATTTAGATGTTGATGGAATATCAGTTTCTAGAGGTGCAGGTTGCATTGAACCTCCCTATATTCTATGTTTATCATATTATTGAACCCCCATTTAGAGGTCATGATAGACGATCGGGTGTATATGATAGCTAGAGGTCTTTGAGGAACCTCCTTGCCTTATTTTGGAATGTTGGAGCACTTTACCATGATTTTGATTTGTACATATGTTCTTTATGGGGACTTGACTGAAATATTGGGTATGACCACATCTGATCTATCCCATGTATCCCCATTTCTGACAAATACGGCCTCCCGTTCCACTTTTATCTATGGGAAACTCATATTCTGGGGAATATTCATCATTAGAGAATGGGTATATTAAGTGTATCATATTGAAAGAACCAATGATGAGATCTTCCTATGATGTGGATTCTATTTGGAATGGTGGTTCCCATCCTACAGATGTTGTTGGGAATTTATATGAAATAGTTAGAGATTGCATCATAGAAAAATATAAATCCACCTCTTCAAATTCCTCCTACTTCTAGTGGTTATGGATACCTTTGGGAGGTATTTTTGATGTTTCCTATTACAATGGTGTACCTATTGTGGGTCTGACCCACTGTGATTTCAGGGTGGCATGAGCTCAATCAACCACTTTTCAAGTCATCCTTTTGTGTATCTTTTTTCACACGCCTGGATAGAACATTCTACCAACCATCTCCTTCTTCTGATCAGGCAATGGTGATGCAATCCACCTAATCTGAAGAGTTATCTAACACCACTAGTTTGGAGTTGATCATTACTTGATGGAAGTCTTTAAAGAAATAGTAGACATGGATATTATGACACAAACTTCAATGAAAATAGTATAAATCCTTATGGTTGATGAGGTTGACCTCATCGAGCTTCTTGGGTTGTGGAACCATGAGCAGGTTATTGTCTATGGATTCTAATAAATACCCAGGGAATTGATTCTTTCCAAAGGATTATGATTTTTTATCAATTCATCAAATCCCAGGTGACCATGATTTATTTTTTCTTATTTTTGTGGGAGATTATGTGGTTTTTTCCACTCGATAGGAGGTTCTAGGGGGTTTGGAACCTGCCTGGGTGCCTGGATCGGCACTTATACTCGCTCCAGAGTCATAGTTGTAGATTCAAATTTTCTTGGGATTTCTCCTATGATGGGGGGAATGGGTCTAGTTTTTTTCAAGTTTGATCAATGGACTCTTAATGATGTTTTACAATTTCAAAAAACTCACAGAATTCACCTAAATGCTTCAAGGGGATTACAGGTGTCTGTAACTCATCGTCGATATTTTCAGCACAAACTTCCAATATTTCCTCCTATGAGAGAGGGATGCTAAGTTAATTGGATAAACAATTCCAAATAGCTATGAATTTATACACCCTATAATTATCTAATTATTTCCATTTGTTCGGTAAACAATATTCATTTTCTTCAACATGGAGATGAATTGATAAAGGAATTGGAGATGAAGGTCTTCCTATCCTGAAACGGATCACACCGGTAGGCTACTATATCATACAAAGGATGGCCTTATTAAGGTATTTAAAAAACAATTGAACTTTTTTTCCTCTTATTGATCTTGAGGTTCCTTCATCGGACCACGTTGATATACAAAGTGTGTGATTAGATGTTTAGGGTCACATGTTCCATCAAAAGGGGTGATGTTAGGATTTTCAAAATTGTGTGCAGGAAATGTGTCATCCATCCTTTTGGGCAATGGATTATGATCAGACTACATAGGTGTATGTCACTCTTCCTGGCTTCTATTTGTGTACCCATAGGCTTGATGATGTTACGAATATATGGGGGTATAACTGTCTGATCCAACTCCCATCTATGGGGCGTGGGTGGGGTTTGATGAGGTGAACCCACTTTTGTCTCCTCCTCATTATCGATTCATCCATAGACATAATGATTTCTCTGGTGAAGGAGAGTCTGTAGCCGCAATAGAGGAAAGTCATGATTATTTTTGAATTACTCATTTATATCAATTGAATGCCTAGATACAGATCCAATATGATGCTCAAAACCCACTCTCACTAGTGGGTTTTCTATATGAGGTAAAATATACATCTCTACCTAAAAGTGATACCTAGTAAGAATGTTTCCCCCGAGGAGCTCCTTGTTGATTCATCTAAGAGTTTATATCTCACTCTAATACTGTGATATATGTTCCTCAATGGAAGGAAACTCAAATATTCTAGATGGTGATTGGGATTTATCTATAACATTCCCTATATATTTGTTAGTATTCCATTAGGAATGTGGTAACTTTGTATTTAGAAGTTCCAGATTTAGGATCCTTCATTGGTTTTGGGTTCGTGAAACATCAAATGGTTCTTCCAGATCACCCTCCTCCAGGGTCACATTTTCCATGTTGAAGCCCTCTCTATTTGCATCTTGAATATAATATATCATGTCGATAGTGATGAAATTTACATAGGCATATAGTGAAGTAGTGGTTGTTCTATTACTTTCAACACAACACACTGATTCTGTATAGCTTTCATCAAGATTTTAATTTGATCCCTTGAACATATTAGTCTATATGGGATTACGACCTCAGTAGGTTTTTACCATCTTCACCACATGTTCCTCCCATCATGGTTTATGAATAGTTACCTTGAAGGAGTTTCTGATCATGATTTCCAAACATTCTGATCTAAGAGAGGTTTCTCTTACTATGGGTGGAGCTAGTGGTATGTCATCTGTCAATTGTTTCATCCCAACCTGGAGAATATTGATTCCATTTGTGGAGGTGATGAAGATGAAAATTACCCTATCCCGATGGGTTTAGGTTCATTGGTGGCCGTAGTTGGCATTGATTAGTCCTTTTTTTAGGATCCAATGGCTCCATTCAGTGATTCGATGAATCCTAGGATAAACATGGAAATATAAATTCCCTCAGACTAGGAGGATGGGGATGATATGGAATCAACATTGCTGATGTTCCCTAAATCCTCTAGTGAATTGATAATATGAGAGGTGGAGGCGATGGTAGATACTCTGTTGAAATGGTTAAATTTTTCCACTCTAGGATGTTTGTTATGGATGATTTTACGGCGACCCATATGATGTCGTGTAGTTGTGATATTATAGGAGCTGGGTGAAATGGTAGCCCATGATGAGAACCATTCCTTATGGGGAGTTGTTCGGGTGATTTCAACTTCTATTTCCGTGTCTGAAATGAATTCATATTGTTTTGAGAGAACCAATTGGAAATCCTATTGGATACCCTCTCTCTCCAATAGTGATGTATGGGTACAATTGAAGTGGGATCATTATATTTTAGTGACTAACTGTCCTAAACATTACTTGGTCCCTTAATATCAATTTACACAGTGAAATTAGAGGATTTCATATCTGAGGGGTTTTTCTATTCCAAGGGTGTGTCAAAGTGTAATGCTCTATACTATTCCCATCCAAAAATACAGATGCATGATATGAATTTGGAGATCAAATGTCGAAGAGTTGGGATGAAATGGATGATTACATGTTGCAAATTTGTGTTGCGATTTTTCTGTTTTTGGATCCCAGCCCATTAAGATTACAGCCAAATCCAGATGACAACTGAGTATTTTAATGGTCTGAAGGTGACCCTCATATATTGGAAAAGGGAGGTGTCTATACATAAACTGCTGATGAGTGGACCAATTATTTTGGTTTCGATAAGTCATTCAATCCTTCTCTGGATCATCTAGGATCTCATAGATGGATGTTGAGATGAGACATGACATTATGGGAAAGTTTTTTCCAGACAGCTCTCTCCATATGTTAATGTCGGCCTCATCTACATCAAACTTACTCACCACCATATGGTTAAACGAAAAAGTAAGATTCCAGAGGTCTCATACTGATGAGAGTGGAGTTTTACTAGATGTTTATGGAAAACTATATGTAGTTTTACCTTGATGTTTCGAACACATATCTATATGAAGGTGTTAAAATTTGGGATGCCACTATAAATGGATATGTCTAGGAAAGGGGAGGATTTACATTTCCATTAGAGATTCCACCTGGTGAGGTTTACCACGGTGGATGTCTGGATAACAGTCCCTTCAATCCATATCCACAATACCATGAGTTGAAATATTGAGGTAATGAATGTCTTCTACTCCCTCATTGATGGAAGACATGACAGACTGTTGTGGTTTTGAGTGTGTGTCTAAAATGACATTAAGGAAAATTGAATTGAGAATATTAGAAACATAGGACATGTTCTGTGTCTTGGTTAGAATATTCCTACATTCCTTTTGAAATTATGATGGGATATGAGCATGTTGTATAACAGTTTCCAAAACATTCTTGTAACTATATGGTGATGTGGGAGTATGGACCCTCTACTAAGAGGATTCTAGAATAATCCGATGATGTGTCTCATTATTGACAGAAATATGATCCTATCTCGAGAAAAGTTATTTTCTAACTTGGAGAGACACCGATAGAACATGAGTGTGAGCCCGATCCTGAGCCTTTGTAACATGCTGCTGGTATTTCTTAGTAGGGATATGAGCCTACCCCGAGGCATGTGCTGCTCTCACATGGTGAGTTCTAGTTGGATCAAGAATTTGATCTAGGTATGAATATGAATTCTTCATTGGAATGTGATGAAGGTCCTCCAGAATGGAAAAGGGTTATGAGACCTTTCCTATATTTCCATGGAATGATGCTGGTGTAGTCGTTCCTCAGTAGAAGTAAGAATATGCACTTGGCTTCTATGATCTAGTGGAATATTCCAGGTAGATTCACTGAAAAGAACATGATTCTGTCCCATGGCTTGTTCCATTATCACTTGGTTAGACCCATCCATAGAGGGGATATATATCCAATCCTATTATTTTAGATTATGATACTAGACTTCATCGACATGAATATGATTCTACCCCAAGGCATGTGCCCATATCATTTGGTGAGGCCCATCCTGAATAGAGATATGAGCCTGATCTTAGGTCTCTAGAATAAGCCTCTAGAATTCATTGACTGACATCTGTCACTATACCACGGCATGTACCGCTCTAACATGGAGATCCCTGGTTGTAATAGGGATCTGATCCCAATATGACACCTCTCTCTTTATTGGAATATACTGATAATCCTCTTGGTTGTGTGAAAAAATGTTCTTTTACTCTAGCACAACCACTTGTTCATGATGATTAGAGAATTGTGATATCCTGGCTATATAGATTGGAATATGTTCCTTTCCTTTTATTTGTAATATTTCTACAATATTTCGATGGTGTTCATAAAAAGTATCTAAAAATATATTGGGATATTAGAAAAGTGGGTACTAAAATATATGCCTTCACATTTTCCATCTCCATTATACAGTAGAAGATATATTTGATTAAAGTGGGAATATTTTCCTAATTCTATCATCCTTGTGCCACTAGAATATGTTGATTGGCTTTGCAAATGGGTGTAGGGATATGTGCCTCCCACATGTTCGATACAAGAATATGATGGCAACCCTATTTCGAGCCAGTATGGATATTTTCCTGATTACTAAATACTGCTTGAATATTCCAATAGGAATAATAATCATGGGAGAGGATATGATCCATCTCCTAGATATCTAGCACCTTCCTCACACGACGAGTCTTCTTTATGGCCCAGACATAGGCATTAGAGGCAACTGTGTGTCGGGTGGTACCCTCAATAGTCGACTGGTCAGTATCGGTAGAACGATGCTGGAGACAATTGTATAGGATCCATTTTGGGTGCCCCATGAACTGAAAGAGAGATGTACTTGGCTTCATACTCCACCTATATCAAATATTGAATGTTGTGGTTGTCCTACTCCTGGGATAAGCTCTTGAAGTGGTTGTATATGGAAATGAGGGCCATGGTATTAACTGAAACTTTTCATTGGAAATGCATACTCACCAGTTTTTGTTCTTCGAGTACCTAGCCAGAAACATCCATCGTCAGGATCATGCCATATTGATGGTACTCTAGAACCATCATGTATTCCACATTCCATTGGATTTGTTGAGTGGGTGAGATCTTCTAGCGACCTGTGAGGTTTTCTACAATAGGCGATTTACTATAGTGATTTTTTTATGAATAAGAAATTATCATGGGTTGTGATACCGTCAATGAGAGTAGTATCTATAGTCACAATGACAATAAGGAACAAGGTTACCGATTAGTTAAATATTGTATGCATGATGTTCTTAAATAGATATGCATGGTTTACATAATTTTCATGTTTTCTGGATCAATCCATCCTTGTCCAGTAGAATTTTCAAAGAGAGTATGTACTTCTAGGGCCCCGATCCACAACGGATCAGTCATGTGATCATTTTGGTCTAACTTATTTTTTATATAATGGTGAATAACAAAGTGTCCTGATGAATTTTTTAACCAATAATTATTTAATTTTAGAGTTTCATGTCTGGTTCACTATTTCTATTTCTTATGGTGGAAAAAATGTCTAGAAAAAATATAACCCAATCAATTTCTGTTAGATATATTCATCTTATGTTCACCATTTTGGTTTTGATAGATCTACTAGGAGAGATGGGAACCCTTATCTGATGAACATAATGGTTTGATGAGAACTAGGTACACAATGATCTTTTTATTGCAAAGGGGATGTAGATCTTAATGGTAACTCCCAATGGTTCCCCCATCCATAACTGGATACATGACTACTTTCCAAAGGTAGGTGGACAATCTGGGTTTTACACCCAATGACACTTAGGGACTCACATTGGTCAAGAGGATGGGAGGTCGGCCTCATCACACCCAACTAAGGGGAATTTTTCCTACTTGAGATCTCTATAATAGATTGAATAAAAGTTCTTAAATATATTCCTTACCCCAATATAAGACCAGATACCCTAAAAAATAATTCATCCGATAATTCTATTTTGACACATAGGAGTAGGTTACCATAGCTGCATCCATCTACATGTATCTGTGGTTCTGCATCCATTTCTGAGTGATGAATAGATGCTTTATATGCTAAATCTGTTTAACCAGATGATTCAAAATTTGCTACCATATAGGTAGGAAATTAATCTTTTGTGGATTAGATTGATCCATTATGAGGATTCCAACATATCATGGTTATTTTAGGAATAACAATCCCCATAGTTCTCGAAAACCATGTTGTTTAACATTGTAAGGAGAGAATATATGTGTTGGAACCATGGAAATATATATTTGATCTTGAGTCTTGAGGAGACTTTCTATACATATTGAATATTATAGGAATCAGAGTTAACATATTTCAATGATTTGGGATTACATTATGAGATTTCCCTATTGATCAGGGCTTACACACAGATGATCCTTTGTATGCAGGACATATCATATTATACTATTGTTTGGGGATTACACTCTAATGTTTCTCTTATATGAAGGACATATAATATTATGTCGTTGGTCATGGATTACACTTTAATGTTTCACTTCTACTTGTAGAGGTTCATGGATCAAATGATATGATCACTGTAATTCCTTAAGCCCGTGTGATCCATGCTCAGTGTGAGATATAGGCATGTTAGATGATCAGTATTACATCTTTTGAATGTGGGACTTGAATATTGGGACCTCCCATTGGATGGTGAATTTAAATATTGGTCCTTGGGGAGGCACACTACGTATCTTGGATATAACATGAATCAGAGTCATCATAGTGCAATTGGTAGGGGATTACACACAAAGGATTCCCCTGTGATTGGGGCTTACACATTGAGGATGAGTAAGGTTCTCATGTCCAATGATGCTCTTTTATTTTGGAATGTATTTCTGTCCTTCATGTGTTGATTATACTCTTGGCATGACATGATTATCTGCTTATAACATCAAATAGTGTATTTTTGACCGATCTAGAAGAAATTATATGATCTATTGACTTTTTTGATGCGTATAACATATCATGGATGGCATGTCAAAGGGTTTCCATATGATTAAGGATGACATGTTCAGAAGAAATTGAAAGACCCAGCCGACTGATCAATTAATCCATCGCATAACCCCAAATGATTCGTTCGGAGGGTGTCGTATGATCCAATCAACTTTCCCTGGTGTCATCGTGAAAGATGGTTAACATTATTAAGGGGATTCATGAGTTTTAATACGATATGACTTGGATGGTGGAACATGTCATGGATGATATGTCTCAGGGAATTTATGAGACTTCGATGGGGTGTTTGGAGAGTGTCGTAGGAGCTAGTCGACATGCCTAGGTGCTATTGCAAGACCCAACCAACATGTTTGTGTTCCATTATAGGAGTCAAGAAAATCATATGAATGAAATATCAAGTCTCGAAGGATGATCTTGAGGGCTTTTCCATACTAGGGTAGAATGCCCGAGGGGCACCACATGACTTTTCCGAACATGTCCCAATGGACATCGCATGATCGAAATTGTGTTCCAAAGGGAAATCAAAGGATCAGTGCTACATGCACTAGTTCTTTCACATGTCCTGTGTGGTTCACACGAAGCGAATGGGGACTATCAAATATGTCTTCGCTTATGTATTTCATCCATTAGTCTTAGTTCAAACATTTTTATCTTGAATGCCTTAGTATTGTTTAGTGTTATCTTATTTCAATACTTCTATGATATAGTAGGTGAATGGGATGTTCTTTATCTGACTCACCAGAAGTTCTTTATGTGATCTACAAATGACAGGACAACGATCTATATAAATAGTCCTCGATCTTTCTGATGGTTCCATGAATCGTACCTGAGGTGAAGTTTTATGTTCGTGAGATCAGATACTCTAAGAAATTTTCTCTAGATCCATTGAGAGGCTCCAAGAGATCTTCCGTTCATTGAAGCTGTCAAGAGTATTTTTCCTTTTATAATTGTGTGGTGGATTTATTAGCCTCGGAACCAAGGTTATTCACCATTTCATGCAATGTATCTTGCAAAAATATAGTCTAGAGTTGGAAAATGTATCTTGCACCACCCGTATTATTGAGTCTCTACAATTGATCTCCCCAAGGGATTCTCCAGATTTTTAATTACCATTAGTGTACTCCATCAACACTCCCATTATTGGATTATATACAATTTAAGGGACAATGTTGAATCACGTGGTCACACTAAAGGACATCCATATTGTTATATGAACATGTAAAAGGGAATTCGCGACATTAGAGAACCTATTGAAAGGCCATCAATTGATCTTTGGTGACTTGTCTCGGGGTTTATACAAGATATGGATGGTTTGTAAAGGAGCATTTGTGGAATGAGGAAATATTTTTCCAGAGTCTCGTAAGACAATGTCATGGTAAACATTTGTGTGCCGCAAGCGTTTTACGACAACGATAGGCTCTTGACTCCTATTTCTTTTATTTACTTTGTCTATTTTAGAAAGTTCAAGAGTCATGAGAGATTTCATGAGTAATGTTGAGAAAAATGCCATTATTTTTTGTTGATGCGTCAAAAGATCAATAAAGATATTATGAGAGATATGCACTTATTTCATGGAAAAACCCACCTGCTTGTCCTTAGGGAGCAAAAAAAAGGGGATAACATGGTTTCCTGGACACACCCATGGCCTTTCATGTGACGATGTTGACAAGAAAAATGGTTTACATGAGATGAGGTGGGAATGTAACCAAGGTCTCACTATTTCTTTTGGATCACCGGGGGTGTTCACATGATGTTTAGGGACTAAAAGATGCTCCTACATCCTCCCCTTTATTTCCTATTTTTTTTTCCAAAAAGGATCAAGGGTATTGTGAGTTTGTTAGAAAGTTTTATAGAATAATTAACCATAAAATCATTGATTCATGGAATGATCTTTATAAACAAAAGTGGTTCCCAAATTTTGGGAATTTTCCTCTTATTTTCAAATTGTTTTGAGAAGGTTTGTTAGGTACTAGCCGATGTCAAACTGCGTGGCCTAGGGTAACTCATTCTACTGCCAATATGAACCCAATGGATTGTCCAATGTTAATTTTCAATAGAAATAGGTCTTTTTGAAAGAGGTTACATGGGGACCACTAGATGATATGAACTACACATGTTTATTTCACAAGACTTTTTACAGATCACTTGATCATGGGAATCTTATAGGCTTTTCTAATCTATAGGTCTCGACTAACCTCTTCCTCCATTTCTTTTTCAAGGAAAATAATACCCTTATTCAAGAATTTCTTCCATTGTGAATTTTACAATACTCATTAGGTGGGTTTTAACAATCCATATAAATTTTTTTTGGAATTTATAATTTATAAAATGTTTTAAATTAATTAAATACATATTTTTATAATTAATTAATTGTTTAAGATGTATTGTATTCCCAAATATTAAATTTTAATATTTGAAATACCTTTTCACCATGTTATATGAAAGGAATTAAGATATAGAAATAAAAGTGTTTATTTACAAATCATAAGTGATACTTAATAATGGGTTATAAATAATAAAATAAGGCCTATGTATAATATTTATATATTTAAATTATGAATTGTTCATAATTAATTATTTTTAATTGAAAAAAATAAAACGAGGCATTATTTAAATATTATTTAAGCCAAACAAAATTGATTTTATGATTTATGTGATTATAGATAAAATAATGATTAATTATATGATATTTAGATGTTTTAAAATGTTTACATAATAGAAATTAAATTATGAATAATTTATAATTCTTATAATATCACATATTTAAAAATGGAAAAGCCATATAAATATAAATATGATTGTTTTCATATTATAATGAACATAAAATATTTTTATTCAAAATTATAGAGTGTCCATAATGTTGTAGATTTAATTATAAAATTTTTATAGTTATATTTTATTTATGATTTTTTATAAATGTTTCTAATATTAAAATATTTGACTTATTAATTTATATATAATATATTCCCTATTTTATTCGTAGTTAAAAATTGTTTATTTGATAAATGGTGTAGGATTTTTTTAAATAGTTAATCAGCATCCCAGTTAAATCCTTGTATTACATGATAAGCTTGAATCCCTAAAGAATTTATTTTTTCATCTACATAGACCCTGGTTTGTGATTGATGTTATTAGGTTGAATTTATTAGTTAAATATATTTTGTAAATATTAGGTGATAGAGTTATAATTAACTGGATTCTATCTTGTGTAAAGTATCCTAGGTCAGAGGGACTTGGGCCGAGACTCCCTACCTATTTGGAGTCTTATACATTGTCTTGTATGATGAAAGGGGTTTTCTATCTCTCACTCATGAATTACTCTTTTGGAGATTTTCATTCTCATATAATTCGAAAACATTACTTGAAGTGTTTATATACCTTATTCATATGATGCATTTAGATATGTATGAATATACATGGACTATAATTTTGGGTGAGTAACAAAAACATACGGGTTGAGTAAGGAGTTACACTTTAATAAGGTTTGATGTTATTGTTTTGGTGGATGGAATATGATTCCAAACTAAAGTACCATAAGCATGCATATATAAAAGGGAATAACATGAGATAACATGGTATGATAAAATCCCCATCAAATTCTAAGTGTTAGGTTCCTTACAAAGAGACACTTTTAGAGACCAAAATAGTCTAAATGGGTAGTTTCATTCAAAGGTAGGGTCATCATAGATTTTATTATTCAAGGAAAATGATTAATTAGTGAGTATGGATTATCTATTTGGGATGTTTCATTCCAAAACTAGGTGACCTAGGATTTTCCATTTGTTATATTGTTTGTGGAATTTTATTTGGGTAACACATAGTTGGGATGTCCTAAAAGTTAGGATATCAGAGGAATAGAGTTGAGTTTATTTATATAATGGATTATAAAACATTTGAATGAAAAGTTATCCAAAAATAATATATGATATTATTGAGATCATTTCCCACCTAAATAATTATGTGGTCTGATGAGTGATAAAGAAGACTCATTTATTATTAAAATATATATCTTGGCCCACTAATTATTTTGTGAATTTTCCAAAAGTGGAAACCATTTTAGTGGGATCCCATTTAATAAAATTTCATTTTAAATGATTAATAATACATGATACAAATATGAAAAATGCCCTTATTTTAGATATATGTCATCATCCTAATAAAGATAAACATTTTTATCATTCCATGAAAGGATAATATTAATGTATGCCACTCCTGAAACTAGTAACATAGTAAAAGTTATTAAGTTAGATAAGTGATTTATGAAAATTTCTTAATGAAAATTATATGTGTAAAAATATTTTCTTCTTTAAAAACCATCTGTTGGAATTTTAAAATAGTTGAATATAGATTCTTATGAAACATAGAGTGATTAATTTATGGTTTCAGAGGTTTTAGATTCAATATGACCACAAGAATATTAGTCTCTACTCTTGTGGTCAATATGATGGGATATATCAACAATTTTTGTCTCATATACTCAATATTTTTGTGATTATATATTGATATTAAATATGATTAATTATATTTATTTATAAATGTTACAAATTAATTATTTTATTCTTTATTGGTTATAGAAATCAATTCTATTATTTAAATAGATATATGATACCAACTATATATTTGAAAAACTGTTGTAAATATACATAAGGCTAGAAAGACAAAATAATTGAAGTTTGGTCCTTGATGGTTTCCTTTACGTAATGGATAAAATGAGTTATTTCATTGATAACATGGATTCTTAATTCTTTGATTAACACATTATAATATCTGTATTTTATCTTATTTTTCTCTTGTGACGATCATGGAAATAATTTCTATTTTATAAATTGAGAGAAGGTGTTTTTGATGCACGCAGTTATGCTTTATTCTGTTCAATACATGCTTTTAGGGGAGAATTAAAATATATTTTTTATCATTAGGTAATTTATCTACTATCATTTATTGAAGTGTTTTTCAATATAATTGAATTCAATGAATTTTTACCTAATATTCTAAAAGTGTTGTGAATATATATGAACTAGGAATATGATGTCCTAGATATAAAGTACTGTATAGAAGTACAAGTGGGTAAAATTTAAAACCTATCAAAGATTTTTTTTTAAAAAAATTAAACAATTTTATTTTCAAAAATCAAATCATTTTCCCTGAATCCTAGAGTTTTCAAGAAGGATTAGTAATAAGTCAATATGATAGGAATATCTAAAATATACCTGAATGAAATGTATGGAATGTACATTCCGGGTATGAATGTTACAGACATTAATTTTTAATTGTATGTGATATAAAATGTATATTTTAATAAATTCATATTTTTAAATAAACATTTTCCAAACACATAGAATACAACATATGATATAGTTTAATTTTTTAATATTCCAACTAAAAGGAATTTTTTTTATTTCATAACACAATATGGTTTGTTTATCCTAGAAAGATATTATCAAGACAACATAACATCTAAGAGGATAGTGGTAGACTATTTTGACATAGGGAAATTAAACTTTAACAAATAAAAGATTAAACCAATCTATATTTATAGTGAATTGTACATAATATCCCACGAGAGTTGGAATGTATTAATAAACAATAATCTACGCGGTTAAATTATTTCTAGGAAAGTTTTTGATGTAATAGGGTTACAAGGATTATGATGACTCTCTTAGAAATATTTCTAATTAGATAATACATTTTTACCTCATAACAGCTGATATTTGGAAGTTATGATGTTCAAATATGTTCAGGAAATTACATAATAAGGAATACCTATGATTCACCATGATTAAAAATGGATTAATTATTATATGTTTCTCTCTAAAGAAAATAATGTGAGAGTTTTATCAGATTTTCACATATATTTTTGACATGTATTACATGTGATGTAATGTGTTAAAAACCTAGAAAGTATATAAAACATAAGACTGATATGGTAGTCTATCATATATGATATGATATACAAGTGAATATTCTGGTTTTATTAAATATACATAAAATTTTAAGAATATTAATATATATAATATTACATTCAACCTCCATTTTATCATTCATTCACATTTTCAATGAAAATTTATATATAAAAATACATTTCGTGAAGTGAAATGATAATTGGCCCCTCAAATTATGACTCTGAGTTATCACTTACTGATGTGTGTCATTGTGTATTATAGGTTATGATAAAGTTTTATGGTTTTTAGGAGTAGTATTTTTTTGAATATAGATACAAAATATGATCATGAGGCCTAAAATAAATAAGAAGATTTTTTGTGTGCATCAGATGACCAACTACGTATACCACATAGAGTGTTACAAAAATTTCTTTATTATACTAGGGTGAATAGATCATTTTGAGTCTCCAATAACTGATGATGATGAGATAACAATCATGAGAACCTTAAAATTTTGATACCATACTTATGCATGTTGACATATTGAATTTACAAATATGGGGGTGGTTGGGGTTTTTTATTATCATGTCAAATGTTGGAGTGTAACCATGTTGGTATTTTCCCTCTTGTATGATGGGTATAACATCATGTCCCTCAATTAAGATAGACTATGAGAGTGTGTGTCCACTTGTAGATATTATAATTTTATATAGATAAGGGAAATGTAATGTTATTATCCTTAAGGATGAATAACATGCTATGTAATGATCAATTAGATTAATCTATATTCTGATAATTGAGAAATAATGAGTTGGATATGTGGGATTGAAATATTCCATGTCATATAGCTAATAGATGTCTTAGACAAGGGAAAAATATGAGAATGAATGATTTAATAAGATTAAGAACTATAGAAATAGTTATTGGCATATAAGTGTTTGATGTAGTTCATGCTAGATCCCTTTATAGCTTGAGTATCACTGATGATTTTCTAGAGGTTACTCTTTTCTTAAACTTATGGATCCAAATATTCATATTTTTTGTTAGTGCTATAAAATCCATTGGGGTCACACTATGTGGTTTATTGAATGGGGATTGAGTTCGAATCATAGATATATTATATGTTTTTTAGAGTTTATCTATAAGTGTTTTGGATGTATATTAATAAGGTATTTCATATGATGTGATATAAGGCGAAGTTAATGATCACTTTACTAATGTTTTTTTTGAAATATATCTAAATTTTTTTTAGTTATGGTTTCACAACTTATTTTATATGATACAAGAAACGGTGAAATATCAAAAAGTTCATAGCCTTTAGTGAAAGTGAGTGATTCATGGTAATATGACCTAAGTCCATATATTTATATATGGGATATATATAATAAATATCGCATTGCATGTGAATTATAATTTGCATGCCCATGCAATTTATAATTTTTTAAAATGATTAAAAATAATTCTTTATTTCTTCTCGAATAGTGGATATCATTTATAATTTGAGACATAAGATGGATCATAAAGGATTAAATTCATATGATGCATGAACACCCATGTAATTTATACATGTGTTTTTAACACATGAATAAATGGGATAATAATTAAGGTGGATCCTTGATTTAGTATTTGACAATTTACATGTGATAGATGTGGTGGGGTGGATTTTAGATAATCTTGATTGGCAAAACTCTATGACACAATGCTTTCTATCATCGTTTTCTTTTTCAGATAGAGGTAATAACATACCATGGTGGAAAGGTGAATCCCATTTGAATGTCATATGATTCCGTTTTACCCATGGACACCTATGAAGGTGGGATGATTTTGTCTTTCACTAAGTGATATCTAAAAATCCCATGGGATTGAGTTTAAATATTATGTAGTGTCTTCTTTGGTGTATGTTACACACATTTACAATAGAATATTCATTTTATTTTTATCACATATTTCATTTATCATTCATGGGAGATCCTTGAATTTGGTTTCTAATTGCTTCCACTATGTCTAGTACGTGTTATTATATTAATAAAAAACAAACATAGACTTCATGTAAAGAATAAGATACCATGAATCCATGCACATCAGGTCACTAGGTGAAAACCGGGCTACCACGATACCTGATCATACCTGCTTTAGTACCACGCCAGAATCTAGACACCACCTTATACTTAGAAACTCATAACCCGACATGTACCTGAAGTCTTAGGGTATTGTTTCCACCATATCATTGAATACCACACGATGATATTGGGTAGGGACCTAAATCCAAGTCCAGGACTCACATTCTTACTCATGGTGGTATTTTTAATTACTTCTTACTCAAGGTGAGGCTAGCAATATACTGACCACTACCTTATATATCAAGTAAGGTTCTACCATCCAAGTATCAGGTCACATCAACTATACAATAGTCCGAATCACAAAGGGGTTTTCACACATAACATCCACCACCCTTTCACATAGGATTAGATCACTACTAGACCATTTCCCTCTCCCAATGTGGGTCTCACATTCTTCAGTGGACCAAGTCCCTCTCACTCAGGGTTGTCCCTTCCAATACCCTACCACATAGGGAAAAGACAAAATTGTCTCAAGGAACACATTCTCACTTATGGTTATCGAAAAATTCAAATTCAATTCTGACTCTAACTCACTCATGGAAGTCCTACTAATGATATCATACTCATAGAGGGCCTATTCCCCAGGTCATATTATTACCCAAGATTTACACACCACTTATCACAACACATGTACACATATCACATAACCCTTATCACAATCAAACACGTCACTATATGGTTCTCACCACTGAGGATCGGGTTCCTCACTTCAGATATGTCCCATTATCTATATAGCCCATCAGGTTACCACCTCAGACCCTTCAAGTCTCTACACTGCAATACCAATCTATCCTACTCACCATATGGTGAATCCCAAGCCTATGGGATCTTTATAAACCATACCTTAGAAGACTGGTCCATATCCTCATATAGTTATCACATTTTCAAGTTTCTCTCAAAAGAGATCTAAACCCATTTGTGGAGGAAATCCCTCTTTTTCATACCCCATCTAGACTTAAAGGACTTACAATACTCATGAAACTCACAAAGATTAACCTCAAATCATAATATGGATTCTCTCATCTAGTGTGTAACATACTAACATCTCACTCTCAATCACGAGGAATAAGACCTCTCTTTTATACACACTAGTGTTTGGACACCCATGTCATGACTCACATATCGAGACCTACCTAAGGATTATCATAAACTCAATCAACACACACACCACTTAGAGACATATTCTCCATGCAATTCCAATTTAATTAAGTGCTAAGGATGAATTATTTCCACTCATGGAAAATGAAGGCCACCCTCTCTCTTTCTCTAGGGTGATCTCAGTCCCTATTAATCTTCTTGATCCCATGAAAATATATATACATTCACAATCATGCATAAAAAATCATATGAAATTTTATTCAAGGGACAACTATATCAATATAATATTATCCATCCCCACTTATCTCTAAATGCTCTTGACTATTCCCATTTATTCTTTTTATAACCATGCACCACCGCCCAAGCCACAATATCATGCCACATGTTATAAATAATTATTTATAAACAATTATAAATAATTATTAAACATTTACTAAAGAGGAATAATTGAAGGAAAATTCATTGAGCATCTTAATCGCATCAAAACAACACCGAACTTCATGCTTTCATCCACCCATGACCCCCTTTATCCAATCCATATGAAATTCCCATCATTGTCACTAGATTCCACCATGATTAACTGTAACTAGTGCTAAACCCTAGACTAAATCTCACTATAATTAGTGGCTCACAATGATGAACCAAATATAAATATTCATGGAAACACCATAGAATCACACAAAGAACAATCCTACTCTATGTGGAATGGAAGTAAGTAACTAGGAGGGTTTATCTATTCGGATCATCCCTCTATTCAGGCCCCATAATTTGAAAACATAAGGATTCTAACCCAAAAATGATACCTATATCCATGATTAAAAAAACTACATGGGTTTCAGCCACAATTTGATGCACCTATTCACATGAAAAAGTCATATCATGACCAAGAGGTTCAAGAAATTACACTATCTTGGTAGAGTACTGAAACCTACACCATTCTATATCATTCTATGACCTAAGGCTCATAACATAATTGACTTCATATTTCTCCTCAAACCACTTTATAAGAGTTATCATCCTTGCCTAAATCCCCTTTCACAGTGTTACCCTATTCATAAGAGTCACCATCATCTCCAAAACCAACAAGACTGACCATGCCATGAAGCCCTTGGCTATAAGATGACAACCTCTTATAGTAGGCTATAATGTTATGAGCTCTTATAGGTGAAGAATTTCAGCAAGGTCCCTAAACATTCACTAACCTTCACTCAAGAACTATAAACACCAACCGATCCTTCTTTAATTTCCCCAAAAATCTTCACATTATTTTTGAAAAATCATATTTTTTATTATAATTCTAATTCTTGAATGGACCACTGCTTTAGGTTGAAAATTTGAACTTTTTCTCAAACTAATGATCCATAAAATTTTTGGGTTGTTATAATTATTTCTTACTCAACATTAAATATATTGGAATTAGAGTATATAAATCATATAAGTGTTTCTATTAATTTTTTAACACAATAATGAGATATCTATGAGATTATATAATGAAATTTGTGTTAGATTATAAATACTATTTTTTGATAGAATTAATTTTTCTCGATATAAATGAAGAGTGAAAAAATATTATTTTTGGAATTCCATTATTAACAAAGGTATGGGCCTTGATTAGTGTTCAATGTATGGAGTTGTTTCTATGTTATAACGATAATAAATTTAAGTTCAACATACATCAGGTAATGAAAATGTTTTATGAAAAATTGGAGTTTATGAGTGAGGACAATATGCAAGAATGATAAGGTGGAGAGAGGGGAACAAAGTTGTTCATAACATCTCTCTGGCTGTACCTAGATCAAATATCTCTTTCCTTATAGATGCCACCTTCCTTAAGCTTGTGGGTGTTAATTCAATTCATGGGGATTCCCTTGGTCTCTCCCATTTTTGACCCCCTATACAAAGCTTTTCCTTGTCCTATATCCTCTATATAATTTTTTCTTCATTAAATAAATTCAATGATGATGATGATGTTGGGGGAAAAGGTATGTTATAAGTTCTTATAAGAGGGAAACCATGATTTATGATTTCTTTCGAATTTAGTTTTAGGAACTTTATTATAATAATTTTATTAAGATTATATACTCAACCAACATTATATTTCATATCTTAATGGAGAATGGACCTAGTACTTTCCTTGGTTTTTTTTATTTTGTAGGTCCATGCTGATTGATTTATGGAATATGAATAAATGATAATATGATAGGAAGAGGCAGAATAACTTCATTGGATTGGGGAGTACTACTTGTAATTAAATATTTTTTTAACTTTCAATATTTTTTTTTATTATTTTAAATTTTATTGCAACTGATATACAATACTTTGAAATTTTTCATAATTTTAATCTAAAATGCCAATGTTTCTTATGAATCCCACCATTCAATGTTTTATATATTAATGTTAATAACATTGAATGTGTAATATGGGGGATAAATGAGTAAATTTATGCATGAGTGTAATGATTTGATATAAAATTATTTGGGTAGATTGGTTTATTTATTTATATTAAATCACTCTAAAATTTTTATGCATTGATTTTATATATTTTATGCTGATTAAACTATTATTTTTATTGATTCCATGAGTAATTTTCTAAAATATTTTGTTTCCCATTATCGATATTTTTTTAAATCTATTTTTTTATATTCTGCCTTATATCATATTTCATGAAAAATACTTGGGTCATGGTCCCTATTAGAACTTACATTGATATATTATTGAATCTATAAATTAATAAAGGCCCATTAATCTAATTGGGGAATTTTTGATTTAATACCCTTAAAACTTTGAACATAACATTAAATTGAATATTTATTTAAAACATGTATAATCCATGAATGATCATGATATATAAGCTATATTACACGAATAGGTTTTCCATTATACATTACTATGGGTATTTTTATAAGATTTACAATTTAATAAGTGATGGTGAAGAGAATGTTCCATGGTTTGAATGGGTTTATTTTTACTAAAAAAGTGATGATTTGAGGTATTATCATTTGGGTTGGAGGGATGGTTCTTGAATTTTCTATCATTATAGTTCATTTTCTTCCATCTAAAAACTGAAAAATAATGACAGAAAAATGAATAGAAAAATGATTTGGAAAAAGAATTAATGTCTAAAATACTAGGTATTTTATTATGTTTATAATTAAGATTTTTGACCTTATGAGTTGTGGATTTTTTTATGTCATTATTAGAGGAGGAGTTTTTTTAACCTTCCTCTTATTTATCATGCATTTTATTTTATAGTTTAACCCCATTTTTGAGATTTTTGGTTTTCCACACTAATTACATACCAACCCATATCATCAGAGTCACATGAACATTTTTCTATAATCCCTTTGGACTAATGTTTATATTTTACTTTATAGGGTGGAGATTCGATATTATTTTATACCCTATGGTTAGGATTCATATGTTCAAGGAATGAGAAGAACTCTAGTCAAATGTTCCTTGAGTGATGAAAAGAATTTCTCAAGAGATCTGGATAAAAAAATGACATGCATAATAATAATAAATTGAAATATGTGAATGGAGGTTAATTTTTTTTCATCATTTAATAGTGGAATGAAAAATATGTGGTTAGTTCGATTTCATGAAAAATGTGACTTTAAATAAATATTTCTTGTGTGATAATTGAAATTTGGTTTGTTGTTGAAAATTGTTTAATTTTTTTGACCATGATGTTTAAATCTTGGTAGATTGAAGCATTATTTATGTTGATATGGAGATTTTATTCTTGAGGAAAAGAAAGAATATATTTATGGGGGGGTTTGATACCTATAATTCAAGAATGTTTTTATATTTATAAATCCATTGGTTTAATGAATTAACTAATTTTCTATTCTTTAAATTTATTTTATGTTTTTATTGGTAGGAATAATTTAAATTCAATTATTTAATGTAAGGAAATAAACGAAAAAATATTTTTTTAAGGGAATAAAAAATAAGGACAACATTAACTAGTTCTATCTGAGTATCCAACCATGATAGAGGCAACGACTCCGATTAGAAAAAATTAAATACATTTACATGAATGAGAAAGAATATGCCTATTATGGGTGGTTGAAGGCTAAATGTAGAACCATTGTGTGAGGTGGTTAAAAGGTAATAATAGTTTTAATCCACAACAACACTATGGGAGGACATCAATGGGTCTCAGAAGCACTCGATAGTATTAAGCAATGATTAACCAAGTAGAATACCAATGTCAGATTTAGTGAAGTGGGGTACTATTTAGGAATAAAAAACATGCATTCCCATTGAAAAATGTGATGTCATTAGGGTCATCCCCTTTGAAGGTGTAGGGTTTTTACATGTCATGTTTCTCCATTTTTTCTAATAATTGTTGTGGTGAATCTCCATTGGAGAGGAAATTAGATCATTGGGAAATTTTGTCTTAGTGAAGGAAGGTATCACTACATATAATGAAACTCATAAATTATTGGTAATAATCCATCCAAATATTGGATTAATTCATCTCTCACTTGAGTGTGTAACACATACACTATTGAAGAAAATTAAATTTAAGTGTAATTAGCCCCACCCCAATGAGGAGCAGGCTATGGAAAAAGTGTTAGAGTATGTTCTTCAGGGGGTTTTTGTTTGATAAGAGTTGATACCATGGTGAATTTAGTCTGTAAAGATTAATATATATAAACAAAAGGTTTAGTTCCTTTTTGGATTTAGGAATCTAGATCTTTCTCCATTCCCAATTTCTTTACACCATGTCGGCTATTTATATGGTACTTCTTTGAATTTTCCCAAGCAGGTTTGTGCCTTGGATTCTTTTCTCAAAGCCATGTAAATTGGAGATATATGTGAGGAATTTAAAGGAGTTACAAATAGATTTGTGTTGCATAGTGTAAGTGTTTGGTCATAGAATAACTAAAAAGAGATTGGATTTTTGATGGATTTAGAGAATCTATCATGACATGGATAAAAACAGTTTTGTTGTGACTGCACATAGGTGTAGTAGATAAGTTTATTCAATATATATGAATAATTAATTCATTATATTAATCAACTATTTTGTGTATTAGGATAGTGTTTTCTGAAAATAGAGTACCTTCCACATCAAGTGACAATCCATTTCACCGTGACCATACATCGATGGATATGAAATTTTTTGATAGATAAATGAGATTATGATTACAGTGTGATTGTGTGGGATCATTAAATTTTTATATAGATTCACATGAATTGGTTTATTCTAAGATAGTATTCTTTTCATGAATTACGCAATCCTATCATGATTTTGGTATCTACAATAGATAAAAATTTATGTGGTTACCTATTTGTGTAATAATTTTAATGATTTGTTTGAGGGATTTTTAAGGTTATATTGCTTATGGATTTGGGAACTTATCTACATGGAGTTTATTTTTTATGAAAAGAATGATATATAGAGGAGATACATCAGTGATATTGTGAGATATGGTGGGAGATTATCTATTTTTATAAAAAAGCCATATTTTACTTAAATGATTCATCATTTGGTCATTGGAGCATCTAAAGCTGTAGAGTTTTCACCTTCAGATGAATTTATGAAAAAACTAAGATTTTTTCTACCTTTTTTACGACAATCACAAGATTATAATGAGGGTGTGAGTGTTATTTGTACCATGAATCTATTTAATGACGATTGTATATAGTATTCATTTATGATTATTTCAAAATGTGTTATTGTATTCATTTCATTTTTCTTAATCTTATCTCTATATTCATGCATGAACACTGTGTGTTGAGGTTGATATATCATTTAATAAGCTTACTGGCAACTATTACTCATTTATGAACATTTAATGGGATATGGAAGTCACTCATAAATATAGTTTTGGTTCACCTATTTTATTGATTAATTAAATTATTTTATCACATGAAAAGGAGAATTAGTTAGATAAAGAAATATTACATGGAAAAAAGTATTCACTCTGTCCAAATTATGATGATTTAATGAAAATTCATTATCAATTTTACTTAACAAGTGCATGAAATTTGATTTTCTATTCTTGGTACATTATCGTTGATTAATGGTTTTAAGTTTACTTTCATTGTTATTATTCTCCTAAGTTGATTTCTAAAATTTATATATGTGGGTTCGATCTCGAAATAAAACATTCAACACCCTTTAGTTAAGTAGTTATGAAATTTTTTGTGAATCTCAAATCATGATAAACCTGTAATAATTACTGACTTCCTTTGAGAAATTAATGTATTTTTTTATAAAATATCTTATATCAAAAAAATAGAATATGATTTGTCTTATAATATTTTATTATTAGCATGAACCATGATTTGTATGTTCTCCATATTGATTTTTTGAATTTCAAAATGATATATTTAGTCATTTATGAAAATGAAATATCTGTAAATAATGTTTTTAGATATACAACATACTAAAAATAATGAAAATTTGAGTTACATTAATCCGGTTATAAAAAATAATACAGTATGTAAAAAATAAAATTAATTTGGTTGTTGGATTTAAAATGTTATGTATAAAATATATGTTGATTCACATAACATTTGTTGAATCATTATTATTATTTATTCATGATGATATTTTTATTCCAAATTGATGTCACACCATTTCCTTTTTGGGATATATTTTAAAAAAGAAAACTTGTTTTGATTAGGAAAATGTATTTTGAAAATGGAATGTACTTATTCACAACGATGAGTTATTATTCATATTATGGAGTAATTATTTACATACAAGAGGCATGAGGTGGAAAAACATATCTTTAGTTTAAATTGATATTTTTTCCATCCTTATAATTCACAATTAGAGTATAAAAAACCACGCATGGTGATATTAAATCCATGAGAGAAAGCCTTGAGATAGTTATATTTTAAAGAGATAATGGTGTTGGGGATGTTACTTAACATTGATTGGAAGGATTCAAATATGATCATAATAATTTGAACTGTTTTACCAAACTATACATGTATATTTTGGTAAATTAATAATTCAATGTAGGGATCATCCATGGGGGGGGGGGGTTGATCATGTTGACTTATGACTATCCATGTGGTGTAGATAATTATATTTGGAATCATGTTTAGAATTTTATAATAATATTCCTTTAAACAAAAAATTCATACTATAGTTTAGGTTTGAGGTTGGACCCAAAAATAATATTTATCCTAAGATTGATACATTGATTCAAAAGTTATGTTAATTTATGAGAATTATGAAAATAAAGCTAATATAATTGAGTTATGAGATAATTGAGATTCTATTGTTCTATTTTTTTTTGTTATTATACTGAAACCCATTCCATATTAAAGAAATAATTCAATGAACTATTTCATTTATTAAATTGAAATTCAAAAATCAATAAACAATGTTAATTTATAAATTAGTCATAAATTATATTAAAGAATTAATAAATATAATAGCGTAATAGAAATTACCATTAAAAATTAATTAAACCAATCATCCAGTTACCCTTCATTATAAAACACAATAGAATATTTTTAACGCTCTGGGTATTTTCAAAAACCAAAGAGTTAGTCCAAGTAAACCATGGATGATGTTCCCAATCTATCCATACCTAATAAAACTAGTGATCTTAAATATTAATAAGGATTCGTAAAAATTTGAATTAGTGGATTTATTTAAAGCTGGGCTTGAGCATATTTAGAGACGAGTATATTTTTCATTTTGTGTTTTGATCTTGATTTTTGAAATAAAACTATTAATTTTGAGATGGTTTTAAAATAATTTTGGGGTTATGTAGATTTTTTTGGGGTTCAGGTGTTGGTTTGAGGTGGTTTCATATTCCAAATTTTACTGCAGATGGATCATGGTACCCTATAGAGGCGCACCAAGTACATAATGAGGTGTCTAGATGGGGGCTAGTCCCAGGTGGACTATCGGGTAGTAGGTGTAGGGATGTTGGGTACATAATGTCCCCAATTTGTCTTTATCTGAATTTTAATTAAATTATTTAGGTAGTTTATATTTAAAATTAATCTCCCCCTTAATTTCTATTCATTTGGACCAAGGTTCTTGATCCCATCTCCTCTCCTTCACCATATACATTTTTTCCTCAATACCATTCGATATTTGACAATTCATTGATTTTTAATATGTAATGAAATTATTGATAACCCGGTCTAGGGGATTAAATCTTGATACCATGCTGATACTTCCAAAAGGCCTCAGGTGCATTCCTCAACCACCAGAGGCTAGAAAATAGCATCGCAGGATAAACATAATAGATGGTGAATTATTTTTCCTCCAATAAGAAACCGACTATAATAAAATAAAGTAAAATTTTCTTTAAAATCACAATACCAATTTATAACACCAATTTTTAGATAATCAACCAAGAAAAGTACAATTGAAAATAAAGTTAACTTATTTACTAATAGGACACGAAAACCTAATAAAAAATTTCATTCAAAATATGAATGGCCCAACCCCACCAATGTAGGGCCTAACACTTCCACATCCACCATGAAATTAGAACTTTTAATCCGCCATCTAAGAGAATCGGGGCCTTTCCCTTACATGTATTATGACCCGATACATATATACACAAACCAATATAAATTGGTGGGATTCAATATGAATGTCGAATAGGATTTCCCAAAATCAATATAATGAAATATCATGTAATAAAATTCTAAATTGGGTAACTAAGTCCATGAAAATGGGTTAACAAATTTAAAACATAAATATTTTATAACTACTATAAATAAGCAAAGTAGTATATGAATGTATTGTGACCCATTATTTATATGAAAATGAAACCTTTATTTATTCCACACCAACATGAATCCAATTGAAAGACAATAAAACATTTGAATATATGTGAAATGAATTTTAATATATTAGAAATTCATTCCAATGATCATAGAACACACCGGTCATGGATCGTCACCTCCCTTAGAGGTTCTATAATTTCACGGAATGTTATATCTATATAACATACATGTATGGAACTTCTCATCCATCCTAATTACTTGAACCCTCCATTAAGACTCATTAATTCATTATAATTTCGCATTCCAAACACATTCAATTCATAAAAACAGTTTTACTTCACAAAAATAGTTTAACTAAATAGCCCATTAAAAAGTTGTATTAAATATAACCAATTTAATAAACCTAAAAAATATATCAGAAAATATTATTTAAAGATAAATATCATGGTTCACATCCAAAATATATAGAATAAAACTCCCTTGATTTAATCTAGATCCCCAAACCCAAGGGTTTCCTAATCTAGATGATGTGAAATCCCAACTCGACTAACTCTATAAATTGTAGCCATACTGACTACCACATGGACTCAAGTTAACCTCACCATATGATAGAGTATTCCATCTTGTATTGAGGGTCAAATTATAACAAGATGTGGATACTCTACCCTATTTATTATAGAATAATAGTGTTGTATAAAGATAAAACAATATAGGAAATAGAAATAAAAAAAAGACCAGTGAAAGATAATAAAAACATATAAAATGGAAAATGCTGAATATATTACCATAAATGTGCATGAGATACTAAAATATGCAAGAAGAACACATAAAACAGTTAATATAATAAAAAAAGAAATATAGATCCAAAAGGCTATCTCTATGGTCATCTTTATCATTGGCTCAACCCTTTGCTCATATGCTACTATATCTAAAAATAATATCTCAAATGAACAACAATAAGTAAGCTGAATCCATAAATTGATACACTAACCATTATTTCTGTTCAGATTCCCCAGTGAACTGGTGGTCAGAATAGTGTGTATGATAAATTCATTAGTAAACCACCAATTGTTTTAATTGTATCTTATATATGAGTATAATATAAATTTGTGTGCAGGTTAAGTAATAATGTAGTGAATAAATAAAATTAATCATGTTGGGCTCAGGTTCCTTGAGGACACTTGGCCAACCCTACCTACTCCATGCTAAGCTATAATACCCCTATAATATGTCACCATGCATATAGGGATATGCATATATATTAATGTATTAATATATATAAATTATATACAAAATAAAAAATATACCCATATTTATATATATAAATGTAGTACTAGACATGACCTGAAGCATAACTCAAGCGTCTATGTATAATCAATATAGTATTATAGAATAATAAGGGATTCAATGCCTGAATATCATAAGTAATTTAGGATTCCATTTTATGTTTCATGAATAATATAGGATTCTATACTGAGTATCATAAATAATATTGGATGTTGTAACAAGTATCATGAATAACAAGGAGAAAGGTTGTACCCAATATCCTAAATGAGTGGGTGTAAAACATCATCTCTAGCAACCAAAGTGATTTGATGTTCCATTTCGAACATCCTTAACCAAGGGGGTTTGAAATCCCATGACCGCAACCCTAACCAAGTACCTTCAGTAATAACATATTATAAGGAAATCCCACATTCCCAATGACCCCTTTGCCTAATCATTTTGTAAAGAGAATCCTGATATCGCTCCAGGCACAGTGGACCTTCATGAATACATTACATTTATTATTTAAAATTAGGATATGGGAATATCCATAACATTTAAATAATATTTACCAAGACCATTTAATAATAATAAAGTAAAATTAATAAGGATGTCCATTCCCATAAGCAGGAAATATCACCATTCAATTATAAATAATAAATAATTACATGTCTATAAGCATTCTATTTACTATTTCAAACATCTGTATTTGATTGGAAACATTCTATTAGAGAATATAGAACATCTTAGAGGATTTTTATTATAAAATGGGGGTACGGATATCATAACAAATTCATATAACTCAATTTTATTATCCCAAATAAGAGGGATTATTCATCACACCTCAACAGTTCCACAAGAGTAAGAAAGACATTATAATCTTAAACATTTAGAATAACACCCATGGAGGGTAATTTAATTACATAGATAACGATTAGGTCATCAGAATAAAAGAAACATATACAATGAGGTTGTTTAAGTTGATGGGGACAATCCACAAAGATTTAAATTATATCACAATAGATTTCTAAATTTAGACTTTAGAATATGAATATTTAGATTTTAGATTAAGAGGTTATGTATGGAGAATCCTCTGCATGGAACAATGACATAATTTATAAAACAATGAATCATAAATGGAATAACCATAGAAAATATACCTTAAGATTATGGAACTACTCTCTTCCATTGTTAAGATTTTATTTGAGCATAAATTAGTGAAATCAGAAGAATCCTGAAACACCATGAAAATATGGAAAACAATCGTACACAAAAATAGCATCTGATATAGAGAGATAAATGAAAAAATGAGACAATAGGATTCACGGACTAACTAATATGCTTCCAATGCACATGAAAATATTAGACTCAAAGATAAAAATAGGGATATCCACCAAAGGAATAGGGAGAGGAAGGGGTGCACATATGGGGGAGCTTCTGGATGAATGAAAGAATAAAAAGAGGTAAAAAACATTAAAGGAAGAAGGGAAAAATGGAAAAATACATATCTTTATTGAGGAAAATGGTTTGGATGAATGGTTTATAAATCCATGAACCAATCATGTGGGATTATTCCTAAATGAAACTAACCATGGAGGTGGTGTTTATGGTTTTCCAAACTATATAAAACCCACACGCTTCACTCTATAGTTTTCTATAGACATCCCACATGGTCGTGCGACCTCAGGTGAATAGTTAAACATACAATGTGACACTCTATGAGAACCTATGCAAGGCTTCACCATTTACCCTAGAGACTCGTATGTTTTAAGAGAACATTGAACTCTTGTCTTTCTCTCCTGGAAATGATCTTTTGGTACCTGATCCTTCCAAAACTCATTTAAACACACGATACACCTCTCATGACTTACTCAAAATCCAAAGACAACAATTTTAAGTGATAATTATTTTATTACATTATAATGATCTATTCATGATTCTTCCCATACACCAAATGAAAATTTCAAATTCATTTGGAAAATTTCAATCGATCCAAAATTCAAGATGCTACAACCTCCCCACATTTGAACTTCTCATCCCCAGAAAGCCTTGGGGAACAAGAAAACATCACGTAACCTACATGGTCCAATTAATTCCTACTAAAGGTAAATTTATTGTTTTAAAAACCAAAAATTACATAATTATCGACTTTTATTACATGGTTCTTATGAAACGAATGTTGATCCCACAATCATATAAAAAATATCAATGATATGATTACGCATACCTAAGAACACCTAATTTGAGACATTATCACATCATCATCCCTTTTACTAAACAACTTATGGTACTCCCACCATATGTCATATCTTGGATGGGTAATTCTGATTCATGGTGGCTCCACCATTGTAATTAAATAACATAACATCATTTATCTCTCTAATGACACCCTATAGTAGTCTTTGAAACTCAATAGATTGGTTGATTCCCAACTGAGCACATTTTTCCTAGTCACACCATATTTTCCTTGATAATACCTGGCCGACCTTACCGAGCACCCATCACATACCATGATGTGTCTAAAGTGGATCCTCACTAATTGCATTTATTAAAACTAAATAAAGATAGAAAGGACACTACCAGACAACTATCATTGATATCACTCAACTTCCACAACCAATTCATTAGAATCCTATTATGAACCCTTTATTAAATGTCTTATCATGTTTATTACAATGATTCTCACTGAATCCCATAACTTAATTTTGGTGAAATATATAGAACAAAAATTCTTTTATGTTGTCATTATATTGTAGAAACATTATTGTGCACCAGATTCATCTCTCTTGGAAGGTCAAACTCAAAACATATCATCTGAGCCCAAATACAAGTCCAAGGTATGCTTCAGATACATTAATTGTGCCTAATGAGCTCATTCAAAGTATACTATTTTTAGGAGATTACAAATGATATGTTGGTACATATCCAATACATACACATATCAAGAACAGTGACTATTCTTAATAGTGATATCTTGACTCAGGTCAATGAATCGTTTGGTGTACATGAGTCCATCTAATGATTTCCTACATAGGAATCCTAGAATCAATCAAAAAATTCCACACCTTATGATTAACCACACTTCTGGAGAAAAACTCTATAATAGTATAATTATCAATCCATAAGGATTTTAATTTCTTTTTATAGATCAGTGTATAATAGATTCTCTCTTTGTTTAACCTGGAAAATTCCAAGAATAGGGGCATGATTGTCACTATGCTGAGATTACATTAATGGGATATCACAATCACCATTAAGACCCAAGAAACTCCCATTATTTTCATGTTGAATGTCATAGAATGGGTCCCAAGAAAAATAACCAACAATCATTAAGAAGAATTTTGAAACCACCTCTCGATAACTTCTTTTAAAAGTGCCTGGTCTTACCTACCAACACTTCATCATTAACAAACCATGATTTCTTCCCTACTGAGGAATTTCGTGATTGTTTAATCATATATAGAGAAGTCCAAATTGACTAATGATGACTTTAGAAATTGTGCACGTAGCCCAAAATTTTATCATCATGATGCGTTGTAAGCATCAACAAGCCTTGGATACCTTAATCTATATAGGTTTATCACACATGTAGAGCCTAAATTTGGCATTCAAACTCCATCAAAACCCATAAACAGGTTTTATCTTCTGAATTCTCTCAAGGGCTAGATAACCATAATATTTCCCTCAAGGTATTTCATAACATTTTTTGGAAATATAGAGGAAGATTTTTTCATTTTTTATCCATCTTCTAGGAAGGACATGCTAAAACATGTCCTCCAAGATGCTCTCCACATTAGGATTTTCCAAGTTGTTGTATACTGAGACTAAGAACTCATCCCATGGAACGCACTCCATCAAATACCAAACACAATTTATTATGGTTGATGAAATGATTTAACAAATTGATAAACTGAAAGTAAGGAAAAGATGTTACATAAAAGCATGCTAGATCAGATTTACTATAGATGTAAATGTGAGTCTCTCACAGTCCTTGATCACGCACATCATTAGTATCAGGCATAGAAGCCAAAAATAAACCTATAGGTAGTGTCACAACAAATGATACTTTTACAAAATCATCTAATGTACTGGGGAAACTATGTTTCCTATAATTCATAGGATACTTTAATTTGGAGAGGACTAGGAAATAAAGCGTAATAGCTCAATGATTAAACAATTTCCTCTGAATTCATCCAGTTCCCTAACCCATTTTATCAATTTGATAGGTACCACATGAATCAATGTGTACTACCCAGATATTCTATTACCACAATGAAACATCATTTGATACTATTCATAGGTCTATCAACCTTATACATTATAGTATTTGTTGGCCCATAAAAAAGGTTTAGGACAGAGTCATATCATCCAATGTGACTTTTTCTCTAGATAATGACTTCTCGAGTTTTCCATCACCAAAGAAGATGAAAAACGGTCATAATACCTAATATGTGGCCTACCAATACCTAAAAATTTCTAACCCACTAATATCGATCATTACCCAATGATACAACCCTTAACAAGATTTAATTCACTACATGACCACCCAACCAACGTTGGTGTTATTTTAGAATCTATGTGTCCTACATTTTATAAACATCCCACAAATTAAACCTCATGTCTAGAACATGTCGTTTGAATTTAGTAAGTTTATTAATTTACAAGGGGTGTACCTACCTCGAGCTATCCCCTTAATAAAAAATATTATGATGAACATACAAAGTGGTCACTCTTAAAAAGATACTAGGATTATGGAATTAACTCTAGATCAACCTGATGAAAGGGGAAAGATATCCACATGTTATTTCCACATTCAGGTTTAAGGCATATAAATGAAATATTTAAACAACCCTTAAATAAGGGACAATGATAATAAAAACACCTTAGGTATTTATTAATTACATTACACAAATTCATTTTATATTTAATCATTAAAGAGGCTTAAACATGTTCAAATCACATAGAAATTATAAAGACAATTGTACTCGAAATGTTATTTAGCTAAATCCAAAAGGAATCATAGGAGTGATATATCAACCTTCATTTCAGAAATTTTTTATTTACCGAAAATACTATCACAATTTTGGAAATATATCTCTAAAATTCATTTTATCAATTTTATTCAAACATAAAATTTTCCCAATTTTGATTTTTATTGGAAATTTTAATTTCATATGATAGAGGGAACAAATTTTTTATGTGGTAGTTGGAATTTTAAGTAATGAAAACCTCATAATAATAATGTTCAAAAGAAGTTAACAACTCATCATACATTAATGGAATTAGTTCAGTAAGAGGCCACCATAATCTTATACGTAACCTGAATAAGTTGCTACTAAAAATTTAATTACCCTTCCCATATAACATAATCATATCCCCATGGGGTTAAGTTCCAGGGAATAAAAATAATAAGGTGACCAATGAGGGTCCCATATTTTATTTAAGATTAATTACAACCTTAGTGGGTTCATCTCATAATAGACATACCCTAATTGACCTACTTGGGTCCAGTTGTCCATTTAGGAATTTAGTCATATGGTTCTTCATTCCCATATGATAAAGGTTCAAGACTTTTTAATTGAAATTTATATATTGATTATTAAAAGAAATTGAATTCTATAATAATTACAATATATAACATATATATTAGACCATGTTTTATTTAGATGATATACTATTGTAGAATTATAAATGTACTGGCCTTCGTAGGTTAATATTGGTGTTTATGTAGCTGGTACTAGGTTTTTAATTTTTTTTAGAATATTAAAATTATGCATGTAATGGTTTGATTATAAGGTTACCCTTCCAAATTTATAAAGGCCCACACACTTTATAAATTGTTATTGGAACCCATTTAATCATAATTATAAATGTTTCATCCCATGAAACCAATTTTACTTGGCTCAAAAGTGTCATAATTGGTTAGTTATGGTTACACAATCAATATATATAGAAAAAAACATAGGTTGAGGAAAACACTTTAATAAAAAAACAAATATCATAATTATAAATAGGTATGATATCACGTAGAAGTAAACAATACATATATATAAAAATGAAACTACACAAACATCGTATATTTTAAAATCATTGTAAATAATCTCTCATGCATGGTATATGAATTTTCAAACTGATAAATCACACAAGGAACATGTAGAATGTATTAGGAAATCAAGAAATGATACCTATATGAAATGAAATATGTATGACATGTAAATCCCTATGTTACTATAATGATGCATGTAACAATAATTCCTTGCCATACTGGACAAAGGGTAAAATACCATATATCTTATATACAAGTAAACAATGGAAAGTATGTAAATAAATCAAGGTGAAATAGTATTCAAATATAATAATGAACAACACGAACAATTGTCCCGTCACCGGTCACTTGGTATTTTACCCATGCATGGGTTGATAACTACCACAAAAAGTTATTCACCAAGAACTGAAACATTCCTTGACCACTATTGATCATCCCAAAAAATTAATAAAAAAGAAAAATAAGCTATGATACCACATTTTAACATCCTAACATTTATCACTATATTAACATTACCCAGACTGGTCACCCAATGGTGTCAAGAGAACCTCCCCATATGTTAGAGACTGCCAAGATGAAATGGGTGTCTAATGATGTCATGATCGGGATATTATACCCGAATGATCAGATTATAAGAAGAGTATATATATTCATGAAATAAAACGTTCAATGAGAAATACAGAACCACACATGTCAATGTGATGCTAAAATATACAAGCATAAGACATACACAAGGAAATACAATTATAATAAAATTTAAAATACTACGACTAGAGGATATATCCCTATGAATATTGATCCTTGACTTAGTACCATTATTATAAGAACCCATATCCAAAAATAACATCACAAATAAATAATGACAATCAATCTTAATACAGAACATGATCCCATGACCATGTGGTATGTTTGGGCACCCCGGATCAATGGAATCCCAAATAGGGAGTGAGATAAAATTAGTAATACACCACCAATGGTTTATAATTATATCCATTATGTGGGTATAAAATATAGCAGCGTACAAATTTAGTGAATATATAATGGTAATCAAGTCAGGCTGAGGTTCCTCAAGGAGACCTGGCCAGCTATACCTACTTCTGCCTAAGACGAAATACCTTTTTTGGAAGAAACCATGAATATAAGGATATATATAAGGATATATATAGATGCACAATATACATAATAACATATATGGCCTTATATATAGACACATAGTACTAGCTAGGACCTGAGGCACAACTCAAGTGTAAGTGTATAATCAATATAGTACAATAGAATAACAAGTCAATCTATGCCCAAGTATCATATGTTATATAGGATTCCATATCAAGTCTCATAAATAATGTAGGAAGTCATGTCGAGTATCATAAATAATATAGGGCACCACGTGGAGTATCATGAATAATAATGAGAAGGGTCATACCAAATCTCTTAATCAAGGGGGTGTGGAATGTCATCTCTAAAAAATAATGTGATTTTAAGTTTCATATCCAATATCATTTACTATGGTGTTTTAAAACTACATGTTCACAATCCTAATCAAATTAACATAGTAATAAACCAGAAAAAGGTAATCCCACTTTCTTTATCATCCCTTTACATAGGAATTATGTAAAGAGAAACCAGACACCACTCAAGGTGCAGTGCATCTTCATGAATATGTTACATTTAATGTCTTAAAATAGGTTAGGGTAATATCCATTCCATTTAAAAATTATTTAATCGGACTATTCAATACAAATAATCTATAATTAAGGATTTACATGTGTATAATAAATCAATATAACCAATATGTTAGAAATAATAAATATGGCCACATCCATATGCATGTTATTTAGTATTATAATTATCTCCATTTATTCTATCTAGATTATTTGAGAAGGCATTGAACCTTAGAGGCAGTTTTACTAAAATATCAAGTCATGAATATCATATCAGGTTGATCTAACTCAATTAAATCTTCCCTTACAAGAGAGAATATTCATCACATATGCAATGTTTATCATGAGTAAGAAAGATATTATAATCTCTAGCATTTAAAAAAACAACTATAGAGGGTGATTTAATTACCTATAAAATGCACAGATAATGGGAATAAAATAAATGAAACCAATTGGATGGCTCAATTTATGGGGGAAACCCCCAAAATGATAGATTAAAGCATAATGGTAGTCTAAATTTAGGAATTAGCATATGCATATTATGTTTTTAGTTTAATATGTGACGAATTAAGAATTTGATGGGTAACATAACATCATAATTTATAAAACAATGATACTCTATGGGAAATTAATAGACCACCTACCTTAAGCATAGGATGTTTCACTCAGCCATTATTATGAATTGATTAGGGCCTAAATGATAGAAATCAAAAGAATCAATAATCACCGTAAAAATAGGGAAAATGAGATTAAATGGAAAAAACATAAGATATGGACTGATAAATGAAAAAGTATAAAATTGGATACATAGAATAATTGATATGCTTACAATAAACATGATTTCATTCGATTTAGAGTTCAAATGAGGGGGATCCCCCAAAGGAAGATGGAGAAGAAGGGGTGCATGTGTCGTGGATCTCCTGGTCATATGGGACAATAGAAGGGGGTAAAAAACATAAATCAAGAAGGGGGGGGGGAAATATAATAACCCTTTTAATTAATGTGACACATTGTTTGTCCATGTGGTTTGGTAATCCGTGCACCAATCTCACAGGCTCACTGCTAAAATGACCCTAGCCATGCATGTTAGGAACATAGTTTTCCAAATCATGGGGAACCTATGTGATCCCCTTTATAGTTTTGTAGATCCATCCCACATAACTCTGTGTATTTGGGTGCATGTTTCAAAAAATATAATGACACCCTCTATTCCCTAATACTATGCTTTATGGTTTCCCCTATAGGGCCACACTTTTTAATCAAAGCACACACATCTATCTATCTATCCGGAAAATGATACTTTTGGACCTGAATTTTTTGAAAATTATCAAAACACCCTACACTACTCTTGAAAATTATATAAAATAAAAAGGAAACAATTTTATGTTCTATAAATCTCTAAATTACATTCTTAATCTAGATTTAAAATTCATCCCTTCCCCCAAATGAAAGGTTAAAATTCCATTGGAAAATTTCAATTGGTCGAAAACACAGGATGCTAAAAAATAAAATTATTATTAAATACATTCAAAGTAATTTCTTAATAATCAAATACTTTAGAATTAAACATAAAAAATATAAATCAAAAAATCTGGAATCATTATCCTATATGGAATGAATAAAATCCCCCTATATTATATGATCATTCCAAATCCCTAGATCTAATTCTTGCAACCAAAATTAGATCCTCCAAACCTTATTAGTAAACAAGTAGGGTTATGATCCTTCAAACATGATTCAAATAACCTGAATAAAGACTTATATTAAATCCAAATGGATAGATCTATCCAATGAATATATATATATATATATATAGAAATATATATATTTTAGAACATGTGAGATCTTAAAGATCAAATCTCAAATCCAATGTGGATTTGATCAATCCTCGAGATAAAGGTGTCATTTTTTGATAGAGAATACGTAATTATGATCCCAAGGAAACCAAGGGTTATAAAAAAATGATTTAAGGTACATAATGGGGGATTACATAAGGCTAAATGAGTTTTTAAAATTCAAAATGTGATATCCAAACCTGAATGTAAGGTTAGGCTGCATTGTTGGTCAGGATTATGCATTGCCTGTGCATGCATCCATTACCATAAAAAAAGAGTAAAACAGTCTCTATTAACACTCTTATTATTTTTTACCATCTATACAATCATAAATATCTACAAACTCTAACTGCACAGTCGGCCTGAATGGTCACTTGGGATCACAAACTGACTGTGAATTCACGTCTATATCACTAAATTAGTTTTCCAGATCATGTTTCACGGTCCTAAACCCATGACCCTCTATCTTTTTAGTGTTAAATACTTACCCAAAATTCCAAAAAATATAGAAACCACAAAAATGTAATGGGTACTTATCCATATAATCAGGTATGTAACAATTCACCCCAAAATACCACTTTTCATCCCCAATGAGTCACCTGAGTGTGGTCTCATCCAACAATGATGAAAATTTATATTATGTATAATTCTCTATCTTAAACATCCCTTATATAATCATTACATTATTCCACAACACACCCATTATTATAATTATCAATCATCTCAATAACTTCTTCTTCTTATACAAGATCTGCACCAGACTCTTCATTAAGATTACATCTATCTCCAAAAACATTTTGTCCCAGGAAATAATGTTAGATATATCTGGTTAATACTTCCTTAGTTGAGAAAAATTAATCATTTTTTCCACATAGAATAATTTAAAGGAAACTATTGGTGATTATCCACATCTCCTATTCCCTAAAAACCTTAAAAGGACCCACATAATAGGGTGTTGAATTCCTTTACTTCTTGAGCCTTTAGCACCCATTCATGATGAAACTCACAAGAAGGTTTCATCACCAAATAGAAAATAAAATGGTAATCAAAGATGATAAATATGGGTCTTCTTCTATGTAACTCCTTCACTAATCACTTATGGATTAACTGAACATGATTCATCAACCATGAAACTAATCTAGGATCCAAAATGGGTCTCTCTTCAAATTCCACCCAACACAATAATTCTTAACATGGACTTCTATAAAATGATTTGAATGAATCCATGAAAATTAATTCTATTTATCAATTAATGTAGAAATGTATAAAAAGGCCACATAATCATCCTATGATAACATAAAATTTTGCACACAAGATTAAATCATGCCATACGATGTCCGGACAGTCTATTCTGTTTGGTCATCCCTCTAAGGATCATACGACAAACTCATATTCACCTGAGTACATATCTAATTCTAAAACCCTATCCAAAATCTCAATGTATATCAAGGATATCAATATGAATATAAAGGTAAAGTAACTCTATGAATCCTAACCACTTCATCCAAATATAACTCACCTTGATCCTTAATAGAGAGTATCTCCTAAATGGGAAAAAAGTATGACTAATTTATAATTCAATTTATAATAAAAAATATCACACTATTATTAAAAGGTGATTTTAGGATACTAGTGTTCAAATATATACTGATATATTTGTAATTACATGTTAGTGATGTAAAATGTTTCAAAATCTACATAGACTAATGATGCACTTCTTTCACCCATTGACAAGTCATGCATTGGTAGAAATAATTAGTTATGTTCCACTTTATCCCAACCCACCAAAACTATAATTTCATGTCATGATACCTATTTTAAACTCTAATATAAACCAATCAACTAGATTTACGTAACACACTCATAAAATATATCATTAAATCTAATGGAACCACTTCCCTATCCAAAAAATAGTTCGTTGAGTCCATCACTAGAGACCGGCCATCATTGATATTCCCACCCATTAAGGATTCACTTGTCTTATTTGAATTGGATTTTGTTTTCTTACCTACATTAATTGGTCTAAAAGTTTATATGTGAAATGTATTCCTTGAAGCATCAAGCCACTTCTCTCCTCATGATATTCAATAAACATACTTTATACTATTCCCATTACCTTCTACTCCTCCTATAACAACTTCACTCCATGAGTTTTATAGCTCAATGGATGCTTTATTAAACTACCATTACATGGAATATATGATAACACAAAATCAATGGTCTGAATATACTCCACATAAATTTTATACCACATGCTTAAATATCATTGAGGGAATATGTTACTTATACTCTTATGGTTTGAATACCCCATGAAATATTTACTGAATAAGTGATGTCTCAAAAATATTTATGGCATGAAAAAAATCCACTATCTCTATATCACACATGGAAAAATTATTCACATGTTTTTATAATTGTCTCAATCCATTATTAATGACTTTATCCCCTACATGTGAACACATCCAAGTTCATATCCAAATGAATCGAAATATATAGAGTACAATTAACTAGACATAGGAAAGATGAACACTTGCGAGTAATTGTGATTATTTTATATCTCATCAAAATATACATGGAACATCTCATCCCACCCAAAAATTTCACTATTCTTATTCAATTTTATTATTGGATATGTAAACATAAAAAATCATCGAATGAAGCGTTAGTGGTACCCTAACAATTCAAGGAAACTCTAAATATCAAAGAACATCTTTGGATACTTCCAAGAAAACACTACCTTAACATTCTCTTGATCCACTGTGTCATGATTCCCAAAAAATCACATTGAATAATAACATCAGTTCCTTTATAAAAAACTAATATTTTCATAACTTCACACATAACCTGTTCTCTAACAATATCTTTAGTTCCATCATAAAATGTTCCTAATGATCCTCCTATGACATGGAATAATCCAAAATATCATTCATAAAAATTATGATGAATTAGCCAACATATTAATGTTAAACACAATTCATGAAGGATATAAAAATAATAGGACCATTATTTAACCCAAAGAAAATTACCAAGAACTGATATTTCTTATATCTACTCACAAATGATATCTTTGGAATATACACCTTCTTCACCCACATCTAGTGATATCTATAATGAAAATAAAATTTTGAAAACCATTTACCCCCCTTTAAATAATATAATAGATAATTAATTTGTGGTATATGGGATCTATTCTTCACTGTCACCTGATTCAATTTATGGTAGTCAATTCACAACAACAAGAAATCATTATCCTTCTTAAGAAATAGAAATGAAACTACCCATAGTGAAACATGTAGTCTAATTAATCCATTTTCCCCTAAATCCACTACTTTATTATTCAACTATCATAAATATACATGTTCCATGTGATATGATCGAAATGAGGTCAGAATTGACTCTAGAAAAAATTTGATGGAGAACTACATGTCTCTTTTTGGTAAATATTAGGGAAATATCCTATAAAAACGCCCATGAAATTTGTTACCACTGTTAGAAAGCTAAAAGAATCCCTAGATTCTACATATGCAAGAAAAAATATTTCCGAATGACATGTTAAAGTGTCAAGGAAATTCAAAATTGGTCATACTCGACAAGAATGAATACACCACTACAATTGCAATTGAGAACTCTCTAGTCAAACGAGGTAAAGGAAATATTCCCTCATGATTATGAAATCAAACATTTAAATATCTTGAATAAATGATACCCATAATATTTCTACATATATGATCACAATAGAACAATATGTACTATTAAACCCATGTTATATCCTTTATATATGAGGATTCTCAATATTTTAGGAATAATGTATAAAACCCACATGAAAATTAAACTAGTCAAATACTCATGAAAATATTAATGAATTAGATAAACCCATATAAAACATATCATAGAAATTAGTATAGGTGATAATAAGAGTACCTCTAACAATTATAGGTAAAACCAAAGACTCATTTTGTATATGTTCTATAGAAAGAAGTTGTCCCTAACACTTATAGATTTATCCTTGATGAAGATTGATACAGATATTTTCCTATCACACAGCTACTTTCAAATTCAACTCTTCCATATGAATTATTTATCTATTCATCTATTTGGAACCTCTAATTCTATCTAATAGAGTGAAAAACTAAATAAAATCGTCAAATACATATGATTCCAAAATTAGTGGCAAATCCTATGATCATTAATATAGTCCTTTTTCAGGTCTGTCTTGATTCCACATATGTGACACTCAAGAGCCTTTCTCCATTTAGAATAATCTTATATTGATGATATCTTCTGAATTTCTCCATATTTATATCCATCTTTATTCCTATTTTTATCTATAGAAAAACGTTTTTCTCTGTAAGGCCAAGAATGAAAATTATTCTCTCCCATTTCATCTATCATCCCTACCTCAGCTACAACTTGCCTGTTCAGAACCACCAAATAGGTTGGAAAATCAAACAAGGTCACCTTTAATCAAATATTGGATGTAATTTATATCTCAAAAAAAAATTCCTTTACACTATCATTAATGATCAACTCTGAAAAAAATGAATAAACTTTTTAAAGTGAGTAGCATACTCAAACACCATCTTGTCCCCCTACTTTAGTTTTAGGAAATAACTAATATTTCTCAAAATTATCAAGTATAGATAAAAATACAGACAAAAAATCTTCTATAATCCAATCCATGTTAGACACATATATCTTTCATATCCATTTCCCACCACTTATACGCTTCTCCCTCAACAATGTAATTAGAGAACTCCACCTTTAATGTATCAAATTAATGAGGAAACTATAATATTTAATTGACCCTCTACAAATAATATTTATTTTATTACACTACACCATCAAATCTAAATATAGTTGTATTATTCTTTTGAAACTCTAAAAAAAATATTTTTTCGACCTCTCTTAATTCGACCCATTTCCAAACTCTTACATCACTTGAACCAGTTTTTTAAAGGGGTTAGGTATAATATCCATTTTCTTATATCCTTATTTATGCACATAATTTCCTCCCACATTCATAGCCTCTTATCCATAAGATTTCTCTCTATATGAAATAATCTCTATATCACTAAACTCAAAGAATAAATATCAGTCAAGTAACTACAAAAAAATTCATTCTACTAAAACCTAGGAAAACCAAAACATAGGATCCAAATTCTATATCTAAGTTGATCTATTCCCATTATAATTATTATTCAAAATATCAATTTACGAATACTATTAATAAATAATTTCAAACAAAAATTATAGAAACCTTTTGAAATCACTTTGAAAACCACAGTGATGTAAAGAATTTTTTTAAGAATATAAAACAGTTGTATTTTTGATAGGATCTCAATGGGATGAAAACAACACTGGGGGGTGAATCATTGTTAAAGTAAATTTACCCAATGTAAACATTATACATTTTTTACTTCTTCAATTGTTCAGGGAGTGTATCTATTTCTCTCTCTATTTCATGACCATTCCTAGTGGGGCTTGTGTTGTGACTCCCCAATACCAACTTCAATAGGCTGGGGGCTGGTAACTAGCGCCGAGTAGGTATATAACTAACATGGGAGGAATTTACTATGTACCGATATTCACACACACAATCTAAGACCAAAAAATGTTGTAATGTAAAAATCAATAAGTGAAAATGATTACATATAACTATATACCAGAACCAGAGTACGACATGAAGTAATGTAAAGTAAATTAAGGTAAAATAAAATCCCACCCCAAGTAGTCTATAACATGTGTCCAACATATTAGTAAAAAGGTACCGGGACTACCATATGAAAGTCCCAAAAACACACCTCCATAGGCCTGGTCTCACTAAGCACCGTCTGGTCTATGTTATCCTAGGACCACTTCAAAAGGTTGATCGTCTGCACAAGACATGACATGTGCAGGTAGAGCCCATGAAGAGGTGAGAATAACAACACTTAGTAGACTCCCCAAAACCATAAAAAAATAAAAACAATGGAATGTAAAGTTATCACTACATAGGTATATGTCTAGAACCCATATAATAAGAATATCCTAATATACTAAATCCATGAAATATAGTCTAGAGTCAAGTCAAAACCAATCTATACCAACCATAGGATTCCAACTCAAAGATTCCACAAAGCACTAATCTAGGAGAATACAGTCCTGAGTTTGATATCATCGATGACATCCATTCAATAGGTACTACCTATAAGGTATTGTCAAGAGAGATATATGCTAATAGAACAAAAATGAATATAATAAAATATATTAAGATCAATGCCAAGGACATGGGGTTGTACCAATAACTCAATATGGATTAGATTTCCGGGTATAGGATCATCGCTCATATAGTGTTGATCACGTTGATATTATGAACTCCCCCTAGGGCACGACGATGAATAGAAGATCCCACTCTGAGCCTCTAAAGGGGATTCTAGAAACTCTATCCAGGAAGTGATACTAAAGGGGTCATATTCCTAGGAGTATAAAATTATTCATACCCACATTCAAAGAAACATAAATGGAAACAAACCCTAATCGAGGACTTGTCCAAGATACAGAGGACAAGAATATCATCCGATGAAAAAATGTGTACACACTGTGTAGTATGGTCACACACCATGTCTGTTTTCCCCAGGTACTTCCCATGTGCAATGAACTGTGTCCTTTAAACAATTTAATGTAGAAGTTCGGTGTGTGGCATTTAAAAGAAGTCACATGCCATGTCCTTTCATTTGGGGTCTGCCCATGTACTTTGGTTGTGTTCCAGTATACATCCTCAACACGTGTATCTATGCCCATGTACCAATACATAAGTAATCCCATGTAGGTTATCCAAGAAAATATGTGTGGGGGAGTACACACCGTGTATCCAACCCATGTACTCCACCCCATGATTTTTTTACTTACCATGTAAATTTTGAGTCATTAAACTAGGGACTATAAGCCATGTGTATCTGATATTTCATAAACCCATCTTCATTATCCCACTAATGAATTCAATCTATGGGATTTTGTTCGGGTGTTCGGTTCTCATCAAATCTTAAGACCCAAGATCATTTTACACAGTAACACCGAATCGATAGGATTCGGGCCTTCAATCGGCTCAAAAAACTCAATCATAGGAGTTATTAGTTATCGCAGAAGAGAGGGATTTGACACCTAGTTCCATTTGATCCATTACTGCACCCACAATTGGACCTCTATCGAGTCTCCCCATTTGTAGATCTACATTTTTAGATCATTATGCAAAAAATCAAAGTAATAATGATAGATTGTTCATACGGTTCCAAATAACGAGGAAGAACGAAGAACACATGACGATGACTGAATGAATCTTGGGAGAAAACCAAAAGAAATTGAGACAGACGAACCTCAATCAATGTTCTTGTCTTTTTTGTTTCATCACCATTAGAATGGTAAATGAATCAAAAAAAAATTGAAGAATCAAATCCTAATAAATCCTTTAAAATATCCCATTATGCAAAAACAATCGATCAATGGGCTAATCTAGTCATGGATTTGTACACATTCATCACAGGGATAAAGAAGGATAAAAAATGAATTAAATCAAAATACCTACATCAGTTCAGATTTTTTTCTAAGGATGAATGGTCACTTTGTTGTTTCTATAGGTGGAATCTGCCAAATTAAACATTCATCAATCACTTATTGAAGGTTTTATCATCTCCTTATCAAGAAAATTTCCAGATTTCTCTCTCCAATGTCTCTTATAGATTCCAAGTTTATGTAGATCACCCTAGATATCTAACAAAGGAAAATTTCTAAATAGAAAATCCATGTGTTGCTATATCAACAAAATAAAGTAAATTTATTAATTTATTTTATTCATTTAAGAATCTTTAATGAATTTCCACAATCAACCCATACCGACCAATGATAAGTTGTACCTTGGGTAAAAATTCTATTTTGAACGCAATTATGACCACCAATTTCTGTTATGGGAACACTATTTATATATTATTCTACTTTTCTAGGATCACCGTAGGCACATGCTATTTAATATTTTAATATTTTTAAGAATTTTTATAGGCCCACCAGGCCTCAGAATCACGTGCCATCTTAGCACCTAGTCTCAATTTTAATCCAAATAATATTTAAAAATAATAAATAGAAAGTAAAAGTCATTAAATTATTTCTAGGTTGGGCCTTTACGTCCTAGGAAATCCCAAACAAAGGCTACCAAAAAGGATGAGGGTACTGAGCATGAATTTGAGCCTCTCTCTCCCATGTGCTCTATTATAGATTCCCATGTAGCCATCAGAAAAAAACCAAAGGAATAGATTACCAATGAAGGATCCTCTGCTACTGATCCTTAACCTCAATTGGGTACTCTGCAAATGTCCCTCCATCCTTGATGTACCGCTCACCCCAGTCGATAATGTGTGGTGGTTCATGCATGTACCTCTTCAACTATGACATGATGAAGAGGTACTGAACCCGATATAACTGTACTGAGAGATATAATAGGTACACCAACTCACCAACTCTACATAGTATCTAAAAAGAAAAAAAATCCTTAGTGATAGCTTGCCACCCCTGCCAAATATTTGTAATCCACGTCGAGGTGAAACATATAAGAAAACATGGTCTCATTCCTTGAAATCAAAATTCCTTTGCTGCCTATCATAATAAGACTTATGACAGCTCTGTGTAGTCTTCATCCACTCATAGATGATTTTCACTTTCTCTATTGGATATCACACCAACTCTGGGACAATGAGTGCAGACTCTCCCGGGTCAGTCTAGCAAAGGGGTGACCTATAGTGCTGCTCGTAAAAATCCTCTAATGGTGCCATACCAATAGTGAAATGGTAGCTGTTATTGTATGAATACTCTACTGATGGTAGGAGATCCTCTCAACATTGACCAAAGTCTAACATTCAAGGTCACAACATTTCCTCTAGAACCTAAATGGTCTACTTAGTTTGGCATCTAGTATGTGGGTGAAATGTTATGATCAAATGTAATTGGGTCCCAAACACCTCTTGTAATCCATTACATTACTAGATTTAAAGTGATCAAGACGATCTAAAATAATAATTGATGGATCTCCATGGAGTCCATATATCTCTTGCACATAGATGCATCCCAAGATCTCTACTTAACTTCTCTCTCGGATAGCTAGGATGTGGATGGACATGGTCAGTTTGTCAATGATCACCCAAATGGAATTGTTTCCCCTAGAAATATGTGGTAATACCATCATGAATTTCAAATATATATCCCATCCCGCTTCCATTCAATCTCCTCATGGGGTTGAACTAAACCTGCTGGAACCTTGTGCAAATACTTTACTTTCTGTCAGGAAGAACATCGAGAGACAATCTTTTCAACTCCTTTCGTCATTCTTGACTAATTAAACAGATATCAGAGGTCATGATACATATTTTACACAATTTTATGTACTACTTAAGGATATATTTTAAACTCCCTAAAAAACTCCTCCCAAAACGTCACTGGTACCATCATGAATCCCCTAATAAAAACATGCTCCCAACCTTTTGAATATCCCTCAAAATCATGCCTTATAGAAATATGAGCATGTAGGGTCTCACAGTCTGTACCACCAATATGTGGCTCCCTAAATCACAGTAAGAGTGGAGGGGTGATAACCTTCAACTAGTGGTAAGATTCTCCATCTACACACATAAAGGATAAATACAATGAGGCCAACTAATCTGATTCCTCATTCAACAATTGGGATCTCGATCTCATATTGAGAGCATCTGCCACCATATTCCCCATCACAAGATTATAGAACATCTCAAAGTCATTGTACAAGAGGAACTATAGAAATGAAATCACTATCAAGATGAGATCATTTTGGGAGAAGATATACTTGAGACATTTGTGATAAGCGTAGATGATATACCGCTTTCCCAATATGTAGTGTCTCCACATCTTCAATGAGAAGAGTACTGTTGATAACTCAACATGATGGGTCATGTACTTATACTCTTGTGGCCCAAAATAGTGTGAACCATAGTCATTCACCAGATTCATCTTCATCATATCACAAACTATCCATGTTCTTAATGCATCGTAGAACACTACATACTTGACAAACTCATATGGAAATATCAAAATCAGGGTTCTGGTCAAACTCTTCCTCAATAGCTGAAAATATGGATGGCACTTCTCGATCCACATGAAAGGCTACCCATTTTGAGTCAAAGATACCATAGGTTATGATATCCTAGTTAAAGTTGTTATGAATATTTTATAATACATTTCTAGCAGAAGGAAGCTCTACAGCTCTATCCTGATCTTAGGTTGATCAAATGTTAACAGTACCTCAACCTTGGCCGGTGACACTGTCGCCTCATCTGCTGAAATGTCATGTCCCAGAAAGTGGAATACCTAAATCTATAACTTTTACTTTGAGATATTTCTATAAATATGGTTATCTAGGAGTACATCAAGGACTCTCCTTTTGTGTCCGATGTGCTCCTTCTTAGACATTGAGTACACAAGGATATCATCGATGGAGAATTCCACGAAACGGTATATGTAAGGCTGGATGATCCAGTACATGTGTCCCATGAACACTGATAGGGAGTATTTCATGAAAAAGGGAATCACTAAGTACTCATAATGATTGTAACGATATATGAATGTTTTCTTTTGTATATTCTCATCTTGTACTCACATTTGGGGATATCCTGGTCTGAGGTCAACGTTTAAGAACCATCATTCCCCTCTCAATTGACCAAATATATAATTGCTCTTTGTTAGTGGATACATTTTCTTCTTGATAACATGGTTCATGTGCTGGTAGTCCGCATATAACCTCAATCTCCTATCAACCTTTTTGGAAAACAAAATTGGGGCAACCCAGGGTAAAACACTAGGTCTCACGAAGACCTTTTTCTATGAGTCCTCCAACTACACCCTATATTAGTGAAGATCTACAAGAGGAATCTGATATACTAGTGTAAATATGGATGGAATCCTGGTTGTGTAGATCAATGCATATGTTCGTATCTTATTTGGAACATAAACATGAAACCTCTTCAGGAAATACATCCTCGTGCTCCGCCACCACTGTTGGAAATTGGAAACTCACGACATCCACTAAACCAAGGGTTAGGCTTGCCAACTAATGATAAATTTTCTGACCTCTCCAAATCAAGAGTCCATCCTACTCTACATGGGATTAATTTTCTCTAAAAAAGTAAAACTTCATTCCATCACTACAGATACACTGAACCCTTCATCTAAAATAGTCAATCTAGGAATGGACTGTAGACAACCAATACATACCATGAATGATGTCGTAAGGACTTGATGCCCTTACTAAGAGGTTCCAACTAAAACTCTAGTCTCCAAGGGTCAGGTCACATGGTCCATATAGATGTGTGATCAATAAGACTCCTCCAGTACGTGTCACAAAGCGTAAGGGTCAGGTCAATGGTTCAACCTGAGTATCTAGATCTCTTACATGATATGTGGAAATAAAGGAATGACTGGAACCTATGTCTATCGGTACTATAGCTAAATTATAAAATATATAAACCATACATAAAATCATTTTGGGATCTCCTGGGTTATAGGCCTCAAATACATGAAGTTGTACCTCCCCTTTTCTCTATCTCCCTGAGCATGACATGAACTAACTAAGGTTGGTGACAAATAACAATTAAAAATGTTGAGAACCCCTTGGTGATCTCTTATCTCCTATTCCACATCCACCACCCTATGAATCTACATGCCCCTGTCTTTATCTATGCCTCGGTGGTCCAACCATAGTCTCCTTATTTGTAGTATTACGGGATGGACAATATTGCGAGAGATGTCCCCTATAATCACATTAATAACACTACCAATCTCTAGGCTGACATGGCCCACCTTGTGATCCCAAAACTATAAATCCTCTATCCTGGGACCTCCTCTTGAAATGTACCACATGTCTGGGTCCCTAGGACTAACGTCGGCTCCCTACTACTATGTTATCTGCTCCTACTTTCCCCCCACTAACTTTCATCGGATGTATCTTCTCATCCAAGAATTATTAAACCACCAAATCCCAGTCATGCACCCTAACATAAGTAGGAATTCATATTAGGATAACGTTGGCTCATATGTATCATCAAATACCCCAATGAATGGTTTGAAACCTATATTAATGATCCCAGAATATATGCATCAAGTACATGGAAAGGTTGGAAAACCTCGATGAATTATTAGTCACTGACATGCTACCCTAATAGAGTTTATGAAGTTCCTGGACTTGCACAACCCTTAGAATAATTGGTGAGAAATGCTCTCTGAAGAGGGGATTGAAATAAGTCCATCAACGAGATTCCTCATCGTGAGTCTGGATAGAAAAAACCCCTCATAATCCCTTTGACCTATATAGAAGGTTCACATCTAGGACCACTATTTTATATAAAAACTCAGGTCACCACCACAAGGTAGTCCTTAGCCACCCATTGGTCATGATCAACTCGGAACCTGAGGGGTATCATTCTCTGAAAATCATGAAGCACGCTTAACCTGGGCTCCCCATCTTCTAGTTTTTAGTGTACCATGTACTTCTCTATTGTACCACATAGAGGAAAAATCTCGAGAACTAGTCCTTATATCGAAGCCTCATCATTGGGAGTGTTATCCTCATGTTGTATCTACAAAATCATAGATGGTATACGTCATAGAGGAATATTGAAAGAACATGATGCGCCATGTTCAATAAGAATATCTGGGGAGCTGACTCATGAAAGACATGGAAACCAAAAATCCTTCCAATATAATGCATGTACCATAATTTTTCCTAAAACCAATGTTCTCATGTAACGAGTTGAAAAATAGGTTATCAGAGCCCTTGTGTATGGATATGTTAGCTGATGCACCAACACTGGGGTCCCTGGACTGAAATCTGAACTCTAAACACATAACACTATGTCCCCAAACCAATATCACAGACTCTTAGTCCTTAATTACATCCCACTTCTCAAATACATCTATATCACGACCCATTCCAGTGGGTTTTGTGCCACAACTCCCCAAGAACGCCTCCAATAGGCCAGGAGCTGGTAAATATCCTCAAGTAGGAAAATCACTAACATCAGAGCCATTACCTATGTACCTGCACACATACACACCCACATCTCCAAGCCCAAAAAATTATAAAATAGAAAAACCACTAAGTATAAAATTCATTCATACAACTATATCCCACAAATAGAGTATGATAGGAAGTAATGTAATGTAAAAAAGGGAAAAATAAAATCCCACCATAATAAGATTGTAACACTAGTCCAACCTATAAGTAAAAGGTATGGGATTGATACCTAAAATCCATAGGAAAACACCTCAGCCTATTTGGTCACACTAATAACAATTTGGCCCTGGTCCACCTTGGATTCTGTCAAAAGGTTGATCATTTTCACAATACATGACAAGCGTTCTCAAATCCCATGTAGGGGTGATTATAACAATAATCAAAACGAGTCCATGAAACACCAATGAAATAAAAAAAGGAAAGTACAATCATATGTACATCGGTATATGTCTAAAAACCATATAAAAATATATATGAATATACTCAATTAAAGACACATATTTTAGAATAATGTCACAACCACTGTATTCCATCCCTAGGTTTCCACCATGATGATTCAACAATACACTCTGCTAGGATAATGCACTCTGGAGTCTGATAGCACAGATGACGTCCGTCCGAGAGGTACTTCTCATAAGGTACTCTCATGAGAGATATATATTAGTAGACCTAAATAGAATAAAATATGATAAATGAGGAACATATACAGTTCCATGTGGTGATAAAACAACATTATATGGATTACCCTTTTAAGTATAGGATCAGTTCCTGCATAGTGTTTGTCACGTTGATACCAAGAACTCCACCTAGGGAATGAAGATGAATAGAGGACCCCAATCCAGGACTTTCAGGTGGATTCCAAAAAATCTATCCAGGAATTCCAATTGAAGGGATCATAAACATAGGAGTACGAATTTATTCATAGAAACCATTTGGGAAACATTAAGCATAACAAATCCTAACCGAATAATTGTCCTATATACAGAGGACAATATGTTGATGCCTATTTGAAAGGGGTATAGAATGTTTAGTAGGGTCACACATTGTGACCCCTTGACCCTGTGTACTATCTATGTTCAATGACCTGTTTCATTCCAACCATGTCATGTATAAGAGGGGTACATGATGTGTAGAATATGTCATAAACCGTTTTCTTTCATCTGGGGGCTTCCTGTGTACTCTGGTCGCGTGCTAGTACACGATGTCAACCTGTGTATCCCTGCCCATGTACCAGTCTATGGGGTAGCCCATTTACCTGATATAGGCCAATTCGTGGGGGGGTATTACCTGCCGTGCATGCAACCTATGTACTCCACCCTATGTTCTTGTACTTCCCATGTAGACGTTGAGTTGTTAAATAGGGGACGACATGACATGTAGTCAGAGACTACACACCATGTGTATCATGTTTTAATGATTATGGTCTTCTTCCTCTCATGAGCACCGTCAATCACGTGGATTCCTTTTGGGTGCTTGTTTCACCTTGAAACTATAGATTCAAACTCATTTTTACACTATAACATCGAATAAACTTGATTTTGGCCTTCAATCGTATCAGAAAATTCAATCGTTGGAATTCATCATTATAATTGAAGAATGCAAAATCTTCACCAACCATAATACTATCCCCTGCCATACCCACAATAGCATGTCTGGTAGGACATCCCAATGAAAGACATATAATTTCTTATTGTTTTACCAAGAATAAAAGGCGCAATGTTCAATTGATAAATGGGTTCCAAAGTGCAGTGTAGAAAAAATAACACACGATAAAGTACAAAATAATCAGGGGAGAAAAGGATAAAAAAATTGAGATGGAAGAACCTCGATTTATGTTCGTGTAAATAATGGTTCATCACCATTATAATGGTAAATGAATTCAAACAAATCTCAAGAATCAACACCCAATAAATTCAACAATATAAACCACCCATCAAAAACAATCAATCAACATGATAATCTTTCAATTGATTAGTCCACATTCTTTGTTGGAATAATGATTGAGGAAAATGGATTAAATAAAAATATATTCCTTGATTTAGATCTCTCATTGATGTAGAATGGTCAGTGTTTCGTTGCTTTTGGTGAGATCAGTCAAGATCGATGTTCGCCAATTGCCAATATGAGGTTACGTCATCGCCTCCTTGAGATAATTCCACAATTCTCTCTCTAAAATGTCTCCAAAGGGTTCTAGGATTATGAGGATTACCCAGGATCTTTGACATAGGAATAATTTTAAATTTTAAATTTCTGCATTCCTACATCAACAAAATAAAATTAATTTTCTTAATTAATTTTTTCATTTAAGCATCTGTGATGACCTTCCATAATTGACCCAAGCCGATGAATGTAATGTCGTTCCTAGGCTAAAAACACTATTTTAAACTCAACAGTGATCTCAGATTTCTGATTCGGGAACCCTTTTATATGCTATTGAACTTTTTCAATATAATTGTGTACGCGTTCTATTTAATATTTTAATATTATCAGGCATTTTTTCTGGGGACACTGGGACTCAGAATCATACACCTTCTCAACATGTGGTATTGAATTTAATACATATAATATTTAAAAATAATATATGGAAAATCCAAGTAATCACCCTTTATCAATCCTTTGGTTTGTATGTATGAAAATATAGTAATTGTTAGAGAACCCCAAGAGTTTTCGACAAGGTTCTCCACCTTGAAAATGACTATAACCCTTGTGTATGATAGTGTTTATCCCATAAATACAAATAAACCTTTTAATTATCAATGAAATCATGATAAAGGGTATAGAAATGGACATTTATAAAAGAAATAACCTGGTACAATGAAAGTGGAGGGATTTTTTTCCATTTTATAAAATATAATGATCTCGAACATCCTTGAAAAAGAATACCTATATTGGCCCGAGTCCCCTCTAGGGTTTTTGGATTTATTTTATTCCTTTATTATAGAAATAGAATGGGATACCTCAAAATTCTCATACATATACAATAAGATATTTTATGTTGTCATTGTCAAAACATTGACTTGTGTACGACCAAATTATGTATGCCTCTCGCAATCTATTCTTATTATTCTTAAATTTTCTTCTATGTGTAGTAATATGTGTCATAAAATTTTTGGCTTCACACCTTTGTTTAAAAAAAATTTATATATTATTGATGAAAGTATTAGAACACCCACTCTCTTTTTTTCTTCATCAATGGACAAGAAAAACATTGGAACACTTTCGTTTTCATGAACTCAACAAATTTATAGTACACACATAGTTATATCACCTGTTATTTTCTTTGATTTCCTAAAAATTATTATTCTCATATATTTCATGAATATTGTTTCTATTAAAATTATATTAATATCCCTATATTTATTCATGCCTGATCTTATTCAAACTCATTTTATTTAGTTTAATCATCATTCAAATTCTTCACGAAATTACGTTTATTGAATTTTCTTGTTTCCTTCAAAAAATATTTTGAGTTATCATGATCTTCATTTTCCAAAAAATTTATATATTTTTTTATTCCATTGAAATATTATATGTAAGAATTTATTTCATGAATATTTTGTATTTTGATCGATCTTTCAGTTTTTGTGTATGAACCTCCATTAATCTATTATTTCCATTTTCTACTAGAAACATTACTGAAAATTAAACATCATGATGTCATTAATTCAATATCACAATAATGCATCATCAATTTTCATCATATATGATGATGATACATATAATTAATCCCATGGGGTCTTATATGGTGTGTAGTTTAGCGGTATACTATTTTTTATCCAAAAATCTCACCATGATGTAACTCTCTCACTATTTTATCATTTCTATTCCTTCTGCATCGTAACTCATTCATGATGACCAAGAAACCCAGTCAATATTCTTTATCAAATGGTATCATATTTAATTTCTATTTACCCTTAAACAACTATATTACATGTTTAAAGATCCTTTTTTTCAAGTAAAATATTTTTATGTAGGGGAAAAATGTTGTTTGTATACATGTACTCTTCCTGATGATATTTTTTAGGCAATACTGTTAGATATTTCCATAGATATTTTTGATTATCACCCTGGATTTTCTTTTAATTGAAAAATAAAATAAAATTTTTATGTTGACATAAAAAATTATGTTTGTACACAAATTAGTTTTCCATTTTCTCATATCTTATGGCTAAATTAATGCTTATTAAAAATGTTAAACTTAGCCAATTGTCAACCTTATTCTGGGATTATTAAAATATTCTACAACTGTCATAAATCATTTATCCAAGTGGTAAAACTTCATTTTCGTAGTAATGAATAGAAAACACAATAATGGATTCTAAAATATTCAATTGGCATTTATATTCCTCAACATTAATCTTTTAATCTATTTTGTAGCTAGTAACTTCAAAATGATCACAGAGATATGAATATTGATAAATAATGAATACCACATAGAATAATATTCAATTATTCACTTATTAAAATATGATTTAACTCTATACAATAGGAACCAATTATATTTCTCAATCTATGCCATATTAATTGATCTTCAATAATAACCAATTATAGACATTCCATATAAACACTTCCAATCCTCAATGATGTCCGTAAATTCTCAAGTAATATTTACTGGTCACTATAAATAATATTTTATTTCTTGGAAACTCCAAAATTATCCCCATCAATATTGGATACCTTAACATCCTTAAATGATATTCCTAATTCTTCACATATTAACAGACATTTTCAAGAAGTAAAACACAACATAAAGTGGTCATAATAATCATCCCCTTTAAATTTTTTTTCAATACCAACCAGAAAATGTTATGGGAATATGTCAAACCATTTTTAACATATGATTTCCCTTCTCTCCCCGTTGATCATTTATGTTTAAATTTTTTTATCTCACTCTTTTATAAAAATTAAAAATAATATGAAATAGGATGGTATTAATTTATTTTTAATCAATGTTCCATCATTCATCCAACTCAAAGTCTATGTGAGTAATTCTTGGTGTAAAAAACTTGAGGTATTGAATTTGAAATCAATGTTTTCTATTAATAAAAAAAATTGATACCAACTCATACAAATTATAAATTCAACTTCATAGGGTATTTTCATATATATCTTGGTTTAAAATAATTTTTATATTAATTAATGTAAATATTTTCCTTAATTTTCAACATGAATACCTAATAGTCACCCAACTGACAAAATAGAATAATTCAAGTGAAAATAGTAGATTTTGATTTAAAATGGACATTGAAATATTAATTCTTATTAAATTTTCTTATAATTTATCTATTTATATTATCCTCAAAATCAATTTTTTTTCCCAATAATCCAAATTTAACAGAGTATCAAGACATACCTTTTAAATAATATCTTTACAAGAACATCCCAAAATTCATATATTTATGAATTATCAACTTTAGAGGATTCTAAAACATGTAAACCTTGGGGGATGACATTCAATTTCACTTCATCAGGGGTAATCTCATCATCAAATAAGATTTATGATTTTAGTTATTGAGATAACAAAATTATGGTAACATTCATCATTTCATCATCAAGGTAGATTAATTTATTCAAATAATATTTAGGATATCATGTATTTTATTTCTTCTTGGATAGATATATTTATCAAATTCTATCCAGTATTGATAGAATACTAATTTTCATCATGGATGATCTTTTCTATAGATGTTATTTAGAATTAAAATTGATAAATCATTCTATGGTGATAAATTATTCTGATATAGATTAGTTGTTCTCTCGCACTTCACTTAATTTGTTCTTTATATGAGAACAATTATCATCTTCAATTCATTTATTGTCCAACACACAAATATATGGTCAATGATCTAGGGAATAAGGTGGAAATCCTTTTTCATTAATGTGACAAGTCATATTGAGAATTTTTTCTCTACCAGTTTCCCTTTTCTATTTAGCTCCATGTCCAGAAGGACGCGACATGATTTCTTATATGTTCATCCAATCAAAGTTTTCCTCAGGAAACACGAGTTATTTATTTGTATCATTCTATGGTATATTCTCTTTAACATGATCCATTTGGGAACAAACATCAATTGGTGAAACTTTTATGTTATTTATGATTTCTTATTAGTCTGGAATAAATTTTTGAAAATTATTTGAGTTGTATCCATCTTTCTTACTCCTCCCACATAAAAATTTTGAAACTATTGGGTTGTAATTTATTAAAACCCTCTCAAAAAATTTGATTTTTATTCATGTAAAATATTGTATTTACCTTTAGAACCTTTTTTTATCATGATTATTCCATTATTATTACTTTCTCTAATTAATCTAGCCAAATAACAAAACCTTCGTCTGCAATGTGCATAGATTTTTTTAACTTATGCATGGATTCATATCATTTCTCTTCACCAATGTAGCCCCTTAGTTTTGGTCTTAGACCATTATTATATTATACTCTTTATTTCTTCCATTAACACTCATAATTGTGGACTTTTTCAAGAATACAAGGTGTGTAATATTTTTTTAGGAAACGAATAAGCTTCTTCTTTTTGTTGGTGTAATATTATTTTTAGACCTAATAAGTTTTTTGAGAACCAAATTTATCATCTTATTATCACCTATATATCATCCACAAAAATTTATTATTTAATTATTTGGAATGATCTGTTAAACATATTTTTTATGGGACTCTCCCAAGGAATGCTTTCCACCATTATTCATATTTTGTAATATTCTCTTTTTATTTGTTCAATTTTCATGCTTCAAATACTTATAATTTCGTACCTTTTCACTGTGACCACTTATATTAAAAATACCATATATATTTTGATGTTTTTCAATTTGTTTTGATTTCAACATATATTTTTCCTTCCTATATGAGTCTTGCCTCAGCTTTTAGTTTCCACCCCATGATAAAGGATTTTCATTTCTCCCAAATGTTAACATATTGTATCAATAATCAAATTTCTTATGCAGGAACCTTTCGTAACACTAATTATTCCCTAAAAATCATGTTTTCATTCTTATAATCTTGAATCTACCTAAAATTTACAGATTTGAATTCATGTTATTTTTGTGGAATATTTTTCTATATTTATAATTTATTTGGGGAATAAATTATCATATACTTACTTATAGACACTTTAGATGTAGTGGTGGGCTCCACATCATATTGCCTCAACTAATTTTATAAAGATTTAGGTTCTAAATATATATTGTACATTAAAAAATATAGATCATATATTATTTTATGATGTGGATGGTTCCTTTTTTAGTCTACTATATACTGATCATTTAATAATCTAGGGATGTTCTTTCCACCAGATAGAGCTATTTCAACATAAAAGTTCTATTTTTAATTTTTTTGGTTGTAAGTAACATTTTAACTTATTTTAATGACATGGATTTTTTTGTTTTTTAATTTTTCAATTATACTTCATTCTCTAATAATTTAATATTGAGAATTTATTTTTCATTATCCACTATTTTTAGTTTTTCTTCGCGACTTTATAGATTTTATAAACCTCATATTCATAAATTTATTTATTATATTGTAGTGTATAATCATTATATTTAATTATATTGGATTTAATCTACTGTTGAGAATCATTGACACCAATTACATATTTTAAATCATTGTAATTTTCTTCAATACCATTAATGGATTCTTCCCCATCATTGATCCAATAATTTTATAAAATAGAAAAAACATTGTCCAAGGTCCTCATTTATGATTTTGATGGTTTCTACTTGTTTAGGTTTTTTTATATTGGTTTTTATTCTTTTTTTCATATCCTTCATCATCATTTCACTCTAGCATTTTAACTAGTTTATAATCTCATGTATATTTCTAAAAATCAGACAAATATGAGAGACTATATATTTAGGGTAATTATAAAGGATGTCCTTCAATGAAAAAATGGATTCATATTGTAAATACTATGAACTGTGATTTTCTCCACAAATAATTGGTTCATATAGGGATAATTTTGACAATAGATTTTTTTACCACCTCTTCGCATTGAGATAATGAATTATACGTGGCATAACTCTTTCACATCTCCATAGTGATTAATTCTACCCTTTGATCTTCTTCTTTCATGCCTGATTTTTTCTTCATTATAATTGTTGTAAAAGTAAACAATTTTCTCTCTCTACACTCTTTTGAGGTTTAAATTAAATATATGTTTCAAATGATGCATTTATCATTTATTTAGAGACATGGATGTGATATATATCTGATTATTAATATCTAAAATTCCTCCATTATTGAATTAAATGTTTTTACTTTATAAGAGGAAAAAAATTTAACAATTAAATAATAGTGATTCCAATAAGAGGTAAAATCATGGAATTGATACCCATTTATAGGATCTCAATGGGATATATCGGAAACTAGTGGTGGTGGTGGGGGGGGGGGGGGCTAACGACTCATGATTGATGAACATGGACATTATATTACTTTTGTGGAATACATATTAAATTACACGAATAGAAGACAAAAGATCTTATATTTTTAGTACTATTAGAAAAATTGTACACATTATTATCATCTGGGGAACGATCTTCATCATATCCCATAAAGAACCTCCCCTTTATATTTCCTACCTAAAACCCTGCTTTATATCCCGGGGAAAATAAAACATATGAAAAGGGTGAGATCAGATTCTCAGTAAGGTTAAACAAGAAATGTATAAAATAAAACATTAACATATGAATTTAACATGATCATAACTTTTTAAAACCATACCATGTATAACATATATCAAAATATTGAGTCATGAAACAAATTTTAGAATAATATAAGGAATAAATCATATAGCATCCCAAGCCACGAGAAAATAGCCTTTGCATTAATCATGGAGTTGTGTAAAACATATAAGCATAGAAACTCATTTACATATTAGCCAAGGCTCATTTCCAAGACAATCAGAGTGGAAGAATTCTATTTTGAACCGATTTTACACCTCATTTTATCCATGTATTACTGAACCGGGTTTACTTTCTATTTCTTCCCTGTGTTACTAAAACAAGATCATTTTCCATTACAGAAATTTCTATATCCTGAGATATAAATATTTAACCAATTAATTGGAGGGATATACAGGTCACACCCATCTCATAATGAAAATATTATTATATGTTCCACAAAATTATAAATAATTCATCATTGCATAGCCCAAATAATAAAACGAGTTTCTTAAACATCATTCCATAATAAGATAATACATGTAAAAAATGGATTTTATAAATATCATTCCATAATAAACATAATTAAATCACAGGAAGAATAGGGAAAATATATGTCAAACATAAACTTGTTAAATAATTACATCTTATATGGAAAATAATTTTGATAGAACAATTGAAATTAATTCATGGGAAAAATATTCTTTCTTTTAAAAAAAAAAATTCTTTTATAAATATGGAATTAAATTTTAAAAGAAACGAGTATATTTGAAAATAGACTTGAAATATTATGAATGAATATTCCTGTAAATAATATTTTATGAAATTCTAAAAATCTATTCATGTCATATATGTTAGTATAAAACACTCTTATCATACTTATTTTGAATAATTCAAAAAGTAGTTAATATCAAAAATTGAAAAAGTTTCCTTTAATACTATTTAATTAATATTAACGAATGGTTAAAATTGACATTAAATGATTTTATATCAATATAAATAATATTTTGAAATATATATTTTTGAATCATGGACATGGATGATAAATATACCCCTACAAATACTTGCGTGTAAATAGTCTTAGATTATAATGAGATTGGGAAATTATCACTTATCTTAGGTCTGGGTTCCTTCATGTGTATCATAAACGCCTACATAACATATTAAAGAGTGTTATAATCTTTATCCAGAAACAAATTTATTTTTATGATATCATATGAGATCATATCATCACCCGATTAATAATATTCCATTATTGCTCTTCTTTAAGGAGTAAATTGTTGTGTATTTTGTCATATAAATACCATTAATTCATCATTGGATAATTTATTTAATTTAAATAATGATAAAATTTTTAGATATATTATATTTATTCATTCTATTCATTTATATAATCACTATTTAAATTAGATCATGGAGAATGAATCGTATTGTGACTTAGAGACAGTAGGTCGTACGTACGCAAGAGCGACGATATCATTCCATTAATTTTGAAATGGTAATAAAGTGGATGTATAATTTAATATTATATAATCAATATAATGTTATAATAATCATATATTTCTATTATTTACATCATCGCACCCATCCATGTAAAGTGGTGATGAAAACAGTTTAAACCACGATGTGGAGACGACAAGTTGTACGTACGCACGCATGGTGATTTCAATTTTCATATGATGGATAGAAGGTGGAATATGGGTGTCAAAATATCATAATTAAATATATTCATATAATTTATATTGGATTTGTTACTTTATTATTGAAGCAACTCATCAATAGTAAGTATAATAAGAAATATGTTTGAATGAATTGAGAGAGGAGAATATCTCTTCTTTGATAAGCTCCCTCCAGATCTCCTCTTAAATGCACTTGAGTTGGTATTTTGAGAGTAAAATAAACTATGTAATGTACCTATGTAAGATTATAAGATAGATATTCTAGGAATAACCGATATTGATGGCTCAATGTGAAGCTAATTAATGAGGTAGGAGGTTCCCTTAAATAATTGATTTGAGGGGCAATTTTGGAGTCTACAAAAATATTAATTTATAATTAAGTAAAAACACATCAAGAAACATAAAGAAATTATATTTTAGAATATTAAAATATATATGGTTGTAATATACCAAAATAATAAATCTTAGACAAGTTTTTATATTAATTTAATCATTATCCTTTTAATTAACACTTGGTTATTCTATTTATTTTTTAACTAAGGTAACACATCTTTTAATATTAAAAGGGTGAAATATTTACTTATTTGAAGTAAATTATACAATAAATTAATAATTTATAACATTTCCCCCCATATTATAATTAATATATTTTTTTTAAAAATGTTTTATTTTTTTTAATAATTTATTAATATATTATTTTGATAAACAATCAATAATTTCTATATTGAAACTATTAAATTTATAGATTTTTGAAAATATCAAGATAATATTTTAACCATGAAAAAAATATTTTATTATATCCATAAAGGGTCAAGTTCATATATATAATGAATTTTATATATTATATATCTATTATTATATTTATTTTTAGTTTTTTTTCATAACATTAATTTGATATTTTAATTTACAAAATAATTACTACATAAATTTTGTATATGTGTTTAATAAAAATTTTCATTGAATAAAAATTAAAAATAAAAAACTATGAAAAAGATAAATCCTCTATATATAAAAATAGTACTTATAGTTGAATAAATATATTCTAGAAAATCCAATATTAAAAATGTTATATATATAGAAACATGAGTGTTGAAACTTTAGTATCACATTAAATAAAATATTATAAGTGTCATAATCATTTCCATATGAATAAAAATGGTATAAAATAGAAAAATAGATGATTATGCGACATATAATCAATAAATAATATTTGGTTTTGTGTGTTGGCCTTTTAATGGTTATTATCAATTTAATAAATATTATTTTGTTGATTTTTCAGCAGTGAAATAATTTATGCATCATCAATGTATAATCCTTTAAGGTAATTATTTACTTCCTAAAATTTAAAAATAAATTACCATGATAAAGAAGAAAAATTTATCTTTCAAATGAGTTTTTATATTCCAAATTATGTTCTGTATATCCTTGTATAAAAACTACTATAGTTATTAAAATTTGAGTAAGGCATATTTATCATTTCGTAAAAAAAAATATTAAATGTCCTAATCTCATCCAAGTAGATTCCAAAGGCTAAAATCTCGGCCAATGTACGATTAATGTTTAATTAAAACTAATCCAATGATATTTGGGTAAGTGTTAGTGTAATTTTATAATATTATTTTTACCCTTAATTACTTTATTTACCCTTTTATTGTATAAATAAAAATTACCGAAGTTATTTTTCATAATTCCCAAAAATAAAATTAGATATTTAAATATTTTTTACCTACAGATCCCATATATAGATACCAATTTTTGAAATTCAAAACATATATGTTTAATTAATTAATTTAAAATCAATTCCAATGTCTGAATGAGAAAACAGGTGTTAAATGTTAAAACATTGTAAAAGATTGAAATGTTTTCAAATGAAAAATAAAAATAGAATTAATTAAATTGAACTAAATTATATAGAATTAAAAAAATATATTTTATTTAAATTTTAAACCATTAAATAATATAACATAACCATATAATTTATTTTGATGAAAGAAGTTGTTTTCAATTAAAATTTAGTATATTTTTATTATTCCTATAAAATGAAAATTACCAGAAAAATATAAAAAATTCATCCAATGTAAATTTTTATGTCTCAATTCCAATGTAGAAGTTTATTTTTATCAAATATAATATAAAATTGTTTTAAAAACGAGATTTAAAATGGGTACTCAATCAAAAGGTGGAAAATTGGATTTTTTTTAAAATACTTATTTTATCCAAAAAAATGAATTTGTACTTAAATAACGATTATAAAATAGATAAGATGAATTGTAAACATTAAATTGAATATACTACATATTTTGTTTTTCTAAAATTCATCATGAGTGATTTTATTATTTTAGGAACTCACTTAATTTAATTTAAATAGTTTTTCAGAAAAAAATTTCCGTTTATTTATAATGTGTTTTATTTCAATTTATTAATAATTAATCCCAAATAATTTTTTATATATACATGTGTAAGTAAAACTTTCATAAATTTGTTAATACTATTTACACCCACCATTAAAATGGCTTGGTTATAATGTAACATAGTAATATTTAGTTGTTTGCATAAACTCGTTCTTGCACGAAATAAATTCTATCAAAAGAACTTGAAATTTTGTGTAACATAATTGAAGCATAGTTTTTCTTGTACCAGAAGATAATTAAGTGTTTCATGTTGCAATATTTTATCTTTTCGTTGTATATAACACAAGAAGTCAAATAAATTCAAAAATACCTATCAAATAAAAACATCTGGGTATTACAAGGTGTGAATTAGTGTTGATGAAATTTTAAAAAAGTTAAAAATTATCCCCTTTTAACCTATGCCCTTTTTAGTTAGTGGATGCATTTTAACATCTTTATATCATTTAGTCAATATAAATATATATATATGAAAGAAACACCATAGAACACCATGATTTTTTAACAATGGATTCCTCCTGGTGGATTACTCTACCCCATGTGTATGGTGGTTTTTATCCGACGAACACATAGGCTCCTTCTTGCCATTAGAAAAACAATTAATGGTTATGTACATGAACTCATTATCCTAGAACTAACCTGGTACAATGAAAGTGACAACTTATTATCCCACTATAAAATGAAATTTAATTTCCACTTCCTTAAATCAAGATCACATATGTTGCATCGAGTCCATTCTAGACTATTTGTGTTGATCTTATTCCTCTTCTATAGTAATAAAATGGGATGACCAAAATATTCAAAATTCTACAGCAAGATACTATAGGATGGATCTCTTAGAACATCCACAAGTGTATGATCAATTGATGTATTCCACATAAAATTTATTATTCTTCTTCATTTTCATTCAATGTATAGTATGTCTTCTCACAATAATGTTAGGTTTGACCTTTCTTCAAAACAAAAAATACCATTTCTGTAATATAGTAGCAAAAAACCCTATCTTCTCTGCTTCTTCTATCCATAAGAACTATACTATAACGCCTTGGTTTTATTCAAATTAGTGAATTTATTGAATGCATAATGTTAATCAACCTATTCATTGTTATTCAAATTCCAATAAATATTTATTCACAAATATTTAATGAATATTATTTAAATAATATTTATCTAAATATCCTTATATTGTGGTGGGCTTAAACTTATTCAAACTCAAAACATTTGAGTTAAATATTTTGTTAACTTCTTCCAAAATGTTGAGATGAATACCTGGGATTTTTATTTTCAGGATATTTTTAATTATCATGATATTTCTCTTTAAAAAAATCAGAATATTTTATTTCCATTTAAATGTTCTGTGTAATCATGAATTGAATGAATGTTTCATAGTCATGTTTTCCCTATGATTTTTGGCACAAGATTCTCCACAAATATCTTTTTACCATATTTTTAAAGAATCACAGATCAAAATGAATCACAATTATATCTTAAATTTTAATTCATAAAAAAGAATCATTATGTTAATTTTTTAGTGTATATAATGAATATAATTCATCCCATGACCACTTATATGACATGGAGTTTACCAGGATACCATTTTGAAATGATAAATATCACCACAGTTTGTCCTACAAAATGGTCTCAATATCTCTCCATTTTATTAGTTCAATTACTTCTGCTTCATATCTACTCCAAAATGTCCAAAATCCCACTCAATATACTTTATGACATGGTCTCTTTTTTAATTTATATTTACCCATATGAATCTCCAATATATGTTTATATAAAAGTTTATTCAATACTATTTAATGTTTGTGGACATATATCTGATAATTACTTTGGCTGGTATTATGTTTATCCAGCTCAATATGATATTTATATATTCATAAAAATGATGTTTACATAGAAATAACTTTTCTATTTTATCATTTATCCTTGATAAAAAAAATTTACACAAAATTTTGGAATTATCCAATTTTAGATTTATTATAGGATTATTTAAAATTTCAATTTCTTTTATTTAAACTTCATCTATTTTTTGAAACATTATTTCAGTAGAAAACATTATCACCACACTAGGAAGTATTCAATAATGATTAACTAGAAATTTTATCACTTAATATTAATATTTATATATCCTTACTGGAAAAAAATTCAAAATCCTCACAAAGAAAATTATATTCATAAATAATGAATACTCCATATAAAATGATTCAATTATTCACTTATTCAAATATTCATAAACAAAATCTATATACAAGGCACCATGAAAATTTAAAAATATTTTCCATATGAATATATCTCCTATAACAACCAATGGATGTAATTCCATATAGAAACTACCAGGATTCATGGATCCCCTTTAATTGTCTTATAATATTTATCCCTCACTACAAATTATACTTTGTTTTGGGAACTCTACTATTATCACCATAAATATTGGGAACTTCAACTTCAAAGATCTTAAATATTCATGACATATTGACATACACTTAAAAAAATATAACACAACACAATGTGGGATCAACAATATCAACCTTACAAATGACTATCATGATGAATGAATACAACACCCCTTTGATCCTCTCGTGGTTGCAGACACCTTAAGGGGAAAACATTACAATATTCTATAAGGGATCCATTTGATAAAATTTCCTATATAAACTCCCTGGAAAATAATGACACTCCATAAAGATGTTAGTTATAAATTTTTATACGCACCACTTGAGTTCTAACCACCCTAGTCACTATTCCTTCCAACTTCCCAGGATTCACCCTTTAAAAACGAAGTGCTGATACCATTTTTTGGTGACCCTATCATGGAATCCATAATTATAAGGGATACACATAATCATTTGGAAATTATTTATACTCAAATAATAAATAAACTACATGAACATGAAATAAAACTTCTTTTAAAATCAAAAAAATAAACAATGAAATAGTTATTTAATGTGAAAAAGAAAAATAGTTTGTAATGTAAAATAATTAATAGTAATGTCCCAACAGGAAATGATAATATTAAAGGTGACAAAAACATGATTATATATTTTATAACTCCTCAACATATAGTCAAACACTACAATTTCCACCATAAAACCATCTCCCAAGATCCATCTCCAATGAACATAAGAGCATTTCTCTTTCATGTATCATGGAATAAGAAATCTATATGAATAATAAAATGTTTGATACGATTGAGTATGAATACCTAGTAGGATTTCCCCAGATAAATATCATGCAATCCCACACAGACCAATTCTTATCCTTGTAACCAATTCCTTTAAAACAAGTTCACACATTAAAAAACATAAATAGTTAACAATACCTCCAAATAATCAAAGTAGTATATGAAATTAATGTGACCCACTATATTCAAGAAAAGTTAACACATCATAGTTCCACTCCAATTTGTAGTGTACAAATAACCAATATTCCTAAAGGATAAATTTGAAATAAATGATCACATAACATGAATTATTATCTACGATCATAGAATACACCCACTATATATCATCACCCACCTGAATTGGTCTTAAATTTTATGGACCATCCCATTCGTATCCCACACAGGAATGGAGATTCTTGTATATCCTTATTTCCCCACCCTTTCATCAATTCTAAACACTTCCTTGTTTTCTTTCATTCTAATTACATTCAGTTCCAGGAATAGTTTTACTTATTGGAATCAGTTTACCCAAACATCCTATTAAAATAATTTCATAAATCTAAAATATTTAAGCAATCCAAAATCTATTTCATAAAATACTAATTAAACCTAGATACCACGGTCTAAATACAAATCCAATCAAAACCAACTCACATGGATTAATCTAAACACCTAACACCCAAGGTTTACCAAATCAAGAAAATATTTATTATCAAATCAAATCAATTTTGTTTTTTGATAATTACATATTTAGGAAAATGAAATACAAGAACATTAATAACCCAAGAATGAATCATAATCCACTAATGAACGAATAAGATCCACCTACCTTAGATGATGATATTGAAACCATAGATCCAACATTAACATCTCCAAGAAAATCCTTTATACCCTTGATGATAAAACATGGAATCATGATTCTTTCATTCGTGATTCTATGAAAAAAATCAATCCAATAGATCAAATCACAATAGAAAATCATTAAAAAATAATTAGAATGGGAGATAAAGATACATTAAATAGAAGATGATATCATTGATATCAAACCTCATATCCGATCAAGACATGAGAGTAGGGTTCCAATTGATTATGGAAAATCCCTAATTTAATTCCAACGGAAGATAAGGTTATTCCAAATTGGTAAAGACTTGTTAATGATTTTTAAAGAGGACAATAGAGTTTTAAAATGTCCAATCATAAAATCAAAACCTAACTACATGGTATGACTGTATGGTCAATTAGGTCCATTCCAGTTCACTTTCTCACTAAAAATAATAGTAAAATAGTTATTCATTGTCACCTAGGACCATGCATTGAGCATGAACTCATCAGTGTCCCCTGCTGCATGGTTGACCTACACGGTCATCCATGATTACAAATAGACAGCGAATTCACCAATTTCTCACCCATGTGACACACAAGCTCACTCTACCCAATCTTTGGGACCATATAACCATAATATAGTATTCATTAATTCATTAGAAACCCCAAATGAAAATCCAATGACAGAAAAAACTCAAATGGGGACTTACCCATACATCCCATGATATCATAAACATTTTAGAGGTAAGTGTATCCATTCATTTCCTCTATTCACTATTTCTCCTTTCATTATTCAATTAAATAACCAAAATCACCAATTTTTACGGGGTTTTACAACACATATGAATTTAGGAGTTGAATGAAAAATCAATTACTGGTTATGGATGAGTTTTATCCTACTATTACATGATATGTGACCCCTTGTATTTTCTCTCATATTTTTAGTGTTTTCATGTATAATATGATTGTAAGATCGGTTAAGTTGGTGTATGAGACCAAATATTTTCCTAATATGTCATGGGATGGTTAGGTGAGAGTGATGGAATTTTCTCTGAGTCATAACCACTGCTAAAAAATAGGCCTATAATATCATTGGCCTTTATCTTCCCTTTTTTTAGCATTGATAAAGGGAAACCTTTGTCAACACATTATATTTAAGTCACATATAGGGATCCTTTATCAAAACATTTTTAGCATTGATAAAGCTCCAAATAAAATGAAATAATTAAATAAATTAAAATTAAAATTGACTTTAGTAAAGAAATTAATAAATTTTTTATTAATTTAATCATCGTTGATAAAAATGATTAAATTGATTATATATATATATATTATAAATACTAATAAATATTATATTTTAAATTTATAAATAAATATATAAAATCACAATTAAACAAATAAAAATAAAAAATAAGTAAAATGAGAAAATATTAAACATTTAGTTTATTACATAATTATTGATAATGTTAATAAATAATATATATTAAATATATAGATATATTATAATTTATATAAATATAATTTCTATAATACCTAATGTTTTTTCTTTTCATTATAAAGTAATATATTTTTCAAATAACAGTTTATAATGAAAAATTAATATGTATTAAAAATATTGACTAATTGCATCATGTAATGGACAAAATTGAGTGTATTTTTATTTTTCAATTTAACATAGATCAAACATGTGTTGTATTTGGTTCAGATATACACAACTAATGAATTTTTTTATATAATGCACATACACAAATATCTACATCATTGATGAAATATTATATAGAAACACATACACCTAACATATGTGTAATTGATTAAAATTTCATTATTCATTTTAGTGTTTCATTATAACAATATACGTTTAATATATCACGTATTTAACCACGATAATGTTTTTAATTTTATTACAGTTAGCTATTAATTTATTTTTAATATGTTTTATGTTTTATTTCCTAATTGTTTTTGTGAATTTAATCAATTTATATGATTTTTTTTATATTTACTATGTTTTAATATTTTCAATATGTATTTATATTTACATTAAAATATATTCTTAATTTTTTTAATAAATTATATTTAATTAATAAAATGTATCAATTTTTTCAATATTGTTAAAGTGACACATTTCTAATTCTTAAATTTCACTCATTTTTAAGAATAATGCGCATAAGATTAAATATTCATTAATAATGTAATTTTTTTTAAAATATTTATGAATAAATATATTTATAAATGTATATTTAATATATCTATACATTTATATTATTTTAATTATAAATAAATAAATAATATTTTATTAAATGTTACATACATAATTATAAATAAATAATTATGAAACTATAATAAATTTCCTTAAATAATGAATATATTTACTATATTTATATTTCTATATTATATATATATATACAATGATATTAATATTACTCTTCTAAAAAGTATTTATATATTTTTAAAAAGTAATTATATATTTAAAATATTATAAAATTATGATAAATATATATGAATAAAGATTATATTTATTATATTCATATATATATATATATTTATTATATATATATATAATAATATAAGTATATTTAATTTTTTATTTATAATTACAATAAATAACACTTTCATTACTACTAAATTAATTAGTGTTGATAAATGGAATCCTCATGAGGGCATTTTTATCATTGATAATGAAAGATATCTATCATTTCTAATTAATTTAGCGCTCATAAAAGGGTTCTATCAGTGATTTTTTGAATGTGTTGATAAAAATATCTAGATCTATTGAAATAACCCTAACTAGTTGCAAAATAGTCTGGATATCAAAGCTTTATGTGGAATCCACCCTTTAATGGTGCTCCTTACTTGTAATTTTAAGTATAAATGAAGTCTCAAAATCCAAGCATGAATAATTCCTAAGGCTCAAATCCATTTCTTGAAATATTCAAGGATCAAAAAAATCTAAGGCTCAAACTTTAACGAGGTTTTCAATATCATTTACTTCAAAATGAAGATTCAATGCTTCAATCCAATATATCTTATTTTCTCCTCCTCCACCTCACTGACTGATTTCTTATTTGATGATATATATATTTGTGTTTTTTATCATCATTCTTTCTTTCTCATTGGAATATCCCTATGGTCAATTTTTTTTGAAGATGTTTGGTTGAAAGGAGATAGGGCTGTCAGTGATTTTGAAATAGGTGTGAAGGAGTGTATATCCAAAACTCGTAGGCTCCACATTCAAGTTTCCAAGTAATGTCCGGGACAATTTTTTTATTTTAGATTATTTTATCCTTCCATTTGAGATGGGAAATGGACAGTGCACATTAACTATATTTAATTGAGTGAAATTAATTTCTATATCCGTTTCTTTTGATTTAGTTGTAGATTTTATGGAGATAATGATTTTAATCTAGAGTTTCTTTACCATAAGAATTATCCTTTTCATGGGAATATGCTACTAAAGAGATAGAGGATTGGGTGGAGAAAATTGAGAGGTTCTTTAACAACTTCCAGATTCCTCCTTCCATTATTGTGAACTTTTCCGCCATTATGCTTGAATGTCCTAGCTAATGATTTTGTGAGATTATGGTTCAAGATAAATGAAATGAAAATCTAGAATAGAAATACCACTTTAGGGAAGGCCCATATTATTTAAAACGTGAAAATATCTCATCCAGATATTCCAATTAAATTTTTTGAGTATGTTGGGAGAGAACTCACATTTAGATGTCACTAGTTTCATCAAATGTCCATAGCCACCTAATAGTCCATATCCAAGAGGAAGTCCCACTCAGAAAAACCCAAGGGTTTTTTTCAATTAAAAATAAAAATTATTTTTTAATTACTAACAATATCCCCATTCTAATTAGTAAAATACATATATAAATCTTATCGTGTAATCATAAAAACATCCAAACTATCCCTTTTTAAGTATGTATTTAAATGTATCATTACCTAGAATTATTTTTTCCATTCCCTAATGATTATTTATTGAAACTATAATTATTAGATGTTTTCAAATATTTGGAATACCCTTAATATTAAATGTAACAATTCATTAGGTTGTTACACCACATGTTCCCAAAAAGTGAACAAAAGTTATCAAATTCTATATATGTTGGAATAAATGATAGAAATTATTTTCAGGTATTCATCATTTTTGGTCAACATGTATTTGATACACCCCTAGGAATCTGTAATTACCATACATGTGTTTGTTATTAATCTTTATTTGTTAAAGTGTTTTATTAATACATATTTATATCATCTAGTTGATCAATTAAGAGTTTAATGTTATTGTTTATCATATTTTGGTTACTTATTACTCCATAATTTCCTATATTATATTATCATTTCTTGAGGGGATTCAAGAAATATTTTATTAATACTTTTGATATAGGTAGAACTATTCTTAGTTAGATTATTGTAAGTATAAAATGTGATATTTCTCCTCTTAATATTGAATTCATAGAGGCCACAAATATTCATATATCATAACATGCCCCCACTGTGATATATTGAATCAAAAACAAGAATGTTTATACCCCAAAAATCTCATATTAAAAAGGCCAAAAGTTGAAAAATTGTGCAAATGGTGTAATTCTCTAAAACGGGAGGCATTGCCCCTTTTACAAAACACAATAAAGTACACCTATCATACTAATCTACATCATCTCCTGAATAGTTATTGTAATTTTTTTCTAGATACTCATCACCCATATCCTTTATGTTTCATGTACAACTCTGAGTAGTAGTCATACCACGGATTCCTCCTACTGAGAGTATTTTAATAAATATATAATCATTTCTACAAGATATTGAGGATGTTTGTTAAAGAAAGAAATTCACTGATAAATGTTGGGAAGATTAGCTGCAGAGGATGATAGTTGTCTATAACTTTCACCTTCGAATGAAATTATAGGATAACAGCTACAATTGTGGATTAATTACTTAATTAAAATTAATTACCTTTTTTATTCAATGCGTAATTAAATTATTTGAAACAATCAAATGTTGGGTTTCCCTTATTATAACTATCTATATCATTCACTTTCGATAATGAATATCTTATGTGTATTTACATATTTATCGTATAGGATTTATAATTAATGAACCCAATAAGATGGATATGAATCAAAAATGGATGCCCAATAATCTTTTAACAAAATATTATGAAAATGGAGTTAAATAGTTTTTTATGTTTTCAATAGATAATTCATTCAACCCTTATCAAATCCTTAGTCCGTTTTTATGTTGTTTTTATTATTGAAAAATTAATCCATAATAGTTAGAAGAAAATCTGATTTATAATAGAATAGATCAGAGCTATAAATTTTGGGCTAAATATGGGAAAAAACTAAATGTTCATGCTGATTGGGATGATATAGTGGTTTATGGATCATTTGATATGAATATAAGTGTAAATGATGATGGAGATCACATGGATGAAATGAAAATTGAAATTGATGACGATCTGGGTGATTATCCAAAGTTGTTGGAGAAGTTAAATAGATGTGGAAAGAGACCATCGTACACCGGTTGTACTAAACAGACACCATTTTAACATATATTGATTTTTATAATATTAATGTTGGATGTGGATTAAGTGACACCCGATTTTCAGAAATACATGGTGATGTTGATGAATAAACAACACTATTTCCACTAAATGGTGATCAATTGTTAAATAAAGTAAAATAAATTGACATTTTTTTGGTGAGCTATTTTTTAAGAACCTTATAAAATCAGGTCAGAAGAAGTGATCAATTTTCTTATAATTACTGTATTGGAATTTTTGTATATCTGACATTTTATTGATGTCATGCATGTTGAAAAAAAATATATTTGATAGTGTTATGGGAAAATTACTAGGTGTTCTTGGAAATATTAAAGTTGACACCAAGGATAGGTTGAACATGATTGACATGGGTGTAAGGGAATAGTTGACACTAATGAAAGGTAAATGGTGGAATTTTCTTCCCCCAGTAGATTACACTCTATCTAGAGAGGAAAAATTATAGTTTTTTCTTTTCCATAATAGATTAAAATTTATATAGGGGTATTAATGAAATATGAAGAATATTTTTTTTAATGACTAATTTGAATATAAAAGGAATAAAATCACATAAATATCATGTTTCAATGAAAACGTTTACGCATGTTTCGTTCCATTTACAGCTACTTCAAAATTCATGAGATAGATTAACCTGTCTCAGCTTCTTTTTCAAAGACATATAATATAAATTTATAGACATGATGATGTTTCCAAACATGTATAAGGAAGTTTTAGTCATAATATGTGAATTTGAGATGTTCTTCCAACCATAATTATTTGATATAATGGTCCACATGACGGTTTACTTGGTTAGAGTTTTTCAACAACGTGGTCCTATGCATTATAGATGGATGTACCCAATTGAATGATATATGAGAATTTTTAATGGGAATATCCAGAATTCATGTCAAATAAATGGTTGTATTACATAATGATATATTTTTTAAGAAGCTATTGAACTTTGTATGGATTACCTATCAGATGTTGACAACATCTGACTCCCAATGTCTCGTCATAGAAGATGCCTTATGGGAAAAGGGATTTCAAAAAGATTAGTTGTTACAATTACCTTGATAGAGAGGGAGCAGAAAAACCATTAAATTTTACATAATCGTGAAGGTTTTGATCAATAAATTGAAGCCTACAAATAAATTCTAAAATATTTGAAACCATTAAGGGCTGAAGGATAGATATAAAATAAAAAACATCAATAGTTTATTTGATGGTTATGAGATCAAATATATAAGGAGTTATGTGAAAATATGAATCCAATTTCCAAATTACATCAATGGATATCTAGGGGACTTAATGAAAATATTCTATTTCACACTAGTTTTGTAATCAATGTTTACTCTTTCAATATAGAAGAACATGATAATTGAAGTATGATGAAAAACATTGGTCTTGTAAAAACTAAAATTGTTATGAATAAAATTCCCCATTTTTATTTAATTTAATATCATATAGATATATAATACACATGAATCTATTTTTATTATTATATCCATTTAGATTTAAATGACTATTTAAAATACTTACCACTGATAATATAACCATTGAATAGTGATCACAAGACTAGTATAAATATAGGGCTTTAAAAAATCCTTTTAGAATAGACAAAGGAAGTGATGACCTCATCTAGTAGGATCATTCCCAAAGAATACAATTTATTAGATCATCTGAGGGAGATATAATTGAAGATATCTTCTATAGAACAACTCTAATTTGGAATCCAAAACCTAATCATGGGTGAAAACATTTACGGGAGAAGTTGAAGCTCATAGAGATCACAACCCAAACCTTGTTCACTGAACGACCCCATGAAATCCCCACCATCACACACCTTACTCTTAGGGTGTATGTTGGTGTGACAAGAGGATATGTAACAAGACCATTAAATTATGGTTATGTAAATTAATTTTTTTATAGAATAAAAAATATTCTTTAATTATATTATTGTTACTTTGAAAATAATTTTAAAGCACAAAAAGTATTTTTAGTTAATAAATAAATTCAATTAAGAAATATATTTTGTTGAATTAATGGATTTTTGAAATATATAATATTTTAATAAAATATTATTATAATATTACTTTTTTTAAATATGAATTTTCATATAATTTTTATGAAATCAAATGTGATTTTTATTAATGTTTGAAAACTATTTTTGACAAAACCGATCATTTATAAATATATATAAATTTTAATTTTAAACGTGAAATATCATATATTTATAAATTTATTTAGATAAAATTAATATTATTTTTTGAATCATGAGTCAAAATTAACCAACAGTGAATTCTTCATAAATATATAAGATAGTCGAATTTTTGAGAAAAAATTAAATACTGTAGAAATATACATTGTGTGTTAGGACATCACAATGGCCCAATAATAATCTATATAATTAAATAAAATTAATATTCAAAAAAATATATGTTTTTACTTTAAAATAATGTAATTTTAAGTTTATTTTATTAATTTTATAAAGACTCTGTGAATTCTACAAAACATATAATATATTTTAAAATTTTAAAATCATTTATTTGAATTTATGACTTGCCTACACATAAGCAAGGACACTATGTTAGTATCATTGCACCATATCCTTTTAAAATACTATATACCACCTCCCTTTTCCAGAAACCAATGGAATAACAATGGGATGGTTTGTCGTTATGAATATTTTATTGTGTATTTTCTAAAACCATAATAATAATGAAATCTCCCTTCTTTCAATATAAAACCACCCAAGCTCACATTACTCTTCACTAAAACTATTTTAATCTATACAATCCTATGATACCTACTCCCTAGAGTCCTCACACGGAACCCTAAATCTCCCAATAAGCCTCTCCTAGACTTTTGGAGTAACAAATACAAGTAAGGGATCTTTCACTTCTCTCTTTAATCAATCACTCATTTTGTGATATTCCTTTTTATTTGAATTTTAATATGTTGGGATATTTTCATACATACTCCCTTAATGTCAATTTTATTTATAAATATTTAGAGCTTTCTTTCACTCTCATTATTCCATTCATGATTATTTATATACACCAGTTACTATGCCGAAATTCAGAAAGAGAGTTCCCTCTACTCATTCCCATTAAATCACTTCATTTATATTAGGCTTCTTAAATTCCATTTCATATTTTGGGATATTTTCTTCCATGATCGCCGTACTTTACATTTCATGTAAAAATTTTGAGAGACCCCTTTCCCTCTCATCAACCCGTTTTACGAATTTCCATATGACATCATTTATAATGACCCATACATTACATACATGGTTATTAATTCAAAATTGAAGTATAATTATTACAACATATAACAAAACCATGAAAGGACCGTATAGGTATATTGTCTTTAGAAACTGGGAAACATAAACAACTAGTTCATAAATCATCTACATTGTCTCCTATTTATTTCATCATATCTGGAGTCCCTTTATGGAATATCCTACTTAATATCCTTCTTCCTGGCCTGGGGAAAAGAAAACATACAAAAGGGTGAGCTCAAATGCTCAGTAAGGGTAAATAAAAAAATATCAAACATAACATATTTATAAGAATATAACATTTTGAAAATCGTGTCCTGCAAAAGAGAACATAACATGGGATAAATCATAGAAGTGAAATGTAATTCCAATAATCATAACATAAAACATGAAGCTTTGTAAAATACACACATAATCATAGAAAACCATTTCTTAGTAGTCAAGACGCATTGCCAAGACTATCTTAGCAGACAAAGTCCTTTTCTGAACCGAGTTCACTCCTCGTTTCAGTACTGTTTCACTGAACCGGTTTAACCTGCCATTCAAGACATGTCTATCTCATGTGATATAAATCATTACCCAATGCATTGAAGGGAGATATAGGTCCCAATCATCTCATAATGATTCCATTATTATGTGTGCCACAAAATCATAAACCATACATCATAGCATAATCCATGTAATAAAAATGGGATTTTTAAACATCACGTCATCATAGCATAATCCATAAAATGATATCGTAAAAAAAATTCCATCATAACATAATCAAATCAATTTAAAAATAGGGATATAAACAGAACCCTATATTATCTTATATGGAAAATAATTTTGATAAAACACTTGAACTCCATTCTTGAGGAAAATATCCTTTCTACTTCAAAAACATTTTCCTTTCTTAACGTGTCATATAATTTTGAACTAAAATATGTTGATTAAAAATAAACATGAAAATTTGTAAATGAAGATTCATGTAAATAATGTTCTAAAAATCCATTCATTCCATACAAGTTAAAAAAAACATTCATCCCCTACTTTGGCCGGAAAACACAAAAAGTACCCTATACAAAAAACGACAAAAGATTCCTTTCATATCATTTACCAAAAACTAATAAAAGGGTAAAATTGGATTTAAACAATTGTAGGTGGATGGAAATAATATTACGTATTGACGAAACATGTATGTGGATGATAAATATTCCTGAGTAAATTCTGAAGTATAAACAATCTCGGATAAAAATGAGATTGTGAGATTTTCCCTTACCTTTGGCCCGATTTGCTTCCTAAGTGTCTGAAACTTCTATATAATGATTTAAATAATGTAATTGACTTATTCCATAATCATACTTATTTTTATGATATCATATATGGTCATATTCTTATCTTCTTATTAGTAATATTTCATTGCTACATGTTATTCGGGTGTTTATTGCTTTATGTTCGTATGTCTGTTTGGTCGAATAAATTCTTATTCTTCTTTTTAGGTTATAGACACCTCATTTACTGAATGTTATTAGTGTAATATATATCATATTTATTCATTAAATTCATTTATATAATCATTATGCAATGAAGATCATGTAGAACGAGTCACATCACATCATGGAGATGGTATTCCGTACGTACGCACGAGCGATGATATCGTTTCCATGATTGTGGAATTGTATTGGAGTGTATGTATTATATTTCAGAATCAATATCACTTTACAATAATCATATATTATTTACACCATTATACCCATCCAAGTAAGGTGGAGGTGGAAAATAGATTACACCATGGCGTGAAGATAGTATTATGTACGTACACACGTGCTGTGATTTTGTTTTTCGTTGGATGGATAGATGGTGAATTGGGTTGTTTGATAATTATAATAACATATCAGTATATTAGTGATACTGATGTTATTACTTCATAATGAAACAACTAAATAATAATAAGTAGAAGAAGAAATAAAGTTGAAAGAATTGGTAACAGACATTACCTCTTCTTTGAAGCGCCTCTTTGAGTCCCCCTCATAGGACACTAAAATTGGTCTTTTAAGAATACAAGGACCTCTAGGATGTTTCTAAGGATGTGGGGAAGTGAAATGGGAAGGTGTTGGCCGAGCATGATGGCTCAAATTGTTGTGAGGAGGAGAGGGGCACCTTTGGAAATATAAGAAATATTAGTTTATATTAATTCCCAACCCCACTTAAAAGCTTCGAAAATGACTCATATCCGAAGATTAGATGAGATAGGGTAGTAATATCATCAACCAGAAAAATTTAGAAATGTCAGGAATTTATTTTAAACATTAAAACTTGATTTATCCTTTATTTATCAATTTAATTTTATTTGTGGTAATAATATTCTAAATTTTAAATTATTATAAATAATTACATATCGGTTGTGAATTTTCTTTAATTTGAAACTTTATGACATTTTCAACGATATAAATTATAATTTATAACTTTAAAATATTTTGTGATTTTTAAAAATTTTTATAATATGTTATTTTTATAAAATAGCAATAGTGTCAATTTTGACCCTAATCATTTATTTGAATTTAAATAAAATATATACAGAAGATATGTTCAAACTAAAAGCTTTAATCGATTCATAAAATGTCATATGTATCTAGAAAAGTAGTGGAGCACATTAAATAGTTCATATAATATTTATTTTAATATTTTTAATACCATTTATTTGATATTTTAATCAATAAAATAATTTCAATGTCACTATTGTGTCATAATTAATGATAATTATTTAATCCTTAAAAGTTATAAATAAATATATATGATGTAGATAATTTTATTATATTTATGGAGACTATTCGTATTCGATGTTTCATTAAGTTTATCACTAAATTTAAATTATTATACTTATAAGATTTAAGAAAGATACATGTTGTCACATTCATTGGTATTAATAATAATTAAATTATTTTCATGGAAAAAAGTCCATTAAATGAATATAGTCCGACACTTAGGTGATATGGGTCGACTTTTAGTCATCCAATAGAATTTTGTCAGGTGTTCGGGTAATTTTATAATCTTATATTTACCCTTAATTACCTGATTTATCTTTAACAATGGTAAATAAAATTTACCGTAGTTACAATTCATAATGCCCAAAAATAAAAAGTAGCATATTAACATAATTTGGACCCACTGATTCCAAATATGGAATCCATTTTTTAAAATTAAAAACACATAAGTTGTAGTAATTAATTTAAAATTCTTCCCATTGTTAATAAAACAGGTTTTAAAAATTAAAACATTTCCAAAGATTGAAATGTTTTTACCTATGAATTCAATGTGAAATTAATGCTAATGACATATATTATATTAAATTGTAAAAATATATTCTATTTATACTTTAAACCCATTCAATATTATTATTTAACCATATAAATTATCTCAATGAAAAAAGTTGTTTTTAATTAATAATTGGCATATTTTTACTATTCATCAAAATATGAAAGTTATCTGAAAAATATCAAAAATTTATCCAAAGTAACTTTTTATATCCTGATTACAAATAAGACTTCTATTTTGTCAAATTAAACTTCTAAACATGTCAAAAAATAGATTTAATGTTGGTGCGCCATCAAAAGGTGGAAAAAATGCATTTTTTTAAAATACTTATTTTACCCCAAAAATTTATTTTGTTCTCTTACCATGTTCTAGAAAATGTGGAAAATGAATAATAATGTTATAAAACTAAAAATGTAGTTAATAATATTCATAACGGCTAGTCTATAAAAATATAGCGTTGTTTAGTGAAACCCGGTATTGCATACTACACACGCTACCGAGGAAGGACGCGATTGTGTGTAATGCAAGCCATGTCAGTATTGTGTGTTGTGAAAGATTCCTTTGGTTTTGCGTATAACATAAGACATAAAATAAATATTTCTCATAAAATATCAGGGTGTTAAATTCTACCCCCCTTAAAATGAATTTCCCCTCGAAATTCATCACTTCATTACAAACAGATGAGGATACCTCTCCCTCATCATATCATTAAGTTCCCATGTAGCTTCTTTTAATTGGTTGTTCCTCCATAAAACATTAACCAAGTGAGTGGTCTTGTTCCGTAGGACTTTTTCGCTACGATCTAGAATCTCTATCGGCTGTTCTTCATAAGAAAGATCTTGCTCAAGAGGTACAACTTCTGAGATGAGTACATGTGAAGGATTGGGTATGTACTTTCTCAAGAGAGATACATGGAACACATCGTGACCTTGAGATCGATTCGGTGGAAGCTCCAATTAGTAAGATACCTTCCCAACACGATCCATAATTTTAAAAGGACCGATATATCTAGGGCTCAACATTCCCTTCTTTCAAAATCCCATGACCCTCTTCCATGGAGATATTCGTAAGAACACTTTATCACCCACTTCAAACTCTAGGTCTTTTCTTCTATTGTCAGCATAACGTTTCTGTCGACAATGAGCTGCTCTTGTGTATTGTTGAATAGATCTGACCTTTTCTGCGATCTCATCAACAAGATCAGGTCTTAATAGATTTCTTTCCCTAACTTCATCCCATCAAATTGGAGTTCTGCATTTCTTCCATAGAGGTCTTCATAAGGAGCCATATGAATACTAGAGTGAAATCTATTATTATAATAAAATTCCACCAAAGATAGGTGTTGATCCCAACCACCTTTGAAATACACAGAGAAAGATCTCAACATGTCTTCTAGATTTTGAATTGTCCTCTCAGACTGACCGTGTGTCTGAGGATTGTAAGTAGTGATGAAACTCAAATCTGTTTCTAGAGCATGCTAAAGACTTCACCAGAATTTCAAGGTAAACTGCGGATCCCGATCAGATATAATGGAAAGTGATTCTCCATGCAATCTTACCAATTCCTTTACATATATCCTGGAAATCTGATCAAGAGAAAAATATTCTTTAATAGCAATGAAGTGTGTCGAATTCGTAAAACGATCAACGATAACCCAGATAGCATTATTGCCTTTGGATGTTTTAGGAAGTCCAGTGACAAATCCCATAGTGATGTTTTCCCATTTAGATTCTGGTATGGGTAATGGTTGTAACATCCCCTTAGACTTTTGTCTCTCAGCTTTAACTTGCAGACAAACCAGGCATCGAGAGACATATTCAGCAACATCTCTTTTCATGCCATCCCACCAGAAGTACTCTTTCAGGTCCCTATACATCTTTGTACTTCAATGATGAATAGAGAATGAAGAACTATGAGCCCCATCCAGTAGCTCCTTCATTAATTCTGGGATGGGAGGAACACAAACCCGATTCTTGAAATTTATTATCCCATCACAATCAAGGTTGAATTCAGGAACATTTATCACCTTCTTTTGTAACCCTACATCTTCTTTCTATGCCTCCTTAATCTATACGCGTATAGATGGTTGAACATTCATTTGATAAAGATAATATTTTTCCCTTTCCATTATAATTCCAAGATCAATCCTTTGTAAATCCATAAATATTGGATCTTTTGTGATCCTCATCATGGATAACCTAGCATGGTCTTGTCGACTTAATGTGTCTGCTAGATTGTTTTCTTTCCCAGGGTGGTAAGGAATTGAGCATTCGAATCCTTAATCACCTCCAACCATCTTCTTTGACGCATATTCAGCTCTGTTTGTTTGATAAAATACATTAAACATTTATGATCAGTATAAATATCACACCTTTCAACATAAAGGTAATGCCTCCAAATCATTAATGAAAGGATTACCGCAGCTAACTCCAATTCATGAGTTGGGTAATTTTGCTCATGGATTTTCAAATATCTTGAGGCATATGCTATCACCATATCATTTTGCATGAGAACACACCACAGTCCCTTCTTGGATGCATCACTATAGATCACAATCCTTTCTCCACTACAAGGTAGTGTGAGCACAAGTGCACTGGATATCCTTCTTTTTAGCTCTTTGAAATTCTCTTCACATTCCTCCGTCCAACAAACTAATCTCCTTTCTAAGTCAACTTGGTGACTGGGTTAGATAAACTTGAAAAAACATTCACAAAACGTCTGTAATATCCCTCCAAACCAAGAAAACTACAGATCTCAGTTACTGTTGTTGGTGTCGACCATCTTTCGATAACCTCTGTTTTTGATAGATCCACAGATATCCCATATTTTGAGATTATGTGACCCAAAAATGAATGTTTTTGAAGCCAAAAATCATATTTGGTAAATTTGGCATAATGGTTCTCCTTTCTTAAGGTCTTTAATACAATTCTCAAGTGATCTTCATGTTCTTACTTTCTCTTTGAATAGACAAGAATATCATCTATAAAGACTACGACAAACTGATCAAGATAGTCTCTAAAGACTCTATTCATCAGATCCATGAAGATAGAAGGGGAATTAGTAGGACCAAATGGAATCACTATAAATTCATAGTGTCCATACTTTGTTCAGAAAGCCGTCTTTGGTATATCCTCCCTTTTGACCCTTAATTGATGATACCCTGAACGAAAATCAATCTTGGTTAAGTATTGAGCTCCGCGTAGTTGGTCAAATAATTCATCAATGCGAGGGAGATGATATTTGTTCTTGATAGTGATCTTGTCATGTTCTCGATAATCAATGCAGTGTCCCATTGATCCATCTTTCTTCATAACAAACCGAATAGGTGGTCCCCAATGTGATGCACTAGGGCGTATGAATCATTTATCAAGATTCTCTTGGAGTTGCTTCTTTAATTCCTGCAACTCAATCGGGGCCATTCTATAAGGTGTCCTTGAAATGGGCATAGCACCTAGTATAAGTTCTATTGAAAACTCAACATCACGATTTGGTGGAATACCTAGAAATTCCTCCAGAAAGACATCATCAAATTCCCGTACAATGGGAATATTATTAATCATGAGTTTCTATCCAACTATTTGAGATAAATAACCTTTATTTAGTATAATCAAGACCCATAAGATGGAAGAAATTTCCACTAGAAGGTTATGTTCATCCTTGCATTGATAGATGATAATATATTTATCTAGAATATGAAATGCGAATTCCCTTCTTTGGAAATTGATATGATATCAATATAAAGAAAGCCAATCCATTCCATGAATCACATCAATTTCCACTATAGGAAGGATCACAAGATTTGAAGGAAGCACTTTCCCACATACGTCAATCGGAGAAGACTTGTAAACTTTTGATGCAACCGTTGTTCCATTAGGGGTTGTCACAACTATCTCAACATCTAATTGATGAGGTAATACAGTGAAACCCTTAGAAAATTCTTCAGAAATAAAAGAGTGGGTGGATCCAGAATCAAATAAAACATTTTTTACTTTAGAGTGGGTGGTAAGTGTACCTCTCACCACTTCGTTGTTGTACTCCACATCACCAATAGTAATTTCATGTGACATTCCTTTTTCTTTGGCTTTAAGAGTTTGTTTACGTTGATCATCATCATCATCCCTTGGATTTTTCATTGATTGGCATAATGCCCCATCTCCTTGCACTTGAAACATTGAAGTGTAGTAGGTTCATTCTGTGTATCCCTTCCTTTGTTTGCATCATGAGACATCTTCTTCCCATTATTTTGACATTCAATTTCCCGATGACCTTCTTTTCCAAACATATAACATTTTATTGTCCCCTTATGACAATTTCCTCGATGTTTCTTTCCACACTTTTAGCATAAGGGAAAACTCATCTTCTTTTCAGTGTGGTCTTTAGATTTTCCATTTAATTCCATTTTCTTCTTCTTATCAATCCCATGTGACTGATGGGTTACACCAATCTCCATCTCAACCTTGAGAGCACATCGAACAATTTCCTCGTAGCTATTGAAGTCCCTTATGGCTAACGCCCTTTGAAGACCTGGTTTTAAGACACTAAAGAATCGATTGATATTACTCTGAGGTTAGATAATAATTCTGGAAGCGTACCTTGCAAGTCTTGTAATATTTTCTTCGTAGGTACCAACAGATTCATCATTCTTTTTCTTCAGTTCAAGAAACTCCTTTTCCATCTTTGTTTGAAGTATACGAGGTACATACATATTGAAAAATAAGTTCTGGAACTTGTCCCATTCCATGGAATCAATTTCATCCCTTTGCCTCTTATTCTTAATAAGATTCCTCCATTGATCAACATCACCTTCCAAACAATACACTGCTAAGACGACTTTATCATGTTCAGAACATTGAAGAACTGAAAATATCGTTTTAGTGGTACTGATCCATTTTTCAGCCACTAATGGATCAGAAGACCCACTAAATGAAGGTGGAGGCTGCCTCATGATGGATTCAACAGAATTTTCCTCCTTCCTTTTCTCGTTTAGAAGTCCTAAATGATTCATATCCTGAGAAATTTCTGTGAGCATGGCTACAAGATTTTGTGTTCCAGCTCCCATAACACTTGGTTTCTCAGGGGGACAATCATTGCATTGCCCATCACATTCATCATTAACATGGTTCCTTCGGGTTCCAGACATTGACTAAAACCAATAAGAATAGTGTGAGCAACACTAATTATAATAGTAATACCACATAATCAAGAATAAAATTTCACACTTAAGGTCTTATCATAGTTTGGTCATGGCCATTTCTAAAACACTAAGATTGTGTTCTATGCTTTGACATATCCTTAGTTTTCTTACTAAGGCATTCACATCCTAGTTTCCAAAGGTTGACTATACCTTTCCTCTGATACCAACTATAAAGACCCATACATTACATACATGGTTATTAATTCAAAATTTAAGCATAATTGTTACAACATATAACAAAACCATGAAAGGACCTTATAGGTATAGTGTCTTTAGAAACTGGGAATCATAAACAACTGGTTCATAAATCATCTATGTTGTCTCCAATTTATTTAATCATTTCTAGAGTCCCTTTTTGGAATATCCTACTTAATATCCTTCTTCCTGACCTGGGGAAAAGAAAACATACAAAAGTTTGAGCTGAAATGCTCAGTAAGGGTAAAAAAATTCAAACATATCATATTTATAAGAACATAACATTTTGAAAATTTTATCCTCCAAAAGAGATCATAACAAGGGATAAATGATAGAAGTGAAATGTAATTCCAATAATCATAACTTAAAACATGAATCTTTCTGGCAGACACACATAATCATATAAAATAATTTCTTAGTAGTCAAGACTCATTTCCAACACTATCTTAGCAGATAAAGTCCTTTTCTGAAAAAAGTTCACTCCTCGTTTCAGTCCCGTTTCACTGAACCGATTTAACCTGCCATTCCAGCCATGTCTATCTCATGAGATATAAATATTTACCCAATGAATTGGATGGAGATATAGGTCCCACCCATCTCATAATGATACCATTGTTATATGTGCCACAAAATCATAAACCATACATCATAGCATAACCAATGTAATAAAAATGGGATTCTTAAACATCACGTCATCAAAACATAATCCATAAAATGATATCGTAAAAATAATTCCATCATAACATAATCAAATCAATTTAAAAATAGAGATATAAACAGAACCCTATATTATCTTGTATGGAAAATAATTTTGATAAAACACTTGAACTCCATTCATGAGGAAAGTATCCTTTCTACTTCAAAAACATTTTCCTTTCTTAACATGTCATATAATATTGAACTAAAATAAGTTGATTAAAAATAAACTTTAAAACATGTAATTTAATCTTTATGGAAATAATTTTCTAAAAATCCATTCATGCAGTATAAGTTAAAAAAACGTGCTTCCCGTACTTTGTCCAGAAAAGTCAAAAGTACCTCGTAGGAAAAACGACAAAAGATTCCTTTCATATCTTTTACTAAAAACTCATCTAATGGTAAAATTGGATTTAAAAAATTTTAGGTGGATTGAATTAATAATAAATATTTAGGAAACATTGATGTGGGTGATAAATATTCCCCATTAAATTCTGAAGTATAAACAATCTCGGATAAAAATGAGATTGTGAGAATTTCCCTTACCTTAGGTCTGATTTCCTTCGTAAGTGTCTGAACCTCCTGTACAATGATTTAAATAATATCATTGACTTATTCCATAATCATACTTATTTTTATGTTATCATATATGGTCATATTCTTAGCTTCTTATTAGTAATATTTCATTGCTACTTATTATTCAGGTGTTTATTAATTTATGTATGTATGTGTGTTTTGTCGAATAAATTCTTATTCCTCTTTTTAGGTTATAGAAACCTCATTTCCAGAATATTATTTGTGTAATATATATCACAATTATTCATTAAATTCATTTATATAATCATTATGCAATGATGATCATGTAGAACGAGTCACATCACATCGCGGTGACAGTATTCTGTACATACGCACGAGCGATGATATCATTCCCATGATTGTGGAATTGTATTGGAGTGTATTTATACTATTTCAGAATCAATATCACTTTAATATAATCATATGTTGTTATTATTTACACCATTATACCCATCCATGTAAGGTGGTGGTGGAAAATAGATTACACCATGGCGTGGAGACGGTATTCCGTACGTACGCACGCTCGGTGATTTCATTTTCCGTAGGATGGATAGATGGTGAAATAGGTTTGTTTCATACTTATAATAACATATAATTTTATGAGTGATACTGATGTTATTACTTAATAATGAAACCACTAAAGAAGAATTTTTAGAGGAAGAAATAAAGTTTAAAGAATTGGTAATAGACATTACCTCTTCATTGAAGCTCCTCTTTGAGACCTTCTCTTAGGGCACTAAAATTGGTCTTTGAAGAAGAACAGGACCTCTAGAATGTTTCTGAGGAAGTGGGAAAGTGAAATGGACAGGTTTTAGCTGAGCCTGAAGGCTCAAATTGGTGTGAGGAGGAGAGGGAGGAGGTTCCCTTTTATAAGGTAGGAGATGGGCACCTTTGTAAATATAAACATTATTAGTTTGTATTAAATCCCAACCCCACATAAAAACTTCTAAAATGACTCATATCCTAATATTAGATGTGATAGGGTTGTAATATCATCAACCAATAAAATTTAGACATGTTAGGAATTTATTTTAAACATTATCAACTTGATTTATCCTTATTTATCAATATAATTGTATTTGTGGTAACAATATTCTAAATTTTAAATTATTATAAATAATTAAATTTGTGTTTTGAATTTACCATAATTTGACACTTTATGACACTTCCGACCATATAAATTTTAATTTATAAATTTTAAATATTTTTGTGATTTTTAAACAATTTTATAATATGTTATTTTTATAAAATAACAATAGTGTCAATTTTGACACTATTCATTTATTTGAATTTAAATAAAATATATAAAGAATATATGGTCAAAATAAAAGCTTTAATAGATTTATAAAATGTAATATGTATCTAGAAAATTAGTGGAGCACATTAAATAGTTCATATAATATTTTATTTTTACATTTTTAAAACCATTTATTTGATATTTTAACTAATAAAATAATTTCAACATCACTATTGTTTCATAATTAATTATAATTATTTAATCCCTAAAAATTATAAATAAATTAATATGTTGTAGATAATTGTATTTTATTTCTGGAGACTATTCATGTTCGATGTTTCATTAATATTATCCCTAAATTAAAATTATTATACTTATAAGTTTTAATAAAGTGACATGTTGTCACTTTCTTTAGTTTTAATAATAATTAAATTATTTTCATGGAAAAAAGTCCATTAAATAAATCTAATCCGACACTTAGGTGATATGGGTCGACTTATGGTCATCCAATAGGAATTTGGCAGGTGTTAGGGTAATTTTATAATCTTATATTTACCCTTAATTAACTGATTAACCACTAACTATGCTAAATAAAATTTACCGTAGTTACTATTCATAATGCCCAAAAATAAAAAGTAGCCTATTAACATAATTTGGACCCACTGATTCCAAATATGGAATCCATTTTTCAAAATTAAAAACACATTAGTTTCAGTAATTAATTTAAAATTAATCATGTTGTTAAGAAAATATGTTTTAGAAGTTAAAACATTGCCAAAGGTTGAAATGTTTTTACCTATGAATTCAATTTGAAATTAATGACAATGACATATATTATATTAAATTGCAAATATATATTATATTTATACTTTAGAACCATTAAATATTATAATTTAAGCATATAAACTATCTCAATGAAAAAAGTTGTTTTTAATTAAAAATTAGATTATTTTTACAATTTATCAAAATATGAAAGTTATCAGAAAAATATCAAAAGTTTATCCAAAGTAAATTTTTATATCATGATTCCAAATAAGAATTTCATTTGTTAAAATTGAACTTAAAAACATTTCAAAAACTAGATTTAATGTGGGTGTCCATCAAAAGGCGGCAAAACTGCATTTTTTTAAAAATACTTATTTTACCCGAAAAACATATTTTGTTCTCATAACATGTTCTAGAAAATGTGTAAGATGAATAATAATGTTATAAAACTAAAAATGTAGTAAATACTATTCATAACGGCTAGTCCATAATAATATATCAATTTTTAGTGAAACCTGGTATTGCGTACTACACACACTATCTAGGAAGGTCGCGATTGCGTATAATGAAAGCCAAGTTATATTGTGAGTTGTGAAAGATACCTTTGGTGTTTCTTATAGCATAATACAAAAAAAATATTTAACATAAAATCTCATGGTGTTACATCGTTATACCGCCATAATTACACTGCAATTTTCTATGCCAAAATAAACATACAGTGAATACCATACACATTCCTCTATCAAGGATATTCACATTTATGAACATATACTTGTTAATTGAGAACATTAAAATATTTATTCCACATTCCTTTATTGTGGAATAAATTATGATGTCGAAGGAATCCATTTTATATGATCTATGTGGCACACTTAAGCATGAAATTGAAATGATTGTGAAGGGTGCTCCCTGATAGCACTCTAATTAATTGAGTAATGATTAGTATCATGATACGTCATGTTGGGATATTGGTGTACCTATTCCGTTTTCATTTATGATGCAGTGTTTTATATTGTTACCACATTTCAATGTTTTTATTATCATGTTATATCATCCCTTTACATTCATGTCCCTTCAGACCTCATTGATATGCCTTGTCTAATATTAATTATTATCCTCATGTAATGCCATGATTCTTCCATTAGTGGTCCTTATAGATAATCCTTTTCTTATGTACATCCTCAGGTTATCCCATGAAATGTTATGTATGAATGAATGTTGTGGTCATGTAAAATATGTTTTCAATAAAAATGTTGTATTTCATGTTTTAAGTTGTTTTGTAATCTTCCTATGTTATGTAGACAATATACCTCTAGATCTTTTGAGTTGTATCATGTCAAATATATATGTAATAAACCATGTTTAAATGTTTAATAAATAGTAGGGTTTTTATTGTTGGTATCATAGGATATGATAAGTTATTTTTTGTATTAGGTTTGGAAAAAACTAGTGGAAATGCATATGTATAAGACCAATTATAAGAAAACCATCCAAAAATTTGGGAGAGTATAGAGTGAGTGGTTTATCATGAAAACATATACCAATCTGGATACTAACAAGTGGATGTGGCTCTAGAATATAGGAATCTATGGGTAAAACACAAAAACACCACTTTGATCTAGAATCGAAAGGGGAACTGGTGAATGATAACGGGCCTTACAACACTCCTGGTTCGACACTCCTGAGGGATATGCTATGGAAAATTCATAAGATCAATAAATACCATTATTAAGGGAACCCAATAAAAATTCCCATAAATATATATGTTAGGAAGTAAATCATCGATAACATAGACTAAATCCAAGAAACTCATATTATAAGTAGATAAATGTAATTTATAGTTATCCCTTTAATATCATTGGATTCCTCTTTATGTTTTTAATAGTTTCTGAATATGAATCCCTATGTTTATGTCATATAAAATAGAACCATAATAAAAAATTTAAATTTATGTTTATCTTCTATAGTTCTACAAATTATTTTATATCATGAATGTATAGTAGAACAATCCAAACACACCATAAATAATGGAAGCAAAGATGTTAGTGAAGATGAATAATGGGCCAATTATTGCATCCCATGAATATGACTCCTCCCCCATCACTATTTGTGGATTGAAATTCCTAGAGAACATTTTTTTACTTCCCTGGGAGGAATTTGATTCAATTCTATGCATTTATTGGTTTTCCCTATATATAACCAAAATAAATTTCCATGAGAGGGAAATCACTATCCATTTGGCGAATCGACCCCCGATTATATACAAGTGCAAGGAAAAGGATGAATCTTCCTTAGAACCATCATCCCAATCATGGATATTATTTCTCTATGAGTATGTGCATCTTAATTAGATGATATATTCTAAGGAAGAATCCATTATCGAAAAAATGCATACTTTGAGAGAATTCACTTATGTGTTTCTGCAGGAATTTCATGGTCTTCAGCCTAGTAGATAGGTTGAACTCCCGATTGATATTATACATGGAGGGTTTCTAATATCTAGGAATCCAAATAGAATGGAACTTTTGGAACTTTAGGAAATTAAGAATCAACTATATGAGAATTTGGATAATCAGTTTATATGCACAAGTGCTTCACCATGGGGTTCCCCAGTCCACTTTCATCAAGAATTTGGATCGGTCACTCCGGATTTGAATTGATTATAATGAGATAAAAAAAATCACTATATAGAACAAGTATACTTTTCAATGAACTGTTTACTTGTACGATTAGCTACTTGGAGAACAATACTTCTCCATGGTGAATCTTTGGTCGGCATATTAGCATGTATGGGTGAAAAAGGAAGATATCCCAAAGAATACTTTTCGTACAAGGTACGACCATTATGACTTCACAATGTTTCCATTCGAACTCACTAATGCTCCAGAAATCATCCTAGACTTGATAAAGAGAGTATTTAGAGATTACCTAGGCATATTTGTGGTTGTATTTATAGATGATATTCTAATATACTTCAAAACCAAGGAGGATGGTGAGGAGGATCTAAGGACTCTGCTAATGAACTTGTGAATGGGGAAGATATGTGAAAAGTATAACATGTGTGATTTCTGGTTGAAGGATGTCTCATTATTTGGGAATATCATCACAAGCAATGGGATAATTATGGATACTTCCAATACAAATAAAATTTAGGGATGTCCAAGGCCAACATCTGTCACAGATATCCATAGATTGATTAGGTTAACGAGGTATTATCGCTAATTTGAGAGAAATTTATCATTATTATCAAAGACATTTACCATGCTAACTCAAAAGGGAGTCATGTTTTCTTGGAATGATGGATGTGAATAAATATTTATGGAGTTTAAGAAGAGGCTTATCACTACCCCTATACTCACTCTACCCAATAGTGGTGAGATTTTAAAAATATTCAATGATTATACAGAGAAGAGATTGGGATGTGTGTTTAAGTAGATGAAAAATTCATTGCCTAAACTTCAAGGAATTCGAAAATTCATGATCAAAACTATCCCACACATGATCTGGAGTTTGAATCTATGATCTTTGAATTGAAAATATTGCAGCATTATCTATTTGGTGAGAAGTTTGAAATGTATAAGGATTATTTTTTTTACAAATATATATTCACATAGAAAGAGATGAATATTCACCAATTAATATGGTTGGAGCTCATTAAGGATTACAACTACTCAATCTAGTACCATCCTAGGAAGGTGAATTAGTTGGCGAATGATCTAAGTAGAAAGGACAAATGAATTCTATCATCGATGAGAATTTAAAAGGATAAAACCTTTTTAGATTTGATTAAGATGAACATGTGAATCCGAAAAAAGGGAACATCATCAATCCTTTCAAAATTTATTTCCCAACCATCTCTTTTGGAAAGGTTAAAGGATTCTCAAAAAAATGATCAGGTAATTCAAAAGAAAGTGAAAACTATCATAAAATGGACCTCCATAGAGTTCAGTTTTAATGAATATGGAATTGTGATATTTGGGTCAAGGATATGTATTCAAAAAAATCATTAGATAAAGAAATAACCATTCGATGATGCATATAGTTTGAGTTTCTCTATTCACCTAGGAAGCACAAAGATGTATCATGATCTACGAGTGTACTATTAGTGGGATAACATGAACAAAGATATCACTGAATATACGTCAATGTTCCTGGAATTTTAGAAAGTTAAAGCTAAGAGGAATATGTATAAGGTGATGATGAAACTATTACCCATACCATTTTGAAAATCAGTAAACATCACCATGGAATTTGTCACCAGACTTCTAAAGACATCCAAAAGAATCAATTCTATCTGAGTTATTTTGAATAATATTACAAATACTATGCATTAGATTCAATATGATTTATCACTAGATCAACTAGAAAAAATATACACTAGATAAGTGGTAAGGCTATATGGATTACCACTATTCATTTTGTATGATCGAGTACCAAGATTCACCTCTATATTTTGGAAATATCACTAGTGTTCTCCGAAAACATATTTGAATTTTAGTATGTCTTATCACCCTCCAAATTATTATCAATATGATCAGACTATCAAAACACTTGAGGAAACATTGAGAGATTTCTTAATGGACTTCAAAGGTAGATGGGGCCAACATCTTCATCTGGAAGATTTCTCATAGAACAACAGTTTCCATTCGAGCTTCCAAATAGACCCTTATGATACCATTTTTGGGAATAAGTGTACAACACAAACATGTTGGGATGATGTTGGGAACAAAAACTTCTATATCTGGAAATGGTCAATGAAATGGTGGAGAAGGTTAAGACCATCTAGTAACACATCAAACTTTATTAGAGTTGATAGAAGATCAATGATAATAATCATCGATGTGAGCTAGAGATTGATGTTGGAGACATGGTATTCATATTTATATCTCCAGGGAAGAGATTGATGATATTTGGGAATAAGTTAATGCTTATTCCAAGGCACATTGACACTTTTGAGATCCTTGATTTCATCAAAAGAGTGGCCTGTTGAATTGCACTCCCACCAAACCTATATCAGGTACACGATGTATTCCATTTATCCCTCTTAAGAAAATACATATCGAACCCATCACATGTAATCAATATAGAGGTGGAACTGATGGAGAATTATCATTCCTATGACAAGCAGCCAATGATGATCAAAGACCATAGATAAAAAGTACTATAAGCATAGAAAATTCCCCTCTTCAAAGTGTTGTGGTGAAACAAAAATTTTGAAGAAGAAACCTGGGAACTAGATGAGGTGATGAAGCTCAGTAACCCCTATCTATTTTAGAGTTGGAAAAGTAAATCTCGAGCTCTAAATTTTTTAATGGGGGAAGGTTGTAACAACCAAAACTGTTAAGAATAAATTTCCCCATTTTTGATTTAATAAAATGACTTATTGATATAGAAGACACAAGAAATTATTATTTTTATTACGTCTAGTTGATTTAAATGATAGTTAAGTATCACTACTATTGAAAATACTATCGTTTAATAGTAATCATTTGACTAGTATAAATATGGGGTTTTAATAAATCATTTTGGAATAGACAAAGGATGTGATGAGCCCAACCAGTAGGATCATTCCCTATAAATCCCATTTATCAGAGCATATAAGGGAGTAAGAATTTGTGGTATTTTATTTAGACCAATCCAAATCTGATATCCTAAAACATAAGCATGAGCCAAACCCTTTATGAGAGATGTTAAATTTCATTATTATTACATCCCAAACCATGTTCATCGATCAACCCCAAGAAAGCCCCATCATCGTACACTACACTACTAGGGCATATTCTTATTTAATAAAGGGTTACGTAACAATACCCAAGAATTATTATTATGCATATTAATTTTTTATATAATAATTAATATACTTATACTCTAATTTTTGTTACTTTTTAAATGATTTTTAGAGCACAAATAGTATTTTTGGTTTATATCCAAATTCAATTAAAAAATATTTTTTATTAATTAATGGTTTTTTTGAATGAATAATATTATAATAAAATATTTTTATTAAATTAATTTTATTAAATATAAATTATCATATAATTTTTATGATGTCAGAGGTAATTTTTATTATCGTTCGAAAATATGTTGGGTCAAAACAAATCATTTTTCAATAAATTTTGAATTTTATTTTAAAAGAGAAAATTAACATCTTTATAAAATAATTTGGATAATATTAATATTACTTTTGTAATTAGGATATAGAAATTATAAATTAGTTGATTATTCATAATTTTATGAGACAACCAAATTTTCAGTTAAAAATTACATACTTTAGAAATATATGTTGTCTCTTAGGGAATCATAACGACCCAATAATGATGTAATAAATAATATAAGATGTATCTTTAGAAAAATATATGTTTTCATTAAAAATAATGAAATTTTATGTTTATTTGATTTATTTTATAAATCCATAGTGAATCCTCCAAAACATATAATTTATTAAATGATTTTAAAATCATTTCTTTGAATTTATTACTCACCTCCACATAAGCATGGTTAATATTTTAGTATGTTATACCATTATACATATAAAATAATTTATACCCATCCCATTTTACAAAAACCATGCGATAAACCATGGGATGATTTATGGTTTTGAATATTTTATTATGCAGTGTCTAAAATAAAAATAATGAACAAGTCCCCCTCCTTTACTATATAAACCCACTCAATCTCCCATTCCTCTTCACTAAAAATCTTTGATGATTGACCCCCATATTACCCTTAATTTATAGAGTCTTTACAATGTTAACCAAGCTCCCAAGAAGCCTCTTTTATGCTTTTATAGTTACACATCCATGTAAGGGATCTTTCACATTCCTCTTTTATGAATCACCCATTTTGTGATATTCATTTTAATTTCAATTTTAATAAGTTTGGATATGCTCATAAATACTACCAATTACTACCCATTTGATTTATAAATAATGATATATTCCTTAAACTCTCATTAATGTTTTTCATGACCCTTTATATACACATGTTACCATGCCGATATTCCGTAACAGATTTCTCTCTCCTCATTCCCATTAAAAAAACTTATTTTATATTATGCATCATAAATTCCATTCCATATGTTGGGATATTATGTTCCATGATCCCATTACTATACATTTCATCTATAAAAGATTAATGACTGATTTATCTCTCTTCAACCCATTTTATGAATTTCCAATGATGACATTATGCTGCTGAAACTACACCACAATTTTGGATGCCAAAATAATCACATAGTGAATACCATACCCAATCCTCAATCAAGGGTATTCACCTATATGAACATATAATTTATTATTGAGGAGTTACTTTTATCTGATCCACATTCCTTGATCTGGTAAGAAATTACGATGTTGAATGAATCCATGTTATGTGGTATATGCGGCAGAAATAAGCATGAGATTGAAATGATTAAGAAGGGAACGCTATGGTAGCACTCCAATGCATTGGGTAATGTTTAATATCATGATACATCATGTTTGGATAGGGGTCTACCTTCTTCCTTTTTGTTTATGATTCTGTTTTTTATGTTTTTTCCACGTTTCCATGTTACAATAATCATGTTATATCATGCATCTATATTTATATTCCGTCATGCCTCATTCATAGGCCTTGTCTGACAGGTATTATTATCATCATGTTATTCCTTGTGTATTCTATGAATGGTCTTTAGAGATCACCCCTTTTTTATATACATCCTTAGGTTATCCAATGTAGTGTTATGTATAAAGGAATGTTGTGGCCATGTAGAAGAATTTTTTAATAAAGATGTTGTATTTTATATTTTATGTTTTTATGTAATGTTCCTAATTTCCCAAGACACTAGACCTCTTGATATTTTGAGTTATATGAAGTGAAAAACTATGCAATAAATCAAGTTCAAATGTTTAATAAATAGAGGGTTCTATATAGGTGTTATTCTGATGGAAGAAGCGATGCACATATATGCTTATAGGGATGGAAATCAAATTTATGAAAATATGTCATATTTTGGAATTATAGAACAGATATACGAGTTGGATTATACAACATGTCATGTGCTGATTTTCCATGGTAAATGGTTTGACAATATCAGTGTAGGGAAAGTTGATGAAATGGGATTCGTGGAGGAGAATTTCATTGTGTGAGGGGAATAATTTATCCATTCATAAAAGAATCACAAGAAGTGAAAGTATTTTATGACTCATATCTATCAATCATGAATGGGTCGATTGTCCTGCTAGAGACTAAAACAAATGTCTAGTTAGATGAAAATTCAATCAATGATGGAACTTCCATTAGGAGATCACAATAATTTCACACCGGTCCCAATGTAGACAATATCATATATGTTAGAGGGTAGCAAAAAGAGGTAATTTTGAATCTAGATAGAGGATCAAAATCCCAAAACCATAAAAAAATAGAGTTCAACAAGAAGATAAAAGTGTTTATTTAGCATACTATATTTTTCCACAATATATTATATGTTCTTTACTAAATTGAAATAATATAAATAATTTTTTTTCACTACTCATGATGATAATGTCTTCTTCACAAGATGATGTTACCAGTCCATCGAATGAAAAAAATATAACGAAGGAACCCCTTTGGAGGATTTAAAGGTAATGTTATAATACACTTTCTGTATTTTTTCAAAAAAATTATATAATGAAACATTGAATTGAATTTATTTATTCCATGAATATTTTTTTTATTTTAGAATATTTTCCCACTTTTATTTCTTTCAACACCAAAACATCCATAGAATTATTCTCCATCATAACATTTTCAACCATGTAGTGTTTCATATATAAATTTACTTCAATTTCCCTCTACTACCTTTGTAGGAAGAGAAATGAAACCACCTTTTCATAATTGTAAATTAATTTTTTCACAATAAAATCATTGTCCAAAGAATTAATATATATTTTAATATTTATGTTTAATTTATTTACTTTTAGTATTAGTCACATAATAATTGTTTTATTATATAAGGGGATTCATTTTTTTATGATGGGGTGGTCTGTCTATCCTTCATTATTTTTTTTTCACCAAAACATCCATATAAATTTTCTACCTCAAAATATTCTCACCTATACTATTTTGGCAATTATCACATTCTGTCATGTTCCCACCACTACTACAACACAAAGGTAATATTTATGTTTTCACATGAAACTCATTATCCATAGAATTAATGTACTATTTCATTTTTATGTTTAATTTATTTATTTTTAGTATTATTAATATAATAATTTTTTCTATATTGGTGGATTATTTTGTTTGAGTTGGGGTGGTTTGTTTGAAGTTTCTCATTCTCATGAGAGATTTGACTTTGAGCCTGCAACTGAGATAATAACAACAAGGAAATTATTCAAAAATTCATACAACAATAATGAAAAGGTGAATTCTTACTAATTATTTAACTAATTTTGTCATCATTTTATCTATTATTTGTATTTTAATTTCCTTATCATTTTTATATAATACATTTTTAGTTTTTTTTCACAGATCTTTTGAGAACTCATATTTTGTTTTCAACTATCTAAAACATACTAAAAATGAGGAAAAATGTTTCTTTCTTCCAATGTTACCATGATTTCAATTTCCATTGTCTTTCATTGTCTAACTTCCGTCATTTCAGATTGAGTTGATGTAATTTACTAAAAAATATTTCCATTTTTTGGAAGATTGAAGAGTAGAGGATTCTCATGTTCCCATTTTGATGACTTCTTGTGATATAACAAGCACATTATCTGCTTCTTGTCTTACCAATTTAAACAAAAACATTGGTTTCTCACCTAATAAAATCGATTCAATACGAAGTGTTGGTGGTTTGACAAATAAATACAATGTAAATCATGTTTAAACTAGTAGTTATGATTTTTTTGAGACTTTTGGACTTATAGGAATCCACAAAATCTCAATTCGACACATATTGTGACCGGTATGACTCCAAGTGCTTATTTTTATTTAAAATTGTCAAAACTTTTAGTAAAAACAAAAAATTATCTCCTCATAATAGAAAATATTTCGATCAATATGATACTTCAGGAAAACAATCCACAAAAAAAATTTTGGGTATGAATCATATGTACCACAATACATTACGTGATGTGCCTACTATGAATCAAAGTGTTTGTTATAAATTTAAAATGAATATTTTACTTCAAAAAGTATCACTCACTGAAAACAAAGGACATGTGATTGTATATTCTTGATAATTTATCACATCAATCCATAAGTAAATTTTGATGTGTAGAAATCAGTCTCTGTAACACCCCGAGATTTTATGAAAAATATTCTTTTAATTTCATTAATGTCTTGTGTTGTACGCTACACCAAAATGAGCTTGCACAACACGCATCCTTGAATTTCCTTGCATTACACGGAATCACGACCTTCCTTGATAGCGTGTGTAGTACGCAATACCGAGTTTCACTAAACAATGATATGCTATTAAAATATTATTAAAACTAGCCGTTATGAATAGTAATAACCAAATTTTGAAATTTTGTAAATTTTATTATTCAAAATGGACTTCATTTCTGGATTCGGAATATCAAAATTAGATTAGGGTGAAATTTTGGTACTTTTCGGATAACATTCATTTTCTGGTGAATAGTGAAAATTAATAACTTTTAATTAAAAACAACCTTTTTAATCGAAATAATTAATAGTGATAAATTATTAATTTGAGTGGTTTTAAAGTATATTTAGAATATATTTTTACAATTTAATACAATTTTGTTCATTGGATGTAATTTCACATTTAAACCAGACATAAACAAGTGTCAATCTTTTGATAGTTATTATCTTATAAAAACATGCTATTTGTTTTGATGACGGGAATTAATTTTTAAATTAATTAATGCAAATGAAATGTTTTGAATTTGGTAAAATAGACATCATTTTTGAGTTCATAATATCAAATATAGCTTAGGCCTAATTTTGGGTATTTTTCTGGAAACTTTCATTTTTTGATTAATAGTGAAACCACTAAGTGGTAGTTAAAAAAATGAATTTTTCATAAAACTTAATTTCACCGCTTCTGTGAATGGAATTTCAAAAATCCGAGAGACACGGTTGATGTCAGTAAGTAAAATGCGGTTCAATGAGATTAAAATATTTTTTTGGTGAATAGTAACTTTTTACTTTTTTTACCACGGTTAAAAGTAAATCGGGTAATTAAGGGTAAAAATGATATTATTATTACCCTAACACATGTCCTAATTCTATTGGAGAAGTTTAATTCGACCAAAAGCAACCATAGGAATAATATATGACCATTTAGGCCGACTTGGATCAGATTAGGACATTTATTATTAATTTATTTAAAGAAGGGTTAAAATAGTTAAAATCAAAGTTTAATAAGTAAATCATTTTTAATATAGGGTTATACATAATATAAATTTGACTATAAATATTCATTATAAATATAAAAAGATTTCCTACATAATGATATTTTATTTGTAATTTTTAGACTTTAAATAATTTATGTTATTTATGACACAATGATGATGCATTAAATATCTTATTAATGAAATATTGACATAATTGATGTTATAAATACCCAAATAAATGTAATTTGAGACTTTTTATGAATTAAAAAAAATTTATATGTTAATATGACATGTTAGTGCTGATGTAATAAACTTTTTTCGAACTAATAATTCTATTTTATTTTTAAAAAAATCAATTACCGAATAGTGTCAAAATTGACATAAAATAGTTTTTCAAAAAAATATTATATTATTAATTGTTATTATATTCCAAAAAATATAAGGTTCGGCCAAATGACTTAGATAAGGTTATATATATTAATAATAAAAAACTTGGGGTTCGTTTGGCTTTTTATAGTAAGATTATTAACCTTATAGTGTAAGAACACAAAAAGACACGGTAAAAGTAAAATTATCTAACTTAAAGTTAAAACTAAATGATAAGGTTATAATAGTAAACTAAACTTGTCCAAATTATATTGGATGATAGGATTTCGACCCATCCCCACCTTATCTTCGAAATAACTCAATTTGGAGCTATTAAAAACCGAATTTGACTTTATAATAAAATAATAATTTTATTTATTCCAAAGGTGCCCCTCTCCTCCCTTATAAAAGGGCACTTCCTCCCTCTCTTCCTCACACCACATTGAGCCTTCATGCTCGGCCAACCCCTGCCAATTTCTTCTATCCACTTCCCTAGAGAAATCTTAGAAGTCTTGGTCTGCTTCGAAGTCCAATTTTAGTGCCCTAATAGGAGGTATCAAAGAGGCACTTCAAAGAAGAGGAGGTTCGGACACTTACGAAGCAAATCGGACCTAAGGTAAGGGAAATATCAAAATCTGATTTTTATCTGAGATTGTTTATATTTTGGAAATTACTGGGGTGCATTTTATCATCCACATCCATTTTCCCTCAATATGTAATATTTACATCATTCTACAATAGTTTATATCCAATTTTACCCTTCAGTGAGTTTTAAGTAAAAGATACGAAAGGAATCTTTTGTCGTTTTTCGTACGAGGTACTTTTTGACTTTTCCGAAAAAAGTACGAGAAGAATGTTTTTTTTATATGACATCAATGGATTTTTAATACATTATTTCCATGAATATTCTTTTAAAAGTTTTCAAGTTTATTTTTAATCAACTTCTTTTAGATTAAAATCATATGACATGTTAAGAAAGGAAAAATGTTTTTGAAGTAAAAATGATATTTTCCTAAATAATGGAGTTCGAGTGTTTTATCAAAATTATTTTCCATCTAATATAATAAAGGGTTCTGTTTTTATCCCTATTATTACATTGATTTGATTATGTTGTGATGGAATTATTTTTATGAATTCCTTTATATTATATGAATTATTTTATGATGTCACGATGTTTAAGATTCCAATTTTTATTACATGGGTTATGCTATGATGTATGGTTTATGATTTTGTGTCACACATAAGAATGGTATAGTTATGAGATGGGTGGGACCTATATCTCCATCCAATGCATTGGGTAAAGATTTTATATCTAATGAGATAGACATGGCTGGAACAATAAGTTATACCGGTTCAGTGAAACAGGACTGAAACGAGGAGTGAACTCGGTTCAGAAATGGACTTTGTCCACTAAGATAGTCGTGAAAATGAGTCTTGACTAATAAGAAATGATTCTATATGATTATGTGTGTATGCCACAAAGTTTCATGTTTTAAGTTATGATTATTGGGATTACATTTCACTACTATGATTTATCCCATGTTATGAAATTATGATTTCTTTTGCAGGTTAAGATTTACAAAAGTTATGTTCTTATGTATATGATGTGATTGATATTTCTTTTGTTTACCCTTAATGAGAATTTGAGCTCACCCTTTTATGTTTTCTTTTCCTCAGGATATGAAGAAAGGTTTTAGGTAAAAAAAGAAGATCTTTATGGGAGATGTTGAAGATCTTTCACCACGATTAGAAGATTATATTCCGAGTTTCCAAAGAAATTAAACTATTACGGTCCTTGTGTGTGTGTTTTTGTTATGTACTATGTATTCCGCAAAAGTAATGTAATGTCCATGTACGTCAGGCTTCAGGTCTCTACAGTTGGTATCAGAGGAAAGGTTTAGTCAGCCTTTGGAAACTAGGATGCCAAAACGTTTGTGAGATCCCTAGAGATATTTCTAAGGTATGTCTAGGGATGCCCATAAGGATAAGTATACGTATAGGATATAGTCCTAGAACTATGGTAACGATCTTAGAATTTAACCTAAGATGTTAGATATTGAAGTTACTCCCCCTTTATTATGATTTTTTCCTCTAAAATTATTCTTTTTGGGTTTCAGAAAATGGCTGGAAACAAGATGATTCACGATAATGGAGGATATTATGGACAATGGAATGATATTCTTCATGAGAAACCAAATGAAATGGGATTTGGAAGTCCAACCATCATTATTATGCCGAATCAGCAATCTCATAATATGATCAATAAACTCAAATTTGGTAAGTTTCCTGACTCGGTTAATAAGAGAATGATGGAGTTTCATGATGATCATAGAGGAAAGAATGTTCAATTTCCCCTATGTAAATCATGTGGGAAGTGGCATCGAGGATAATGTTTCAAGGGAACTGGAAGATTCTTTGGGTGTGGAAAAGAAGGACACAAAGCCAGTAAGTGCAAAGGAAAAGGTTCAGTTAACACCATGGATGAGGATAATGGTATTTCTACGACATCAACAACGGTTAAATGTTTTAAATGTGGAATGTACGGGCATTATGCAAACCAATGCCCTAAGGGAAAGTCTCATGAAGAGAATCAGTACGGCTGTATGAGTAGTATTTATATTGATGATGATGAAGAGACTACAAATGATATGTGAGTTGAAAGAATTTTTAAATCTGAGTCAATGTTTTAAGAAGGTAGTGGAATGATTACATGTTTATCAAGTGTAATGTTGTATAAGTAATCTCATGGTACTATGGAATAAAGAGACATCTAAGGATTGTTACACTGTTGTATTTCCTTGAGTTTTGAAAGTGTATGATTAATGGTACCAGTATCCATGAAAGGTTATTCAGATATTTTTGGAATGTAGATGATATTTTCATAATGAAGGGATAAGGAGAAAATTAAATGTTTGATAGTATTTATGTGATCATGACTGATATAAGGAGAAGGTTATATCATGGTTTGAGTATATAGAATTTTTGGATTTTTGTATGTGGAAAGAGTTAACTTTTGACTGCATTCATGTTTTCACTAAGGTTCAATGGGTATTCATTCTTCAAGAGAACACATGATTAAGGTATTCACATGTTTGTAATTTGACCAACAAGATATATCTTATGATATATGGGGTATAAATGATGGCATTCACGTGATCATTTTCATTATACTATGAGCTTGGACCGAAGTATTTTAGATAAGCCTAAAGATTGGAATGGATTATGTTGGAAATAAGTTAGTATTGTTTAAGGGTAATTTTTTTTTGATATTGTTGATGGGATGTTATAGTAATATAGCTTTAGAAAAAGTACAACCTGCAGGACGGGCGACAACCCATCGCGTCGGACAAGGCTGTGGGAATCGAACCCACAACCGAAGTGCGACTGGCATTTATCGCCTACCACTGGCCTATAGGAAGTCCCTGTTTATTAGAAACTAGTTTTTTTATATTAAGCAGTATGATATATGAAGTATAAGTCCATTTTAGGAACATATGTGATTAATCTCACTATAGATGGACTTATGTATTTTTTGATAACTTTTCTAACCTTTTGTTTGAGACAGATGGAATGACCCATCATTCTATCACATGATCTGCTAAAACATCACGAATGAAAAATTCAACTTAATTTCTTTAAGAGATGAAGTGGAAATTGTCCAAAGAACGACAAACAGTGAGACTATACCAAAATCACAAAATTATTTCTTCTAATTCCAATTTCATCAACTTTAGGGAAGTGATCTTGAAAACCAAAAATGTTGTCCTAGTGCTCTTATATCTGATGAATCAGATGGTACCTTATATCGTCACAAATTTATGGCTTTGTGATTGCTGTCTTTTCCATAGCCATGTTCTCTACCACTCCCCATCAGAACATGGTGGTTAGATTTCTCTTCAATATCCATATTTTCACCTATGTGGAAACCTAGTGATTAGTTTATTTGGGTAACCATTACGTTTCATACTTTTGTTTTTAATGATTGGTTTTGGTATTCTTTTTTACGATGTGGGTTTCTATTAAAAAAACATTCGAGTAGTAAACCATTTATAGCCTCGACGAATTTCGAGGGAAAAATTCATTTTAAGGGGGGTAGAATGTAAAACCCCGAGATTTTATGAAAAATATTCTTTTAATTTCATTAATGTCGTGTATTGTACGCTACACCAAAATGAGCTTTCACAACACACATCCTTGAATTTCCTTGCATTACACGCAATCACGACCTTCCTCGATAGCGTGTGTAGTACGCAATACCGAGTTTCACTAAACAATGATATGCTATTAAAATATTATTAAAACTAGCCATTATGAATAGTAATAACAACTTTTTGAAATTTTGTAAATTTTATTATTCAAAATGGACTTCATTTCTGGATTCGGAATATCGAAATTAGCTTAGGGTGAAATTTTGGTACTTTTCGGATAATTTTCATTTTCTGATGAATAGTGGAAATTACTAAATTTTAATTAAAAACAACCTTTTTAATCGAAATAATTAATAGTGATAAATTATTAATTTTAGTGGTTTTTAAAGTATATTTAGAATATATTTTTACAATTTAATACAATGTTGTTCATTGGATGTAATTTCACATTTAAACCAGACATAAACAAGTGTCAATCTTTTGATAATTATTATCTTATAAAAACACGCTATTTGTTTTGACGATGTGAATTAATTTTTAAATTAATTAATGAAACTGAAATGTTTTGAATTTGGTAAAATAGACATCATTTTTGAGTTCATAATATCAAATATAGCTTAGGCCTAATTTTTGGTATTTTTCTGAAAACTTTCATTTTTTGATGAATAGTGAAACCACTAAGTGGTAGTTAAAAAAATGAATTTTTCATATAACATAATTTTACCGCTTCTGTGAATGGAATTTCAAAAATCCAAGAGACACGGTTGATGTCAGTAAGTAAAATGTGGTTCAACGAGATGAGAATAATTTTTTGGTGAATAGTAACTTTTTACTTTTTTTACCACGGTTAAAAGTAAATAGGGTAATTAAGGGTAAAAATGATATTATTATTACCCTAACACTTATCCTAAATCTATTGGACAAGTGTAATTAGACCAAAAAAAACCTTAGGAATAAAATATGACCATTTAGGCCCACTTGAATCAGATTAGGACATTTATTATTAATTTATTTAAAGAAGGGTTAAAATAGTTATAATCAAAGTTTAATAAGTAAATAATTTTTAATATAGGGTTATACATAATATAAATTAGAATATAAATATTCATTAGAAAGCTAATGATATTTCCTACATAATGATATTTTATTTGTAATTTTTATAATTTAAATAATTTAAGTTATTTATGACACAATGATGATGCATTAAATATCTTATTAATGAAATATTGACATAATTGATGTTATAAATACCCAAATAAATGTAATTTGAGACTTTTTATGAATTAAAAAAAATTATATGTTAATATTACATGTTAGTGTTGATTTAATTAACTTTTTTCGAACTAATAATTCTGTTTTGATTTTTAAAAAAAGAAATTACCGAATAGTGTCAAAATTGACATAAAATAGGTTTTAAAACAAATATTATATTATTAATTGTTGTTATATTCATAAAAATATAAGGTTCGGCCAAATGACTTAGATAATGTTATATATATTAATAACAAACAACTTGGGGTTCGTTTGTCTTGTTATAGTAAGTTTATTAACCTTATAGTGTAAGAACACAAAAAGACACGGTAAAAGTTAAATTATCTAACTTAAAGTTAAAACTAAATGATAAGGTTAGAATAGTAAACTAAACCTGTCCAAATTCTATTGGATGATAGGATTTAGACCCTTCCCCACCTTAGCTTAGAAATAACTCAATTTGGAGATATTAAAAAACGAATTTGACTTTATAATAAAATAATATTTTTAGTTATTCCAAAGGTGCCCCTCTCCTCCCTTATAAAAGGGCACTTCCTCCCTCTCTTCCTTACACCACATTGAGCCTTCAAGCTCGGCCAACCCCTGCCAATTTCTTCTATCCACTTCCCTAGAGACATCCTAGAGGTCTTGGTCTTCTTCAAATACCAATTTTAGTGCCCTAAGAGGAGGTATCAAGGAGGCGCTTCAAAGAAGAGGAGGTTCGGAAACTTACGAAGCAAATTGGACCTAAGGTAAAGTAAATATCACAATCTCATTTTTATATGAGATTGTTTATATTTTGGAATTTACTGGGGTTCATTTTATCATCCACATCCATTTTTCCTCAATATGAAATATTTATATCATTCTACAATAATTTATATCCAATTTTACCCTTTAGTGAGTTTTTAGTAAAAGATACGAAAGTAATCTTTTATCATTTTTCATACGAGGTACTTTTTGACTTTTCTGAAAAAAGTATGAAAAGAATGTTTTTTTATTCGACATCAATGGATTTTTAAAACATTATTTCCAAGAATCTTCCTTTAAAAGTTTTCAAGTTTATTTTTAATCAACTTCTTTTAGTTTAAAATTGTATGACATGTTAAGAAAGGAAACATGTTTTTGAAGTAAAAATGATATTTTCCTCAAGAATGGAGTTCAAGTGTTTTATAAAAATTATTTTCCATATAATATAATAAAGGGTTCTGTTTTTATCCCTATTATTACATTGATTTGATTATGTTGTGATGGAATTATTTTTATGAATTCCTTTATTTTATATGAATTGTTTTATGATGTCACGATGTTTAAGATTCCCATTTTTATTACATGGGTTATGCTATGATGTATGGTTTATGATTTTGTGGCACACATAAGAATGATATCATTATGAGATGGGTGTGACCTATATCTCCCTCCAATGCATTGGGTAAGGATTTTATATCTCATGAGATAGACATGGCTAGAATGATAGCTTATACCGGTTCAGTGAAACAGGACTGAAACTAGGAGTGAACTCAGTTCAGAAATGGACTTTGTCCACTAAGATAGTCTTGGCAATGATTCTTGACTAATAAGAAATGATTCTCTATGATTATGTGTGTATGGCACAAAGTTTCATGTTTTAAGTTATGATTATTGGGATTACATTTCACTACTATGATTTATCCCATGTTATTAAATTATGATTTCTTTTGAAGGTTAAGATTTACAAAAGTTATGTTCTTATGTATATGATGTGATTGATATTTCTTTTGTTTACCCTTACTGAGCATTTGAGCTCACCCTTTTATGTTTTCTTTTCCCCAGGATATAAAGAAATATTTTAGGTAAAAAAAAGATGATCTTTATGGGAGATGTTGAAGATCCTTCACCACGATTAGAAGATTATATTCCGAGTTTCCAAAGACACTAAACTATTACGGTCCTTGTGTGTGTGTTTTTGTTATGTACTAAGTATTTCACAAAAGTAATGTAATGTCCATGTACGTCAGGCTTTAGGTCTCTACAGTCTCACATATAACTGATACACGATTTGATTTGTATCGGTCAAAGTTCATGTTTCCAGTTTAAAATGTCATTTTAGTAAAAAATAAAAGTGAAATAATAAAAACTAGGAAACACATTAATATTATTTTAATAATTATGGAAAATGATATCAATGTCACTTGAGATGTCTAGGAATCAGCTTCACCACAATCCATAATGCAGTGTGTCAGGTATGACTCCAGTTGCATCTTATTATTTAAAAGCGACATCTATTTTAGTAAAACAGAAAACTGACCTAATGAAAATAGAGATGAAAAATTCATATTGTTTTTATTCTTTATGAAGGTGACCCATATGTCATTTCTGATGAGTAATAATCAACGAAACTAGAATTTGATACAATATGTTCACGATATGAATAAATGTTCCATTTACCAGTTTCAAATTGAAATTTTAGTTCAAAAAGTTTAACTCACATAAAAAAATGAAAATGCGTTCATATTTTCTTGATAATTTATAAAATAAATTCATAAGTCCATTTTTATGTATAGGAATCCGTCTCATGTCAAACCAATAAAAGATGTTATCAATATGAGTTAATGTTTTTTTTCTAGTTTAAAATGTCATTTTTAGTAAAAATGAAAAGCGATGTACTAAAAAACAAGGTAACACACTCATATTGTTTTGACATATTAGGAAACAAATACATAATTAAACTGAGTCATGTATAAATCATCTGAACCTCAGTATGATGCATTGAAGAACCGATATGACTCAATTCACATATTTTTGATTAAAATTGTCATTAATTTTAGAAAAAAGGAAAACTAAAATCAAAACTAAGGAAATAAATTCATATTATTTTGATATATTTGGAAAATGATACATAAGTCATTTTTGATGTTTAGGAGTCAACCAAACCTCAATCCTATACATGATGTGACCAAAATGAATCAATGTGTGTATTGCTCGTTTAAAATCAACATTTTTGTTCAAAAAGTGCCACTCCTTGAAAAATGAGAAAACATGATCAAAATTTCAGGACAATTTAGGACATGAATTCATATTACATTTTTTATGTTTTGGAATTTATCTCGTATCAAACTGTTGCATGATGTGAGCGATATGAGTTAATGTGTGTGTTTCAATTTTAAAATGAAATTTTTGTAAAAAACACATGTGACATACTCAAAATTGAGAAAACACATTAATATTTTTTTATACATTATGAAAAAGACACATATGTCATTTTAGCAGTGTAGGAATTAACCTCTCCTTAATCCGCCACATGGTGTGACCGACATGACTGAAAGTGAATATTCTTAAATTAAATTGACATCAATATTAGTAAAAAGGACAACTAACCTACTCAAAATGGAGAAAAAACATTTTTAATGTTTTTGTACTTTTAGAAAATTCGTCATAAGATTTTATACATGTAGGAATCTACATCACGTCAATATAATACATTATGTACTCGATATGACTCAATGTGCTCATTATGCATTTAAAATTGATATTTTTGTTCAAAAAGTGCCACTCAATGAAAACTGAGTTGTCACACTTATATTTTCTTGATAATTTTGGACATTAATTCATAAGTCTTTTTTGATGTGTAAGAATCTGTCTCACATCATACCAATACATGATTTGATCATTGTGAGTAAAAGCGTGTCTTTCCAATTTAAAATGACATCTCAGTAAAAAAGGAAATTAACATACTCAAAATTGATAAAACACATTAAGATTGCTTTTATATTTTTGGGAAATGATCAATATGTTTTCTAGACTTCTAAGAATCATAAAAACCATAATATGATGCATGGTGTAACCGGTATGACTAAAAATGTTTCTTTTTATTTAAAAGGGTCATCTATTTTTTTCTAAAATGGAAAATGACCTATTGAAAACTAGGAAAACACATTATCATTATTTTTATACTTTAGAAAAATGATTGAACTGTTTCTTTTGATGTGTAGTAGTAAACCTCATATCAATATAATACATGATGTTCCTGGAATGAATCAATGTGTCCGTTATCAGTTTAAAATTGACCTTTAAGTTAAAAAAAATTTTAGTCACCGAAAACCAAGAAAACATTATCATATTTTCATGATAATTTAGGACATTGATACAGAAGATGTTTTGTATGTGTTGGAATTGGTCTCAAATAGAAACAACAGATGATGTGAATTGTATGAGTCAAAGAGTATTTTTTCAGTTTAAAATGACATTTTGGAAAAAAAGATATGCGATATACTCAAAACTGAGCAAGCACATTCAAAATCTTTTGATACGTTGGGAATGTTAATAAGTTATTTGATATGTGTAAGGATTAGTTACACATCAATCCTACAAATAGTTTGAACAGCATTTCTCCAATATTGGTGTCAATTTGTTAGTGTCATTTCAGTTTAAAACGTGTATCACATCTCCATAATTGAGCAAACAAGCCTAGCTTGTTTTCTTATAATTAAAACTATTATTACTTAATTAATTTCCTTATCATTTTTATCTTATACTTATTTAGTTAATTTTCACAAAGATAATTCTAGAAGATGAAAAGTAAATCGTGTGACATGATAGAATCAATTGCATCTCAATCTGATACACATTATTCCTTGTATGACTCAATGTTTAGTAAAACATTAACAATTTATGTTAATTTATTTATCATTATGACTCACATAAGAATTTTTTTCTTATACATGTGAATTTTTTTCTCAATCAGGTGTTAGGATCAGAATATAAAGGAATATTGATGTTTTATGAATGTATGTAATAATTTATACTTATGTAATTATATAAACCAATGTTTGAAATGTATATAATATAAATTGTTCACTTGTATTTCAATTGTAAATTTTATTTTATATAAATTCTATGTTGTTAATTTATTTTTTTGGTTTGTTTGTTATTTTGTTGCCGTGATATGCTGTTAAAATACACTCCATTGGTGTTGTTACATCACACTCCAGCATGATCCTCTATCAGTGCTTCAACAAGCACTGATGAAGTTGTAATTTACCATCACTATTAGAAGGGATGATAAATGGTTTCTTTATAAACACATTTAGAAGCACCGATAAACGAACTAATTTTTTGGCACTTAAAAAAGCACTAATAAAGGACTCCATTTTCCATGCATCAAATAGTGCTGATAAAGAACCACTTTATCTGCTCTTTTAAAAGTGATCATATAGGATACCTTTATCAATTTCCCTTTAGCTCTGATAAAAGTCTATGGATTTTAATCTCTCTTCGGTTTCCAACAATTCTTTATTAGGGATAAATACAATTCTTAATGCTGTAAAAAGACTACATTTTATTAGTGAATGTATATTCCACATAAAAAGTGTCCTGATTTTGACATGGTCTTATTTTGATTTGGGTTGTCTATTGATTATGTTTATGGACATCAACCATTTTACGTTTGATTAGAACCTAATAAATCTAACCATCATTGTTTTGATTACAATATATCCATGTATGGTTCAATTGTATTACATTAAAAATACCATCGATGGTATTGCATTAGTCTTAATTGATGCGTATGATTTGGTTGGGTGTTCTTTATGAGATGTAAATCTATGGTGAGGGGGATTTATTATTTAAGTGATATAACATTTGAGTGGTTACATTTGGCATTATGATACCTTAAATTTTACCTTTATTAGGATAAATGGAGAATGGAAATTCTTCTATGAGGTTTTTTCTTCGAGATTTTTTCAATGAAAATGATTATAATAAAAAGAACAAATATCATCAATTTTGATGAGTTTACATATGAGTGGTTTTATTATGAAATTATTTTATAGAATAGGGTAGGATTGAATATTTAAGGCCTTAACACTCTTTATTGAGTACCTTAATATTGAATGGTTATCAGAACTACGCTATTTCTAAGAGTTATAGAGTGTTGACATATTGAGAGAAAGAAATCTATTATCTATTTTATACTCACCATCAGTTTATATCTATAGTTATAGGAAATAGTAAAATACATAAATGAAACTAAATTTATATTTTAAACCTAACCACTTAAAACATTTTTACTTGGAAATTAATTAAGGATATTTGGTTTCATGTTGGTGATATATTTTGTTATCCTTGATATTCCTAGTATTTTAATATGACATTTATTATTTTATTGATAGTGTTATTTACTATTTCTTACCATATATATATATATAAATATATATATATCTATTTGTATGTCGATATATATATATATATCATATTGTTCTATAATGTCTATCAATATATTGACAAAGGGATTGTAACATATCATTTTATTATAGAATTCTTATGGTTGTTTCATGGTTCATGATGATAATTCTAATGTTTTATATAAACAATTATATCAATTATTATTATATTATATATTCATATTTTTTAACTACTTAATGGTTCTTGAAATATAGGTCCTTGGTTATGTTGGTAGTGGGTTGGCATGTGTACACCACCTACTCATTATATATATATGTCTGTGTGTCCACGTGCATGAATATAGTTATATGAGTATTCTAATACCATGAATCTATATGATATAATAATTTAGGTTCACTATCTTCATTCAGACCTTCCCATTTCCCATGGGGTGGGTGTTTTTTTATGTGGCATTATACCTCTTTGGTTTTACTAAGAGGATATGTCCATTCTTTCCAAATATAATGCAATGTTAATACATGGTTTTATTAATGACACTGACCCTTGGAATTTAGTGAAAGTAATAATAAAAATAATTTGGGATCATAATGGTTTAATAAAAATCAAAATAATAAAATAATAAAATAGTAAAATAATAAATTAATAAATTAATAAAATAAAATACCTTTTGAAAAAGGGGTTGAATATTAAAATAAAATTTGAATTAATAAATTCATGACTCATTTATTATCCATAATTATATCTAATAATCAATACCTTAGTGATATCATCCCCATATCCATGTGCTTCTAATCACATCAAAGGATAAATGGAGGAATTAGGAGAGAGAAAGGCATTAGAGAACCACTCAGATGAGGAAAAATAGAGACTTATCTCTGTTCGGAAAAAATAGGGGAGTCATTCTCAAATATGGATAAATAGAGAATACTAAGAACTAACTTTTATTTCCCTTAATATGGTAAAGACCACACCGTTTATTTTTTTATATTTATAAAATGTGAGTCTTTCAATAACCTCCATATAATCTAATCTTATAGCAAACCCAATGAGGTGCGTTAATTTATCTATGAACAACATTTAAAGCACTAAATAACATACAAAAGACTCTTATATTCCAAAAAAATACTGGGGGTGAATTTATGAGCCTCTAAATGGCTTTAAATTAGAGAATTAGGTTGATAGATTTCTTATTTTGGAAGGAATGTTAATTTAACTCATGTAATAGGCCTTGAATTCCCATTAATCCAAACCCAATCCCAAATATCATTAATGATTTTCCATTTCCTCATGTTCCTGTATTAATAATATAAATAAGTCATTATTTATATTACAATGACATATTAAATCCTTAATTAAATTATTATTAGTTAGTTAAATATTTTAAAGGTATAAAAAATACAATTTTTGTATTTAATGAATATAAACATTTTTACATATGTACTAATCACATTATCCCAAAAAATCCCAATTGGAATTATCTTATATATGACCCTATGGGACACGTTTAAAGTTATAAATAATCTTGAATTTCAATCATTATCATAAATTAAGGGTGGTAAATATCAAAACTCCCTAAGTAATCTAATTAAAAATGGGATTATGTTATCGAATCCACCACATTTCCAATATCAATGTTCCTTTATCCATGACATGGAGATTGAGCATGAGAGATAGATAATGTAATCCTCATATAAATTATCTATTTTTTTATTCTGGAGGTGAATTAATATTATGTAATTACATCAAGAATAATTATATTGGATTTTCCCTGAACTTACTTATTCAAAATTAAATTGAGCGTCCCTTCACATGTCCAGAAACATCCTTTATTGTTTAATCAAATCCCTATAGTTGATTAATGTCATACCCAATTAATTATTTTAGTCTATATTCTCACATGTATTTTTATAGGTATATAATTATGAAACCTCACAATTATGGGACCTATTTTGAAACAACATTTTAAAATTTCTATATCCTATGTTGACTGATGTCTCCCCAGTGACACATATATGATAATCCATGTGGTTTAATTTATGCAGGTTAATTTGAATACATGTTCCGAAAATTATTTTACATGAATGATTAGTTGTCTCTCTATACAAGTGATTCTACTAATAATGGTCATAAAGATTCATTGTAACCAAATATAATGATCATCAATCAATAATAACCTCAAAAAAAAATATATATAGGGGTTTTATGATAGTAATATGATATAAATCCATAGATATATTAGTGTATGATAAGGTTTTTCATAGGGTATAAAGACTACAATGAGAAAGTATTTTTTTCCATACATTAGGTATTTATCATTTCTTATGATATAGAGATATTTAATGAACTCACTTGGAAAGTTCTATCAGATGATATGAGATATTATATTATTACTTGAATGATATATAATATCAAATAATACGGATGAGTCATAATGAATCTAACAGTTTGATTCATTCGAAATTCATTAATATGACTCATTCCACTATTGAAATATCCTATGCATTTGACTATCAATAATTAGTAATTTCTATAGGATGAAACTGTTGGTGGACTTTTTATGGACAAGAGTTACATGTGATTCAACTAGAGACATTACTCAAGTGTTTATGAAATATAAAATTATATGCTTGACTCCTATGCATGGATAGTGTAGTTTCCCCAATGTATATAATAATAATTCTTGGATTTTTTCTATTGCACCTAAATCTCATCGTTTTTTCTAATAAAAACCTCATCCTTTCAAAAATATCTTTTTTATTCCCTCTTATCTTTGAGATAATAACATATCATGATGTTTTGAACAATACAACAAATTTTTTTTCATGATTCCTTGAAAAATATGGATAAAACATAAAGGGAGGAAAATTTTGGTTTTCCTTTGTTATCATCATTAAAAAACAAAATAAAGAATAGATATAAGTAGATCGAAATTAGAGGTACAAATTTTCATTTCCATTTACATAAAATTTTAATTGTAGATGCATAAATCTCTTGGGGTTCATGGTTTATTTTCTATATTTCCACTTTGATTAATGGTTAATATATACTAAGATACCAATCTATGGTATTAGATTCATTAAATTCTATTTTATTGGTGAAACCATTTGAGATTTTTTTTACATATCATAATGCTTATTATAATTCATGTCCTAAAATATTATATTGTATTTTTTCTGTTAGATTAAATCATGAAATATCATATAGGGATCTCATAGCCAGTGCTTTAGTACAAAAATTTGATTTTGTGCATATTGTATTGAAAAACATTGACGACTAATATATAATGATAGAACTCCCATGTTAATAATTAATTACTTTTATTAGGAGTATAATTCAATGAAACACACACCATCCAACACACGCATCATAGAGATTATAGGTCCTTTCCCCCCATGGATAATCTATACACCCAATCCAAAATATATTCATGACCTTGAAGGCCCTAGGGAATTTCAATCCCAAATATCAAAACCTGAAATAAAAATAATATATCCAAGGATGTTCCAAGTAATCCACAAGTGGATGAATTCATACCAAGGATGCTCCATCACACATTTTATATTCACAAATTTCACCACCATTGACACACACCCTCTGTCCATTGTGTCACAACTGAATGTTTCCATATAATGAGGGACCATAATCACTTTCACATATTAACTCAACCGATCACCATCGATGCGACACCACCAGACCGTTACCATCAAGGCCATCAACTGATGCTGCAATGCATTGAGGAAACATCATCACCCTACTCACCATTCACCATCCTAACCACCTTTGATTCGAATCTTATACATGGTAATCCATAAAACCATTTCCTAACTATGCATGATGAACCACCACCCAAACCATCGAAAGAGCTGAAAAAACCCCCAATTGTGACTGAGAATCCAATTTCCCCCAAATATTGGTGTTTTAGAAGGATTTGATATTGGTATTTGATACAGGATTAAAAATATAGAGCACTAAATCTCTTTTATCAAATTTTTATAAAATAAAATTTGGATAATTATAATATTGAATATATTGGGTTATCAGTCATAAAATCTGATTGATATCTCATAAAGGTTTTATGCACCAGTAGTAAAAAATCATATTCGATGATTGATCATAAATTGTTAAATACAATTGGTTGTGATTTTTTTATAATTTTGAATTGAATTATATTATATATATTTTTTATAAAGAATGATAGAAGTTAATTTTGAAATATTTATTAATTTATGAAAATTTTATAAATTAATTATTTTTAAATAGTTTATAATTAATTAACTATTTAATTAATATTGAATCTTTTTTTAATAAATATTCAATAATATTTTGTGTTAATATTAAAATTACTTTTTTCTGAATTATATGGCTAATATTATAATTTATATATAAATTTTTTATTAAAAACTTTTAGATTAATTTATAATGATTTTATAAATATGAAAATAAGAAAAAATAGAACTTATTTATATTTAGAATTTTTAGAAATGTTTATAATGATTAATTGGAAACATTTAAATTAGGATGGACTTAGTTAGAAATGATTTTAACATAGAGAAATATTTTTGATAAATGATATGATAAAATGTTTAGATAATATTAATATGTCATTTTTATATCATTTATATTTTATAGAAAATATAAATATAAGTATAAAATGATTATATTCTAAAAAATTTCATATATTAAAATAAATTTTCATATAATGAAAAACATTAATGTTGGATTTGGGTCCCTAGAAACAACTTTTTTGTACTTTATGAGAACCAGTATGAATAGATTTTAATAGCAATAAACTTCTTATCATGTCATGATTATTATTTTGTATCAAATAGTATGTGATAATATCTCAAGAGTACTTGTTGTAGTATAAGGTCTTAATACTTACCTTCTAGGATGAGATCCCAGAAGTGCTACGACTCTATTAATAAATATATGTTATATAGTAGGATGATATCATTTTTGATATAAAAATATAACAAGAAATCAGGGGTGGAGACTCATAGGACCTTCATACACCTTCTCATGGAGCATGACTGTAAAGACCCGTAAAATTAAAGGGAATTTTTTTCTAAATTTTCTTTGGAATTTTACAAGAACTCGGTTTCTGACGACACTTGATTCCGAGGCCTGAAGTGCCCAGAATCAATTTCCGAAATTTGGCTCGGGTACGTTCAGTGAACGAACGAGCGGGTTTTCCTATCTTTTGAACCGGTGCTCAGAATTGAAATCCGATGGCACCGATGAACTCGCAACGCCGGTAATCGCTTAAGGGAACCTTTACCGTAGTTGCTTTTGTGTGGGAGAAGAAGTTAATTTTTGGGGTTTATTTTAAAAAAAAAGGGGTAAATAAAATTGTTGAATCAATTTTACTTCATGTCATGTGGTTAACTTCTCCCATGGGAAGTTGGTGGTGGGCCGACATCCAACCAACTTCCCATGTGTGGATATTTGAAAGGGTGGGGCCCACACGAAACCCCCCACCTTTTCAAATTCCATAAACTCTCTAACCCCTCTTAACCCCTCACTTTCCTAACCCCTCTAAACCCCCCATTTAAGTTTTGATAACTTATAACCTCATTAATTTTATAACATCTTATGTTAATAACTTAAGTGAGTTAAATGTGTGTTTTGAATTTTCAAACTCTTGAAATTCAAATGGTTAGGTTGTGTTAATAAAATAAGACTTGGTCTTATTTTATTATTGTTAGAGTTTTGCAACCTTGAGAGGATTGGGGAAGTGGTCTTCTTCTTCTTTAACCTCGACGAAGAACGCGAAGAACACCGTTCTTCAATGAAGAACTTCTCTGCCGAAGAACACGGTTCTTCCGTGACGCCGTATCCGCGATGCGACGTTCTTCTTCGGCGTCGTCTCTTCCGCGACGGTTTTCCGCGACGAAATCGACGTCAACGACTTCGAATCCTCGCTTCGCGACGTCAAAGTTCTTTTCTCGCGACGCCCGACCTCCGCGACGCTCGTCTTCCGTGGCTCGTTGACAAACATCATTCCTGAACCGAGGTAGGGGATTATTTTATTTAATTATTTTTCGGTTCATGAATCTAGTTTATCTATTATCGTGGATTTTCGACTAGATGATATCGTTTAACGAGAGGGGGGTCGGACCACACTAACACAGCCGAACCCCACTCTTATGTTCATGTTTGATTCTTTGTGGATGGAATAGAATGGCGAGGTGCCGTCGCACCACGCGAGAATCGCACGACAAGTATTACGCGACGCCGTCACGCCGTGTCGTGGAAGGAAGTTTAAGAACGCGACGCTGTCGCGCCACGTCGAAGAAAACCAAAGAACCATGGTCGGAGTCGGGCCGCGACGAAGGGGCGCGGCGCCATCGGGTCGCGCAGGAAAACTACAACGACGACGCTATTCGTTTTGACATGCGGATTGACGGGCGACGACAAAGCAGGCCGTTTTGGAGTTTGTATCCCTTCTCAGTGAAGGTGGGGTCCCGGGGGGACCATAGGCGAAGACAACAGGAGGAACGGAACACCGGAGCGCGTCCGGTGGTCCGCGGAAGGCGGCGGTGGCGCGCCGCCGGAGGGTTGGCGGCCGGTGGATCTGCTGCCGGCCTCAATTAGCGGCGGGCAGGGGAGTCGCGCACCCTGCTCCGCGAATCGGCTCGGCCACACTGGCCGAGCCGCAGCCGACCGGTCAGGCCGGACTGAGTCGGGACGGGCCCATCCGGGTTGGACCCGGGTCGGGTCGACCCGGTTCGGCCGACCCAGGGGGGGGGGGGGGGGTCGGGCCCCGTTTTCGGACCACTTTCGGTCAAATACCCATATCGTGAGCTGTAGACATCCGATTGATGCGCCGTCAGCGGAAAAGCGATCCTTGGACCGAGACGGTCGTTTCAGTATATTATGCTTAAGGTTTCGGAGAACTTTGGGTTCGGCCGGTTTGGTTCGTACACGAAACCAACCGGGCCCTCGGAGCGGAAACGCTCGTAACCTAAGCTCCGGACGTCCGATTGACGTGCCGTCGACTATGTTGAATTCCACTTAGTGGGACGGATCTTTTGGCTTACTCCGCTCGAGGTTTGGATGCCGTCGGAGTGCGGTCGGGTTGGTTCGCTCAGGAATCCAACCGGGCCCCTGGAACGAAAAAGCCAATAACTCACAGACCGAGCATCCGATTGACGCACCATCTGTCTTGTTGATTTCCTATTAATGAGACTGAACTTTTGGCATACTTCACCCGAGTTTTGGATACATTTGGATAGTGGACGGGTTGGATCGCACCCGAAATCCAACTGGGCCCATGGAACGGAAAAGCTGATATCTTTCAGACATGACGTCCGTTTGACGAACCGTCAGCGGCGTTGTTGATCACCTTGAGAAACGGTCCCAATGAGTATACCCTATGAGAGTTCGGGGTACAGTTGAGATACAACCAGGATTGGTTCGCTCACGAAACCAACCGGGCCCCTGGGATGAAAAGGCTAGAAACTTACAGACCAGGCGTCCGATTGACGCGCCATCTGTTGCGTTGAGTCCCCAATGACGAGGCGGTCCTTGAGATACTTCTTCGTGGGACTTTGAGATCCTTATAGTATCAACCAGTAGCTCGTGGAGTGGACCCTCCGAGAGACGAGCGTACGGAGTACGGAGACCATGTAGCTGGCTGAGACCTGACGATTGCTTGACCGACTCGACTTGGAGTGAGTCGACTAGACCAGTGGACAGAGCACTACTTTTTGAGGTCCAGACCCATGGTGGACGGAGCACTACCTGTGTGACAGTGCAGACCCACGGTACTCGTCCGGAGAGTACCTCAGCAGGCTACTAGGGGGTGTGAAGTACTGTGTTTGGGTGACATACCTCGGCGGGAAGCACTACTGTGTCTGGGTGGCTGACCCACGTTACTAGACAGGAGGAGTACCTCAGCAGTCTTAGGTTAGTGAGCAGTACCTCAGAGTCGTGACAGGACCACTGTACACTCCAGAGACGGAGCTCTTCAACAGTTACGGTTTCGATAATGAAAATCCTAGTTTGAGCTGAGACTTTTGACCTTGTGTTTACCTCATGTTTGAGATGAGTTACTTGATAACTTAGGTATATGTTTGGGCATATACCTGGGTAGTGGTTATCCGTTGTTTTCTAAATCCTTGTGTTTCCTCAGGATTGAGATGGGTTACTTGACAACTTAGGTATATGTATGGGAATATACCTAAGTAGAGGTTATCTGTTGAGATATTCTTTGTGGTTATCGTTGTTGGTTTTAGTGAGACCTTGAGGGTCTCAGGGTCCCTACTGAGTATCGTTATACTCACCCCTGCACGGGCTATGCCCGCACCTCGTTTTGTTGGTTGTAGACGACGGGCAGTGCTGACGGAGTCCGAGTGTTCGAGGACTGGACGGTACCCGAAGGTGGACTACATGATGAGTCAGTACCCGGAGGTGGACTACACGACGAGACGACACACGAAGGAGGTTGACGGGCGAGAGCATTGAGGAGTCTATATGTACCTACCCTTCAGGTAGGATCTGTGGTGGACGACCAGGAGCTGCACCATCTGTACCTACCCTTCAGGTAGGATCCGATGAGGACGACCCAGGAGCTGCTTCCTTTCTTCCAGATGTTGTCTTTTTATGTTGTACTTGCTCAGTTGTAGTTATACTTTCATTTGGGTTTGTATTCTGGCCCATTTACTTTTCAGCACTTTATTTTGTACTTAGTGTTTTGTTTCCGCTTGTGCTCTCTGGTGTTTTGTTTACTTTTCTAAAGGCAATGCCTTCCCAGTTATCAGGATTTACGCTTTTGGTGCTCGTCCCCAGCCCCTAGCCTATAGAAGGTGGGCTTGGGGTAGTCACGGCATGGGCCCCGAGGACGGGTCGTGAAAAATTGGTATCAGAGGAGTTGGTTCTACCGCAGAACTTATAACTCTGATATTTTCTTTCTGTGAAGCAATAGTGTTAAGGGTACCGAGTGTGGTCTTCAGTTCAGGGAGTCCAGTGTTGGTACGGGCAACCGACGTATCCATACACCAGGACCCTGACAACTGATTTCCGACTTTGTGCACGAAAACACTGATTGCGGGTGTGTTTTCAAAGGTTTTGCCTTAAAACAGCTCAAACCAGGTCAGCTCACCTGGTATAATCGTTTGACCGTGTTATGTTGTTTCTTTCGGGATGCCTTTTCTCGGACGACCAGCTAGAGCCCCGAGAGTGGTTCGTACTGACATCCCACCGAGCGACGTGGCCTCAGTACATGACCCTTTTCCAGTTGAGGCACCAACGGAGGCACCATCGGTACTACTACCCGTTGGGCCACCGATGCCACCAGCCCTAGCAGTAGAGGGTGCACGTCGCTTGAGAACACTGCACGAGTTCCAGCGCCAGAGGCCACCCAGGTTCCAGGGAGGGACAGACCCACAGGCAGCTGAGGATTGGCTGGAGGATGTGGTGAGAGTCTTCAGGCTAGTGGGGACGCCGGCAGACTTCATGGTGATCTTTGCTTCCAGCCTCCTTCAGGAAGCAACAAGCAGGTGGTGGAGCCACTTGTTTCAGTTTTGCGATGGGATGAACTTCGCATGGGAAGAATTCAAGACCTTATTCAGGGTGGAGTTTGTGCTAGTAGCTCTACACCCCGAGCGTGTACATGAGCTTCTACCTTTTCCGCATGTTTTTCGATCAGTAGCCGAGTCATCTGTGGGCAGCAGATAGATGATGCAGAGGTCCAGGAGGACCAGACTAGCAGTTGGACGATCTCGGGTTTTAGGAACGGTGGTGCGGGCCACCCGAGGTGGGGTCAGAGCCAGGCGTGCTAGAAACAGACAATGTTACTCCTGTGGAGGGAAGGGTCACCTGGAACGTGACTGTTCGACTCCTCGTACAGTTGATCCGCAGGCGTTGGAGGAGCCACCGAGCCAAAAGCAGCGATGAGTGCTTGAGCAACAGCCGAGCAGTGGACAAGGCAATAGAGCTCCGGGAGCAGGTGGACTGGAGCGGAACAAGTGGATATGTACATTGTACTTCTAGTTCCATGTCTCTGTTGTATTCTTGTCTTTGTACTATGAGTTGCAATAATGAAAATACACTTATCTTTGTAATGTTTGCTTTCCTGTCCTTTTTGCTTGGTTGATACTGAGTGGTCCCGGTTAAGACTGTTGACTTGACCCTCACTTTCGAGATTTCTACTGGAGGAGACCTAGTGACCTCACATTGATGCCGACACTGTGACTCGAACATTAGAGGTGAGAGTGACAGTTGGACCTCTTGGTAGTTACGTCGAGGCCTTACGAAGTCATCCATGTCATGAATGCATCATTCATGTCAGGATTGACTGTATTAGGCAATGGATGTGGTTTATCCAGAGGATGATACCAGATTTCTCTTATCGGCAAAGAAGAAATCATAGCAGCTCTTTTGATACTAGAGAAGGTCCTGGTTATCCAAGAGCAGATGAGGACAGCACAGGGCCGACAGAAGCCTTAAGCTGATAGGACTTGGAGGCCTCTAGAGTTTGAGGATGATGATCTCGTCCTTATATGGGTCTCATCTAGACGAAGTTTACGGAGTTGTGGCCAAGGCGGCAAGTAAACTCTGAGGTTCAACGGACCTTTCTAGGTCCATAGCTGGGTAGGCTGGGTGGTTTACCGCTTGATCCATCCACCTAAGTTGCACCAGGTGCACGACGACTTCCACGTATCTCAACTAAAGAGATACGTGCTCGACCCTTCGCATATCATCGACCATGAGGAGCTGGACGATGGAGATGAGGTGTTTTCTATGGAGGTTCTAGTGGGGATCAAGGATCGACAGGAGCGGATCCTACGAGGACGATCGATTCATCGGGTGCACTTTCTCTGGCAGTACGGGAACCTCCAGGTAAGCACATGGTAGCGGAAGTCTCAGATGCGTGCTCTGTACCGCTTTTGTAACCCTAGTTTGTGTTAAAGCTTTACGAGGATGTAAAGCCCTGAGGTGGGAGTAATGTAAAGACCCGTAAAAATCAAGGGAATTTTTTTCTAAATTTTCTTTGGGATTTCACAAGAATGCGGTTTCTGACGGCACATGATTCCGAGCTCTGGAGTGCCCGGAATCAATTTCCGAAGTTTGTCTTGGGTACGTTCAGTGAACGAACGAGCGGGTTTTCCTATCTTTTGAACCGGTGCTCGGAATTGAAATCTGATGGCACCGATGAACTCGCAATGCCGGTAATCACTTAAGGGAACCTTTACCGTAATTGCGTTTGTGCAGGAGAAGAAGATAATTATTGGGGTTTATTTAAAAAAAAGGGTAAATAATATTGTTGAATCAATTTTATTTCATGTCATGTGGTTAACTTCTCCCATGGGAAGTTGGTGGTGGGCCCACATCTACCCAACTTCCCATGTGTGGATATTTGAAAGGGTGGGGCCCACACGAAACCCCCCACCTTTTCAAATTCCTTAAACTCCCTATCCCCTATTAACCCCTCACTTTCCTAACCCCTATAAACCCCCCATTTAAGTTTTGTTAACTTATCACCTCATTAATTTTATAACATCTTATGTTAATAACTTAAGTGAGTTAAATGTGGGTTTTGAATTTTCAAACACTTGAAATTCAAATGGTTAAGTTGTGTTAATAAATTAAGTCTTGGTCTTATTTTATTATTGTTAGAGTTTTGCAACCTTGAGAGGATTGGGGAAGCAGTCTTCTTCTTCTTCAACCTCGACGAAGAACGCGAAGAACATCGTTCTTCAATGAAGAACTTCTCCGCCGAAGAACACGGATCTTTTGTGATGCCGTATCCACGACACAACGTTCTTCTTCCATGTAGTCTCTTCCGCGATGGTTTTCCACGACGAAATATCCATCAACGACTTCGAATCCTCACTTTGCGACGTCGACGTTCTTTTCCCATGACGCCCGACCTCCGCGACGCTCGTCTTTCGCGGCTCGTTGATGAACACTGTTCCTGAACCGAGGCAGGGGATTATATTATTTAATTATTTTTCCGTTCACGAATCTAGTTTATCGATTATCGTGGATTTTCGACTAGATGATATCGTTTAACAAGAGGGGGTCCGGACCGCACTAACACGGTCGAACCCCCCTCCTATGTTCATGTTTGATTCTTTGTGGATGGAACGGAATGGAGAGGTGTCGTCACACCATGCGGGAATCGCACGGCAAGTATTACGCGACGCCGTCACGCCGCGTCGTGGAAGGAAGTTTAAGAACGCGACGCCTTCGTGCCGCGTCGAAGAAAACCAAAGAACCATGGTCGGGGTCGGGCCGTGGTGAAGGGACCCGGCGCCATCGGGTCGCACTGGAAAACTACAAAGACGACGCTATTCGTTTTGACATGCGGATTGACGGGAGAAGACGAAGCAGGCCGTTTTGGCGTTTGAATCCCTTCGCAGTGAAGGTGGGGTCCCGGGGGGACCATAGACGAAGACGGCAGGAGGAACAGACCACCGGAGCGCGTCCGGTGGTCCGCGGAAGGCGGCAGCGGCGGCGCACCGCCGGAGGGTTGGAGGCCGGCAGATCCGCTGCCGGCCTCAATTAGCGGCGGGCAGGGGAGTCGCGCACCCCGCTCCGTGAATCGGCTCGGCCACGCTGGCCGAGCCGCGGCCGGCCGGTCGGGCTGGATCGAGCCGGACCGAGCCGGTCCGGGCCCATCCGGGTCGGACCCAGGTCGGGTCGACCCGGTTTGGCCGACCCAGGGGGGGTCGGGCCGGGTCGGCTCGGGCCCAGACCCCCGTTTTCAGACCACTTTCGGTCAAATGCCCATATCTTGAGCTATTGACCTCCGATTTACGCACCGTCAGCGGAAACATGATCCTTGGATCGAGAGAGTCGTTTAGGTATATTACACTTAAGGTTTCAGAGAACTTTGGGTTCGGCCGGTTTGGTTCGTACACGAAACCAACCAGGCCCTCGGAGCAGAAACGCTCGTAACTTGAGCTCCGGACGTCCGATTGACGTGTCATCGACTATGTTGGATTCCTCTTAGTGAGATGGATCTTTTGTCTTACTACGCTCGAGGTTTGGATGCCGTCGGAGTGTGGTCGGGTTGGTTCACTCATGAAACCAACCGGGCCCCTGGAACGAAAAAGCCAATAACTCACAGACCGGGCGTCCGATTGACGCACCGTGTGTCTCGTTGATTTCCTCTTGATGAGACGGAACTATTGGAATACTTCACCCGAGTTTTGGATACAGTTGGACAGTGGCCGGGTTGGATCGCACCCGAAATCCAACCGGGCCCCTGGAACGGAAAAGTTGATATCTTTCAGAGAGGTCGTCCGTTTGATGAACCGTCAGTGGCGTTGTTGATCACGTTGAGAAACGGTCCCAATGAGTATACCCTATGAGGGTTTGGGGTACAGTTGAGATACATCCGGGATTTGTTCTCTCATGAAACCAACCGGGCCCCTGGGATGAAAAGGCTAGAAACTTACAGACCGTGCGTCCGATTGACGCGCCATCTGTTGCGTTGATACCCCTATGACGAGGCGGTCCTTGAGATACTTCTTCGTGGGACTTTGAGATACTTGGAGTGTCGACCATTAGCTCGTGGAGCGGACCCTCCCAGAGAAGAGTGTACGGAGTACGGAGACCGTGTAGCTGGCTGAGACCTGACGACTGCTTGACCGACTCGACTTGGAGTGAGTCGACTAGCCTAGTGGACAGAGCACTACTTTGTGAGGTATTTATTAAAGACTTATCAGGGAAAAAAAGAGAACCCCACGGAACAAAGGGTATTATTATTGGAAATCCCAAGGAAACAAAGGGATACTACCAGTAAAACCCCTCAGATAAAAAAAGTGACTGTTTCTAGACCAGTTGAATTTCTTGATAGAGAGAACATCCTCAAAAAAAGGATTGTGGGAGAAAGAGTGCCTTCAATGAAGTTGATTCAAAAGATACAAATGAGTTGGTACAAGAACAAATTCCATAGGTCCACATGGAAGAATTAGTTCCTGAAACACCAGTACTCTATAGCAGTGTAAGAGAGGTAAGAGACCCAGAGAGATAAGACTTACTAGTCACCAAAGAACCTGACTCATTATTGGTTGAAAATGATGAACCATTGACCTAAAAATAGGAAGTAGAGAGCATAAAAGCTGTGAGATGGAAGGAATCCTTGAAATTAGAAATAAATTCCTTGGATTATAACTGATTTTTGGTTGTCGTCGATGTTCTAATGGTTCTAAATCATGTTGGATTCAAATCGGTATTGAAGAGGAAATTGGATATGGATGTTAAAGTAAATACCTATAAATAAAATCTTGTGGATGAAAGGATTAAATACTATTAAGGGATTGACTTGGATGAACCCTTTTCACCAATTTCCATGTTTAAATCAATACGAATTTTACATGATATTGAATCTTAGCATAACTATGGGATTTGAAATATGGATGTCAAAACATCATTCCTGAATGGAAACATTCAGTAATATGTCTATATGACACAACCAAAAGGTTCTGTGACTCCAGGTGATGCTAAATTGATTTTCAATTTGTAGAGATACAATTACGGAATGAATCAAGCGTTCATGAAATGGAACATTTGATTCGATGATGCTGTAAAAGAATTTGGTTTCATTAAGAATGATTGTGATTCATGTGTTTAAAATAGGTTTACTGAGATGAAAGTCACTATCCTTTTATTATATGTTGATAAAATATTACTTATCGGAAATGATTTACCAATATTATAGTTTGTTAAGGATTGGTTAAACTAATGTTTCTTACTAAAGGACATAAGGGAAGAAGCCTACATTCCCAGGATCAAGAGAATTTGTGATAGATCCAAGAGGCTACTTGGACTAAATCAAAGAACATTTGTTGCGAAATTACAAAATAGATTTAGTTTGGAACAAACTAATGGGGTATTGGTTCTAGTGTCACATATTTTACATATTTCTATGAAAATGTGTCCTCAAACACAGTGGAAGAAATAAAGAAGGAGTTAGATAACATATGTTTTAGTTATAGGATCAATTATGTATTCAATGATATGTACTAGAGTTGATGTTTCCTATGAACTGTGGATGGTAAGAAGATATCAATCTGATCCATAAAAATTCATTGGTTTGTTGTTAAGGATATCCTTAATTATCTGAGAATAACTAAGGAAACGTTCCTAGTGTATGAAAGAGATGAGGATCTTTTCATTAGTATTATACAGATGCTATTTTTACGATATATATTAATGATATGATGTCATCACCAGGATATGTTTTCTGTATTAATGTAGGAGATGTGATGAAAAACATTTCAAAGTTGAAAATTTTCACTAATTCTATAGTGGATACTTAGTATTTAACTACTTATGATGTATCCATGTAAGCCATTTGGATATGAATGTTTTTCCATGAGCTTGATGTCATACCTTGAAGAAAATATCCCATCACATTATATATAAATAATAATACATCGGTGGATATTGTAAATTATCTAAGTGCATAATAAAAAAAAGAATATACTCTGGGAATAGAAACTCTTGAGGGATTTTTATAAGATGGGTAAAATTATTGTAAGATGAGTACCCTTAGAAGAGAATTTATTGGACCACTTGACTAAAGGCCTATCTGAAAAGAAACATGAGCATCATGTGAGAGATACTATACTGATGGTTGTTAGAAGTTGGATCTAGTTAAAGTGGGAGTCTATTGGATTTATTTCCCTAGAAAAAACATCTATTTAATTTCTGATAACCTGTATTCAATTTATTGTATATTTATGATATTTATATCACATCATTATTATTTTTCTTCATAACATAGTATGTGATAATTTACCAAGAGTAGCTTTCAAACTAAATGTTCATAGTATTTCCCCTCTATAATGTGAATCCTGAAGTGCTATGATACTATTATTAAATATTTTATCTATAACTGGATGATATATTTTGAGGGACAAAAATGATATAGGATATTAGGGTTTGAGACTCATATGAATTTTAGGAACCTTCTAATGTTGTATGACCTTGGAAATATCCAGTGTAGGATATTACGTGAATGAGACCCACTGGTAGGAAATCTTCATTGATATGGGTCATTAGATGTTCCTATTTGTGGATGAGTATATTTATCCTTTGACATTAATATTATTTTTATAGATTGTTATGAGTGATGTTATTTGATGTGTTTAAGAAGATGTGACAACATATGTTTGTAGTGAGGTAGGATACATTGGGTGCGTCGTGAGTAATATTAAATTAAGGTATAATGCAAGAACGGATTTTCCCATTTTCTTTCTTTATCAAAAGATGATATCTCAATCCCTATGATGGAAATGATATATCCTAAATTAATCCATGACCATGGTGTTCTACAAGGATGTCCAATTTTCAAGAATTCATTGAAATAGAATGAAGCACATAGGTTGATGGAACCAACATGAATCTTGCTTGATCTGAGATATCATGATAAATTGATTATATTACATCATTTGCATTTTTATGAGGTATCGTGTCATTATGAAATTATCATCTTTCTATATGGGTTTCTTGGTTTGTTTCTAGATGCTAACATAAGAATTAAGGATACTTCTATTAATGTGACTGAGAAATAGGCCTATAGGGTCACACACTATGTGTATCCATAATCTCCATAAAATAATATATATTATTATTTATTATTCAAAAATTTGAATAAATACTATTCCCACAAGTGGATATATTTATTGGAAAATAATATTATGACATTTTTTTAATAAATAAATAGTCATTATTCAAGTGTTGATAGAAATTGTGGAGGAATGGTTGAATGAGTTTAGTAGTCTGTTGAAAAATAATAAATAATGAATATTATTTTATTGAATAAAATCTAAATTATTTCGTAAGACAAGATAACGATTAGAAATAATAATAATAATAATAATAAGATTATTATTTGACAAAGGGTTTCATAGGGATTAAATAAATAATAAAATGAACCTATGGAATTATTTTTTTCCAAATATAGAAGTATATAATCCCAGATATATTATATTCTAAGAGAGGCAATTCATTTTTTTGTTGTGATTTATAGATTTGGAAAGTCCTCTCAATCCCTAGAGAGAATCCTTCTGTAAGAACGCTCACAAGAATGAAGAATGATATACCTCCAACTCTCACTACCAATTCTAGAGAGATCTAAGAGATCTCATTGGATGGAATTCTTGTGGCAATCAAAGGCAGATGAAAAAAGTGATAGGATCATCCTTTCTAGCACTCGAAGATTCCTATGATGACGTTTAATGATTTTCAAACCACCTGCGCATCACCACTATAGGGAATCTAATCATGATTCCTATATTGAAACTACAGTACAATGCATATCTATTTTCAGATCCTTGAATGAAGAAATAATTCCGATAAAGTAATTATTTAATCAATTAAATTGATCCTAAATAGTATGTGATGATCCTATCTCTAGTTCCAATTTTTTTTCTCTTTTCAATATTCTTTTATTTAATTCCATTGATCATGATGTTTAACATTTTGTAAATTCTCAGATTAATCATCGATCATGGAAAAAAGGAATATTGGGCATGACCCATCACACACATACACTGTGCCTAGAAACATCAATGAGAGAGTTCGTTTTGGGCGGAAATATAAAGAATTTATAATTATCTTATTATGGAATGTCCATAATCAATTATTTAGCGGTTATAATAGTTTATTTACGAATTAATCATAAATTTTTGTCTCATATAAGATTCTTGTATTTATTATTCCATAATTAATTCAAATATATAATTTCTATAATCTGAATTTTTCTGTTAAATTTATATTGTTTCATACCACCCTATATGCCCCTTAGTGGTGGCCTTCTATGATAGAAACAAGTCCTAAAGCACACCTCCACAAATGCCAAAGGATGATGACTAGTAGTGAGGTCCTAGGATGTGTATGTGTGGAGAATATATAATCATTTATTATAGTGGAGATCAATGATATAATATAGAATAAACAACAAAATATGCACACACTAGATAACTGGACTAGTAACCTATCATAGCGAAATTAGTAACAACAAATAGATTTATGTGAAACCATAAGTATAAATAATTAATGAATAATAAACAATAATCAGAAACTGAATAATAATAGATACAAAGTGATTATGATTCTGTGTCATGTATCTATAAAAAATAATTCATGAGTGTGAGGGGATATATGAATATAACATATGCTAACAAAATATAAAAAATGCCAAAAGATAATATGAATAGAATCTCAAGCATAGAATAAGTCCTCTACTCCCATACATTATCCTAGTAACGTAAATAAAACATCATAATCTAGCTGGTTCCCTTTATCAGTACCTGTATTCATGAAGTCTACTTGAGAACCAAAGTTTTCCCGAGTAGTGTGTGAGATAAATCCAAGTAGGCCACCACCAATGGTGTCTAGATCAAACCAATACATGCATTTAAAAATGAGTAGTGTGTGATAGTTTATAAATGAATGATTGAAATAAATAAATAATTACACTGGACTAGATTCCACATAGTAACCCATCTAAATTTCTGAATTGAACATAAGTCGGTGAGTCTGAACCAAGAGATACTACAAAGGTAAAGTGACTGGGATGATATGAGAGAAGATGGATTGTCCCCAATCTTGTTATTGGGATTTGAGTATATGTCCCTACGTTTCCAAAACCTAAGGAGAATCTCTCATTTGAAAACATTCATTTACATTTTATATTATATTTATTTCCCTCTATGAAATATTCAGAGTCACTTTGAGGATATCCTTGGGAATTCATAGTTAATTCGATGTATCACTTTAGGCCCTCATTATAAGTCAAATTCCAAGAGAATCTATTAATGGTGATCCACGTGTGAAATCCAAATTTTCACTCTCTTTTTACTATTAAAAAACATGAAATTACCACTGAATCTATCCCTAGTATCGCACATCGGGGTTCAAGTCTCACACTTTTCATGGTATATCAATCGTTCCATCGAACCCATCCACTAGGTCTCCCATAGGGATCCAATGTCACTCAACTGGAGCTAAAATGGAAATAACACTCTGAGAGCCCATCCAATGAATAACTAGTGTATACCCCAGTGCATTTAACCAACATTAACCAATTCTGACTAAGGCTTAAAGATTCTGTCCATGGGGTCTTCCAATCAAAACCCCTTGTACAACCCTAAAAAATACGGTGGATGTATTTAAAAAAATCATTTATATAATAATAGGAATATTTTTAATGTAATTAAATTTGGGAAATCCCTTTATGAAACTAGTCATAGGGAATGTGGGATATGCACTAAACCAATGCATTTTACATCTATTTGAGTGGACCTAACTCATTGATACATATTTAATTTGAAATAATTGATTATACAATGGCATTAGTTAATAGGAAACATCTTCAGGGAAATCTGAACAACTATGGTAGAAAGGAAAATATGACTCAAAGGGGGAGAACACCCATTGGGGTGACATATTTCAAGGAGATCTACCCACTGGGTTGATTTAGTACTATCTCGGGTCACAATTTGAATGGTAACGCTTTGAAATTAATTTAACATGACAAATTAAGGGAGACTCTAGAAAATTAGAGCTCATAGCACCATAAAACAAATTATTAAGTGAAAATATACTACGGTAAGGAACTTTGTGTACCTTACTTAGACTCATAGTACTTCACTCTTCCAATATTAACCGTTTATTCGAGCAAGAATGGACGAAATTAGAGAAACCATCAAATTTTCAAAAAATGGGGAAAATTAACAATCACATAGATAGCACAATAGTTGATGGATGCAACTTGAATTTGAAGGGATTTGATTGAATAGATTACCTATAGATTACGAATGGACCTAACAATGAGAGAAATAGAGTCCGTTTAGAGGTGGTAGATTGATACCTAGGTTTAGAGGGAGGAGCACTTATGAGAGGAAGGAGAGTGTTAATTTGGTAGAGAAAAGAGGAGAGGAAAGAATAAAGTTTAAATTAATTAATGAGGGTAATTTTTAAATTCACCATCAAATACAGGGGACCATTTTTGGCCACATAGTTGGAAAAACTATGAACCAACCATTTTCGAAGCCACTACTTCAAGTGGCACCACACATGGTTAAGGTGCATAGTTTCCCTAATTGTAGGCAATCGTGCAAAAAGAATCAATCAAAAACTATAGAACATTTTCAATTTTGTGTATCATGGGTTACATGGTTATAGATAAACTATGAAACCCCTATTTCTCCCCTACCTCTCCCTTCATGGTCAGTAGAGACTATGAGGGATGGGCCATATAGTTTCTACCAACCATGCGACCTAGTTTATATCCATATTTCTTTCGATTTTGGGCTCTGAAAAATCCCCATGTACCCTTGTGACACCCATGAATCCATTGGGTAACATTATAAGGGACTTTTAATGGAATTTAAAAAAAAATAAAATAGTATGTACCTTTAGATAAATCTAGGATTTATAAACCACGCCCTTAAGACAACTGTTTCCCGAGTTTCTCTTCTAAGGGTGGTCGAATGTCTTTTATTAAATGTTCAATCCATTGAACTAGTACATCGACTTGCCTCTATCAGGTAACATCCTGTACATGTTTTTTCTTCCATAATAGCCAGGCCAAAGAAAATGAACTATTTGAGAGAGCCTTTGTGATCTAGTCAATGATAAATTTCAGATCCTCCTCGAAGGAAGAATCTGCCTAATATTCAATGTCCTTAGGGTAAAATGATTGAACTTGGTCAACCTGATACCATTTAAGATGAGATAAGTGAAGGATTTCATGCATGGAATGATACCTTGGAGTTAACAAAAATAGATTGGCTATCATCCCAACTCTATCCACTATCTCTAAAGGCATGACATATAGAGGTGAGAATTTTCCCTATGTTTAGATTCATATATGACCCAATCTAAGAAATACATGCAGAAAGAAAAAATTTCCCACCATGAACCCCATATGATTTTGATGAAGATTGTTATAAGACTTATTCCAAGACTGAGCTGTAACCATGTGATTTTGATTCAACTGGACTTACTCGGACATCTCCTGAAAAATATGAGGACCTCGTTGCACTGCATCTCCTATCTCTAGCCAGAAAATAGGTGAACTTCATGGACTACTATAAAGGTCATCGTAAAGAGACATATGAATTATTTCTTAAAAGATATTTTAGTAGGAAAACTCAATCATAGGGATATTATTTTCCCATGAACCCACAAAATCAAGTATGTAGGACCTCATAAAATCCTCTAACTCATGCATCATCTGCTTGGAATTCCCATCAGTTTATGGGAGATATGTTTTACTCATGAGAACCTATGAACTCGATTCCTTATACAACCATTACCAGAGCCATGAGTAAAAGAGGGAATCTAATATATACATGACATTGTTGGGAACACCATGAAGTTGCACAATCTCCTGGATGTAAATCATTCATAGGTCATCAATATATATAGTCTTTTGGATCAGTAGAAAGTGTAAAAAAATTGTCAAACTATCGACGATCAACCATAATACATAGATGCCTTGAAGGGATAACATGAAGCTCATCAAAAACAAGATTTTGACATTGTTCCATTTAAATTTAGAAATTGATAGTATCTACAAGTGTCTAGTAGCTTGCTAGCACTCCGCCTTCACATGGTGATTGGTGGAGCACCATGTAATCAAACCAGCTCTCTATCACTTCATTCCTGCACTCCAATAATGATAATGTATGTCTTGGAACATCTTATTAAGACAATGATTAAGGTCTAATTTCCATCCACATCCCAACTAGGAGGTAGGTTCTCAACTATGAAACTCTATCTTATGTCGTGAACCTTGAGATTAGAAAGCTACCTCATCCAATCCTACAACTGAAGGGAGGATTTCCTTACTAATGTAACTAGAAATGGATTCTTGTGCTATTTCTTAACGTCTGAGTGCATCTCAGAAAATAGATCCATCAACATCCACTCACTGTTGTCCTCCTTGATAGTTTGGGTATGAGTGTTCCAACTCAAGGCATCATCCACATTATTTCCCTTTCAGGTTGTGTAAGAAAGATCAATATTTAACAATTATAGGTATTACACCAACATATTCTACATCATATTCATGTCTCATAGCATGGAGATGTATTTGAATATTTTATGGTCTTGATAAATAACGAGATGCTCACACGACAAGTATTTCCTCTAAAAACATTGTGAATAAAATACAATAACTAGATCGAGGCCATGCATAGGATAATTATACGCATGAGGCCACAATTGGGGAGACCCATACTCTGCAACCCAATATCCATGCATCAACACTATATGCAACCCAATATCTAAAGCATCATAGTAAACATAATAGATTTTTCTTATCTTAGGAAGAATCAAGATCAGTGCCAAAGTTAGTCTCCCATTTAACACCTAAAAATCTGTTTCATTAGATTCAGTCTAGTCTAATTTCACACAATTCGTGGTAAATCCCTTAAGTGGTGTTTCCTAGAGTGATAAGTCCAAGATTAATCACATTTAACAGCTAACCATCCCTAAGAAGTTGTGTATATCGATCAAATTCTTGGGACGCTCTAAGAAAACCACACTTCTCAGCTACTTTGGGTCAACTGATATACTTGCCTCAAATATTATATGACTAAATAAGTTAAACTTACTAAAAATAAAATTGAATTTTATGAGCTTCAAATATAGATGATATTATCTCATTGTATTTAGAATGATCTCAATATCGGTATCATGGTCTTGTCTAGTGAAAAATAACCCTAAGACATCATGTATGTATACTGCCACAATTGAATGATAATTTCTGTGAAAAAACCCAATTCATCTTGGTCATGAAGACAGTTGGTGTGTTCATCAGGCTGAAAAACATAAACAGATTTTTGTAGAAGGATTACTTGATCCAGAACTCTGTATATTTTATGTATGATGGCCTCAAATTAACATGATGGTATCCCAATCTGAAATCTATCTTAGAGAAAACTCTTTCACCCAAGAGATGGTCAAAGACGTCATATGTATGAGGAAGTGGATACCACTTCTTCATCATATACTATTTTAGTAAGTGGTAATCCATGCAAAATGTGAGCTATTATTGGGCTAATTCTCCATGAGTCAAGGATGGTTTTTTCTTCTACCTCTTTCGGTGGTCCTTCAAATTTCACCTATTACGTGACTCCCAAGTTACGGCGATCTGGATTACACTCCCCGATATCCTCTTACCATTCCAAAATCTAGGTATTATTTGGATGATTGGAAATGTGATTGTATGATACGCTTGTTCAGATTACCTTACCCACTCTGTTTTACATCCGATTTCTCCACGAATTTGGGTCGAAATTGATGTCTTGACGATTCCAGTGGAGCTCATTAGGATCGAGGTTGAAGGAGAACTATGTTGGAACAAGAAGTAATGTTGTGATTCATGCATTCACCTCTATATAGGATATAATCAATTGGGTCAAAAAGTAAGTAGATGATTTAAAAGCTCTTATATTTTTCCTCAGAGAGATTTCCCTCAGGATCTTCGGGATATTGATTCTGTTGCAGTGCACAAGGCCTCGAAGATGGGTCATCTGGCTGCTGGAGCAACTGAATGTTCTTTTGTCACACGAGAATAAATTGAATCATTGATGCCATAGTTAAGAATAGTGGAGGGATTGGGTGAGCATGTAGAGATGTATAGGTTTGTACTAGAGGTGTTGGAGGCTGTCGGTAAACTTGTCCCCTGAGGTGTGGATTCTCCTCAGAAGACAACTATGGATGCTCATCACGACCCTACTGTTTCTGTAATTTTTAGTAGACTGAAAGCTGATTTGGGTGTTAGATGCTCTTCTAAGGCAACGTTTGATATTGGATGCATTAGGGACAGTATGAATGTATGAGAAGGAAGAAGGTCTTGAGGAGAGGGATCCACACTTTAATGCAGATGTGGTAAGTAAAATGGATTCAAATATACCCAGTAGTGCCATTGTGAGTGATGCAGTGTTTCTGTATCCAACCGAAATTGAAGGCACCTCTTTCTAGATTCAATACATGGGTCATGGATTGGTTCAATGAAGGTTTCCAGACATGGAAGTGCAGGACATACATGCACATCCTTCTTATGCCGAGAAGATAAAAGCAGGGGGCAAGCTAAAAATTCTCAGAATAGGTTTGATGTTTTGAGAGAAGGTTGTTGTCCGATCCTATGGGAAGGAATTGAGATGGAGGATACTCATGGAGGGGACCCTTCTCTGGTATAGGGGTTACCCAAGAGGAAGCAGATCTAGTCCTGGACTCACCTCTTGAGAATATAGAAGTTGGATTGGAAGAGGAATACTTTCGATCCCCATCAAAGATGGGCACGAATACAATTATTGATTCAGAAGGATTTATTAGGCATAACTGGAGGGCGCAAGGGATGAAGGTCTACTCTAACATACCTATTACTCCTATTATGAGGTCGGAAAGTAAGGGTAAACTCCCTTATATGGGTACTAATAATAAAGGAAACAATTACACGAGCAAGTGGAATGGATCTGACGAGCATGGGGATGGTAACAAATCAGGAGGCCCACAGGCCAATGAAAGGTTGTCTAAAGGAGATGCTACTGCTACAAGGGGAGTTTATCTACAAGAAGAAAGGAAAATTCAACATGAATAGGAAATTTCAGCAATAGATGATGATCTTCATTAGCCTTTGGAAGGGCCTCTTTTTGGTTGGCACTGCTTGGAGATTTTTGATTCGGATAAAAAGATGGATCTACTAAAGCACTCAGGTGAGGAAATAAAGGAGGTCGTCTTGGTGATCAAGGAAAAAATGGAAGAAATTAATCTAATGATGAGTATATTTCTCCAAGAGGAAGGTATATAAGAGAAAGGGGAGTGTATTAACAAGAAATACCGTTTATTGGTTAATGGCTTCAACCTGTGTAAAATTAGCAAAGAAGAGTACCTACAAGCCTGGGAGTACCGGACAATTTGTTATGAAGCACTCCTTAATGATGATCCAGACAGCTAGGTAAATTATTTTCCTTAGAAACTGTTTAGGGAATTTGATCCCAATCAGTTAAATCTAGCGTTTAACAAGTCAATAGTCTCTTTTGATGTTTGATATGTCGAACTAGGAGGTTTATCACATTCCCCTTTAAAAGTTTAGGATAATAAAAAATTAAATTTGGATGGATGGACATTCCCAGATAACTCATGAAGAGACTCTGCATCTAGGCTATCACCATGGTAAGACCATGACACATGGGTCCATCTCTACTTTCCGGGATGTCCCATTCTCCCTTATGTACATACATTCTACCCTTAAATTATGTGAAAGATATCCAACAATAACAGTAATCCACCTGGGCTTGATAAGGCACAAGGAAGTCCATATCAGAAATGACATCGAAGTTGGACATCTTGAGGATAATGAAAATCTAAAGAAAATGGTACCCACCTATTTCTAATGGTCAATCCTTGCACTGGTATATTCCCTCTACTCGAACTCATTACAGTGTGTCGAGAGTCATAACACTACTCGGGTACTCTATCACTAGGCCCATACATCCCAAAGTTGTAGTTGATAAAAAAGAATTTGATGATCATGTATCATAAAATGAACATACAAAAGTGGTGTCTACTAGAATAGTACCTCTAACTATAGATGTAAAGGTAATCTAATCCTTTGGTTTAGGATATTCAAAATAGATATATCGTAAATCATGGCCCTAAGATACTTCTGGAGAAGCTTGAGTATGTCCACTCAACTGTCACTAAAACACTGAGGCATGAATTCCTTGGCCAAGACCACCTGCTTGGCCAAAAAACCCCGTAGAAGACAAACTTCTTGCTTAATGAGGAGTCACTGATCCTACACATCAAGGTGTTACATGTATAGAACCCCTCTCACTTGGAAATGGTGGAGAAGATCAGAAAAAACACTGGCTGTGAGTCAACCAACCACAATACCAGCACTCAATCAAGTTCGTTGTACACTGAGTCTTTTTATGTCCTATCCCACCAAACTAGGGGCACACCATCTAGTTTTCAGTGTGTTCCATATGGCTGGTGAATCAATTATATGTAACCTCAAAATGTTTCTTCCTACCGCTGGAAAAAACACTACTCTTCCTGGAAGCTAATCATCCATGTTTCACGTCACTTGATTCCCCCAAATTCCCCTCAATTATGACTTCCTAGTTCACAATAAATGAAATGGTGGTCAGATGGAAGATGTTTACCTATGATTGAATGGAATATGAAAGACCATCCTTGAATCACCTCACAAATGTCAACTAATCTCCAGACATGATCGGTGTGAAACACTGTATTTCAGTGAATCAAGCTAAGTATTCTATCATTGACATGTCACCTTGCCTAAAGTGCATATATTTCCTAGAATTATTTATTCGCAATATAGGTAGAAAGATTTAATCAATGAAGGATGTCTTGAAGTCTACCCATTCTATACCCTGATGTTGACCTACCTATGTTTGAACATCCCACCAACACTTGGAGGAGTATCATAGCATGGAGGTCCCATGATTAACCCTTTGCTCAAGTGGAATCTCAATATGTGCAAATAATTACATCACATACTTTAGATATGATTTAGTATCTTGACGTCTTCCATAAACCATGAATGTGGGAGGATTCTATTTTTAAAACTCATGGGTTATCTCTTCCATGGTAGGGGAAGGATGAGGTGAACATTAAATATGCTGTATAAACCGAGGGAAGCAATCATTGAATTGAGTGTTGATGCCTAGTGGATGATCGACAGTAGGTGAGTCAAGTGGCACCATAGGTGGTATCATGACCAACTCCAGGCCCACCACCTTAGGAGTATGCTCATCTTCACTCTCTTGGAATACAACACGAGTTCATCATGATGGAATAACTTTATAATTTCCTAGAGAACGAAGTTAATAAGGATAATAATAGATCAGAAGAAGTGGTAAAGAGTGTACATGTATAAATAATTCCTATAAAAACATAACAACCCCACTATTTCTCTAGAAGAACGGTCTAAGAGATGAGAAAAATGGTCGTATAAGGATCATAGGAGGCATGACCTACTTCCCAACACTAGGTCTGGTTAGGGTCTAGGTCTCACATTTCGCATATAAGGTGACCATTTAATTCTAAAAATTAACCATTTTAGTTATTTATGCATTGAATTCCATTTAAATGGTTGAATTATACAGATTAACACTTTCTATTTATAAGGGTCCATACCCCTTTTAAATTGAAATTTGGCATCAACTTACCCCTAACCAAGAAACATTCCTACCCATGTGAACAATAATCCATGGCTCAACATTCCATAACCGACATCTTTAGGTGTATTCTTTAACCTATGCAGGAAAACACTATTTGGGTAAACTAGACACTATAAGTTTTAGTTATGTTTTTTATTCCTACAAGGAAACGTTGGATCATTTCTATATATCTAACAATCAAAACAAAATAATTTATAACACACAAGGAACATATAATAATCACATCGAATACATTAAATGTATATGGAATGTAAATATGGCATGGCATAATGCATGAAATTTAAATCCAAAGGTGCCTGGTATGACTCATGATTCAATTTTCCCTAATATATTCTAGATAATAAAATAGGTTTCCCATCAAGATAAAAATACTAATAAGTAAGTGCATCACCATATAACGAAGTCTATGAAACTATACCAATGTATACAATAACATCATTTACCCATCCTCCGATATTTTAGTTTCCCAAGTACATGTATTAGTCAATCCCAAGAAAATACTCATTACCAAATCCCAATATCCTAGTATCCAATCTAAACCCATAAAGTACAAAAAAGGAAAAGAATACGAATATCACTTTGTAGCATCCCACTCCTAATGCTACATAGCGGTGCCATGAGATGGTGTCCAGAAGACCTCAAGAGTGCCTTCCCAAATTCTAGACACAACCGAAAAGTGGTGAGGTCCTAGGATGTGTCTATGGGGATCTTCTTCCCTCATGGATTGGACAGAGAAAAATAAAAATAAAATATATATAAGAAACACAGAAGATGATTCTATATTAATAGACTAGTGGGACACCAGAGTAGAAGCAGTAACAACAAACATATTACATCAGAACAGTTACAATATAACATAAAAAAATAATAAACAATAAGAAGAATCTGAATAATAATAGATACAATGTGAGGATGATCTTATGTCATATATCCATATGAACCAGTTAATTGGGGAAATGGGATACATGCATATACCAAATGCTAAAAAAATATTCAGAAAGGAAAAAAATAGCTACATCTAGAATCTTGAAAACAAGATTGATTATTTCCCCCATACTCCATCGTTTTTATATAAATAATATAGTATAAGTTGGTCGTGTATCTTTTTCCCTACCTACAATCATGATTTTTATTTGGGTAACAATGGCTGCCCGAGTAGGGTTTGAGTTAAAATCCCAGTGGGGCACCACCGAATTTTTCTATAAAAAACCAGTAAATGCATTAAAAAATGAATAGTGTGCTATAGTTAAATAATTAAAAATAGAAATCAATAAATAAGTAGATTGTGTTGGGTTACACTTTGGCACCCATCCAATTTATCTACTTCAACATAAGGCAGTGAGTCTAAACCAAGGGAACATACAATGGTTAAGTGAGTGGGATGATATGAGAGAAGGTGGATTGTCCCCAAGATTATGATTAGTCTTGGAGGAAACATACCAACATGTCTAAAACTAAAGAACTATTTCACATTTGAAAATAGTAATTTAATTTTTAATTTCAATTTAATTCCCATTATAAAATATTTAGAGTCACCCTGACCCAGTCCATTCCAATTCTAAGAGCATTCCATGTATCACTCTAGGGGATTATTATAATTTCAATACCAATGGAGTCCATGCAATGTGTTCCACATGTTAAATCCAATGTTTCGCTCAAGGTATGGTGTATGAAAAAATGAAATCACATCTGAGTTCATCCCAAGAATCCCACATAGTTGTTTGAGTCTCTCTCATGGCATGATAAAACCATCTTTCCATCGATCTCATCCATGGGGTCTACCCTATGGAACTAGTATCACTTGTCTAGAGTTAAAATAGAAATAACACTCATAGAGACCATCCTAGGAGTAGAAAGTTTCTTCCCCAGTATGTTTATATAGCATTAAAAAGTTCTAACTAATGCATGGAGAGTCCATCAAAGGGTTCCTTTAAGGACCGCAAAACACCCTGAGAGTGGAGATGTAAATTAGGGTGTCAACTTTTTATTTTAAAATAACATATTTTATTGCCACATTTTTAGGAACCCGTTAAACCTGGCTGATGGTAATGTGAAAAAATTAAAATATTAACACATATAAAGTCAACAAAATAATTTTTACCCATTTTACCACTAAGGGAAATTCCAAGGAGAATACACCGTCATACATTCAGTCATACCTAAATCCACTGATATTTACTAGATGTGGAATGTAGATGTTTTGATAGAGTTACTCTATTCCAGGGGCACTACATTTACATGGTTTTAGGGATAGCACATTGCATCCCTCAAATCACTTATCTTGACTCCCCCATGATCACTAATTTGAGAGATGTATAACATAGTTTATTGACTTGAAGTTCACTTCAATATATTGTAATTAAATACTTTGTACCTATCTTATCACGCGACTCCGCTTGCACTATTGAACCAAGATGATGCTCTATGAAAGACTTTTTCACAAAAAAATGATGTTTCATATTTCTTTTTTTTATATATCCATTGCGAATCTCACTCATTCATGATGAACCCACACCTTTGTGGAACAGACTACCTTCACCAAGAACCTGTGCCTTCAAAAAACAACCTTCCTTCAGGAAGCTCAATATGTTTATGTGGAATACCCCATAATCATGAAGCACTCATTAATAAAAAGTGTTCGCATCAGTCAATACTAAATCATGGTAAAATGTTAAATTTCTTAATTGATTGTACAAAATAATTAGTTAATATAAAAAATCATAGGGGAATTTTCCCAACTAAGGATAAAGGGACAATATTCCTCAAAGGCTGATAACTGCAATTTTGGTGGCATATGTCAAGGGGATTAACCTGAGGTGTTGATACCCCACAAGATTAGTTCTCAATTGGAAAAAAAATATCAATTTATTATAATTTTTGAAATTGGAGGTGATGCCTGGAAGGTCACGTTCCTGGAACAATGATGCATATTATAAAGTTATATGAAATGATGGGAAAGAATAAATAACAACTACCTTATCCTCATAGAGACTCCCTCATCCGGTGTCAACCATTGATCCGATCTAGAATAGATGAAATCATAGAAACCATCAAATTCCATGAAAATATGGAAAATGATCATGCAATATGATAAAAGAAAATATTATGGAATCAACTTTAAATAGAAAGGATATGATTATAGATCTTACATATAAATTCCCAAAAGATCTAATGTTGAGTAAAACAGAGTCCATATAGAAAAGGTAGCTTGATCCCTCGAGTTAGGGGGAGTTCTCTTACGATAGGAAGGATAGTGTTCAACTATTGGAGAAAAAAGGTGACGAAGGGAAAGGTTTTAAAAGAATTAAAGTGGAAATATTGTATATTTACCATCAAATATTGGGTATCATGGTTTAGAAGCATAATTTACGAGACCAAGAACCAACCATACACCCATATACTACTTCAAGGGGAACCCCACATAGTTATGGTGCATGGTTTCCCTAACCATGCACCAACCATGAAAAAATCCTCAATAAAATACTACCGATATCTATCATGATTGTGAGCCGAAGGTCACTAGGTTAAAGAAAAACCAAACTATCCCCAAGACTCCTCTATCGAACCCGGAACAATTATTAGAGATTGTGCGGGATGGGATGCACAGTATCTACTAACCATATGACGTAGTTTATTTCCCAAATTCCTCAGGTTCCATGATCAGAACAAGGCTAATACACACTTTTGACCCTGAAGAATTTATTGGGTATCATTATAAAGGCCGTTTAAAATAATTTATGATGAAATTAAATGGTCAAATAATTTGAAAAAAATGAGTTGTTAAATAGTTTATGAGATAAAGTGCTTGTTATAAATTATTATACCATGCTAGCCATGCTATATTAACATTTAAATTTCAACTACCTTGATCTTATTTGTTTGTTAAAGTTGTTAGATTATTTTTAGTTGTTTAATACAGTTTATACATGTTATTTTTAAGAGTTATGATGAATTAGATTTTTTTCTTGAGTAAAGTACCAATTAGGAGAGGGACTTTGGGTCAGACTACCCACTATCCAAGAGTCTCATGCCTTGTTTAAGGAAGGTGGGGGTTGGTTATCTATCACTCTATGATTAATCTTTTTGATATTATCTATATAATATTATTCTATGAATTTATATTAATAGATTATATACATTATTAATGATATAAATTTATATATGTATTAATATGTTAGACTCTAATTTTGGGGGTATAACACAAACTTTTCGGAGGTAAATATAGTTATGAATTCTTATGGAGTGAATATATTTATTTTTTAGATGGAATAAATTTTTAGAAAATAATCCATTTGATGAATTAATAAATAAATATTACAATATATGATATGTTAGTAAGATTAGATCCACTTTGAAATAATATGTTGTATATTCATTCAAAAGTGGTAGTTGGTAAGGCCTCAATCATTCCGTATGGGTGACCCTAATCATTAGGTTCCCATAGGTTATCTTTTTTGAGGAATTTAAGTAAAAAAGGAGAACCTAAATATTAGGTTCGTTGTTCTTGATGTTATACTTGGGTTACACTTAGCTGAGAATCACAAACTATTTGGATAACATATGAAAATTGTAGAGTTAATCCATATGATTAATCTGGATAAAGAATTTTGCACCTAGTTATCTAAGAATCATATATGATATGATGGAAAATTGTTTTCCAATAGATATAATCATGTATTATTTATCTGATACTTGATGAAAGTCATGATGAAGTACAGATCATGTCCCACTAAATAGATTTGATATATTGGTTCATCATTTTTAGTGACAGTAATTTTACAAATGGCTCTATTAAATGATTATAAAACATGATATCCATATAATAAACTTCTATTATTATTACTAGAATCAAAATCAATATGATTAACATTAATATCATTTTTGGATAAGGAATATTTAATGATATTAATTTCTTCCCCTGACAATATAACTTTAGTTTATTTCTTATGAAATAGGTAAAATTGATTGCATAGGAGGAACCCCTCCATAAAAAATTAACTGGTGAATCTGTAAAAAATTTTGTGTAATATGGAAATGATAATAATATAATTGATTAATTTAAAGTATTTAATACCATTATTGTCTCTAGGAATCCAATTTATAAAATAAACATGAGACAATGGAAGCTTATAAGGTTATAAACTGCTTAAAAATGCTCTATCAACAAAAAGTTTGGTAGGAAATGTATAAGGTATTAAAGGATATCATTAAGTGTAAAATAGAATAAGGAACCTATGTATTAGATTATGTGCTTATATGATCAGGTATTTCAATGACTTGAAAACCCTATGTTCAGCTCATTGAATTTATCTGTCCAAATATTTATTCTCTAATCACTGATAGAAATATTTAATCATCAACTATTTATTATAACATGATGGAGTTAAATAATATTTTACCAAATATCCATAATATGATGACTGTAAATGATAAGGAAATGGTATTTTTAGGCTCAAGTTACATCATGATAGTACAGAAGGATAAGGGAAATGGGTTTTTCCAAAGTGAGAAGGATAATGTCTATGATGATTTTATAGCACTGACTAAACCAATGAATAAAAAGGAGGGGTGGTGTTTTCATTATGGAAAACATATAAATTATAAGAGTAAATTTCTAGAATAATTGAATAACTCTATGAAACCCCATGTATATTATGGTTTATTTATTAATTTAATATAATTAAATTCTTTTATTCTGAAAGATATATTATATCAACTATATGTTTTACAAATATTGTAAATACACAAGAGTTAAGAAGAAATTGAGAATTGATGATGGGAGTTTAAAGTTATTATTTCAATTAATTGATAAATAAGTTACCATATTGAGCAATTGGATGTAAGTTAAATTTCAAATTTTTATTTTTTTTAAATAATGTGTATTAATTATAGCATTTTTCACTAGAGAAGAGAATGAAGCTGTCATTGTTTTAGTCAATGAGATGAATTTTTTGACACAGATGGTTTATTATTCATCTAAATTATATAAAATAATTATAACGGAGACATGAAATAAAAGATTTTATCAATGGTAAATTTTTTATTCAATAATGCGAGGGAATATAATTCCACCACTAACAGTGGAATGTTTGGCAATGTTTTCTTTTTAGAAAAATTTCCAAAAAAAAAACTAGAACACCATATATGATATATATAAATGTTGATTTTCTAAATATGTATACTAAAAATATATATTATTTATTGGCTAAAAATATTTTTTATTTATTATAATGATATTATGAAGATAATATATTGTCTAAGAGGGTAGTGGGAGTGTGTTTGAACTTAAATATATTCAAAGTAAATAAATAAAAGATTATACTGTTCAAATAGTTTAGCTAATTTCACTAGATATTCTCAAGGTTTCAGATATGATTGAAAATAGATAATGTAAAACTATATTTGTTTCCATAAAATAATTAATTCAACATCATATCATTATCGATTTTCAGAAATGTTACTAAAAATAAATTGTAAATGTTTCACGAGTCACCAAAAAATTTCAAGGAATATGTTTTAGAGAAAGGGATTCAAGGATGATGATGGTGATATTAAAATATATTAAAGTATAAAATAGAATTTATTTACATCATAATATTGTATTTTATGGAGTTAATAGTTTTAATATGATCATGGATTTGAACATTATGGATATGATTCCAGAGTCCCACTATTTTTTAAACTAGATTACATCATGGACAATACTTACTAAGAAGTTTATCTTGAGATTTTTATCAGATAGTCATATAACGATGTGGTAGGAATTACAATTAGATGTAATGGGTTAACAAAATCCAATAAATTACCATCATTATAAGTCCAATATAGAATTATATGAAATATGATATACTAGGTTGGTGAATTTTTATGGTTTTTTGAATATTTTTAAAACATTTTAAAGATAAAACATGTATTATATAAAATTAATTATCTATATTTTCATTACGTTATGTGGGATACATATATTTATATACTTATATAAATTTTATGAAGTTTAATAATAATTTACCTATCAATTTAAGACTTTTAGTAATCTCAAACTAATGTCTATCCTAGAGTATTGAAGGTTTTAATGAAACATTATTGTTATCATGAGTTTGATTCTTGGATAAGGATACAAAATTTTCCCATGAGGGAGAAAAGTATATTTTTCATGAAATTTACCATGAAGTATAGAAGATTGAGTATTATACACTACGTATTTGGTATAATATAGATGAATTATTAATATTTGGAGTCGTCACGCCAGATTTTAGAGAAATTCCTTGGCTGAGATTCTTTATACACTGAAATCATTTTTTTTAAAATCCATAAGACATTGTTAACCATGGTATTGTGGGATATGTTTTTGATTATATCATTTATTTAACTTCCCATCCTAGTTTCCACACTATATTTCTCCAAGACGATCTGTAACATGACCTCAAGCGCACTTCCTAGTACGCCAAAGGCTACCGACTTGCAGCAAGGGTCTTATTTCGATCATGGGGAGACTATACCCTCATTATCAGAGTAATACCATAGAAAAAATCATAAATAATAAACAAATAATATAACCATAAACAGAACAATATGATTATCACATGATGACCATAACATGAAACACAATATCCAAAACATAACAGAAGCTATTTCATTCTAATATGTGTTAAGTTTCAATATGAAAAACCCAAAAAAATAAAGACAATAACTACTCAAAATAAGGTATCAAATCCAAGTATATTCCCCTTATCCATGATCCATCCCATGAAAGGAATTTAACACATGACCCTCTCATATAACCACTACATTAACTGTTAAATCTATTCAGGTAACGATCAGGCAGCCTGAGTAGTGTTTGAGAACTACTCAGCAGGCCACCACTAACAACATCTAGAAAGATATCCAGTCGAAATAGTGTATATAGTTGTATAAAGAAATAAACAAAAAAATAATTTAAATAGTTTAAATTTATTCAATTACTCTTTATTTGATAACATAAACACTAGGATATTGAGGACACCCATACCTCAATACCATCTTAGGCTAGTTCCAGATTCTAAACTATCCCTATGGTATGTCATATATCTGAATTTCAATGCTACCATTTATCATCTCAATTCATATATGAAATCCATTGAAACCATTAATCATTTCAATAAAAAAATAATACCATTTTTACCATTAATTATTTCAATTTATATAAATTCCATTTTAATCATTCATCATTTCATTACGCATATGAATGGAATTATTACCATTCATTTTTCAATTCACATTAAAATTCCATTGTTACCATCATCATATCAATTCACATATGAATTCCATTATTACCATTCATCATTTCATTTGACATATTAATTCCCTTATTACCATTAATCATTTAAATTCTTATATGAGTGCCACTATTTCCATTCATCATTTAAATTCACATACAAATTTCATTGTCACTGTTCACAATTTCAATTCACATATTAATGCCATTATTACCGTTCATCATTTCAATTCACATAAAAATTCCATTGTTAGCATTCATCATTTTATTCTAGATATGATTTCCATTATTGCCATTCATTATTTGAAAACACATATGAATGTCATTATTACCATTCATCATTTCAATTCCCATATGAATACCACCATTACCATTAGTATTAACATTATTCGATTAATTAATTCGAAAAATAATTATTCACATAAATTCCATTAATTAATTCAACAATTATTAAATCCAATTTAAAAATCTCAATATCCCACTAATTAATTCAACATTAATTTATTCAAATTAAATGAATTGCATAATCATAAAAATATCCACTAATTAATTCAACAATTAATTAATTCAATTCAACAATACCAATATGCTGATAATTAATTGTACAATTAATTATTTGAAATCAATAAATTTTAGAATCCCCATGATATCCATTAATTAGCTAAACACTTTTTTGTCCCAATTCAATCAATTTCGTAATTACCATGATCTCCCTTAAATAAATAAAAAATTAAATAACCCAATTCAGTATCTGATATTTCAGAATCCCTTAATTAATTAATTTAACGAATTAAATAATTTTATTTAATAAACCAAATTTCTAGTAATCCAAAATAAATAATATAATTACATACATGTAATTTAAATAAATACTTTAGTATTTCGATAATAGAACACCTACTTTGGAAACACTAATGAATGCTTGCCAACAGATATCCCAAATTGAGGTGGAATAACACTAAACATGTCGAGGAATGATATCTTAATTCAATTAATATATCTAATATTTAAAAGGATTATATATAATAAAACCTTGAACTATGTACAATATTAAAATAGTAAATCATCCTTTAAAGGATGGGAGATGAACAAGAAAGAGGCAAGAAACTAATTAGGATGAGATTCACTAACCAAGAGGTGATAAGATCTTCAATTTGGGCATCAAATCATGAATAATAGAGGCCATAGCCTTAAGAAATAATCCCAAAGCCTCCAAAAAAATTAGAGGAATCCAATATTTCTATTTTAGGGTAAATTTTGGGTTAAATGGGGATTTTAAGAAATTTTAGTCATACTTTTATATTAATTAAAACTGTCTGCATGGTTTTTTAAACTGTGTAGCTTTACCATGAACCTCTTCTGGGGGTGGGGGTGCATGATTTCTCTTAAAATGGAAAAAAACTTACAAAAATGTGCACCAACTATTGAAATATCTCATTTTTAGGGGTTGCATCATTTTCTGGGCTATGGCACATTGTGTTGGGAAACCATGGCCCAATCGTGCAATTTCCCTAGTCCTTCGAAAATTCCCAATTTCTATCCAAAATCACCTTATGATACAAACTGAACCAAAAAGTACTGAAAACTAGGAAAAAGAGTATCTATAACCATTCCCAAGTCATCTCCAGAAATGGTTGGGATCTTATAATACCCCCACCCTATAACAACTCATTCTTGAGTTATTCACCAATGAAACTCAAATATTTTGAGTGAAAGAGATCAGTCTAATGAGCCATCATATCTTCTTTCATTCCCATGTTACCTCATGAACCCATCCATGTTGTCCCAATACAAGAACTATTAGCATGATATTTCCTTGCAAAACATTCTCACTATGATCCAAAAAAATGTATTTGATTCTCCTTAAAGGATGCATCTATATGAATACCAACATCATCAACATAAATCAAAATAGAAACCATGGGGTGATAATGAAAAAGTTTTTGAAACAAGAATAATTTTTTGCATAGAAGTGTATATATATGGATGATCCAATAGATATTCCACTAACCCAATTCTCTCCAGAACCTCCAACGGTCCAACAATCCTTGGTGCTAGCTTAACCTATTTCTGCATCCTATGGTGAACTAATTTTGGAATAACCCAATGGAATCCATGGTCATCCTATGTAATATCTAGGTGAATTTGACTTCTATCAGCAGACAAATTAATTCTTATGATAACAATAGAAATATGTTTCTGAATAATCTATACCTTCTCTAATGTCTCCTACACAAGACTGAGTCCCAAAAAATTTGACTCACGTACTACCATACAATACAGAGGTGATCTACTGGGCCAACCATAAAGAGGCTTGTATGGTTCAATCTGAATACTTTCCTAATAACTATTGGAATTGGTGAACTCCACCCAATATAGGTGCTTCTCCCAGGATTTACTAAAAACTAAGTGACATTATCATAGAATATCCACAAGAACCTATATTTTATGCTCTGACTGCCCATATATCTATGGATGGAATGTCGTACATAGTAAAAACTATATAACACGTGCCTTATATAATCCCTTCTATTAGCGTTAATAAAATATTGAGTCACAATATGAAACTATAGTTCATGGAACCATGTGTGGATGGAATTTCTCTAGGACATACAAGTCCCCCAACTCCTAAATTGATAAATTCTCTCAAACAGGTACAAAATTTTATAACTTTTTCAAATAGTGTAAAAACACATAAAAAAATAATTATTCTAAGGTTTCCTTTGTAGACCCACCCCAATATCCATAGTACTGTCACCTAACTTTCATTCCAAAATAAGAAACATCTATAGTAAAACACCTGGTCATTAATTCTTATCCTTCACCTATTGGCAGGTGTAGCATTGTTTCATGAACCCTAATATGTCTCTATTCATTCCAGAGAAAAAAACAATCATCATAGGTCACAGTACATTTTAGTTAAATCTGGATGTGAGGTCCACTTTGAGGAATGAAATTTTAATATCATCTTCTCTGGCATACTCATAGGCTCAACAACATGATTCCTAACATAGATGATCTCATCCTCATATATCTTCCATTCTGAAGGTGTCTCCCCACCTTCAAGGCCTTCTATCAAGGTCAAAAATTCCAAATACTAATTATTTCTATCTAATATTCATCTGAAACGAGTAGACACCCCTGAAACTGATATAAGAGTCATCTACACAAGACCCTCCTAAACCACAAGATGCGTCTCAACCAGTAAATTCATCATCTTCTACTCAACACTGGACTCTTAAAACACTTGAGATTGAGTATTCATACTCAAAGAAACAACAAAACTATTTCCCCTCCTGAGCATATATGATAGCTCAAAATTGAATTTATGTATATTCTCAACCCATATTAGTTTCTATAGATTCAAGTAACACTGTTAGAATATACACTTTATGTTCTTATGATCTGAGTAAACTGTAAACATCTATCACAATATATAATGTAGCCAACACTTTGAATCATAAACCCCTACATTTGAGCTGAGGTTTTTCATAGTGTGATTCCATTTGTGTGGAATCTACTACAAATACCCATACACCACAACTTGATCACCCTAAAACAACATTGCTCCTTGTACGATCCTAGAAGCATCACAAAACACTGTATACTCTTCACCTAGCTTGGGTAGGACCATTATTGGTGCCGATGTGAATCATTTATTCAACTCCTAGAAGGAATTATCACATGATACCTAATATTGAAAGTTTACACCCATCTTAGTCTTTCCCAAATGTGGTACTGTCAGATGGGAAAATTCATGGATGAATCTCCGATAATATCTTGCTAACCCTTGAAAACTACAGATATATAGAAAATTCTTTGGTAGTTACCAAGAGAAAACTACCTATAATATCTATGGTACCACTGGCACACATTCCTCTAAGATGATTTTACCCACGAACTGTACCAGATCAATCCAAAACTGACAGTTAGATAGCTTGGAATATATCTATTACTCTCTCTATGTACTCAAGATGAATTCAAGATTTTGGACATGATATTCAATAGTATTTATGTACACCAAGACTTCATCCAGAAACCCAACCACAAACTAATCCATGCACGAATGGAGGATTATGTTCATCAATGTCATAAACTCTACTGGTGCGTTCTTCAACCCAAACGACATTATGATTAACTTGTATAGGCCATACCTATTTCTGAAATTAGTCCTCAATATATCAAATGTCCAAACTCCCAAATTATGATACCCTAATCTGAAGTCAATCTCAGAGAAAACATAATATTCGACCAATTGGTCAAATAGATCTTCTATATAAGAAAGAGGATACCTGTTCTTCACAATCATCTGGTTCAACTAACATTAATAAACATAAAATTATAATATCCTATTATCATTCATTGAAAATAACACTGGAGAACCCCAAGGTGATGTTATTAGATAGATAACTCCATTATCCATTAAATCATTGAGCTATGTCTTTAACTCTTGAAGGTTTTTTGGGGCCATTCTGTATGGTGGAATAGAAACTAGCTCATCTCCCGAGATGAGCACAATATTAAATTAAACACATCACTATGGTGTGATCCCTAATAATTATTTTGGAAACACATCCTTAAACCTATCCACTATAGTTGTAACTACATAATGATTTACACATTCTTCGTCCAATATCAAACAAGTAAATAGGGTCTGATATATCCCAGTTGCTGAGTAATTGGACCTTCTCATCCTGCCTAGACACACTACTCTCCACAGTGGAAATATTTTTCACCCTTAAGAGATGTGAATTTAACTCTCCTCCTTTAGAGTATCCTTCTTATGTTTCTCCAAGAAATTAATCCAAATTTATTTCCATACCAAACTATCAGCTTTTCAAGTCCAATACTAAATGCGCCACATGAAATTCTATGATTCGTGTAACATATAAGCTTCCAAATTAACCTTATTCTTAGTAGGAGTCTCCTAATGATCAATTATATTCAAGATGAATCAATGCATAACTTTGATACCATAGGTCCACCCTGTCTGTTAATAGTCAGAGAGTGCTATAACTGAAACTCCCATATAAGGCTAGACAAACTCTTCACCACCCACTCTAGGTAACATTCTATAAAATGATTGATGTAAGAATTGTTTTCAAAGATTTTATCGCTTTCTTTCCCACTCACCATTATTGGTGACTCAGGTTCTACTATCGGTGGAGAATCACTAGCCATAACCTTTGGTAATAATTTCAACAAGCGTCATCATGGAGCCATACCTGTAAAATTCCAAACACACATTTGAGGACACGTAACCCAACATTATCAATTTCAATATGTGGTATTTCACAGAATCCATGACAGGTAATTCCCTCGAAACCCACCTCATAGTTAGAAGTGAGGCATTATCTCAACCCTTAACCATACTACATATAGGTTATGGTTGACAAGATTAAATACATTCTCAAGTCATGTTTCCCATTATAAAACCAATTATTCACATTTTCATCATTTTTCCACTTTTAATTTCATATCATGAACCATTTTCAGTTAAATTCACATATGAAATGAAAATAATTTCATGTTCATCAACTTACAGAAAACCAAATTTCCCATGCATGCCTAAAAAAATGTAGGTCACAAAAAATCCCGAGTGCCCAAAAATAATCATGTAAAATCAACTCTCATTTCATTCTAGTACATGAGTCAAATATCCAAAAATCCCTTGAGAAATAATCACATCACACATCATGTGGGTCACTAGATTTGAAATAACATCCAACTATAACAAATAATTCCAATAACAACAATGCCAACCTGGGTACTTGGGTTCTCCCCAATACATGGGGTAGCTACTCCCATACACAATATCATAAACAATGCTCAACACTAACTAGTTTAATATATACGTTTCCCAAAGAGTAACGTAAAAAAAATTAAACTGAGATTTCCTACAACTTTGTAACGTCCCAACCTAAATTCCACACACTGGGTCCTAGATCCGATCGGTTACATGACCTCAATCACACCTCCCTATATACCAGGGGCTACCATCTAGTAGCTCTGCTCTGATATTAGTCATGGGGATACTATGCTCTCTTTACTTGAGAGATACCATTGTAGAAATAAAAAAAAATAAAAACATAATTTAACCACAACCAGAACAATACCAGTATCACATGATGAAAAAATATGAAATACATTATCCAAAACTAAATAGTAGATATGTCATGCCATTATGTGTCAATTATTAAAAAAACCCAATAATTAACAAAGGCACTAACTAATTCCATGTGGGTCCAGAATCCAAGTTCGATTCCCCTCATCCATCTTCCATCCCAACTCATCCATTTAACATAGAAACCTTGCCCTTAACCTGTTATGAAATAGTGAAATCTATCTGGTTACCAATATGACAACTCTAGTAGGGTGTTAGTACAACTCATTAGGCCACTACCAAAAATATCTAAAACGATATCCAATCAAAAAGTGTATTCTATTGTATAAAGAATAAAAAAAGAAATCATGTAAACAATTAACATTTATTCCATTACTCTTTAATTGACCACATAACCACCAGGTTCCCGAGGAGATCCATACCTCTAAACCTTCTTCAGCCTATAGAGAATCCTAAACATTCCCATGGTATATCATAGATATAAATTTAATTTTTTCCATTACACATCTCAATCCAAATCTGAAAGCATTATTTCCTTTTATCATTTCAATACACATATGAATTCCATTTTTATCATTCATCATTTTAATTCACATATGAATGATATTGTTACAATTCAACATTTTAACAAACATATGAATTCCATTTTTACCATTCATTATTTCAATTAACATATGAATTCCAATGTTTCTAGTCATCATTTTAATTCACATATGAACTCCATTGTTACCACTCATCATTTTAATTCATATTTGCATGATATTATTATCCATCATCATTTGAATACACATTTGAAATCTATTGTTACCGATAATCATTTCAATTCTAATATGAATGATGTTGTTACCATTCATAATTTCAATTCACACAAGAATTTTTTTTTACCATTCATCATTTAAATTCATATATTAATTCCATTGTTACCATTCATAATTTCAATACACATATGAATTCCATTGATACCATTCTTGATTTTAATACACAAATAAATTCTAATATTACAATTATTCATTTCAATTCACATATGATTTTCATTATTACGATTCATATTCAAATAATTCCACTAGTTAATTAAATATTTAATTAACCATGTTAGTTATATTAATTAATACTTCAAATAACTAATCCAATTAAAGAGTTTTAGTATCCCCATAAATAATTCAAAAATTAATTATTCAAATTCAATAAATTTCATAATCCCTATTAAATACATTAATTAATTAATTAATTAATTATCCCAATACAATCAATTTTATAATAACCATGATATCCATTAAATAATTAAACTACTAATTAATTCAACTCAATAATCCCAATATCCCCATTATTAATTCATAAATTAATTATTCCAATCTAATCAATCTCACAATCACCAAGATATCCATTAATTAATTCAATAATTAATTAACTCAATTCAACAATCACAATACCTCCATTATTATTCAAAAATTAATTATCCAAATTTAATCAATTACAAAATCACCCTGACATCCATTGATTAATTCAACAATTAATTAACCTAATCCAATATCCTAAATTTCACAATCCATTTATTCCAAATTAATTAATTCAATCTATGAAACCGAATTACTTTTTATTTTGTATTAATTCTAAAATTATATGTGCCCAATAGAACCCAAGTCTTTTGGATTTGAATAATAGTCCACATACCTCAGAAATGGAGATGAACGCTCGCCAATTAATATCCCAATTTGAAAAAAATGATAACATCCCTTCAAGGATGGGAGAAGAATGCGAATGTGATGGTAAATCATTCAGTATGAGATTCAATTACTTGTACGAGTATAGATCTTTGATATAGTCTTTGAATCACTAAGAATGGAGTTCGTAGCCTTAGGAAATATTTTCTGGAGCCTCAAAAAATGAGGGGAATCCAATATGTCAGTGTTTGGGTCGATTTTGGGTTAAAATAGTGGTTTTGAGAAATTTATTTCTAAAATTTAGATTAATTAAAACCACAGAAATAGTATTCTTGGAATGATAGCATGATTTTTAAAACTATTTACCTTAACCCTGCGCCTATTGGGGGGGTTCTACTAAAAGGATTCGCGACTTAATAACCTGTACGCCAACTGTGAAACCCCTCTCTGTCTATGGTTTCACAGTTTCCTTGTCCAGGGTGTACGGTTTGGGAAAACCATTCTCTAAATGTTCACTTTCCCTCTTTATTCCAAAATTTTGAATTTTCATCCATACACATCCCACAGTACATCCCAAACCAAAAGTACTGAAAATAGGAAAATGAGTACCTATAAACATGGTTTCTACATCTCTAAAACTGGTCTAGATCATACAATTAGTAAGAGATCAACTAATATTAGATATTTATTATCTTATAACTTGTTTTAAATTTGTGACAATGATTGAGATAGACTAAGGAAATGTCTTTCTATATATAGAAGGTACATATGATGTAATTTTATACTTAGACGAGGGGCATGTAATATACTCATATGTTAGATGAACTATAGGTGATATATTCCATTACCTAGTTAGTTTATACATGAAGATTCGAGAATGATTAAGGAGGATCTATGGGATTGAGATATATCATGTTCTATGGACACACAATGTCTTGTAAAAGAAAATGTATCAAAATACACAATAAGAATGTGATATTGGTAGTGTACAAAGGTTTAAGAATGCTTGTGTTTGATGGATATCATACCAGATACCTTTATATCTTTAGTAGCATGGATGCTTTACTAAAGGACATTAATTTATTTCATTTATAGATATAACGATTCATATTAATTTTTAATTATACAGAGGCCCATGGGGTTACACTTTTTGATTGACCAAATGGGGATTGGGTATATATCAAAGAGATTATGTTTTAGAGTTTTATTAAAATGATTTTTGGATGGGGGTTTTCTCAAGGATTTTTATATAATGTACTACTAGGTAATGTTAATGATAACTTTCCATAATTTTTTGAAAGATATCCTAATGGTTTTTGGACATGATTTCAGACATTGTTTCATAATATATGATATAAGGAGAAATTACATGAATAGATCTTTTATGGATTAGTGTAAGTGGTTGATTGATATTAATATTTCATAAAACCATGTACAAAAATATAATGTAAAATATTCTCATATGGTATGAAATGAACATATAAGAATGATTTTACTCAAGTATAAAGAATATATCATATCCTATGTTATAGACATATCATATAATCATCCATGAATAGTCAATTATATGATATGTGATATCATATATTGGATGTATAGTTTATCGTATCTCTATATATGGATGATTCATAATGAATAATATAGTTTGATGGATTTGGAATACACTTCCAGGAATCGTTCAGTTATTTTATTCGCCAAGGCATTTTTATTTCCTTAATTAATTGATTACATAAAATGAAATTGACAAAGGAGTTTTAATAGCTGATCATTACAAGGGATGTAATTGAAGGATTTACCCATAAATTTATAAAGAATATTGGTAAATAAAATACATTGGTTCATAGCTAGGGATGAGTCTATATATCCTATATAAAGGAGTCTTTACCTTGGTCTATTATATATGATTCTTCTTCTTGTTTCTTTCCATAACCCTCTTCCTCTTGAAGCTCTATTTCATTTTCCTTCTTATATTTATGATAATATCATATGAAAAAGTCATAAATAACCCCCCCATAACCTTTGTGAGATTCATAAAACCCATCAATTCATCTCATAGGGAATAATCTTTTGTATGTTACTTGGAAATCCTCAAAATCAATAAAAGAAGGCATCATCACATCATTCTGTTGGTGAGAGGTATACAATTTCATTTATATTTACATATGATTTTAGTTCATAAGCATGCCATTAATTTATTTCATGGGTTATTTTCACTTTTTACACTTTGATTAAATGTTAATATTTTCTACTAAACCAATAATTTTAACCATATCATATCACATGTTCTAAAAAAATTATAAATGACTGATAACATATTTATAATAATGTACAATATGTGATTAATATTTTATCTAATCTAACAACACTGAAATTAATTTATTGAAAATAAATATGATCTTGAATCCATTATAATTTATTTATATGAATATATTGAAGAGGGTAAAGTGATTTCTACATTGATTTTGTTGTCTCTCTGATAACCGGTATTAATGGTTTTTGTTTATGATTATTCTATATTAGTATCCTATAGATTTTTTATAGTTGTTTTCTTATTAACTGCCTATTTTTTAATACTATTCCACATAGCTTAATTTCATTCATGTACACTTATATATATAATGTTTTATTTTTGGGAAATTATTGTTAGTGGTCTAATAAGTTATCCACTTACACCTTGCATATACATCATGATGCATATACAGTTTCTCTTATGAAATTTTAGTTACAATTATGTATACAAGGATTGGTGAATATGTTTATTAGATTAAAAAATTATATTTATTAATCCTGGACCCAAAATGGTTGTGGAGGGATGGTGGGAAACATTGGAAAGGTGAGACTCAAACATTATATAACTTTTTTTTATTCATTGGTTTGAGTCTGTTAGTTTTGTTATGTCAATAGGTTATAGTAATATTTTATTTTTAGACTCATATTTTCTGATTTTGTGTATACACAATGATAGTTTATTTATATTTTCATATGGGTAGAATATGTACTCCATTTTTCAGAATTTAATATTTTAGTTCGATAAATATATGATATATTCATCGGCCATTCAAAATTTATGAAAAAAAAATCCAATATTGGCTTTGAATGTGACATAATAAGTGTAAATTGGTCACTATAAATTTCTTTATACAACCATCACTTGTATATATACCCTGGTGATCGGGGATTTCAATTTGGGTATGTTGGTCTGAATTGGTTTGAAAATATATTTCTATCAGAGATATACAAGTGGTATCAATTTAATGTATGGGTTTTCATGGATTTTAATTATTACGGATGGGAATCTTTTAATAATTTGGAAGTAACCTATATAAAATATGATCAATATATTAATGTTTAAAACTAAAGCTACCAAGGATTTTTGTGAGTTTATTTTCGATAATATTATAATGTGTGAATATTAGTTATGGTCTCTTGAGTACAGAATGGGAAAACCTCATTTAGAGTTATGGGCTCAGCTAAGAGGGAGTTTTTAATTTTTTCCTGAATAATCAATATAGTTGTATATTGGTTATGTTCAATTTAAATATTATTAATGTTATTGATGTTAATGAACCTATTAATTATAAAAAAAATAAAAATTTATTTTTTATTTTCTTGAATTCTAATTTAGGTGTGTTGAAATTAATTAAACACACTCACATATATATTTTTGTTTCTATTGATGATTTACATTCACTGGAAGGTGATAAATACTATTAGTGTTTAATTGTTTTATTTTTTATATATTTTTTATTTTATTTTTATTTTTAAGAAGGGACTATGTTGTTTTGGAACATTTTTTAGATGAAATAAATTTTGTAAAGGGTTAAATTTTTTATGATATTTATATGGATTAGAGTATAAATTTAAAAGAGAAATACATTTTATATAAGATATGTATTGGTAATTGAGTTGGTTTTGATGGTGTTGTAGTTATAATATATCCTATATATTTTGAGATTACATATAATCATTTGTTTAGTATTAGTGTGATAATATATATGAGTTAGGGGTATCAGTCACATGATAGTCCAAGCACATAGTTTCCCATTAATAAATATTGGGGGAAGCATGGATATTGCGTGTGAATGATGGTTACTATGTGAAAAGGTAAGCATCATATATTCTTAATCAAGTTTACCCAATGTGTTAGTTTTGGACCAAAATGATCGTACACATTATGATATGTGTTTATTTTCACACAAAATAGTGCCCAAATATATGCATTCATGAGAGAGATATGTTGGGATATTATTTAAGGATTATTTAGTGGTATTTAACCACTACATTTTGTATAATGGGTAAACTAGTGGATTTCGTTTTCACAATATCAGTGATATGAGTTTCCAATCCATTGATAATGGTCCAATGTGTGAAAAAATGGAGGTCAGGGTCATATCAGATCTTGAGAGATATCTCATTCCATTCTTAATGATGAATTAGGGCCCAAAACATTCAACGTAAGATTAAAAGTATTTGGTTCATTTTTAATGAATTTCTACTCATATAAGTTACGTATAGTCTTGATAGTCTCTGTAATTGAAGGTGAAATAGGTGGATGAGGAATATGGATATGATATGTGTTGGTGTAAGATCATATTTGTTGAATTTTCAACCCTTCTTTTATAATATGTTCTATTGAGTGAAAACACACCCCATAATGTTTTGTAAATCTGTAAATCTATGGAGATTCAGTTGATTATTAAGAGTTAATTTAATGAATTTGAAGGATGTTTTTGATTTTTATAAACCATATAAGAAATAAAAAGGGTCTAGATAAATTTTTAGGAGTATGTATAATTATATATTTTACTTGATACTCTATTTAAGGATATCAATAAAATGTTTTTATTGATGATAGTGTCTTATTTCCTCTTAAGGATGAAAAGATCTAATTATTTCTAGGTAGAAAGAAAAAAAGTGGTCAAATTTGAAATGTATGGGTTTTTACCACATTTTGAGGTTGGTATAAACCTATTCGACTCAATATAGAGTTTCATCTAAAGTGATTATATTATAGATGGAGGAAACATATATAAATTATATTGTATGAATTATTGAGACGACATCATGCATATTTAATTCTTATCAGGGTTTATTGATTTGGTGATGCATAGTCTCAATCTTGGGAAGTAGAAATATAGAATAATATTATACTCTATAAACTAGATAAATAATTTTGATGTAGGTTAACCTGGTTGTTATGAAAATGAATTATTTTTAATGGTTCACTAGTTTCAATGGGAATTAGAAGCATAATTTTTAAGGAGTATGAGATAAGGACAATACTATTGTGGGGAGTACATTATCTATTATTTTAAGACATGAATATTATCAAAATTAAATTATCGTTAAAATTATGGGATATATGTTGAGCGAAAAAATTCATGTAGGTAATGTTAAAACTAGAGTGTTTTAACTTGTAGTTATTAGTGGGAGTATTGTTGTATTTAAATCAATGGATAAAATTAGATAAATGGTATAATATAATTCAAGATAGTTGGTAAATTATATAATTAATTGATGGAACCCATATTTATGAATTTTTATTTTATTTTTTTAAAATATTGTATATTTAGTAACTGATTGGTGTGCAATCTGATAGGTGATTTGGTTCCGATTAGGTGATGGAGTGTTCCAGTGTAGATCAGAAAAGTGTAATAGAGATCTCTTTGAATGATGAAAAATACAACATATTTATTCTCAAGATTAAATTGTGAAACATATATAAATATTCAAATTATACTTATGTATAGTTCTAATGAGTTTCAATCAGATGCAACGTAGCAATTTTGATAAGTAAAAATTCAAAAATAATGACCATGTGATGAGGGCCGTGTCACAAACCAAATCTAGATGCCACCAAAATTGGCGACCGACCCAACCCGTGACAAGTCCTGAAGGGCATTCCCGATCCCCACGAGCTGGAACATGTTCCCAGGTAGCAAAAACAGAATAATTGGAATGATTTACCCGAGTTTGTATACATAAAACAACAAATTAATCCAAGAAATCAAATCTGGATTTTTCAAACAAAAACATCTTTTACTAATATTCAGAACTGAATTAAGAAATATAAAAAAATGTTTGAAGGCCATTACAAAGGTATAAACCCAAGAGATGATAGCCCAAGAACCTCCACATGGAAAGAGGCACCTCCCTCATTCCATCTTCACGACACTACATCATGATGGACTTCTAAAACCACAAACCAATGGCATAAAACCTGTACCCAAAACTGTGACACAAAATAAGAAAGTCTAATTACACCCAATGGTGTAAGTATGGTGTGAGACAAAGCCCAGTAGAATACTACCATTAATAGATTCCATGTGAAAAACATTTAAAGACAAAAAGAATGCATGTTTTCAAAAACATGAAAATCTAGTTACAATTTCAAAAAATGCAACTTTAAATAAAAATAGTTTTCAAGTGGGATATTTTAAAGGATTAATACTTTTAAAATAATCCCCAAATCTAATGAATTTTCCACACAAAATTACCATATGCCGACGGTAAGAATAAAGTAACTAATGAGTGCAAGCAATAGGAAATAACCCCTAGCCACTAACTGGATGTGGGTCCCAAGTACCTCATATCTCGATGAGAGTAACCATAAAAAATATTCATTCCCATGCACGATCCACAAGTAGGGAACATACCCATAACTTAGTGGTTCCAAATCATCATCATCATAGTTTAGATAGAGTTGTAAGAATAAATCTTTCTAAGTGAAGCAGATCCCAAATCCCACGGATTCACTAGAATACTAGTACACGTCCACCCACCTAGATACCGAGGTTTTTCGTAGGTGCTCAAACAAGTTCAATAAGTCAATAAATATACATTGAACATGAAAATATCATTTCCGCATGACAAATTCACCAAACAGCACATATGTATACCACACAAGTCCCAAAAGTCCACTTTTCCTTCAAACTGATTTTGAAATCTGACTCACACCAAAATAGCCCACAACACATTTCACATCTCTTCAAAACATCCAAAAAACCATTAAAAAATTTTATAAAACAATTATAAGATATTGCAACTCATATAACATCCCACACACATGGAACATAACACTCCTTTCATAATTAAAAATTACATTTTTCACATCACACTCACACAAAATAGTCCATATCACATTCACATCTCTTTCACACCTCAATATATCCTTCAAACAATTTAATAAAATATTTCCAAGATGATACATATCGCATAACAGCCTTTTCATGAATGCAATGCACCTCTTAAAAATATAATCCTACTAAAACATTTTTCTGATATAGTTTCACCTCTTACACAACCCATTAAACCATTCCAAACATTCATAAAAAAATTATAAGGAGTATACCCAAGCGTTTCACATAAAACCCATTTCAAAAACCACTTTTTACACCAAAATCACCCAAGCCCCTACCAAAATAGAATTGGAATCCCAATCAACTTGCAATAATCCACATTCTAATGTTATATAACCATCTTGAACAATACCACAAAAGATACCCATGAGAACACACAAATCCATAAAACACATTCAAGGAGTATAACAAGGATATACAAATAAATCCCATTCAAAGTCCCCCATTAGGCCCACATGACACTATATAATTAACCAACCAAAATTGGAAGCCCCTTTCAATTACTAATAAATCACTTCCACATTTTATAAAACTACCACAAGAGATAACACATGAAATACATTTGAAAAATAAAAACATCAAACAAAAATGTAACATTAATACCAAATGATTTACTATTGCTACCAAATATGGTTTTCGCATAATGAAAATCATATGAACAACATGTGAAAATATTTAATCAAGAAAACTAACTCATCATTAAATGGTTACCCACGAAATCACCTACCGAAAACTTTCGAATCCCTCAAAACATGGTGTGAAACATCAACCGCACCACCCCAGCACCAGAAGAATGATAATTCTAGTCATAGACCACAAATTATCACAAAAAATACTCAGGGTTAAACCCTAGATACGAACCCTGGGTTCTAGACACTTCGGAACATCACAAAAGTGGGAAGAAACCCTAAGGAAATGGACGAAGTGGAAGGGATGAACATTTACCTTGAAAAATAGTGAAGCAATCACCCCAAAATAACCAAATTTTTAATCTCAAAACAAAAAAACCAGATAGTGAGGCTCGATTGATGAGGAGGAGGTATTGTGGGGACTAAAATGGGGGAAAACGAGTAGATATTGAAAGAGATATGAACGAATGAATTTACCTCTTCAAATCTGGGCGATTTGAAGAATTACGAGAAGATACACCCTCCTTCGGGGTAAAAATTTGCTCCAAAAAATAAAAACCTACTATTGGGGTGAGTCTAGGTATAGTGGCTTCGTGAGGGAGGTGGAATCACCAAAAACTAAAAATAATGAATGAGATATTGAAAATTTTAAAAAAAAAATTAAAGAAGGAAATGGGATTACATGGAGGCCCATTACCTTAATAAAAAACCCAAATCCGTCATGATTATGAATTTCTATGTGGTCCAAAGGGATATGGTGATTTCAATATATAAGGGTATGAAAACTGGTAAGTGGACTGGGTATAAAATGGGGAAAATGAAAGAGTTATAGATGAAACAGAATTTTTTTTTAAACGTGAATTGGGCTAACGGTTTGGCCCAAATTCTCAAAACCCACCATTTTCAGAAAAATGAGTGGTAAAACCCCAAAACAAATCAAGAATGGAAGTAAATGAAAAATGAAGTTAAAAAAATCATGCATGTGACAATTCTCCCCACCATAAAACATTCCACCCTCAGAAATCCACATCAAGGACAAAAAAACCAAACCCAACCGAAAGGCAGAAATGGACTCATTTGCTAAGCTTCGCCCCCAAAGGACAAAACACCTCCAGTGATCAATTAAAGAAAGAATACTTCACAACCAAAACATACAAAACTATAATAAAATAGTCAAGCACATTCAGGATTTCTCCTAAAAGAAAACTGCTCAAACACTATCTGAACAATGCTCAAGAAATTTACCCAAACAAACAAGAACATCAAACAAGGTTACACTTACCTTGATATAACTAAACCATTGGGCACTATCCAATCCCAATGTTTACTGAAGTATGATGTAGGTGGTTATATATCTCATAAATAGAATGAAAAATTCCTATCCATGTCCAAGGACAAAAGTGAGTTACTGGTGCAAGGATACACAAACGAGCTCCCCAAAATAAGAGACAACTTAAATTTTTTCGAGATAGAATCATGACACTAGCAGGAGAGCCCTGGACAAACTACCCTATACAAGGGGTATAATCCCCATTAGACATTTTCTAAATAATATAAATGAGAGTAATAGTGGGTCTCCCCACCATAATAACCAACCATATTCACTGACCAATATGGGCCGACACAGAAAGACCCCAAAACGTAAAGAGTTGGGACGACCGCACGGTTAGCCCACACAGTTTGGGAAACTGTGCGCTAACCATGTGGATCCTTATACCTACATGGTTTTCTGGGGAATGGTTACTACTAAATGCGCACTCAATGTTTCTAGAAAAATCTAAAACCTTTCCCTGAAACCCAAAGGAAACCATAGAGGAAAATAAAGACATTGGGAGATAACATGGGGATGAGGCCCTCCACCTCTTTCCACCAAACGAGAACAACAGAAGAAATATGACAAAAACCAAATTTTTAAACTATTACCATCTCTCATACTGATAATACTTATTTGTATAAGGTTATAAATGGCACTGTGATTTCCCCGGACTATGTGTCGGCTTCTCTCCGGGAGTAATGGCTGGTGCTAGAATGATTGAAGCATCTTCGGCCTCACAAATAGGATTTGGAAAACCCAAAGTAGATTTTATTCTTTCGATGCTGCAAACAACAAAACACAATCCCATATGGGTTCCCCAAGAAATAACACCCTCAAGAACACACTTTACTCTTACTTGTAATTTCACTGAAATAAGGGTTTAGAGGGTGCACTCACATAAAACCTTGTTTCATTTTGTGAGAAACAACAAAAATAAAAGACAAATATAAACACCATCCTCTAAAATAGAGGATGTAGAGGTGTCCCGAATGGAGAAACACTTCTGAAAAAAATAGAATTGAAAAATATTGTACAATTTCACCTTTACAATCAAATGAGCACGCGACATCACAACGTGTCACTGAACATGACCAAAGTGACTAATAGAAATAATACATGGAGGGGGCCTTATACGACATCCCAAAACATCACATCATTCTAGAAAGTGTCCATAACAGCCTCTCGTGGTCAGATTTCCCACACGGGTGGTTGAACATAAAACCCTTCTTCGAAGAGACTACGAAGGAATTTGAGGCCATATTAGACACTATCCATACTGACAACCCCCAAAAACATCCACCTTCGACGAATCAGGTAGCTTAAGAAACTAAGGTCTCTTTCAACCATCCACGAGCACTCTTCCACGACAAGAGGATCCAAAAAAACCAAGAATTCCAATGGTGTAGACTCATTCTATAAATCCCATGAAAATATTCCTTACATTGATCAACTAGAGGATTTTCCAGTGGCGAAACAATATGGGTTGCACTTCAGTTGTGTAGTAAACATTAATGGGGGTGTACCTTATCCACAAGAAGACCCAAGGACCCAACCAAGCTGTTCCATTGGTAAAAAAATTCCAAAAAATATATCCAAACACATTAATGGAACCATCGTAAATGTGTCCCGAATCATATATCATATGAGACTACTAACCAGTCCTTCTACCCAGCTTACCGACCAAACACAATCCCAAAACACAGTTTGAAAATGAGGGGTTCTTGGACTCAAAACATCCCACAACATCAACATTTTCCAAAAACACAAAATATACACCATCCCAATCAATTCATCAAGACATCATGTTTTTCTTTAAAAAATATTTCTTCGAAATCCAATGGTTCTGCGTTAGCGTATCCACCAATGGTATCCCAGGGGCCTCACACATTCATGTTACTGTGCCACACCGGGCACCCTCATCATATTTGTCCCGACACTCATCCTGTCATGCCATCAACCATCCATCATCCCATATAACCCCATGAATGTTGCTGCACATGGAAAACCCAAATATTAAAATGAAAATTCTGTCCACTTTTCAAAAACAAAACGGTCAACCGACCGATCCTTTTCCTCAAAACTGCTAACAATGATATCAAAATCCAAATTCACATCTTAAAAAACATTTCCTAAGGACGCAAACATTTATAAAAGAACATAATTTCATGTTATTCACATAATTTCATAAAATCTCATCCCATTAAAACACCCTTTCATTGATTAGAAAACTATATTGGAAACACTTTTGAAAAAAGACTTCAATATGGATTCGGCTTTCAAAATAGGTGTAAGCATACTATTTTACATTTCAAAACAATTATAAAAATTTAGTTCCACCATTTCATAAATCAATCCATTCTCTATTTATTTGAAAATCATTTCACGGAAACATTACGCTTCTTAAAACCAAGTCACTTTAAAACCTAAGTTCCACGATTTCAAAACTAAGGAAAAAAACAATGCAATAGGAAACTAGTTTTATTTGTTGACAAAGAAAAAAGGTTGGCGGACATATTCCAATCAATTCACAATCATAGTGAGTGTTATAGGGAATATCCCCATCTCCACATGGCTTTCCAGACCCTACGAGCTCACTGAGACCATTAAACCAACTCTCTTTTCATTTCTCCTAGTCATCATCAGGCCAAGAAAACCAAAAGACATAGGTAAATACAACCATCCCCTGGAGACTTGAATATCATCATAAGGTTTGGTGATCATGAACACTACTCATAACTATAATTTCATGTCTCGAAATTCTTAACTCTAGACTATCCTGACTATTTCCCAAATAACAAGGCTCAAATGGAGTGAACCTCCTCTAATACCAATTTTTCAAGAACTGAATCTAGTCACCAACAAAACTGGCACTCGACCTGACCCGTGGAATGTTCTGAAGGGATTTCCCGATCCCCATGGGCTGGAAAAAGTGCCCAGGTCTCAAAAACAGAAAATTGGGAACGATTTACCCGAGTTTGTATACTTAAAACAACAAATGAATCTAAGAAATCAAATATGGATTTTTCAAACCAAAATATCTTTTAAATAAATATAGAACTGAATTAAAATATTTTAAAAAATGTTTGAAGACCATTATATAGGTAAATACATATGAAATTACATCCCAAGAAACTCCACATAGAAATAGGCACCGCCCTCAAGCCATCTCCACGACACTGCATCATGATAGACCGCTAAAACCACAAACCAATGGCATAAAACTTGTACCCAAACCTGTGACACAAAATAAGAAATTGTACTTACACCCAATGGTGTAAGTAGGGTGTGAGCCAAATCCCAGTATAATACCACCACTAATAGATTCTATATGATAAACATATAAAGATGAAAAGCATGCAAGTTTTCAAAAACATGAAATGAAAGTTACAATTTTTTAAAAGATGCAACTTTGAATAGAAACAATTTTTAGGTGGGCTATTTTAAAGGATTAACACTTTTAAAATAATCACTAAAGATACTTATTTTTCTAGCCAACATTACCGTATTCCGATGGTATGTATAAAGTATCTAATGAGTACATGAAATATGAAATAACCCCTAGGCACTAGCGAGTTGTGGGTCCCAAGTACCTTATATCACAGTGAGAGTAACCATCATAAATATTTGTTTCCATGCATGAGCCACTATCAGGGAACTTACCCATAACCTAGTGGTCCCCAATCTTCATCATCATTGTTTAGTTAGAGTTGTAACCATCTATCTTGCTAAGTGAAACTGAGTCCAAACTGCATAGATTATCTAGCATACTGGTACATGTCCTCCCACATAGATACCCATGTTTTCCCCTTGTGCTCAAACAAGTTCAACATGTAAATAAATATAAATTGAACATGAAAATATCATTTCCACATCAAAAAATTCACCAAACTGCCCATATTTATACCACACAAGTCAGAAAAGTCCACTTTTCATTCAAAATGATTTTGAAATCTATCTCACACCAAAATAGCCCACAACACATTTCACATATCTTCAACACTTCCAAAAAACATTAATCAATTTTATAAAACAATTAGAGGATATTACAACTCATATAACAACCCACACACATGGAACATAACACTCCATTCATAATAAAAAAATCAATTTTTCACATCACACTCACACAAAATTGTCCACATCACATTCACATCTCTTTCACACTTTAATATATCCTTCAAACAATTTAATAAAATATTTCCAAGATGATTCATATCACATAACATCCTTTTAACAAATGAAATATACCTTTTAAATATATACCCTAACCAAAACATTTTTATGATATTGTTTCACCTCTTACACAACTCAATAATCCATTCAAAACATTGATAAAACAATTATAAGGAGTATACCAAATCATTCCACATCAAACCCATTTCAAAAACAAATCATTAAGACAAAATCACACCAAACCCCTACCAAAACAGAATTGGCATCCCAATCAACATGTAATAATCCACTTTCAAATTTTATATAATCACCTTGAACAATACCACAAAATATATCCATTAGAACACATAAATCCATAAAACACTATCAAGGATTATAACAAGGTTATACACATAAAACCCATTCAAAGAACCCCCCCCCCTTTTTAGGCCAACATGACACTATATAATTACCCACCCAAAATTTCATCCCCTTTCAACAACTAATAAATCACTTCGATATTTTATAAAACTGCCACAAGAGATAACACATGAAATACATTTGAAAAATAAAAACTTCAAACAAAAATTCAACTTTAATACCAAATGGTTTACTATTGATACAAAAAATGTTTTTCACACAATTCACATCATATAAGGAACATTAAAAATTATTTAATCAAGAAATCTAACTCATCAATAAATGGTTACCCATGGAATCACCTATCAAAATTGTCGAATCACTCAAGACATGGTGAGGAACATCAACTGCAACACCCCGACACCCCAAGGATGATAAATCCAGCCCTATACATCAAATTTTCACCAAAAATACTCATGGTTAAACATTATTTATGAACCCTAGGTTCTGGACACTTTGGAACATCGTGAATGAGGGATGAATCCCTAAGGAAATGGATGAAGTGGACGTGATGAACATTTACCTTGAAAAATCATTAAGCAATCACCCCTAATTAACCCAATTTTGAATCTCAATGTGACAAAAACTGATAGTGAGGCACTATGGATGAGGAGGAGGTCATGTGGGGACTAAAATAGGGGTAAAATAGTTTATATTGAAGGAGATATGAAATAATGAATTTGCCTCTTCAAATCTGGGCGATTTGATAAATTCTAAGAATAAACGCCCTCCTTCAGGGCTCAAATGTGCTCTAAAAATACAAAACCAATAATGGGGATGATCCTAGGGATAATGGATTCTCGCGGGAAGTATAATATCCAAAAAAATTAAATAATGAATGAGATACTAAAAATTAAAAAAACATTTAAATCTAGAAATGGGTTTACGGGAAGGCCCATTACCTTAATCAAAAACCCAAATACATCATTATATTGGATTTTAATGTTGTCTAAAGGGATATGGGGATTTTAATATATCAGGGTATGCCAATTGGGAAGTGTAATGTTTATAAAATGGTAAAAAATGAAAGAGTTATAGAAGAAACGAAATTTGTTTTTAAAACTGGAACTGGGCTCACGGTTTGGCCCAAGTTTTCAAAACACAACATTTTCACCAAAATGAGTGGTAAACCACCAAAAGTAATCATGAATGGAAATTAAATGAAAAAATAATTTTGAAAAAAGTCATGGGTGTGATAGGGTACCATTTAGTTTGTGGTACTGTTGTTTCTGTGAAATAAAATCCACTAGAATATTTGTATGTTACCCATTGGTGAATTCAATGGGTAATTTTTATGGAGACTTATTAGTTGGATCTAATCATGAATGTTTAGTTATGATGGAATGTTTTATAATCTGATATACCCTGGGTTTTTACTTAGTGGTATTGAAGATCATAGGAGGATATATTGTTGAAAGTTTATTTTTTTAGGTTCTCAATTCTAGGGTATGCTCGTGTCACTTTGAGATAACGGGAGATATAGGGTATTTTATTCAATGGAATTAATTGATTTTGAGGAATGCTTGTGGGTACTTCTTAGGGATGAGAATTTTTTTCTAGGGAGTTTTTATTGAATTGTACCCATTTATGTGATGGATTTTGGGGAAGATAGTCAAAAGATGATTTATATTTGGGGTCATTTGTTTAGTATTATTCCTTAATTTTGAGTCTAGGTTATTTATTTGGAGATTATTTTATTATATTTTGGAGGTTTTAAAATATTTTTTAGTGTTTGGGTGAATTTTAGTGGATGTCTCATGTGAAATATTTTATTTCATATGGAACTAGGTGCTTGTTGAGGTGTTCAGATAGTGGGTAGTCTGAGGAAAACTATCTGGAACACAGTATAGGGGTATCAGGTACCACATGGCCCAAGGTTTTCATTTTATTTAAATTAATATTATTAAATTAAAAAAATAATCTCCCTTCAATTTATTTTTGGAGTGTTCGGACTTGAAGAACTTATACTCTCTTTATTCATTGTTCTTTTTATTCAACCCCTCTAAAATTTAACCACTTAATGATATATCTTGTAATATCCTAGGGATGGTTTAGGAACAATGTTATTTAATTTTTTTCCAAACACAAGAAATGATTTTAATTTTTACTGAAATCTATAACTTTAGGGGTTTAAAATAATTAATTACTGATCGATTATGGTGAGATAGTTATTTTGATAAAACCTTGGCCCAACCAAGTTTATTTGGACCAAATATAGGGGCCAATAATGATAAAATTCGGTTAGTGACTAAGTCTATGGAACTGGTGTGGTTTAGAGTATTTTCCTACAAGTTGTTATCATATGGTAGGTCTGGAGAATCCCCCTTAGCAATATAATTGAATTGGATGAGTTTAGAGACTTTTTGGTAAATTAGTTTGATACCAATTTTCAAAATATCCTGATGTATAAAAACTTATGCATAAAATTTTCAATAAGTACAAAAACTTACATACCTCAATTGGGAGAATAAAACGTATTATTTATGGGAATAAAAATTTAAATCATGAAAAAAACATATCACATAATTGTTTTTCATCTATGTGAAATACATTACATCTGGACATAAATATATTTTGTATGGTCAAGATATATTACGTCTCATGATTTTAATAAGTAAATATATTACATATTATATAATATATTATGTATGGATTATCAATGTGTTGTATATGATTTTACCGAAGGGAAATACCTTGTATATGAATTATAATGTTATTTATGAAATATATTCTATACCATGATTTTTCGAAAGGAAAAATCTTATGTATGGGAAAATATTAATTATCAGTATATATATATTAAAAATTATTTATTCACCATGGAAATCATATTACCTATAGAAATATATATTATTTATTAGAAAATTATTCTGTTATATATCCTACACATCGAGAAAATATTATGTATATGATTTTCTCAAAGTGAAAATACTTATGTATTGAAGGATAATATTATGTATGGGAAAAATGTTATGTATTGATTTTTCCTCATGAAAAAAAAACACATAATGAAAATCTTACATATTAAGTGGGAGTTTAAAAATTTATTGATGTCTAAATATGTGTAATTTTTTATATCAAATATCACATATGGGCTCTAGTGGGGTAATATATATGGTTTTTAAAAAGATATATTTTTAACCAAATTTTGAGAATGTAAAATTTCCATATTTTTTATAAAATACTAATAAAGTGATAAAATTAAATATTAAAAAAATAATTGGGTGTTTATATATAGTATCAAAACATAATTGTTATAATTTTTAGCGTCAAGTTTTTCTACGAAGTTTGTAAAAACACTAAAAACATTATTTGTTTATTTAGTGTTGTGTTTTTAAAAACCACTGCAAAATAGCTAAAAAATAAAAAAATGGGTTCTTCCCTGAGTCACATCATCCCTTCTGTAGACTATGTTATACCTTTCCACCTAATTCAATGCCTTCCTGCACAAGATTAATCTCCTCCCCCTTGTTTCAAGTTGTATAATTTGGGTATAAGGGATTTAAAAAATCAATGTAAGGCAAGGGGTTCCCTATAATTTTCTTTATTCTTAATCTTTCTCCTTGTTATTGGGCATAATATCATTATTGTAAATTATAGGGCTTCACCAATTCATCATTTCATTATAATTTATTGTATTTTGATTTTCATTAATAGTAAATATGGGAAATATCAAGGAAATAAACCAATTTCTTTCTATGGTTTCATCTCTCAAACTATAGAAGTCTTAAACCCTCGTTGTTTCATGGGTCTATACCATTAACTAGTCCAATCCTTACATTCCCCGAATTCCCAAACTAGCCCAAAACAACCCTATGGCACATTACTAATCTCCCGAGGGTAAGAACATGTTCATGAGAAACATATAAAAATAATATGAATGGTTTCACCATTGAATTAGAGTAAAAAACTAAATAAATATAATGGAAAACTGGCATAAACCATCCATTTATCATAAATCCATTCCAAATAGAATATATTGAAACAAAATATATAAAAATTTGCAAAATCAATTTAATAAAACATGACCTCTACTCACCATGGTATCTCTCTCCAGGAAAAGATATACAACTTCCTCTATAAGCAATTTTTTTCTACAAAAATAATTAATGCTCCGATGATAATTTAAAGAAAGACGTAAAGGAATAATTGGACAAACTATATTAGTTATAGGGACACATAATTGAAATTCTGTAAATATTAAAGTAAGGTCATGAAAAATAAAGAAATATTCACCATAATTAAAATGAAATAAAAAAACTAACCTAAAATAAATCAATGCTCTCAACCATAGTCGGTATTTGAATAAAATCTCTAAAAAGGAATGGTAGATAGGAATGAGATAATTCATAGAAAGGATTCCAAAAATAAATCACACCCCATGTATAAAATTTAAATTATATATATATTTATTGATATTTTTAACAACACTACCTAAGTATAGGTTTTTATTTAAATTTACATAAAATAGAACATAAGTATAATTGATAATTTTAAATAATTACTTCTTGTTTTCATTTAAATGGAAACAATCACTTATAAAACATTTCCTATCCTATACTACTATCATTGGAAAACCATTTGAAATAACACTTTAAAATTCCATTTTAGAAATAACCATTTATCAATCTATTAAAAATATAAAATAAATGAGAGAAACTTTAAACAAAATTTAGTAGTTTGATACATGAAATAAAAATCCACTCTTTAATAATTTTATAAAATAAGGAAGGTAAAAGAAAACATCTATTCAATAAAAAAGAACTAAGGGTAAATTCCCAAGGTCATGTTAGGTACGTTGGAATTTTAGATACTTGTATCAGCTCATGATCAAAATGTTCAAATACAATTATTTTGATAACCTCTATAGTTAACATACCTCTATCCTAGTTGGTTAGTGTTTCCCATTCACAACACCACATAAATATCTGTTATTATGGATATGCCTTTGCGTAGTAGTGAAGAGTCACCCTTCTATGAAGCCATAACTTTTATCTAAGTGTTGTTTTGTTAGGAAAGTGGAATATTCAATAGTGATACCCATTTTATCCATCCCTGTCAGATACCCGACCTCCCATGTTCCCTAATAATTTTGATGATATGATTTTTTCATATAAAAATAAAGGTAATTTAATCATACTTACTCAGTCTGTCGCACTTATTAGAGGAAAAAAAATCCAGTTGAAATCATTTTCACTATAAATCTAGTGAACCATTTTAAAACACACACACACACATATATATATATACATACATATAATTTTTCATTTAAAACTATCGTTACAAAATTTTAATAAATCAGAAACTTTCTATAAAATAACATAAGCTGTCTAAATCATACAAACCAATTCTTTATAAATCATTTTAAAAATTCAATTATCACTGGTTGATAACCATACTTGGGTATCAAATTTAAATTCCATATGTTTTCACTTTATTTATACTCATATAAATTTACACATAAACATACAGATATGTAAATTTATCCCATTCTACAAATTGACATATTCACATGTCAATTTGTTGACATAAATAAATAAATATATATATATACATATATATGTGTGTGAGTGTGTTTCTATGTGTAAATCCATTAAATATTTTAAGAGAAACTTTGTGAAGCATAATTTTCTATTCTAAACTAATTATTTAAATATTCTATCGATACATGTAATTTCAATTATCAATTGAAATTCCAAGTAAAATTTTAAAGAGACCCATTTAAGGATCCATTTCCAAACTATTTCTAGAATAAAATACTAAATATGTCATTTTAAATACAACCGAATAATTCAATTCATTTTTTCTATTAATTCAAAAAATAGAGAATGTAGATATTTTTTATATAAATATTGACCTAATGAGGTCAATTCTTCTGAAACACCTCAATTTAATTTGGTACCATTTATTTAATATATTTTAAAAGAATTCAGTTTCATGTGTCACTTGAAATTCCCCATAAATGAATTATTCCAAATGAGAAATACATTAAAACTATATTGAAATCAATTTTGAAATTTACAGATAGGAATAATAAATAATGTTAAATATTTTGAATATTTAACAATAATGTTTTATATAATTTATATCTTAAACATTGAGAAATCTACCTCAAACCTTGTAGAACCATGCCATAGTGATCTAGAATGTGTCATATTTGATGATGGACACCCAAAAATTGAAGATGGAACCCACATAAATTCAAAAAACAAAAAAAAAATAATGATAATACATAGACCATTGGTTTTTCAAGAGAGATGCGTTGATGGGGGATAAATAAAATTAACTAAACTGTAAAAGGGGAAAGAGTCCGTACATAGGTGGAATCAGCTAGTAATCCCGAAAAATCCATGAATAAATTCCAAATATAAGGAAATAAGATAGAGTTGTGAGAACATAGAAAAATGGGTCTCATCTATGGCGATATGCATGATGAGAAAATGGGAAAATAAGGGAGATAAAGAAATAAAAAGGGGAGAAAAAAATTGGGCATAGAGCCCGATTTTCCCACAAATATTTTTAGTCAGTGAGACAACCATGTTACTCAAATAATGATACAAAAAATCCATGAAATGTTAAACCTTGGATCCGACACAATTTAATTAACCATTTAAATACCATACCAAATAGCTCTTTCCATGAATGAATTGATATGCATGGTTGCCGCCCAGTTGGTCAAATAGTGCTTGCTAATCGTGACCCACATTGAAATGAAAATTTAAAATTTTCATTTAAATCAATATTGAAACTCCCAGAAACAATTGATGCCTCAAAATAATATTTAAATAAATTAAAAAAATTAAAATACATAGGATTTAATGTCTAGGTAGGTTCTAAGATTCAATTAATGTTTTAATAATATTCCTTGGAACTCGAAGAGTTGTTGTACAAGGAATAAGATAGGATCTATTGAATATAATCTCATACTATTTAAGAGATAGTTTGGTATAATTTTATTTTGGAGATAATTTGACATAAATAAATGTTTTTAATCATAAATAAACTCTTAAATTACATTTTTGAAGGTATATGATCTTTTTGGATGTTTCATTGAATTTGAACATATTCTTTTTCAATCATGCTGTAACATATCGGTTCTTGGTGCCACCCAAAGGTTCCTCATATTCAGTTGGTCACGTGGCCTCACATAAATTTCCCGGAATGACAGAGGCTTCTGACTAGTAGTGAGGGCCTTCGGTGTGATATTGGGGAAACTATTACCTCATTAGTATAGTATAAATAGGAGAATCAATAATACCATACAAAAGAAGTAAACAATAGAATACTAATAGTATAAAAAACTGGATCATATATATAAATAAATGGTTCTTGTCACATGTATCTAGGAAAGTTGAAAAAAAGTCACAACTCTGGAAATACAATATTGAAAACAAAGTATAGGAAACAATATACTCCAATAGCATAACACTCCTCAGTTTGGCCCCATTCCCTCCAACTCCAGCAGAAATCAAGTACTTGATGAAGAAGGGTTCTTGCCCTTATATATACATATAACCATGTAATCTTTTTGGGTCCAAAAACATGACTCAAACAGGGTGGGAGATGAATCCCAATAAGTAACCACTGAAGGATCTATGCCAAATAGTCAATGAATTTATATTAGAGGAAATATACTGAATGAAGCAATAAACTCGAATGTAATCAAAAGTGAACAACCCAACTATTTTCAATTACATTCATTTACATTTATTAATTACTGAGTACTTTGAATAATGTAACCTTAGGATATAGCCTAATCTCGGTATGACATTGTATAATGAAAACAAATATACGTCTCAAAAGACCATCTAAACAATCTAGTAAGACCGAGTCCAAGATTGTTCTTTGGCAAGGATGAATCATCACAATCATTGAATTATTCAAAAGAAACCCTTTTGGAATGTTCTCAATGTCTAACCCCTATGGTTTAATATATCATCAATTCAATAAATAATGACCCTATAAAAAATCTCACATAGTTTAACACATTTGGTCCCACATAGCACTAATCATTCAAATGTGACCACATGGGTTACTCTCAGGGTAAATACCCCCATTGTCTGTATAGAAAATATAAAACAAAATGACCACATGGAATATCTCATAGTCTATTACCTATGTCCAACATTCATTTAATATTGACCCTCTAGGTAGCTCTCAAATTCTTACCAATCTTGTCTATGACCACCTGGTAGCTCTCATAGTCAATACATATGGGTCAATATAACAACAATTATACATAAACGACCCAACCTCAGGAAGCTCTTAAATTCAATTCCCCTTGTTTATTCTTTCACAATGCGAATCACATGCATATAATATAATCAGTAAAACTCCATCCAACTCAATTCAATGTATGGAAACAATGAAATCCTAATAGTAATTATCAACCAAACAACCATAATCAATCAAACAAGGTAAACACACCAATTATCCTGGTATAAAACCTTATGAATAAACCATTACCCTTTATCAATCTACCAAATCATAAAAGGTAATAAACAAGGTAGAATTTAAAAACAGTCAATACCCCAAACATGGGTATTCAACACTTTGAGAATATATATATCAATGAAAATAAAATAAAGGAACAAACCACCTTCCTTGATGTTTTACGAAGAACACACTTGAACGTCAGCCCTTGAATCAACCTAGAACAATGTAGATATACCAAAAGGATAAAAATGATCAAACCTTGATAACTCATGGGTGAGGAGAAATCAAATAGAGAGGCTCTTGGGGAAGAGAGATCTCACCGGAGGGAATCCAACACACCCAACAACATCTCAATCAGAGATCGGGTGGTGTAATGAGAGGAGCTCTATATCCTTCAACTGTACATTTCTCTCCTATAAGAAACCAGTAGAGAAGAAGTGTTTTCTAGTGATTTTACTTGTCTGCACTCCGACTTGTGAAATAAAAAAGAAATGCACACGACATGTTCATTTAATGTAAACATAGTGTACTATCCTCAATTGACCCCAACTTTATGCAGTCTTTGAGGTCACCTACACAGCCATGTACATGGATGTTATATGGCCAGTAAAAAACTACATGTGGAAATCAAGTGCAGGACATATACTCAAAAGTATACTACATGTACATAGAAAATTCATAATTCCTTATTTTTTTCAAAAGGAAACTGAATTCATGATCCATACTTGAAATGAAGATCTTGGTTCTTACCAACATCCCCCCTTGAAACAATTCTTCCCCATATTTCACTTCTAATGGTGGTGAAGATTATGCTTCAAACAACTATGGCCACTGTGATCATACGTCAGGCATTCTGTCCCAAGTATCTTCTTTGAACTTTCCCATGCTTCCATACCACCAGTACCCAAGGAATAGACTGGACATGGAGAACCTTCATGATGTGATCCACAATCTATATATAGTTCTTCTCAAAGGATGAAAATACCTTTAATTCGACCTCATCAGGTTGAAAAACGTGTGACAGGTCTAAAAAGTAATGTGGTAGCTAAGAGACATGAAATACATCATACATAGACCGGTACCTCTGAGGTAACATCAACCAATAGAAAACCATCCAAACTCTCTCCAAAACCTCAAATGTCCTAAAGTATCTTGGTGAAATCTTTTCCAATCTACTAATACTCATGTGTCCCAACCTTGGTGTGAAATGTATGAAAAAAATTATCTCTGAACGTGAACTCTATAGGTCATCTCCATCAATGAGCATAATATTTTTTTGTGAGACTATGTAGTAGCCATCATGTACAAGAAATTGTTATTTTAGGAAAACTACACTAGGGGTATGTGTATCTCCCAAGAGCCCCTGAAATCCAAGATTCGTGCTCAAAGAATGTCCTCCAAAACATTAATTTTGCACTCAGACTAACCATCTATCAAGGGATGGTAAGCTATCCACAGATGTACTTGTGTACCCAATGCCCATTGTAGCACATGGTAGACATGAGAAGTAAACTGGGCATCCCTGTTGGAAAAGATAGATTGTGGAACCCCCTGAAAATGTAAAATCTCTTAGATGTAAAACCTTCCAATGTCATCAACACTTTATGTTTCATTGATCAGAAATAAATGTGAAACCTTCATGAGTATGTCAACAACAACACAAACCCCATCATTCCCTCAAGGTGACCATAGTAAACCCATCAAAAAAATCCATCACTAGATCACTGCATAGACAATCAGGAATGGGTAATTGCGATAAACTCCATTCTGGTTGCTGATACTCCACCTTCACCTAATGATTAGTGGAACATATCATAAGAAAACCATCAACATCCATCTTCATACATGTCCACCAATAATGATGGGGTAGATCTACATACATCTGGGTAACCCCAGGATGAACTTCAAAAATTGAGGAATGAATATCTCACAAAATATCCTCTTGTATTTCTACTAAAACCCAGATGTACCCATGAAAATGAAAGATTTCATCATCACCTACAGTCCACCCAAGAGTGGGGTCCTCTCCAGACACACTCTCCCATAGGACTAGGCCTTTGGAATTTGATAGTGCCTCCTTCTCACTCGATCTAGAAGAGTATAGGTAATGACTTTAGATGAAGTAAATGTCTTCCCATATCTATCAGGAACCTCCCAATGCATCTCAGAGAAATGAGCCATAAGCTTCCACTTACTACTGTCCTCTTGAACTGCATGTGTCTGAGTCATCCTACTCAACATATCAACCACAATGTAGCCTTTCCCAAGTGTCTAGGCAAGCTCAAATTCAATGAACTGAAGGTACTAACACCAACTCCACTATCTCAAATTCAGATCATGCTAATTAAAGATATACTTGAGACTTTTGTGGTCAGTGTATACCCCAAAATTCCCTCCCAAAAAATAATGTCTCCAACAACAAAATGTATGAAAAACTAATGCAAAATTGATATTGTTCGTCAGGTAATTCCTCTCAAGTGGCCTCATCTTCTGAGACCCATACGCAAAGACACTTTCCCCCCTACATAATCATCGATCCCAAATCGATACCTGATGCATCATAATAAATGGTGTAGTCTTTCCTTGTTCTAGAAAGATGAGTATCAGTGATGAAGTCAATCCCCCTTTCATCTCTTGAAAGGATGAATCATCAGAATATATCCACAAGTACTTCACACCCTTCATAGTTAGGCCCATAATTGGAACTGCTAAGCAAGAAAAGTCCTGTATAATGTGCATGTAGTAACCATTCAGTTCCAGAAAACTCCATACCTTCAAAGACGTCTTTGGTTGCTCCCCAAAAACAACTACTATCACTTTCTTTGGATTTACTAATACTCATGTCTCTAAGATAACATAACCTATGAAGTGAATAGTGTTCATCCAAAAGTAGAATTTTTAGATCATGGCATATAACTGATGCTCTATCAGTGTACTCAATAAGATCTCAATATGGGTGGCTTGGTCGTGTCGAGTGTGCTAGTACACCAAGATATCATGCATGAAGACTACCACAAAATAATCCATGTTGGATGGATCACTCATTTCATTAGTGCCCTGAAAACAGCTGGTGCGTTCGTGAGACCGAACGACCTAACCAAATACTCGTATAGCCCATACCTACTATGAAATGCGATAAGTGGAAGATATGATTGTCTAACACACAAAAGATGATAACCGGATCTCAAGTAAATCTTCGAGAACACTCGGGCTCCTCAAAGATGATCGAAGACATAATCTATCCTCAGAAAGGGTATTGGTTCTTTATTGTCAAATGGTTCAACTTCCGATAATCCACACAAAGCCTAAGGGTACCAACTTCTTTCTTTAAAAAAGTATTGGAGAACCCTAAGGAGAAGTACTTGGTCTAATGAAAAAATTTTCCTGCAACTCTTCTAACTATTTCTTGAGCTCATGTATCTCTGGTGTAGCCATTATATATGTAGGAATGGACACTTGTGCCTCCCCTAGCACAATATCAATAGAGAAATCTTCCTCTCTCTTTAAAGGTAAATGTAAAACGTTTTCTTGAAAGAAATATTTAAAATGATCCACCATTGGGGTAAGGTCTATCTGTAAAGTCCCCTAGTCATCCACATATAAAATATAAATCTGCGATGTAATCCCTCCCAACACATGATTCTTGGTTCTAGCTCTACTCACCTGGACATCCCATTCAACCTTGTATAGAAAAGACCCTCCCTCAGGTGATGTGAAACTCACCCTACGAAGGAAACAATCAAAAAAGGCTAGGAAAGAGACTAAACAGTCCATTACATGAATGAAATCAATTCCTATAATCTCTAAGACATAGAGGTCCCATAATAAGTGAAACCCACCAACCTCAAGATGAAACTCCTTGCACAAAGGTACACTAGCCATCCTAATCCCTAATGGTGTGTCTAGCATCATAACATCCTCATAAGTATAGATGAAAAACCAAATTCTATTCAAAATGAAAACAAATATATAACTATTAGAATCCCCTATATCAAAATGATAATAAGGTAAAACTGAGGAAACTATAATTGTACCTCTAACCGTAGAGGGTCTGGAATCCTGCTCCTACTGGGTCTGCCGAACTGACAAGGTTTGACCTATACCATAACCCTACAACCATTCCTGACTACCTTGAGATGATCCACCTTATTATCACTGAGAACCTATATCATGACTACCATTTCCATGACCACCTCCTTGTATTGAATAGCCTGACGAACTACAGTTCCTTGACTGTTGAGAAACTGGTGGTCTTCCTCCTGGACGTGGAGTCAAAAAGAACCCCTGTCACTCGTTACTAGTGAGAACACTTGGCAAAAATGCTAAAGGAGTCCCATCTTGTGGCATGATTTTAACATGAATGGGTACTTAAAGAAATGTGGATCCATATTCCATCTATTACCACACATGTAGAATACCATTTAGAGACTAGTAGAAACATCACGTGAAATCTCCATGTGGCACTTCCAACTATCTGTCGAAGGAGTAACAACAATGGATGCTAAACTACCCGGGTTCACAGCCCCCATCTCCCACATATTGAGCACGATAATCAGTGCATGGTTCATTATAGCCATCACAGAACTCATCTTAAAAACATTCACCTATGATCAAATGGCATACCTAAGACCATCATCCAAACACCTTACCAAGGAAAACTAGTAACCTCATATAACAAGTGTGAAGCGCTAATGCACTTTAAATCCTTAAGAATAATCTATCAATGAATGATAACCCTATTCCAAATTCATGACCTCTAAGACTCGATCGACACTCAACGTATCGAGATAGAAGTAATCCTAGAAGGTCCTATGCAACTCTTCCCATGATATATCCTGATAATATCCCACCTGTGAGATAACATCCCCCCATCTCCTGGTGGAATCACGTAGCATGTAAATCCCATGATTCAAACTCTTCTCAGGAGGAATCTCAATTTTCTCCAAGATAGTAAGCATGGCCTCCAACCATGACTCTACAACCTATTTCCCTCTATACACAGAAATAATCGGAGGATGCTGCTACTAGAATACCCACATCGACTCTACCATATATGCGGAAGGATGAGGTTCTCCCTGAAAAGTCTATTATATCATAAAAAGCCTTCATGAAACTACACATAAACCCCTACGTCTATTATAATAGCTGACACCAATATGGGAATTATGGGACGATCTTCTGGTAGTGCCTGATCTACCATTTCCGGTGTTTGGTCATCACCTTATACCTGGCGTACAACCATAGGGCATCATGGTGGCATGAATCTCCAAGGTCATGTGCGCACCTCAGTTCATGATTATCATTGAGAACAACCTATAAGTGAATGAACAGAATTGGAGAAGGAAAACATTCAAAATTTACAATACAGGTTTACACGATGTGTATACCTATCTCACTGGGAGTTCTCTTTGAGCCTTAAATGGGCATGTACCTCTGCCCGACCTATTCTTATAACACCCCATACATATGAAGAGTTCTTCTTGATAAACGATATTTACTTGAATTTTCCCCCTTCACAAGTTCTACTACATAGCTAGAACACAAGGGGTCTGCAGGCATAACACTACACAAAGTGTTCACCCTAGACATGTCATGTACCAGTTATGTCCCACGGACCCATGTCATTGGTCACATGACCGAATACACAGTTGAATCTATATGGTAGTAAATAACAAGACACATCATGTACAACCTAATTTTCATACACCTGTGTCATTGGTCACATGGCCGAATACACGGTTCTTTATAACACCACATGTAAAATCTTGACACGGCATATTCTACCAAAATATTTCCAAACCCCATGTCTATACTCACACAGACAATCAGACGGTTAAATCCTACATGGAATGTACATTCAATACATGGAGGATACTTAATAATATTTGTTTCTTCGGGAAGAGAGGATCATATCGTGTGTATTTGTAATAGCACACACCGTCATGCTTGGGTTTCCAAACGGTAAGCCTTTGAATCTTCTCTTGAACCCTTAAAAGCATAAATTTTTTTCCAAGGCATGAAAAATTACGACCTTTAGCATACTATAATCCCCAAAAATCAAAGTTTGTAATCCTTTTTCACCTCATTACTTGAAAAAATTCTATTTAATTTCAACCCTCAATCACAAAATTCTGATCCAAGAGGGCCCATAAAACCATAGGGAGCACAGTTTGGTTCCCATCTAGATGAAACTTTACATATTCCAATACCCTTTTAAAATAGTATGTATTCTTTCATGACATCTATCATAACCACATTAATATCTATCACAACATCTATCCCAACAACAAGCATTCAGTAATGCATCATAAATGGCATGACAAGAGTGCATGACATGTGATCTCAAGAATGTTCCAATATGATGCATGAAATAGAATTCCCACATCTCATCGGGATGAAAAACAAATAGAACCTCTATAATATCAATGATAATGGTACAATTCAAGTGAATCACCCAATGATGAAATCCAACAAACAATAACAATTGAAAAATAAGAAAAATTGAAATATTCAAGTTAAATTATCTTTTACCAGTAAATAGGTTAGCTACCCACTAGTACAACTTATTACCAAATACCTATTCCATCATATACCTATCTATATGATCCAAATAGTTATACAAGTAGAAATGAATCTCCTCTAATACCACATTGTAACATCCTGGTTCCGGGTGCCACCCAATGGTTCCCCATACCCGGTTGGTAACATGACCTCGAGAACATTTCCCCAAATGCTAGAGGATGGTGACTAGAAAGAGTGCCTTGGGTGTGACAGTAGGGAAACTATTCCCTCATTGGAAGAGTATAAAAAACGGAATAACAAACAAGAAAAAATAGAAGAACCAGTAATATCATACAATAGAAGAAAAAAATGAATGACTAATAATACAAACAACTTCATCATATATATAAGTAACTGATGCATGATACATGTATCAAGGAATGTATCCAAACAATTCAAAATGCTTGAAATAAAATACTGAAAACAATGTATTGAAAACAGTAATCTCTAACAGCCTCACAAGCCACATCTTAGTCCCATTCCCTCCCCCTCAAACAACAATCATGTACCTAATAAAGAAGGGCACTTACCCTGATCTATATCTACAAACATATAATTTATTTTAGTCAAAAAACATAACCTAAACTGAGTGTGATACGAATACCTATAAGAAAACACCAAAATATATATTCCTAAATGTATGCATATATATATATATATATATCAGGCAATATGCATAATGATACAATAATCTAGGAAGTACTCCAATGATAAAAATCCTACACTTTATAATTACATTCATTTAAAAGTATTAATTATTAAATCCATTGAATGATGTAACCTCAAGATCTATCCAATTCTATGTATCCCCTTGTATAATAAAAACAAACTTACATATCAATATACCATCAATACAATCTAGTAAGACCGAGTCCATGCATGTTCTTTGGCTTGGTAGACTCATCACAATCATTAAACTATTCCAATGAAACCCTCTGAGAATGATATCACAGTCAAAACCCTATAGTATAACATATCATCAATTCAATTAATAATAAACCTATGGGAAATTTCACATAGTCTAACCCCATTGGCCACACAAAACACTAATCACTCACAAATTACCACCTGGGTAGGTCTCATGGTCAAAAACCCATTGGTCTGCAAGACTTAAATAAAACATAACGACCACCTGGAAAATCTCACAATCTATGCCCGAGGTGTATCATTAATTTAATAATTACCCCTGGGTAGCTCTCACGGTTTAAAAAATCTGGTCTATGAAAACCCGGTAGCACTCACAGTGAATACCTCTAGGTCAACATAACAACAATTATACATAAATAACCTTACCTCGGGAAGCTCTCACAGTAAATTCTCTATGATCATAATTTCACAAAATGAATAACTTGTATATCAAATAATCCATCAAACTCAATCATACACAAGTCAGGGCATCAAAAAAAATAAATCTTAATAGGAATTCTTGACCAATTAGCCATAATCAATCAAGCATGGGAAAAACAAAAATTATCATGGTATAAAAAAATTATTCATAAACCATTATCCTTTATCAATCTACCAAATCATAATAGGTAATAATCATGGTATAATTCCAAAACACAAAATACCCCAAACATGGGTATTCAGAACATTAAGAATATATATACCAATCGACCATGAACAACATAGACATATAAAAAGGGTAAAAACAATCAACCCCCGATAAATGATGAGATAAGAGGAATCAGGCAGAGATGCTCTAGGGGAAGAAATAACATACTAAAGGGAATCCAACACACCTGACCACATATCAATCTGAGCACAGATGAAGGAACAGGAGGAGATCAAAGTTCCCTGGTCGTTCCTCACTCTCCTATACAACAAACAGGGAGAGGAAGTGTTTTCTAGATATAGAATGTGACACCATTCCAACATATCAAATAAAATGAAAATTACACAGCGTATTCAATTATTGTACACATCATGTACTAGCCTCAACTGGCCCCTACTTTAGGTGGTGAACCAGGTCACCTATATGACCATGTACACGGCCGTCACACAGCTAGTACACGGCTACACGCGGGAACCTTGTACATGACGTATACTAAAAAGTACATGGAATGTAAATATAAAATTTTCAATTTTTCCTTTCTTCTCAAAAGAAATATTAATTCAAGATCCATACCTAAAATGAAGATCGATTTTCTTACACATTCCTTAAATGATCCTCTGGTTTACTTTACTTATGTTAGTGACATTGTATTGGTACATGGGATATAATTTCTCATTTCTACCCTTATTCACTAGTATAAATACCACAATTTGAGTTTCATAGTATTACTTAAAAGAAATCCAAGGATATATGTAATTAAAAGTGCTATAATAAACATTACCCACTATATTAATGTCCTTATCCAATAATATTATGTAATTAATATCGCATTCTAAAATATCATTAATTTTAATTTTTCTCATAAATTATTTAATATCTATATTTATTTCTATGAATATAGGTTTTAGTTTTTATATGGATAATTGTGGGAGAATATTACCTCCAATCAATCCTCATTATGCTAATAGATGGGAAGTGTTTTTGGATTTTTCAAATTATAATAACTTAATGGATGGGAGAATAAATTTTCCATGTCACTAATGTGATATTATAACATGGTTTACGAGACATGAAGTTTATGAACACATGAAATTAAATCAATTTGCTACTCAATTTATGGTCTTGATTTGGCATATAGAATCAATCATTACATAATGTTTGAATAGTGATTTTATTCCAAAAAATGGGTATGCTAGATCCCCAATAGTGGAGAATGAAATTCAAAAACAAATAAGTAAAACATTTAGGAATTATTTGGAAAAACCACCGACATTAATCCATATTAGTACAAATATTCACAGAATATTTGTATATTATCATAACAAATGATTTTTTTGATCTTTAGGATAATGAGATTAAAATTGTAACATAACAATGGATTATATTATGAATACTATAGATAATAATTCAAGAGAAATATTTATTGAGTAGAAAAGTTAATTCTTTAATTAGTTGATGATGGAAATCAGGATCTATTCATATGATGTATCAAGTATTCAAAAACTTTTTCCCACTAAAATTATACTATACCAAGTGATTATATAGAATTAAAAAATTGATATGTCCATCATATTTTATTTTTTAAAATAAATATTTCATGAATCTATGATCCTTAACTATCTTTATTTCATAATGAATGTTTTTAAATATACTTATATCAATTATATAAATATACATTCTTATCCCAATTATTGTAAGCTATATTGGGGAGAGGATTCGAGTAAACAAGAGTTCGAAGGATGTTCAACTTTTAGATATAATTCAATGAGTAATTTTGGAGGTATTAATTTATATACTATTATAAATAAATATAAAAAGAACAATAATATAACTATTTTTCATTAATTCTCTTTAATCCCTCAATGAAAATATTATTCATGTCATCTAAAACCGATGAGCACATAATGTGGAATGCAATGGAACATTAAAATGATTGGATAATTTGAAATCCTATACATTAAAAAATATTGAAAACTTTTGATTCATTACTCAAATATTTCTCATCTATTTCTTGAAATGTGACATTAGAATTGGGTACTGATGGATTTAAACCATTTTGGATTTTGAGCACCGATTATATCCTTGGGATAGTTTTTTGATCCCTCACATTATACCTATAAGGATGTTTATAAAAAATACATTATTATTTATGTGATCATTTTTTTAAAATTAATTCTTAGAAATGACTTTAGTGTATACATTCCACCTATAATTAATTAATTATAAGAGTTAGGGAACAAAAGTTTTGAAAAATTTGTTAAATCTACTATGAAATTTTTTAAAATGAATGCTACTCTAATATAGTATAGTAGTGACTTCATTGGACTTGCGAACATATCTGGTTGGAACAATTACATCGGATTGTGTTTTCCAATGTAGAAGTTTGATTTTTACCCTAAACGATCATGTTATAGTAAAAAATGGTGGCTTCTGATTGATCTTAGACTTCCTAATGGTTCCCTTGGATTTTTTTTGAAAACATCATAATTTATTAGAGTCATTGATCATATTCTACCACAAATGTAACCCAAATGTTCAAAAATATTTTCACAACTAGTAAATATGGAAGGATAATATGAGAAGTTTCAAAATTTTAACGGTAGTGGGAAATGAGTTTGAGGTAAAACATCCATAGAACGTGGAGAAAAAAATAAATAAATAAAATAAGTATACGTTTTAAAATTTTGTATAGGGAATTTAATTTTCTACGTCATAATTTTGAAATCATGAATATTGAGATGATTTTTTGTGAAAAAATGATTTTCATATTACATAATGAGAATGGAAAATATAAGGACCGCGTTATTTCTCAGAATGACTTAAATGTACGGAATATATTGGGTAATATATGTGCATATGAGAATAGAATGTATGTTGTAATTGTTCTTGCAATGAAATATAATAATAATGATATATTATTTGAAATATTCAACCATATTAATGTACATAATGGGTATTTAAGTAAAATTTCAAGATGTGTTGAATTAATTCATTATAGGTTATATGGATTAAAAAGTAACATTTCACATATTTTTCATGAGTATTACTACCTTTTGAATTGCATACATTGCTACTTGAATTGGAAAATACTGTGACAATCCTATTTTTATCATTTTTCCAACAACTTTGTGAAAACATTCTACAATAATTTGATATTAATAAGCTCCAGGAAAGAATTATATTAACATTTTGTAATTGGGATATGAACATTACTACATAATTTCTCTATTACCACGACACATTTCACTGTACATTTGGTTGAAGAAAATAAATTAGGAGTTATCATGCATTATCAATGGATATATTCAACTGAAACACAATATATTCTCTTTTTTTATTATTTTTTAAATAATTATTTAAAATTTGTTATAGAAATAGTTAATTATGATTCATTTATTTTGTTTTATAAATACTGAAATAATTTTAAATCATATGTGAAAAATAACACCCAACCTAAAGGCTCTATTATGGAAGGTTACCTTGTAAAGGTGTGTCCAAAATTTTTTATTGGTTATTGGATACTCTTTAGACAAGATTGAACATAGTTTTCTATGATGTTTATATTTGGACTGAATATTAACCTGATAATAAATCAACAGTCCTTGTTATTGGATGACTATTTTGGAGGTCCTAAAATATCACACTGACATAACTGGAATTATTAAAAGAACATATATTTTTTCTACAATATACTGAAATTAAATATAAATTATTTGAATTACTACTAGTGAAAAAGAATATGTGTCTTAAATGTCTAACATGAAATGAGACTGATATAACAAAAACTATTAATAAAGAACTGATATGGTTGTTTACACATCATGTATGCTCATTAATACAATGACATATCTACAAAAGGTTTACATATATATTCTAAAAATGTTACAATTTATATTAATTCTTTTAAATCATGATTATTTATATTCAACAAGAAGTGTTATACGATTTGATGTTTTTTCGATCTGGGTCCTCTGATGAATGCTAATAAATTTAATGTTTATAATGTGAATAGTTTCAAATTTAATTCAATTAATCTAGAAGAAAGAATAAAAACATATAATATTTTTATATTTACTATCAAGGATCTGGGATATTATATATTATCGATTGATAATATCAACATAAACCACCATTGTTATTTTTACATTATTTTATTCAAATACAAGTATGATAATATTAACAATGGTATTAGAAATTACTTCTTAAAAATAATTTCTGTGAACAGGTCTCAATTAATGGATATCAATTACCATGAATAACATGATCCATATATCCTCACATCAAAATGAAAATGTTATATTATGTTGATGATATTGTGCATAAACGGTGGAGTGTAGTCTGTCCCATAGAACAAAGAGACTTGTATGATATGGGTGAGGAAGTGAAAGAATTATCCTATGATTTTGAATCCCATCAATAGTATGAAATTGATTCGTTTATCCATGATGAAATTAAGAAAATTGATATTTAAAGTTAGGATGATGATGAAAAATTAGAAATGGATCATGATGAAAATATATCCAATGAAGGAGACAATATTTTTTTATGTATTCATCCATTACCTTTACAGCACACTATATATTTAGTTTCTATATTATGAATCTATTATCATATTTTAATTTATTTATATGCAATAATTGTTTAATATTGAAAAAATAAATTTTATACTTGTTTTGAAATATATTTTCTCAAATTGTTTATTTTTTTAATGATATGAATGTGGATGAAATTTTATATGTTATATTAGTAAATAAATGATAAATGGTCTACCTTCTTTCTTGACATCATCCACATTTCTAGATAGTGCCTCACATTCTGTATCTGGTACTCCCACTAGCTCCATCTTGATGGAATATTAAACACACCATGTCTCCCTCCTGACAATATCTAACAAACACAGAACAAATACGACCACCCCATCAATGAATTTTTGTAGGCCATCATTTTATAATAGATTTGTTAATACGTCGTTTGATTTATATCAAAAGACAACTGAAATTGTCCCCTATACGATTTTCCTGATATTTAGGTAGATTAAACAAGTAAATTTCACTCCATAAAAATAATATATAATACTTATTTTTATTACATTTTAGTTAAATATATATATATAACATTAATTCATTTTAAAATAATTATAATACAAACTCTTAAACCAATTAGTGGAGATAGAGTCAATTGCTACACATTGGGAGGTAGTTATGTTGATGATTTATTTTGAACACTATATTGGTGATATTATTAAATAATTACACTAAGTACTTGTAAATTATTATGTTCAAGTGGTTATAATATTCTATTTTTGGACTTCTTATTATATATATATATAACAAATTTTTGCAATTTTTTTATTTAGTTCAGATAAAGTTGGGTTTCATAGGGTTACATCCATTCTTTTTATGTTGGTTAAGGTCATCTTAGTTTGTTCTGAGTTGGGTTGATTCAAATTTTCTTGATTTCAGTTTGGGTCAATTAAATTATATTTGTTTCAATCTAGATGGGTTTGGGTCTAATGAATTCAATAGACATTGGATTAGTTAATTTTTTCATTGTTTTTAGAAATTTCATTTTAGTCTGGTCGGGTCCATTTAGGTATGTTCATTTTGGTTTATCTTTGGTTAGGTTTAGTCAAGGGTGTTCAATTTTATTTATTTATTTTAGTTTCATACATTGCAATATTTTTTTACTAAGTGATGTTGGTTTTGTTTGGTTTGTTTTGGATCTAGTTGAGTTGGATTATATGAATTCTGTTTGGTTTCACTAGTTTTGGATTAGTTATGGTATGATTGTTTAAAATTTGTATAATATAGTTTAATTAATTTTAATTTTATATGTTATTTTCATTTCTGTTATGATTAGATAATTTTTGGGGATAACTTGGGTCTGGTTGATTAGATTCAGTTTGATTGAATTTGTTTCACTTTTTTGTCATTTTATTTTTACTTATGCTTGTCCAATTTAGTTTAGTTCACTAAAATTCAAGCTAGTTTTGTTTTATTTGTAATTTCATATTAGGATTAGCTTATTTTGGCCTAGTTAAATTCAGTTCCAATCCACATTGGTCTATTATATTTTGTAAGGTTCAATCATAATCACCATCATTAATACATAATTTTTATTATCAAGAGAATACAAGGAAGACAAAGGAGGACCTAAAATGTATCCCAATCACAGAGGTATGAAATAGTAGTGTCCAATAGAATTTTATCTATCAATGTTAACCACCTAAGGTGGAAATTACACAATACTATAAGTTTTAGAAATATCATCAATTTGTGTCAAATTAAATTCTAGGAAATCATCAACAACATTCCTTTCACACCACGCGTGTAATATTTCCATATGGTTGCTCACTCACCCCTTTAATATTTGGAAATATATTATGTAGACTAAGTGATGGTTCTAAATCCTGGAATCACATTTTATATAGTTAGGAAATCTTCCTCAACCACTCCAAGAATAATATTCCTCTATTTTCATAAACATATGATGATGAACAAAGCACGAGCATTGGCTTGAAGAGATCATCCCCTTCTAAATTAAGGGTAAAATGAAAATATGACTGAGCCCCACATGTCTCAGATCACCAATATATCTATCATGATACTAATGAGTTATCAATCATCGATGTTATGTTTTATTCCCTATTGAGGAGGCTTCTATCGAACCCACCTCCTAACCCTAGATTGATAGCCATCATAGAAGTGGAACTGGAGACTTGGATGGTTCTTATGGAGGGGGCTATTTTCCCATCCTTGAAAATACTTGTTTGATCCATTAATAGGTTTTTGATTTTAATGATAATTCATATTCTAGTACTTATTTTTTCTTTATGTTGAATTTTGTTCATCATTATCAGGATACTATAAAAATCCAATATCAAAATAATTATTCTGGATTTTTTTCTTCGATACATGATTACCTACACCCTAAAACAACCGATGGAGAAAGGCCATACTTCATGAATCCTAGGAAATGGTCCTAGTGAAATAAAAAATTTCTCACCACACCGAACATTACCATTCTCATTTAAAGATGATATGTTCATTAGATTCAATCCTTAGTTCTCTACAACATAGAGACCATGGGGCAAGATTAACTCCTTGAGGTTAGATGTTATCCTGAATTGGGAGTTCCTTATTAATAACATACCATACCAAGAAATTAATTTGTTGGGAATATTTTTTTCACCACAACATCATTCCCCATATATTTTAGTCATTACAATACCTTAGCAATTTGAGAAACATTTTTTTTCCAAGAATGCCCATGAAGAAGAACCAATCAAAACACACTTTTCTTGATTAGATTTTATGATAATGTTAAAAAAAGGACCCATTGGTCCACAACCAGTCATGATTTTTTCTTCTAGTATGTATATTTGAATGTTATATGAAGTTGGATTTTATTTATTTCATGAAATTTTAAGTTAATTCAATTTTATTTTGTTCAGTTTGGTATGATCTTTTTTAGGTTGATTTGGTTATTATGTTACATTCTTATTTGTTTAAATCATCATTATTTTTTTATTCTTGATTTGTTTGGATTGTGTATTCAATTCCATAAAATTTAGTTTTATTGAGTTTGTCTTCGTATAGTTTTATGTTATTTATAATTGAATATTGGATATTTATTTACTTTGGTTTAGTTACATTCTTATTTTTTTATTTTTGATTTTTGGTGGAAACATTAAATTACACATTTTTCCACCACATATGCTAATACTTATTTAAACATTTGCTAAATAGTGTGTATATATATTTTAGTTTGAAAATTATACTAATTAATTACTGTTATTTTTTGGTGTTTTACACCAATTCATGATGGAATGAAAAGATGAAAAATAAAACAATTGTGAGATTTGTAAAAACCGCTAATAAATATTTATTTTAAAATACTTCCATAAGACCAACAATATTTCTGAAAAACATCCATGAAATATCGTACACTAATGTTTTTTATGGTTTTTTTAATAACCAACATGAAACTATTTTAAAGTTGTTTAATCTACTGAAAATCCCAAAATTTCACTACTATGACATGTTTTTCTTATTGTGACACCCATTACACCATTTCAATCTATAATTTATCCATGATGCATATATTAATTAATTCTTTAAATATTCGATTTTAGTTTAATTTTGAAGATATAATAGGGTAAATTTAACACTCCATATTTATTCATTATTGTTTTCCCCCTTTTTGCTTTAAATTTTTACAACCCAAGATATGGATCAGAGATGATTCCATATGTGAATGATAAAATCATCTTGATATGATGGTGTATTTTATCTTATTTTCTAATGTGGATCCTGGGAGGATGATCACATTAGGATTTGTTCATATTCAAAGTGGAATGGTATTTCCTTGAATTTATTTAGGGATTTATAGTGTTTTTTGGAAAATTAATGGATTTGTTGGAATAAGTATTTGAATATTTTTTTGTATAAAATATTTAGCTGGATATCAAGTGTGGTAAATACCCATTTGAATAAAAATATATAATAAAATATATTTTTTATGATAATTATCTTGAATATTCCATATAAATTATATAAGGAATTGATTATGAATTTTTATTAGTTAAATGCATTATATTATTATAATTTATTAGTAAATAAATAGGATTAATTTTTATAGAGTTAGGGCATCATGTTGATGGGATATGGTCAGCCAGTCTTGAACAAGCATATGTTATGCAGGTTTATCTTTTCCTTAAAGTGGTATAACTCAAAATGAGGTAAGTGTTTCTCCAATATATATATAAGGATTATGAATTTTGTTATGTTCTTATGAAATGTTCTTTCACCACGTGAATAAAATCAAACTTGACAATAAATTAATTGTTTTTATTAAAACTATATGAACATAACAGAAGTGTTTAGGGACATAATGGACCATTTAACACATGATTTGTGCCTTGACCATCAATGGATCTGAGATTTTTCATAAAGGCTTATTATGAGATTTAATCATAATGGAGTGGAATAAATAAATAATTAAAACATAATGGACCTTGGGATATGTTACCTTACTGCCTTCAAGAGCGAAAGTGTTATGGATTGGGATGGTTGAGATATATGTAGTTCACATTAGAATATTATATTACATTTTAATGAGTATGATATGATTTAAAATGATATTTTTAGAATATTAAATTAGTTGATCACTGGTCAATTTTTTTAAATTTTCAAATGAAAAAATTTGTTAATAATATTCTGGTGATAGTTTCTGAAGAAATACTTGAGTAATGAAAAGAATGGTATTATTGTAGTGACCCAGCCCTAGATATCCTGAAGATGATGTTTTCTATCAATTACATTATCATGATTACAAGGAATCAAACCTCAAAGGAATGATCAGCATATTAGACTTGGTGAAATAGATACATAAATTAGTATTTTATTTTAATTGAATACACTAATTACAACATATTTTTTTCCTTCTAAAAAAATTGAGTATAATCCTTAATACATCTATTATATTCTAGAAAATCACTCATAGTATACTTCTAGGATTTTGGGGAATGAAACATAATAAGGGTGAGCTCAAATTCTCAGTAAGGTAAAAATATAGATGAAGCAATAATGAATCAACGAGAATAGCCAATATGGAATGTTAAATAACTAAAAAAAATTACATTTAATCAATAAAATAAATGGAAGTACATAATAAATGTATAAAGATAGTAACTAGAAATACATTACATTCAAATAACTAGATATGTCCAAAAAAATATGGAAATGTAAGAAACTAAAATACATGAAAATTAATAAATGAACTGAAATTAAAAGTATCCATAGATATGTCAAAGAAAAATCTAATGGATGAATAATAACTAAAACTAATATGAAATAATGCATAATTATTAGGCACCATGTTTCCATGGTACATATAGCTAGTACAATCAATAGATAGTTTAGCCATAAAAATTTACAAAACAAATTTTTCATATAAGACTACTGATGCATCGAGGGGCCTTCATTAACTGGTCTCCAACCAGTAGAGATTTCCTTAAATGATCCCCAACCCGTGTATTGCATGTCCAAATCATTACTCATATATCAAATAAATAATATACCTTATCAAATATCTATATTGAATAAATAATATGGACTCATAAATATTTCCCCAAATAATGAAATACCAGTCAAAGTAGACACCGTTTGTAAAATGATATACCGTTTAGGAAATAGTAATATCTATGATAAATGAAATGGATAATTTAGGGGAAATTCAATGATCAATGATCATCAGAGATTGAATATTTCAAGTTGACTAAAAGAAATCAAGGACTTGAATGTGAATACTATTACTATCCAAATAAATCAAAATCCATCCATTGGATGATTAAGGATGGTATCAATATAACAAATACCTTGTGAATTAAAAATGGAGGGTTGTTGTTGTTGATGAAATAAATGAATAAAATTAAAAATATTCTGGAGAAAAATATCCCTTTCTTTTGAAAAACCATTAAGAAATATTTTTCATTGAATATAAATTTTTATAAAGATTGAGAATGAGGCATCAATGAAATGACCATAGATGAATCCATACATACTGTATGAGGTGAAAAGAATATTAATTTTGTATTGAAAAGGTTAGAAAATTCCATATTAGGAAAGATAAAAGAATATTCATTTTAGAAAATTGGTAAAATAAAAAAAGGTAAGAATTTATTTTCCAATTAATTTAGAAAACATTTTCGAAAACCATTTAAAAAAACACGGTTTTTAGAATATAATATGTTCTCAGAGTAAAGAGATTTATAAAGTTTGGTATTCTGACAAACATTTTATAAAAAAATATTACTTCCAAGGAGTTGTAAAATGGTACTAACTCTTTAAATTTTCATGAATAACCAGAGAATAATGAAAAGGTTTTTTGGAAAATGGTTATATAATTTTCTCAAATGGAAATTCCATGGAATGATCAGTAGGATTAGTCTTGAGGAAAATACCATTTAAACACACCAAAGTGTGCCATACCACTTTGAGAATTTTTTAAATCATAAATCGTATGATGGATTTGAATTAAACGAAATTATTAAATGCCATTAATGAAAATAGATTAATTATATAATAAATCAAAATAGGTAGTTGGTACAACACACAAAATAAGTAAGTGTTGAATACAAAATTTTTCTCTAGTATGTAAAAAATGAGATGGAAGTACCTTACCAGTGTGGTTACAAATGAAATGGAAAACACAAAAGCATTAATCATAAAAAAAACATTTAATTATCACGAACATAATAAGGTTCATGATATTATATGTCAATGTTTTAGTATGTATACTACATATAATAAATTCGGTACATAATAATAAATTATGCCTCATGAAAAGAGAATATAGAGAATAATTCCATACATTGCATTTAGTTTTGGGTGAACGTCCATTAAACTCTTATATAATAAAAATATTTTAATTTTATCTTTGATTAATATTTTTTTTAAATTTTATAATTATTTTTATTTCACTTATTACCATGTTTTATACAACCACATACACAATTATGTTTATATCGATTGTTTTGACTGAATTTGGTTTACATGTCAAAACAACTATTGTTGGTATACTATGTTAAAAGGGGTGATTATATAACATATTCAGAATAATAAAAATGAAATAATTATCATATTTATACATAAATTATACTTTTTAACTAATTAATTAAATATGGTTATGAAAATTGAGCCAATGTTACCATCATGGAGATGGTAGGACATACATACACATGAGTAACATTCAAATTTTTAAATAATTGTTTTGGGAAGAAGTAAAGTAATAAAATATATTCCTAGAATAATAATTATATTATAAATTACATATTATTTATTTATATATACATATATATAAAATTCTATGATCTAAATTGAATCACATCATGTCAAGAAGGTGGTAGTCCACACGTCCATGAACGAAGTTATATCTTTTAAAGTGTGTGAAAGGGTAGTAAAAGAGATGATATATATATATATATTATATTTACAGAATTATAATTATGTAATTAAGATCTTATTGATGTTTTCTATGTCAGTTATGTTTAATTATAACAATTCATTTATACATTCCATGTATCGTGTGAAGGAATCCGATCACTTTGAGGTTGTGGTAGTCCACACGTCTGCAATCAAAATTATCTAATTTACACAACATGGTAGATATAAAGGAATTTTATAAATAAAAATTATCGAAGAATAAGAAATAATAGATATATATATCATATATAAATAGAGTTCCCATCATAATGGCCACCATGATAGGGGTTAATATAGAATTGACCAGTCATTGTTTCATGATGCAGTAATTCTCCATAAACAAAATCAATATATTCACTTTAGTTAGATAGAGGTGTGTGTAAATTTATTTTGTATCAATAGAATAAAAACACAGAATTATACTTAGGAATTTTTTTTATTTAATCATAGAATAATAAGATTATATGGAGTATAGAATGGAAATGAAACTAAAAAGTATGAGAGAGGGTGTTACCCCTTAATTGTGTACCTTCTTTTGTTTTATACCAAATAGATTTCATGGAAGGTTGTATTCCATAATTAAGGATTCAATGTAGAGGTTAGTATTTTTGGGAAGATATTTGTGTATATTTTGGATGAAATTAAGAGGTTTTATATATGTGAAGAATGGGGAGAGGTGGTGGCCTATTATAGGAAAGGAAAAGGGCTCACATTGTTTTTTTTTGGAACATGTTAGGTGTGAAAATTTTATGTAATGACCCAAACATTTGAATAATATTTTTTTTCCTAAAAAATGTTTATTTTATATATCTTAGACAAAAAAACTACACCAATTTATTAATTAAGTGAGTATAGTTGAAATGAGACCATTGGATTTCGACCGTTATATGACCATTGGTCAATATGACTGTTGGAAACAATAATAGATTTTAAAGTTACAATTTTTTTTTAAAATAGAATTAATAATGTATAAATAGTGCAGAATAAGGAATCGATGGCCTCATCTAGTAGACTCGGGTAGTATGATACCCATCTTTCTGAGCATGGGAAGGATGTATCATCACTGGGATTTTATCAGGACTATGCCCAAGCTGAGATTCAACATATTAAGTTTGAACGTAATCGCCTTGGGGAGAAGTTCAAGCAGATAGAAATCACCACTTGGGAAATGTTTTTCATGTCGCCCCAAGATTCTATCCCCACTGCACACCTTACTATTAGGTCCTATAGAAATGTTATATGCGGCTATGTAATAAGGACTTAGTTACTTTTTGTAATCCTTTGTATAAATAAAATTTATATTTCTTAATATGGTAATTCTTTTGAATTTATACTGTCAAAATAAATATAGGAATAATTTTTAGAAGATTCATATTATTGATGAATATTAAAAAATAGTGTTTTTTAAAATATTTTTCATAATTAAAATAATTAATAACGTGAAAAGATTTTCATAAATGGATATATACATTTGTGATGGTTAAGATATTCAGATTCCTATATGAGCAATTTAATTTTTTGGTGAATAGTAAATTATGAATAGTAATATTACCTTTATGGATATTAATGTTACCAATGGAATAGTAACCTCACTTAATTAAGTATAAATATAATGTAGGCCTCTTGAATGGTAATTTAATATAACAGCATAAGTAAATAACTGTTTCAGAAATTATTTGTTAAGTATTAGTATTTTTTGGGTGAAAAGTGGTTTTATTAAAAAAATTAAATATCATAGATTTAGAAATGAATTTTCCTAAAATGGAGTTCATTTTTAATTCAGAACATTGATATTAGGTTAGGGTAAAATTATGAGATTTTTATAAAATGTTTTGATTTTTAGTGAATTGTAAAAGTGCAGTTTTATGTTTCAATGTGTTTAATGACCACATTAATTATGTAATAATGATATAATAATTCTGGTAAAATCTTGAGGAATAAAATATTTTATGTTATGTCCCATGTGGCTAATAACATGGGTAAATACCATGGTCAAGCCCCTGGTTTTTCAAATACCACTAAAGAGGTGTCCCTTGGAAATTAATAAAATATTCTCTCAATTTTTCTATAAATACCAACCCATTCATTTATTTAATTAATTAAAAAATCCTTCATGATGATGATAAGGTCTTTTTACCTCCCAAGGAGTCTGGCCAAGGTGCCCTCAATCTCTCCAAGGTCCCACCATTCGATTTTTTGAAGTTACTCTTTAAGGTAAGGGAACCTTTCACCCTCCTCTTTTAGTTGAGACTTCTTTTATGTTATGTCATTTAATTTCCATTTTATTTTTTGGGTTATGTTATTATGTATCCTTATTTCTGTCAATTTTATGTCCAAATAATTAGATTCCATTTTCACTCTCATCAATTGATTTTCTGAATTTGTAGGTGACTTTGTTTGGTTGCCGAATTTTCATAAGGGAATTCAAGACTTCTTTTTTTTTGTCTCAAATTATATTTTTTGTGGTATGTCTTGAAAATTTTCATACAATTCTTTTATCACCATTTTATTATATCCTTATAATATATTATGACTCTCTTATGAATTAGTGACCTATGTCTCCTATTCTTTTAATATTTTTAATAACTAGGTTGCATAGCCGTTATGATGCATAATTTTTGTCTCAAAATCTCTATCTTTTTCTAAAGAAATTATCTTATTTAATTTTTTTAATACCCAAATATATTTCAATTACAAGGGTACTCATCAAGGCATAAAATTTATATATACTTTATTCTATAATTTACATACATAAAACCTCTAGTCCATTTCCATGGGTTATAATAATGAACATGTTTTTAACCACTTTTTAAAATGTCACAATTTTGATATGAAACCCATTTATTTTATTCTCTTTGGGGTTTTTATGAAAATTTTGATTATGATATTTTTGGCTCACATGAATATAAATAAATATAAAGGATATGACCTGATAGTGCTCTAATTCTTTGGGTAAAGAAATTAATCTCTAGAGATGATACATTTTATGATACCATGGTGAATAACCATGGTATTTTTCATGACAACTTGTGGATGGACCTTTATGATATGCCTATTAATGTATAAATTAATTTTTTTTAGAATCATTTTCAAGTTATTTTTCAAGTTATTATTTTTATTATATTCCTATTTATCATGATTTTATGATATTCTTCATTTTCTTATTAATATAATTGAAGTTCACATGAAAAGTATTTCACTTGTTTTCCTTATTGGGACTTCTGCTCACCCTTTCCATTGATGTTTGTATCTAGGTTTTGAGATGTAGAAATTGTAAATAGGATGAACTTTTCAATAATACTTTTAAGAGGATTCAAATAATGTTTTCTGTTTTCATGTATTAAGTACCTTATTTATGAAAAAATACTTTAATGATTCTATATTGGTAAAATGAAATGAATAGTTTTTTAATAAAAAGGTGGGATGCCATAGTTGGTATCAATGGATATTTTAGTAATGTGAGGAAATCAGGTTATGAAAAATTTATGAATAACCCTATAGAAAAGATTACTAAGAGTATAATTTCCTGGTACTTTGGTGAAATATTAAGTAAGGGGTTTCCAAAAAAATAAATCCCTATCAGGATACGAACAAGTGGGTGTGGCTCTGATACAAATGTATGTAGTGGTAAAACCCAAAAAATATTCTTTCATCTAAAATCAAATAGGAACTGCTGCACGACAATAGTACATTTTTCACTCCTAATTGACAATCCTTAGGGATATGTTTGGTTAATCACAATATTTTTATGTTTCATTTCGAAGGATTTATAGAGAAATGTCATTGTTGTTAAAGAATAAAATGTTTAAGAATGAAGATTTAAGACATAAAAATCCTTTATAGTTAAACGATTCATATATAAATAAATCATCTCACTATGGTTTTATTATTTTAGAAAATGGTTGGAAATAAGAGAAATCATGAATGTGATGACCAAAATAGACCACGCACTGACGACCATTCGATGGATGTCTGAATGGTAGAATTCATGAGAACGATGAACCATCTTACTCAATTTATGGAAAATAACTTGAATGAAGACGAGAGACCGATTTCACAATAAAGTGAAAAAAATTATGTTCATTCCTTTATGAATCAATGACCACCAACCTTTAGAGAATATATTTAAACATTTATTGTAGATCAATGGATCAACTCTATCAAAAATATCTTTTCTATGCTCCGTTTTTTAGAATAATAGAATATCCCCTGGTTGTTTTCTTCCTAAATGAAGTAGATAATTTGTGGGGGGAAATGATTGAAAATATGAGTCCAAGAGTAGAGGTTTAATATATAGAGTGGGGAGAGTTTAGAGGTATCTTATTTAATAAGTATTTCCCTTCTTTTATGAGAACAATAATAGAGAAGTAATTTCTCAAGCTGAAGTAAAAGTAGAATAAATATGTCGGAAGCTATGAGATGAACATAAAAAGGCATTCGTGTTATGACTATAGCTTTTAATGGGTAAAAATTGGACGGTTTATATATTTTTTGGGGGGATAAGTCTTCATATATGGAAGAATCTAGCCAACTGATTCTATAACAACTATGAATAGATTGTACCGAGTGAAATGAAAGTTAAACTGGAGTTCGATGAGACACAGTGGTCTCAGAAATCCAATGAAAAGAAAAGATCAATGGATCCAAGATTAGGGGGATCCGTGATTAGGGAATATGATAAAAATAAGTGAAATGTACTACATGTAATAATTTGTGAAGAATCATTCGGGGAACATCCTACTTAGGAACAGGAAGTTCTATAAGTGTGGAAGAGATGACCATACTACTCTAAATTCTTGCAGTGAGGTGAAGCCACAACTTCCCAACACTAAATACAATGGGATTATTTTTCAAGAATTAATTTTAGTCCAATTAATTATGTGTGTAATTCTTGGGAAATTTACTAATCAGTCCCCAAATCCAAGGGTAGTGGACGTGAATCACCACCATCCTCAACATAGGCCAAGGGAGAAAGGACATGCTTTTCTTTTCACAACAGATAAATTTTGAGCCCCAAATGATGTGGTGGAAGGTACTCTTTTTGTTGTCTCAATGTTTTCAAGAACATTTTTTTATTCTGGTTCTATGTATTCATTTATTTCCTCCATGTTTTCAAATAATTTATAATCAACCACTAAATTCCTAAATGTGGCATTATCAGTCAAGACTCAGGGTATGATTATCCAAGAATCATCAGTGGTTAGAATCTCTAGTATTTAATTTAGGGATCACAATAATATGGAAATCTTGTAGTAATTCCAATGATGTAATTCAAAATTATACTATGGGTGGACAAGCTCTAAACGTATAATGCTATGATAAAATATAGAAGTGTCGAAAAATTAGTAGTCTTGAATGGGAAACCTACAGTTATCGGTGAATAAGAAAAAGTAAATGAGAGTATAATGATAGAAAAATCCCCCATCATCCTATAATATAATGATGTATTTTCCCAGTAGTTACCTAAACCTCCCCATGAATGATAGGTAGAGTTCTCCATTTACCTCAAACCTGGACCTCATCTGACATCAAAGACCACGTATGGGATGGAAAATTTGGATCTAGGGGAATTAAAGATACAACTCCATGATCTTTTGCAGTAGGGGTTTATTTGACCGAATGTGTCACCTAGGGGAGACCATGCACTCTTTATAATGAAGAAGGATTTATCAATGTGAATAATAATTGTTTATAGATAACTGAATGAGATCACCATGAAGGACAAGTACCCTCTTCCATGAATTAATGACTTACATGACCCACTTCGTGGTGCTCAATTCTTCTTTAAGATTGATATTCAATCTTGTTATCATAAATTGAGGGTGAATAATGATATTATTACAAAAAAGGCCTTCCAATCAAGATACTAAAATTATGAGTTTTTTGTTATGCCCCTTTGATTGACTAATGCTCCCCCTATTTGTTGGATTTGATGAGTAAAGTCTTTAAGGACAACCTGTACATCTTTGTGGTATTTTTTATGGATGGTATTATAATATATTCCAAATATAGAGAGGAGCATAAGGATCATTGAAGGGGTTATTTACAAACTTTATGGAAGGAGAAGATTTTTGTAATGTTCAAAAAATTTGAATTTTGGTTACAAGAGGTTTCTTTCTTGGGGCACATTATAAGCAATGAATGAATCACAATTGACTCTGCAAAGACAAAGGTTGTAGAGGAGTGTCCTTAACTTACAATAATAATTGATATTTTTAGTTTCCTTGGATAAACATGATATTATAGGAAGTTTGGGAAAACCTTTTCCTGGGTTTATAATCTATTAATCACATTAACTTGAAAAGGTGCAATGTTCATCTGGAAAAAGGAGTGTGAGGAATATTTTCCATTGATGAAAAAGATATTGGTTATTGCACCTATGTTAACTCTAACCTCATGAAGAGAAGGATTAATTTTTTTTGTCGATGCATCTCTAAAAGGAATTGGGTTTATCCTCATGAGAAATGACAAGATGGTTGCTTATGCATCACAAAAGTTGAAGACCCATGAGAAAAACTATCCTAAACACAATCTGGAGCTGGAAGTGGTCTTTTTTTCTTTGAAGATATGGTTTTATTATCTATATGGGGATACGTGTGATGTAAATATAGACCATCAAAGATTTAATTATATTTTCACAAAAAATTAAATAAACCTAAGACGGAGGATATGATTGGATCTTAGTAAAGACTATGATTGTTCAATTCATTGCCATCATAGAAGAGAAAATGATGTCGCTGATGCATTATGTAGAAAAGACCCTATTGTTCTGTCCATGATGGGGAATCAAATATGTGTCTTCATCAAAGAACTAGTGAAACTAGACATGGGAATTATATTGGATGGGACATCATCAACCCTATCCCAAATGATTTCTCAACCATAATTACTAGAGAAGATCAAGAAAGATCATAAATAACAATCATTATGAAAAACTAATTTTGAGGCTGTGAAGGATGGAATGTTTCTTGAGATCATTATTGATCAAAAAGGTGTACTGAAATTTCATACAAGACTACGCATTCCTTATATTCTAAAAATAAATAAGGAGATGATGGATGAAGCGCCTAGCTATATATTCTCTATACATCTTCTAAGTAAAAAAATGTATAGAGACGATCATGATCATTATTGGTGGGATATCAAGAAAAGGGTGTTTGCTGACTACACTACAAGGTGCCTAGTATGTCAGCATGTGAAGGCTGATCGACAACATCCTAAAGGGGTATTACAACCACTACCCATACTTTCATGGAAGTGGGACAATGTCACTATATACTTTGTAACCGGTATCCAAAGAACATCCAAAGGAAACAATATGATATGGGTTATAGTGGACTGTCTCAACAGGATATCCGATTTTATCTCTATTCAGGAAGATTTGACTCTTGGTCAACGTGCCATGATTGAGGTGAAAGAATTGTTTATGATGTATGGAGTTCCACATTCTATCGCATCTGATCAGGATCCAAGGTTCAATTCAAATTTTAGGAGAAGTTTTAAACATGCTCTGAGTAACGAATTGTATTTCAAAATGACCTATCATCCCCAAAATGATGGAAATTATGAAAGGTCTATTCAAAAACTTGAGGACGTGCTAAGAACATGATCAATGGAATTGAAGGATGTATGGGATCGACATCTCCCATTAGATGAGTTCTCTTTCAACAACTACGTCTACTCGTGCATTCAAATGAAACCCTATGAAGATCTATATGGGAAGTGATGTAGAACTTCTTCTTGATGGGATGAATCCAGTCAGAGAAAGCATATTGGGTCTTATCTTGTGCAAGAGATGACATAAAATGTTCATTCCATCCACCAACACATTAAGGTTTCTCAGAGTCAGAAGAAGAGCTATGCTGAGAAACATCGACAGGACTTGGAGTTTGATGTTGGGGACAAATTCATTCATCAAATATCACCTTGGAAGAGAGTCAAGAGGTTTGGGAAGAATGTGAAGATCATACCTTGGTATATTATCCCCTATGAAATCCTTGACCAAATAGTAGTAGTGGCGTATCGGCATGAAATTCCACATAATATAACTTATGTTCATGATGTATTTCATGTATCGCTCTTGAGGAAGTTCGTACTAGAACATTAACATGTATTAAATCCAGAAGTGGTAAAACTGGAACATGAACTCCCTTATGAGGAGAAGTTGGTGGAGATCTTGGATAGTAGAGACAAGGTTCTATGTAACAAGACTACCCACCTTGATAAAGGGTTTTGGAGGAACAAAAAACATGAAGAAGCCACGTGGGATCCAAAGGAGTTTTTGAGGAAGAATTACCCAACAATTTTTTCTTCTGAGGGTATGTGTGGAAATTTTAGGGATGACACTTATTAATAGGGGAAGAACATAACGACCCAATATTTTGAATAATAATTTTTTACTGAAAAGGTGTGTTATATAATTCTTACACAACAAAACTATATCCTTTTATTAATACAGTGAGTATAATTGAAATGATACCTTTGTGTTTCTACAGTTATATGACCATTAGTCAATATGATCATTCAAAACAAAAATAAATTTAAAGGTTATAATTGATTATTAAAATAGTAATAATTGGGGATAAATAATGTGGAAAGAGGAGTCGATGGCCTCATCAAGTAGACTCGGGTCGTATGAAGCCCATTAGTTCAGATCTTAGGAAGGATGTAGCATCCCTAGGATGTTCTTTAGACCACGACCAAGACAAGCATCAACATGTTAAGTTTAAACGTAATATCCTTCGGGTGAAGTTCAAGCTGATAGAAATCACCACTTGTGAAATGCTGTCCGAACCACCCCAAGATTATCTCACCATTTCACACATTACTCTTAGGTCATTTGCAGGTGTTATAAAGGGATATATAATGAGGGTTTAGTTACTTTTTGTAATCATTTTTTATAAATAAAATTGTTATTTCTCATTATCATAAATTTTTTGAATATAAAATTTTAAAATAAATATAGGAACAATTTTTAAAAGTTTCATATTATTGACAAATATTGAAAAAAAGATTGTATTTTAAAGTATTTTGGATACATTAAATAATTAATAATGTGAAATGATTTATAAAAAATGGACATATACAATTGTGATCATTATAAAATTTATAGTTTCATAAGACCAAAATAATTTATAGTGAATTGTAAATTATGAATAGTAATACTACCCTTATTAATAGTAATGTGACCAATAGAATAATAACCTCCCTTAGTTTAGTATAAATTTAATTTAGGCCTTCTTAATTGTAATATGATACAATATCATATGTAAATAACAGTTTAAAAAATTATTAGTTAAGTGTTAGTATTTTTTTGGGGAAAATAGTAATTTTATTAAATAATTAAATATCTCATATTTGAAAAATTATTTTAAAAAAATGGATTTAATTTTTAATTCAAAAAATTATTATTAGGTTGGGGTGAATTACTGAAATTTTTATAAAATGTTTTTTTTCATTGAATAGTATAAATACAGTTTTCAGTTTCAATGTGTTTAATGACATCATTAATGATGTAATAATGATGCAATAATTCAAGTAGACTATTGAGGAATAAAATATGTTATGAGGTTTCCCATGTTGATAATACCATGGCCAAATACCCTGGGAAAGCCCATGGTTTTCCAAATACAACTAATGAGGAGTCCCTTGGAAATTAATAAAATATTTTCTCACATTTTCTATAAATACCAACCCATTCCGTCATTAATTTTATTCAAAACTCATATTAAATTATTATCAGAACTTTTTACCTCCAAGGAAGTCTTCAAAAGGTTCCCAAAATCCCACAAAGTTCCCAACCATTTAGTTTTTGAGGTTACTCTTCATGTTAAGGGATCCTTTCACCATCCTCTTTTAATGAAGAATTATTTTATGTTATGTCTCCCAATATCAATTTTTTTGGGGTAAGTTATTAAGTATCCTATTTTATGTCAATTTTATGTATAAATTATTAGAGGATATTTCCTCTCTCATCAACTAATTATTTTAATTTTTAAGCGACACTATTAGGCTGCAGAATTTTTGTAAGGGAATTCACAAATTCTCTTTTTTCTATTAAATTATCTTTTATGTGGTATGTCTTGAAAAATTTCATACCATGTTCTTATCTACATGTTATTTTATCCTTATAATTTATTATGAAATTCTATTGAATGCGTGACCTCTTTCCTCTCTCTTTTTAATGTATTCAAAAACTAGGTTGCATAGTTGTTATGCTGTAGATTTTTGTCTCAAAATCGTTCACTTTTTCTAAAGAAGTTCTCTTATTTTATTTATTCAAATACCAAAATATATTTCATTTCTAGGGTTATTCATCAATGCTTAAAATAATATAAATTTTATTCTATAATTGGCTTACATAAAACCTTCATTCCATTCTCGTGGGATATAAATGACATGATGAAAATGTTTTTTAGCACCTTTTAAAACATCAAAATTTTGATATGAAACCCATTTCGTTTATTATTTTAGTGTTACTTATGAATTGTTTAATTATGATCCATATGTATCACATGAAAATAATGAAATTATAAGGTTATTACATGATATTTATTTTATGTTTTGGGTAATGAAATTAATCTCTATAGATGACATGTTTTATGATACCTTGGTGAATAACCTTGATAATTGTTATGACACAATGGGGATGTACCATGGTGATATGCTTATAAATGTAAAAATTAAATGTCATAGAAAAATTTTAACGTAATGTTTCACGTTATTATTATTATGATATGCCTCTTTATCATGCGTTTATAAAATTACCTATGTTCTTATTAATATATATCAAGTTCACATGTAGACTATTACACTAGTTTTCAATACAGGGACATCTTCTCACCCATTATTTTGATGTATGTACCCATGTTACAAGATACATTAATTGTACTAAGGATTAAAATTTAAATTATACTTTCACTAGGATTAAAATAATGTTATATGTTTTCTTGTGTTATGTACATATATTTCCAAGACACTAGACTTTAAAGATCCTCTATTTGTAAAATGAAATCAAAAGTTATGTAATAAAAAGGAATGATGACATTTTTTACTAAAAAGAATTCATGAAAAATAAAAAATAAATCAATAAATAAAGGTTCATGGATGATATATGGCCATAAAATGGGGTTTGGTCAGCTAGATAGGTCTTCTGGGCACTTAAATTAACGGCGCAATACTTTATTAAGATTAATTTTTCCTTAATAATTATAAATAATTCTAATCACTTTCACTAATATTTTTGGTAAAAAATAAATTTGGTCTCATTAGAAATTATAAATTACCCTGAGTCAAAATATGGAATCAATTTTTCCATAATCCAATCACAAAAGTGGAAGAAATTATGTTAAAATTAATCCCGTAGATGGGATGACAATGTGGGGTTTTAAGGTAAAAATGTCCAAAAGTTTGATATGTTTTTATAGTAAATTTCAATGTAAAATTATTTCAAATGAACTAAATTATATTAATCTATAAATATATTATCTAATTAATAATTAAACTAATTAAAATTATAATTTACCCTTATAAAAAAATTATATTTAAAACAACTTTTCAACTAAAATTTAATTTTTTTAACAATTCATTAAGAAATTAAAACTATATGAAAAATTTGAATTTTTCACATTAAACTATTGATTATTATTCTATTTCAAATATTATTCTTCTTTTTACATGTTAAATAATAAAATGATTCGAAATTAAAATTTAAAATTTGTTTTCTATTAATAGGCTCTAAAAATGCCTTTTTAAAAATACAGGTTTTTATGAATGAAATATGGGTTTTCTTGTATTATGCCCATAAAAATGTAATAGATGAAACTAAAAAATATTTGAATGAATATAAAACAAATATATTCCACTAAAATAATTAACTAATTGTGATTAATTTAAATTATTAGGATGAAACCGCTTCATGAGCATAAAAATGGTTTTATATAAATACATTTTGTTTTAATTCCATTGGTTCCTATATTCATTTCTAAATAATTTTTAACATATGAATTAATATTTTATTTTTATAAACAATATATTTTCATATGTTTCATAATAATATTCATAACCACTAACATATCAACTAGGTTATATGTTATTATATTTAATAATAATATTTTAATAGTACATTGATATTTGGGGAAACCAGGTCTTGCATGTAATGCATGCTATCAAGAAAGGACGATCTTGTGTATAACACAATGTAATGTTAATGGTTGCTCTTGTATGTAACATAGGATATCGAGAAATTTATCTCTTTCATGTAACACATCTTAACTCAGTGTTTCACACATGGAATATATTATAAATTGTAAACATATTATAAAGTATCCAAATATTATATTACCTTACACTCTTGGTTTCCTGTGCTATACCCAATATCAAATAAAATGTTCTTAATATAATTTTTCAGGGTGTCACATTGTCCCCACCTTATTTAAATTTATTCCATACAATTCAAACTTGATCATTATGATAGATTGTTTGATACTTCCTATTTTTGAAATATGACATCATGAGAAGGGTTCAAAACAATCCTCCACAAAAGAGAAAATTAAATGTTCAGTGTTCACATGGAATACCATGATACTAGGTCTATATGTAGGGGAACATTAGGCGAATGTATAGATTCTTACTTAAAGGATAATCATATATACTTATAGGGATTTAATGAGGTCGTCAATCACAAACAAGTGAATGATCAAGGGAATGTTGAGGGCCTAAAATCCATAAATACGTGTTTAATTGGAAGAACATTTTTTCAATTGAAATAATGGTATTTGGAAAATAGTTAATTTTAAAGTCATTTTCCAAATATTGGGTAATTCTATTTCTAACTAGAAATATAAGAAAATATTATTACATGATAGGTTTCTATTTTTAATTAACAAACGTAACTTTTGGTTGTGCTTCATTCAGAATATAATTAATCTATTTACTCAGAAAAATTAATTGCCAGAAATGATTTTTTAATGTATGAAGTAATAAAAGAATCATTTAAATGATATTGAGGCCTATAAAAGAGTGAAATGTATTACTATTTGTCAGTTACAGTATCCAAAAACAAATATAATTTATGGATTAATTTATAATCCCAAAAAATGATACTAATTATTAATCATGGATATTTTTCATTATTTTTTTTAACTAAATGCAATGAAAATTAATAATGACATTTCATATTTAAGTGGTTGGTTTGAAACCCTTTTCATACTCCAGTCATTGGTTCAAGACCCATGACCTTGCCAGATTTGATTAGTTTTCAACCGGATCATATGTTGTTCTTTTCTAAAACGAAATCAGTATAACATGAAAAATAAATATGAAAGACATCATTAAAATTTGGATAATAAATAAAAATCTTATTAAATAAGGTTTTCAACACATCCCCAATAAATAAATACTTAATCCATTTATTTTCACCTAGATCCTTTCATGGTCTAGAGATTATCTATAATTTCATTAGTTGGATTTATAAATCATGAAACCATATTTTCAAACTAGAAGACCATAGGTTTAACATATGATATTCATTGTCAAAATCCTTTTAAATCCTTCACTATGGTTTTTATATATAATTTGAATTATCCAAAGAATATACCGAAGGAGTGTCAAACCAGGTTCACAGTAAGGCCCATTATCATGTACTAGGTTACCCCAAGTCAGGCTCGGAACACCTTGTCATAGTTTTTACTCCTAGGAATATAAAATCCAGAACCACATCCACTTGAAATATCTATACAATGATGTATTTCTAAGAAGAGCCACATAATATATAATTTAAAAAAATTCTAGGTTGATTTATATATTTATACTCAAATTCTATCTTAGGGTTATGTTATCTAATATATTATTTCCTAAATATAGTTACCAAGGTTTCTACTAAACTTCCTCTGATTCCAACTATAGTGACCCAACACCAGATAGCCTGATGTTGGTGTCTGTATCAAATTAATTGTCACGATTATATGGAATCATGACCAGATGGACCGATCAGCTTAGTACCCTTGGTAAACCAGGTACATAAATGAGTGTTGTATTACAATTGAATACCCCAATTACAACATATTAATAATCTTCTAAAAAACATCAAGGATAATCCTTAATCCAACATGTATATTCCTAAAAATCACTCATATTATTCTTCTTGGATTCCCAAGAAAATAAAAATAATAAGGGTGATCTCAAATGTTCAGTAAGGGAAAAATATAGTGGAAGAAATAATGAATCCATTAAAATAATCAATAAATCATGGTTAATAATTGAAAAAACAAGTCATGTAATCAATAAAATTAATGGATGTAAATAAGAAATATGTCAAGGTAATAACTGGAGATACATTCCATTCAAAATAAAAAGATAATGAAAAATAAATATGTCATGGTTAGAAACGGAAATACATGGATTTTAATAAATTAAATTAAATGAATTATGTCCATATATATGTCAACCCAAAATATAATGGATGAGTAACAACAAATGCTAATATTAAATCAATGATTAATTATTGGATGCCATGTTTCCTAGGTACATGGAACTAGTACCTTCAATAGAATGTTTAACCATACCAATTTTTTCAACTAATTCACCCCATGAGACTACTGATTCATTGAGGGGACTTCATTAATCTATCCCTAACCTGTATAACATTTATTAAACGACCACCGACACTTGTATTTCATGTCCAAAGCATTCCTAATATATCAAATAAATAATATGACTTATCAAATATGCATATTGAATTAAGTATATGAATTTTTCAATATTTACCCAAATAATCAAATAAGTGTCATAGTACACCCCTTATGTAAAATGGTATATTTTTAGGCAGCAGTAATGTCCATGATAAATGAAATGAATAATTTAGGAGAAGTTCAACGTTAAATGATCATAATAGATTGAATATTTCAAGGGGACTAAAATAAATCAATTAAGTGAATTTGAATACAATCCTTGTCAAAATAAATAATAAAAAGTCTAGAGGAGGATTAAGAATGGTATCAATTCAAAAAAACCATTGTAGAGTCAAAATATAATGTTGTTTTCATGGATGAAATAAAATAAAAACATTAAAAACATTTTTGTGGAAAATATAATTTCCTTTTTAAAAACCTTTTAAAAATATTTTTCATTGAATTTGAGAATGAGGCTTCAAGGAAATGATGGTAGATAAATCCATACATGTCATATGAGATGAAAAGAATATTATTTTATTATGAAAAAAGGATAGAAAATACATCTCTAGGAAAGAGAAAATAATATTCCTTTTGAAATACTTGGTTTATGAAAAAAGAGTGAAAATTACTTTTTTGAATAATTTTTTTAATTTTTTTTGAAATCCTTTTAATAATAATATATTTTGAATAAAATAGGTTCTCCGACTAAAGAGAGATATAATGGCGGGTTTTATGAAAATGATTTTTATGTAAATTCTAGTACCACTATGTGGAAAAATTGTACTAACACTGAAAATTGTCATGAATAACTAGATAAGAATGAAATATTTTGTTGGAATTTATAATTTCCTCAAATGGAAATTCTATTTAATGATGATTAGGATTAGTCTTTAAGAAAATAATTTATTTACATTCAAAAGTGTCAAATATCACTCTGAAATATTTTTAAATCATAAACCTCCTAAAAGAAAAAATTAAAATGAAATTATAAAATATTATGAAGAAAAATAAATTCATGATATAATATATCAAAATTGGTAGTATTTACACCACACAAAAGAAGTAAGTGATGAATATGGAATTTATCTCACGAATATAAAAAGTGATATGGAATTCCCTTACCACTGTGATATCATAAGAATTAGAAAACCCAAATGTATTAATCATTAAAATAAATTTAAATACAATGAATATAATAGGGTTCATGATATTATTTGTCAATTTGAAATAATTTACACCATATATATTAAATTAGATGCACGACAACAAATTATGACTCACCGAAAGAAAAGTGAGACAAGAATTCCTTAACTTTCACTTCCATTAGGGAGAACATCCTTCAACCTCGTGTATAAAAAACATATGTGAATTTTATAAATTCCTTATAAAATTTTTCATGTTTATAATTAATTTCATTTCACTTATTATAATGTTTTATAAAATTACTTAAATAATTAATTTTACATCAGTTGTGAGGACCAGATTCATTTTATGTGTCAAAACAACTATTGTTGGTCAACTATGATCAAAGGGGTCATTATATAAAATCTCCAAAATAATAAAATTGCCACATTTTTCAAATTTATACATAAATTATACTTTTTAAATCAATCATTAAATACGGTGATGAAAAATGATCCAACCTTACAATAATGGGGACAGTAGGCCATACGTACACATGAGTAACATTCCCATTTTTTAATGGTTGTTATGGAAAGAAGGTAAGAAACACTATATATTTTCATAATAATAATTATAAAATAAATACAATATTTTTTAATCATATATACATAAATATTTTATTTTATAATGTAAAAGGAATCACATCTAGTCAAGGAGGCGGTTTTCCATATATGTATGATCAACGTTATCTCTTTTAAAGTGTGTGAAAGGGTGATAAGGAAGATGATATATATATATATATATATATTGTATTTCCCGAAATATAATTATTTTATTAATATATTATTTATGTTTTTTAGTCACTTATTTTTAATTATAACTATTATTTTATACATTACATATATCGTTTGGAGGAATTACATCGTTTGAGGGGGTTGTAGTCCACACTTTCTCAAATGAAATTATTGTATTTACACAACTTGGAAAACATAAAGGTATGTCATAAATAAAAATTACATAAGAATAAGAAATTATAAATTAAATAAATATCACTTATAAATAGTTTTTTTTATAATAATGGTAGTGATGAGAGGCGGTAAAGGATAATTGAACAATCAACGTATCATGAGACAGTAATTCATTGTAAAAAAGATACAGTATGTTCTCTTCCATTAGATGGAGGTGTGTGTATATGTAGGTCACATACTTATCATATAAAACGCCTATTATATTTTTGATATTTGTGTTTTTATATAATCAGATGATAATAAGAGTATAAGGAGTGCCTAATATAAATGAAACTAAAAAACATGAGAGAAACCATTACCTCTTAATCGGGAAAATTCCTTCAGGTTATAACAAAAGGATTCCTTGAGAAGCCTTTTTTAGAAAATAGAGTGTTCGATTATGAATGGATTATTGTTAATAATATATTTGGGCATTTATTTTGTGATGTTAAGTGGGTTGAGAGGCGTGAGGAATGGAAAGAGGTGGTGGCCTTTTATAGGCAAGGAAAAGTAGTCACTTGTATATTTTGGAAACAAGTAAAGTGTGAATGTGTTATTACTTAATAAAAGTCATAAAAACAAAAAAAAACCCAATAATTTGTGGTTCATGGCTAATATATGGCAGTAAAAATGTGTTGTACAAGTGTCTAGGTCATTTTGGTACTTAAATTAAAGGCATAGTCCTTTATTAAATTTAATTTAGCCTTAAAAATTATAAATAATTTTAATCACTTTCATTAATATTTTTGGGGAAAAACCAAGTTGGTGTTAATAGAAATTATAAATTATTAAAATTAAAAAATATTAATACATTTTTCAATATTCCAATCATAAATGTGTTATAAATTAAATTAAATTGTTTTTGTAGATGTGACGATAATACGTGTTTTTAAAGTAGAAACGTCGAAATGTTGGCTTTGTTTTTATAGTCAATTTAAATGTGAAATAATTTCCAACAACCTAAATTGTATTAATTTATAAAAATATTATATAATTATACTTTAAAGATAATTAAAAGTAAAATTTAACCCTAAAAATAATTTATATTAAATTGATGTTTTGAACTAAAATTCAGTATTTTTAACTATTTGTAAAAAAATTAAATGTCTTCGGAAAATATAAAAATCTCACAATTACCTAATTATTCGATTCAATTTTAAAATATGAAGTTTATTTTTACATATTCATTCAATTAAAGTGTCAGAATTAAAATTTAAAATGGCTTGTCCACTAAAAGGATGTAATGTTGCCTTTATAAAAAATTATTTAACTTATATAAAAATGGATGAATATAAAACATATATTATTGAATCTATAACATATATATTACATTAAAATAATTACCATATTGTAATTACTATAATTTATCAGTGTACAATAGCTTCATGAATATAAAAATGGTTCTACATAAAATCATTCTGTTTATATTCAATTGGTAACTATATTCATTTCTAATTAAATTTTAACCTACAAATTTATATTTTATTATTTTAAACCATATATTTCATAATTTAGATAATAGTATTCATAACCACTAACATAACCCCTTGGTTGTATCATATTATGTTAAATAAAAATATTTTAATAATACATAATTATTTGGTGAAACTCGGTCTTGCGTGTAACACAAGATTTTAGGGAAGGTCTCTCTTGCATGTAACACAAGATATGGAGAAAGGTAACTCTTGAATGCAATACAAGCTATCGAGGAAGGTATCTCTTGCATGTAATAGATGCTAACTCGATGTTTCATGCATGGACTCTATAGTAATTAAGAAACATATTATAAAGTATCGAGATGTTATATTAACTTATGCTCTTGGTGTCGCATGACATAGGTGCTATATATTATATGGGTCTTACCTTAGTTATTAGAGGCATCAAATTCTCTCCACCTTATTTAAATTTAATCCTCAGAATTTTAACTCGATCACGGTGATAGACTGTTTGATAGTTCATATATCTGAAATACCACATCATGACAATGGTTCATAAGAAATCCTCTATAAATGAGAGAATAGAAATTACAAAGGTAACTTGGAATACAATGTAAATAGGTATCTATGTAGGAGAAAATCAATGGAAATTAGAGATAATATCATAGAGGAAAAGTTTAAATATTTAAAGGTATTGAATTTGGTCACCAATAAAAAACAAGTGAATGATCAATGTAAAGTTCACAACCTCAAATCCAAAAATCTGTGATGATTTAGAAGTCCATTCATTCAATAGAAATTAACACAATAGGGAAAAATTTTATTTGACATAAATTTCATTATATTGGGTATTTGTTTTACTGACCAAGAATAAAAAGAAATATTATTACTATATAGGTTTTAATTTCTTATGAACAAACTTAACATTTGGATGTGCTTCGATCTAATTCCAATTCATCTCTTTACTCCTAATTTATTTTACCAAATATGATTTTTTATGCCTAATGCAGTAAAAGAAACTTTTAATGGATCGTAATGCCTATAAAATATTGAAAAGTCTTACTTTTTTTCTTTAACTATCCCCCAAAAATAATATGGTTAATATAATAATTTATAATCCTCAAAAGTTTTACTAATTTTTCATAATTAATATTTATTCATTAAATTTTATAACTAAAAACAACGAAAATAAAGGATATTGTGTAGGTCTGTGGTTTTCATGAAACCCTTATTGTATTTCGGTCATGGTTTTTAGACTAACATCCCTAAAAAATTTGATTGGTTTTCAGCCTAATTATTTGTAGTCCTTTTATAAAACCAAAATAATATAACATAAAAAATAAATATAGTGGACATCCTTGAAATTAGTTTAATCACTAAAAGCCATTTAACTAAGGTTTCTAACACGTACTCAATACATAAATATTTCATCCACTTATTTCCACATAGTTCCTTCCATGATCTAGAGTTTATCAATAATATCATTAGTTGGAATTTTAAATCATCAAACTTTAGATTCCATCTAAAGGACCTTATGTTTAATCTTGGATATTACTTTCCAAATACATTCAAATCCTTCATAAGGGGTTGTAAATAAAATCTTAATTATCCTAAGAATTTCCCCTAGAAGTGTCAAACCAGGTGGGTAGTAAGGCTCGTTGTCAGGTAGCAGGTTATCCAGAGTTAGGCCTAAAACACCTTGTTAGAGTTCTTACTCCTAAATACATCTGTTCCAAACCACATCAACTTGTAGTGTCCAAACATGGATTTATTGTTAGGAAGACCAACATAATCTATAATTTACCAAAATTCTAGGTTTATCTCCTATAATTATCCTCAAATTAGATATTATGGTATTGTTATCTAACATATGTTTTCATAAATCTAATTACCAAAGTTGCTACTAAACTTCCTATAATACCAAATATAGCACCCCATCCCTAGATAGATTGATGCCAGTGTATTCTATCAATTAAATGGAAATGATTACAAGGAATCAATCCTCAAAGGATAAATCGGTTTAGTGTTCTTGGTAAACTAGATACATAAATGAGAATTACATTACAATTGAATGAACAAATTATAACCTATTTTTTTCTTCTAAAAAAACATTGACGATAGTCTTTAATAAATCTAGTATAGTTCTAATTATCTATAAGAGTAATCTCATTGGATTCATGGGATGGAAAATAATACGGGTGGGCTCAAATTCTTAGTACAGAAAAAATATAGTCGAACAAATAAAGAGTCAATGAGAATGGTCAATGTGGAAAGGTAAATAACCAAATAACCATGCTATGTAAACAATAAACTAAATGGAAGTACCTAAATATTTTTCCAAGTTAATAACTATAAATACATGGCATTATAATAACAAGATAAGGAAAAATAAATATGGAATGTTATGAAACCGAAATATATTCCATTTAATAAATGAACTAAAATGAAATGTATCCATATAAATGTCAACAAAAAATCTAAGGGATGAGTGATAACTAAAACTAATATGAATGAAATGATTAATTGTAGGATTCCATGTTTCCTAGGAACATGGAAACAATACTCTTAATAGACTTTTTAACCCTACCATTTGGCACAACTAATTCTTCCCATGAGACTACTGATGCATTAAGGGGATTCATTAACCAATCCCCAACTTGTAGATCGTTCCTTAAATAGTCCCCAACACATGTAATGCATGTACAAAGCATTCCTCATATATTAACTAAATAATAATCCACTTCAAATATATGTACATAATAATTTATACAAAATTATCAATATTTCCCCAAATAATAAAATAAGTTTCAAAGGAGACATTTTATGTAAAAAAATATAAGGTTTTGGAACTAGAAATATTCATGATAAATGAAATTGATAATGTAGGGTAAATTAAATGTACAATTATAATATGACATTTAATATTTAAATGTGTCTAAAATAAATCATTGATGTGAATGTGAATACAATCCTTTTCCAAATAAATCATAATTTATTCAGAGGAATTTTATTGATTATATCAATCCAAAAATACCTTATGGTGTAAAAATAGAGGGTTGTTTTCCATGATGAAATAAAATAATAACTATAAACATAATTTTGAGGAAAAAATCATTTTATTTTAAAAATACTTTTGAAAATATTTTTCATCGAAAATACCTTTTTAAGAACATTGAGATGAAGACTTCCTAGAAATCATGGTTGATAAATCCGTACACGTCATATGAGGTGAAAAGAATATTCCTTTTGTACGTAAAGTATTTAGAAAATACCACATTTGGAAAGTGACTATAAGATTCCTTTTAAAACTTTGGTAAATGAAAAAAAGATTAAAAAGGTCATTCCCAAATAATTTTAAAAACTTTTTTAAAAATATTTAATAAAACATTGTTTTTATAATATAATAGTTTCTTCGACTAAAGGGAGATCAAAGTTAGGTTTTTTGAAAAAAATCATAGTTACAATGTGCGAAAGAATGGTACTAATACTCGAAATGTTCATTAATAACCATATAATAATAAAAGGGTTTGTTCAAAAATGGTTATATAATTTCCTCTAAGGTAAATTATATTTAAATATCATTAGGACTTGTCTTGAAGAGAATAATATTTAATCATCCAAAGTATCCGATAACACATTGAAAAAATATTAAATCATAAAAATAATGAAATAATTATATTAAATTAATGTATTAAATACCATGAAGGAAAATAAACTGTTCGTATAATATATTAAAATAGGTAGTAGGTACATCACACAATATAAGTGGAGAATACACCATTTATCTCACAAATGTAAAAAATGAGATGGAAGTCCCTTGCCAAAGTAGAAACAAATGAATTTGAAAACCCAAAGGTATTAATAATTAAATAAAATATTTCAATAAATTATTGTCAATAGGGTTCATGATATAATAGTTGAATGTGCCAGTATGTACAACATTTATAATAAATGGGGTGTATAATAACAAATTATGCCACAACAAACGAAAAGTGAGACAAGAATTCCTTACCTTTCACTTTCTTTCTAGTATAAATCTTTTAAAATACTATATAACGAAATTTTGTTAATTTTATAATGGTATTATAAATTTTTTCATATTTATAATTAATTCTATTTCACTTATTACCATATTTTATACAACTACATAAACAATTATGTTCATGTCAGTTGTTTTGACTAAATTCTCTTTATGTGTAAAAAAAACTATTTTTGGGAAACTATGGTAAAAAGGGTCATTATATAACATCTTGAGAATAATTACAACGAAATAATTATAATATTTATACATCAATTATGCTTTTTATATCAATCATTAAATATGTTTATGAAAAATGAGGCAATCTTACCATCATGAAGATGGTAGGTCGTACATATGCATGAGTAATGTTCCCAATTTTAAATGATTGTAATGGAAAGAAGGTAAGAAAAACCATATATTTCCAAATTAATCATTATATAATAGATACCATATTATTTAATCATATATACTTATATACATAATTATATTATGTAAAAAAATTAACATCACGTCAACGAGGCGGTAGTCCACATGTCCATAAACGACGTTATCTCTTTTAAAGTGTGTGAAAGGGTAATAAAGGAGATTATATATATATATATATTATATTTCCATAAAAATAATAATGTAATTAATATATTATTGATGTTTTTATGTCAATTATTTTTAATTATTAGAATTCATTTATACATTTAATGTATCATGTTAATGAATCACTTCGCTTTGAGGGGACCATAGTCCATACTTTCTCAAAGAAAATTACCATATTTATACAACTTGCAAAACATAATGGTATGTTATAATTAATAATTACAGAATAATAATACATCATAAATAAAATATATATACTATATATACATATATGTTCCATCATAATGGATACAATGAGTAGTGGTAAAGGAGAATTGAGCAATCATCTTTTCGTGAGGTAGTAAATTGTCATACATAGAAATAGTATGTTCACTTACATTAGATGGAGGTGTGTGCAAGTGTAGATTGGATCTTTAGAATAAAATAATCACAATTTATTTTGGATAATTGTTTTTATGAAATCATATAATTACAATAGTATATGGAGTGGAGAATGGAAATGCAACTAAAAAACACGAGAAAAGGCGTTACCTCTTAATCAGGTAACTTTTTTGGGTTTATACCAAAATACATCCTTGGTAAGATTTTTTCACTAAGTGAGGATTAAAGGTATAGGGGGGGGGGATTGTTGAAAAGATAATTGGAAGATATTATCAGATCATAAGTGGCTTTATAGGTGTGAGGAATCAGTAGAGGAGGTGGCCTTTTAATGGGAAGGAAATGGACTCACTTTGAATTTTTGGAAACAAGTTTTGTGTGAACATGTTATTACCTAAAAAGTCATAAAAAACAAAAAAACTCAAAATTTAAGATTATTTTACTTTATATATTCATTAAATGGTTGTTGGATATGTGGATAGGTCATTTGGGCGGTTAAATTTAATACATAGTCCTTTTTAAGAATAATTTTCCCTTAATAATTTTAATTAATTTTAATCAATTTCTGTAATATTTTTGGTCAAATGCAATTTTGGTTTTCATTATACATTATAAAGAATTATTATTAAAAATATTGAATCAATATTTTCAAATAAAATCACCTAATCAGCCATAAATAAATTAAACTTAATCCAGTAGACTGGTTGCGAATGAGGGTTTTTAATTTTAAAAGATTCCAAAGATAGCAATGTTTTTATAGTCATTTGAAATGATAAATTGTTTATAATGACATATATTGAATTTATTTATAAAAATATTATATAATTAAACTTTAAAACCTATTAAAATTTTAATTTAAACTTATATATAAATTTGATTAAAAATTAGTTTTGAACTAAAATTATGTAGTTTCAACTATTCATTAAAAAATGTAATGTATTACAAACATATCAAAATTTATTTCTAACCTTATTTTTATGTTTCTCATAAAATGAAGAAATTTATTTTTATGAATAAAATAAATTAAAGTAGAAAAATTCCAATTTAAAATGGGTTTTCTATTTAATGGTAGTAAAATTGCCTTTATAAAAATATAGGCTTTTATGTGTGAAATAAGGTTTGTTCTTATCTTATGCACATAAAACCTAATGGATGAATATAAAAAATATTTTATTGAATATATGTCACATATATTCCTCTAAAATAATTAACAAATGGTAATTAATTTAATTTATTAAATTAATATAGCTTCCTGAGTATAAAAAGGGATTCATATAAAAATATTCAATTTATATTCAATTTGTTCCTATATTAATTTCTAATAAATTATTAACCTATTAATTAATATTTTATTATTATAAAAAATATATTTTCATAAGTTAGTTAATATTATTCATAACCACTAATATAATGGCTAGGTTATATCATATTATATTAAATAATAATATTTTAATAATACCTTGTTATTTGGTGAAACTCAGCCTTTCGTGTAACAAAAGCAATCAAGGAGGGTCACTCTTTCATGAAATATAATCTATCGAGAAAGGCCAGTCTGGTGCATAACAAAATCAATCAAGAATGGTCTCTCTTACTTGTAACACATGCTAACTCGATTTTGCGTGCTTGGAATCAACAATAAATAGTAAACATATTATAAAATATCAAGATATTATATTACTTTATGCTCTTGGTGTTGTGTATCATACACGCTTTCAAATAAAATGTTCGTACATTAGTTTTTCGGGCCATCAGAATTATTGTAACTTTACCTGATAAAAATCCATAAATTACAATGAAATATTTAAAGGTCATAGGAGAATTCCCTTCTGAACAGATGAATGAGGAAACATGAAAAGGATCATGTTTTAATTATTTTTTATGATAATTATAAAGAATATGACTTTTCATTGATTTTCATAACTTAATTTAATCATGAAATATTGAGAAATTCACTTTGAAGGGGAAAATTTTAAAAACTACAGAGTGAGAGAGAGTGTGTGTGTGTGCTGAGACTATGAAATATAGAGGAATATATAATGAAGTATAGAGTTCTAGAGAAGTAAGAAAACATGTAGATCTTGAGTGACTAGTGATTCAAGATCGGTAAGGACATCATAAATTGATACAACCTAGAGAAAGAATGGAATAACAAAGAGGAAAATCGCCATCCATAGTTTCTAAATCAATATCGGTAAACCTGATATCATAGTCAATTTTTTTTATCATATTGTAACTTGCGGGATTTAGTGAAATTTTTTGGAGATATGTTATCTATGTGATGGGAAAGGCACGGGTAGATTATGAAGCCTCCACACCCACTATAATATATGATTCCTTATAGTATAAAATGTGCGACTCTTAATCTATTGGTTACAACAAAGAGTAAGTACCTATAACAAGACCAAACCTTGTAAAATATTTTTTTTCCGTGTCATGTTTTTTAAATTTTGATATTAATAGATTGAGTGGATTTGATCCTAAAATATTGTAGAGGTTAATTTCAAGAATATGAAATTATAAAGAAAATCACCACGTATTCACCCATAGTGTTTTACCCATTTTTGGGGATCCTCAACTGAAATCAAAGCATCCCAAGGCCCCTTTGTAAAATCCTGTAGTTGGTGGAGTGCATAACTTGAATTCTTTCAATATAACAGTTTTCCCCAAAATGAGTGAAAAACATATTAAAGTCTAGAAGAATAGGATACTAGCCTATCTTCTATGACTTGGCCGGGATATAGTTGATGGATCAATAATAGTATTCAAATTAATTATGAAAAATACTTAAATATCATTTTATTATTAGAAAAATTTATATGTTTATTGAAAATAAAAAAATTCAATTAATATGTTTCTATTATAAAGAGTTTACACAAATGCTATTAGGCTTCAAAGAGCTAATGAAATTTTCAACAAACTGGGAAGAAGTTATGCAGCAAATTGTATAATTAAAAAAATATAAAATAAGAATATATAGAAACAAATTTGAATCTGTAAAGATCATTATTGAATAAACCAATCATAAATACATCACAAGAGTTACTGAACATATGAGTTCAATAAGTGAATCATGTTAATTATCTCAAATAATTTCAAAATATGAATGTTAAAGTGTAATTAAAATCCATTTTGAGGTGTTTCAGGATCGGTATCATTGAAAAAATTATTATATATTGAAAAAGGTATAAAACAAGTGAGAATGAAGTTCATGATAAAAATGAAATCCTCTAATGAATAAATTATTTAAATACTCAAAATATATCTTTGAATATAGAAAAAAAATGTTTCCAAGGAAATAAATAGGAAGTTTTTTTAGTAATGTAAACATGGTTACTTTTATTCATGTGGAAAATCATAAGAATAAGTTATTTATACGATTCAAAACATTGTAGACCAAATTTAAAAGTATAAATAATCCCCTAGTAGTGATGTAGACGAGGGTGAGATAACATACATAGAGTATATTTTAAAATATAAACTTGAAGAAACTATTGATTAAAACACCAAAATAAATAATTAAATCAATATATTGAAAAAATAATTTTGAAAATAAAATGAAGGGAAGAATTATGATCAAAAAAAGGAAACTAAATTCATTGATGTGATCAAAAAAAATTATAAAAATTTCTACGTGTCCAAAGATCATAAAAATTTGGGATGAGAAACTAACATTGAAGGAATATAAATGAATAAATAAATAAACAACATGTCATTAATTTTAGAAAACATTGAATAACATGATAGAGGACTTAAACAAGTCTATTGGAATCAATGTATAATAAATTCATGTAGTCAAACTAGTTACCTCAAAGGGGTAGGTTAAACTTTTTCCCACTAAATCTCAAAATAATCATATTTTCACAAACAGTATAGTTTCAAATACCAAATATTGAAATTTTCACTATAATAATAATTATAATAAACCCTGTTCAATATCAAAATATGTTAATAGTATCCCTAGGTTGTTATCCTCCCAAATTCAAAATCATGTATGGTATTTGACAAGTAAAAAACAAAAGTGTTTCAAACAAATTTTTTCTCTATATGGAAGAAACATGTTAAGAGGTTATTTATAGTGTTTTGTGATTTATGTCCATGAAGCCTATTCATGAATGTATATCATGTCATTAACATGTATTAGGAAAGAATTAGGGGGGATATTTACTAAAAAGAAATGAATCAAGTATGATAATATAAAGATAAAAAATTGTGAACATAAATTCTGAAAATATGGAAACATAAATGAGATTAGAGTTTCTAAATGAAATTAATGGATTATGTTAACAATAGAGACATTGTTCTCAATTCTATATGAACAATGTCCCATGGCAGCCTATATGTCCAAAAATAGTAAATGAAGATTAAAAAAATTTAGATGAAAACATACTCATTATAAAAGTTACTTTTAATGAATATAATAATTGTAAAACGTGTTTTATATATAGTGGATATACATCACATATTTTTGGGTAAAAAATTACAATTTATGATTAAACAATTATAGTTGGATAGTGATATTCGTAAATGATAGCTTTGTGAAAATTAAGGGACTTGTAACTTCTGAGATATAAGATCAAATGATAAAATATAAGGATATTACCTATGTTTAAGGGAATAAAAATAGTCTTTTTTGTGATCCAATTAAGTGGTTATGTAAATGAATCTTTTTTCAGGAATAATCCATGAATAATCAAGAGTTAAAGGGATGAATGATTCATCACTGAAGGTGAATGAATACATATACATTTGTCTAAATTGTGGATCAAACCAACTATTGTTACTTTCATGCTAAATAAAAGTAAAAAGTAGGGGAAAAGGATTACCCAACATTGTCAAATAAATATGTATATAATATCAATGTATGATGTATTGATAGGACTATCCAAACATAAAAGATTATTATTTTCAATTTCTGTAACATTTCCAGAGGGAAAAAACATTAATGAACTCATAAAAGTGTAGAAATTCGATCCACTAGGAACTATAACTCATACATTAATATATTTGTGTTTCAATGAGAGAAAAAACGTTTAAGGGTGATACTTATTTAAATAATTTCATTTATGATCACATTCAGATGACCAATAACTTGTCTAGGAAGATTAATTCCAAACTATTGAGATGTTCAAAATCATTATAAGATAAGATGTAAAGGTTCTATGAATTTATATCAAGAATTTGATATCAGATAATGGAAAATAATAAAACATTAATTAATATGATTTTTTGGTGACAATAATTAAATTAAACATCTATACATTTTTCCACGTACTTCTCAATTAATTGATGTAGCATAAAGAGAGAAATTCTTTTTGGTTGATATTTGTTGAACAATGAACATTTAACACAAGATCTACAAATTTTTCTTAATTGAACCTATATTCACTACCATTCACATTAAATGTAAATGTTTTTTAGACCCAAGAACCATATTACATGGTATTATATGTGGTAAAACATAAAAAAACAATTAATAACATTAAATTATATGGTAGTCCTTCTTCGATGAATAATAAAAACATTAATCTAGGAAAGTATAAGGAGAAATAAGTGGAAGTATTCATGGGATACTCATAAAATGGTAAACTCAAAAAAAGTTGGAATAATAGACTTCATTAAAAAATTAATTATTTGATGTTAAAATTGTTGAGAGTTGATGAAAATTATATGTGACAAATAAATAGGTTTTTGAATATTCCGAAGAATATGTCATGTTGATTTCATGAAAATATGATGAATAAGAATATATGAAAGGTAAAATTACTTATGATAATTATTTTGAACAAAACATAAATGAAGATGAATAAAATAACAACGATTAACTTAGAAATAATTGATTGAAAAACATGTGGACTAATAAAATATCATTTGAAATTATGAAGTTCTACAGCAGACAAGATTAATATTAAAAACAAAAAATAAAACTAATTTAATTTCATAGATTAAACCAAAAACTATAACATAATTAGTGGGAATGATAAATGTATAAATAAAATGGATGAAGAACTAAAAATGATTTAGAATAATTGAATAAGAGATATTATATCTAGAGTTGAAGAAACAAACATTATAGGTACCAACTGGGTATTCAGAAACAAATTAAAAGATATAGTTGGGGTGTTAATAACTAATGAAACACTCTTATAAAAATGGTATTTTTTGGAATAAGGAACATTATTTGAAGAGAACTTTTCACCAGAGGCTCAGATGGAATCAATTAGAATGTTTATAGTTAAGGTATTTCATAGACACTTTAAAGTATATCATATAGATGTGAAGACAGAATTTTAATTTGATAACTAGAAGAATATTTTTTTACTATACAACCTGATATATTTATTCTTGAAAAATATTGAAGCATGATATGCAGGATGAAAATTATATTATCTCGATTAGAACAGGATCTGAGATACCGTTATTCTAAAATAGATTTGGTTCCTAAAGTTAATAAAATTTATAAAAGAAAATCTCAACGAGAACCTTTATATAAAATAATTTGAATCTGGTTCCGTTATTTAATATTTTATGTTAATGATTGTATTTATACCATACAAATTCATACTACAGGTGAAAAGTTTTACAAAAAAATAAAAACCCATTTTGAGATTTCCATGAGAGATGGGATGAATTATTTTCATGGATTAAAAATGAAAAAAGGTGATTAAATCATACTATCCTATATTAAATATAATGAATAATTATTGAATAAAATTGTTTTTTATTATTCTAAATAAAATAACGATATGATTAGGTACTAAATTGAGTAAATATGATGTTGGATAGAGTGTTAATCAAAGATATTTCAGAAGAATCATGGTAATTCTACTTTATTTAAAACCATAATGAACCAATAGAGTTTATGTAATGAATATTCTTGATATTTATTAGAGTGATCTTAAGGTATTTTTCATGATAGACGTAAAAAACAATTATGAGATATGTCAAACTAATATTGAGTTTTCGTCAACTATATAGAAGAAGTGTAAAACTGAATCTGCCAGGATTCAAAAATATGGACCAGTTAGATGATTATGATTTCATAAAATCAACAAATATTGGGAATTTCCTTATTATTTAAATTTATGAATGTTATAATACAAAAAAATTATAATTTAATGTATTTTAACACATTAAATATATAATATGTTACAAAAACACATGTCTATACAAAAATAATCCAGACGAATGTGTAGTTGGAAGATCTGAAGGAAGAGGATGAGAAGACCCTAAGTATTTCATGTAACAATAATAGTGCTATTGATTTATAAAATAATCAATTGGTTCACTCAGGTCCGAATATATTTTACATTAAATATAATTTCATCAAAAAAGTGGCCAATGGAGATGTGATAACGGAATATATTTCAACAAAGTGACAAATTAATGATGTGTTTTCCAATTAAATGCTAGGAGTGAAGAATTATAAGTCAAGATTGAAACATTATGTTCGACCATCCCAAATCACATAAGGATGTGTGTGTAACCCCCATCCCCATAAGGATTTGGATTATGCTGTCAAATGTGTAGAGATAGTGTACATTTCTTTGTTAAAGGGTGAAGAGGTATAACTGTTTCTTTATCAATTAATCATAATTTTTCATTTTTAAAAATAAGTGATAGAAAAATACAATGGGTACAATAATTTAGGGTGAGAGCTTATATGTAACCTTGAAAAATATTTCTTACCAATAAGAGATGTAATTCTCCAAAAAACATTTCCCTATCTTATATTGTAGTGTCAATAAACATCTAATTTGAGAGAGGCTGTGATTTGATGACTATGATGTGAATAGTTTAGTTAATCAAAAGTGATGAGTAGAGCAATAAAATATAAATAAGGTTGGTAATAATTACAAGGGGGGATGGGGGTTGAAGAACCCAATTGGACTTTTAAAAATTATTGTGACTATTTCAACCCTGAATGAAAAATATTGAATGTTTTTAGGCTGGTAGGGAAATTTTTATACTAGTTTTCAGTTATTATTATATACTTTGAAATTTTTTGTATTTTTTGACGGATATTAAATTTTCATTTACATAATTTATAACCTTCCAATATGAAATTAAAATTTATCCATGTCCTTGATCCTTCCTATGAAAATTTACAATTTTCTATGTTAAAGAAAGAAATATGATAAAAATGATGGATACATAATAAAATTTCATGATTATATATGAGAAATACAAACACAAAATAATAATGTTTTATATGAAATAACATTTGATAATGAAAAATAAAAATGAATGATATTTATGGTGTCCTTCGAGTAGAGTGAGAAATTTTCTAGGGAAAGTGATACATAAGAATAGCATGATTGCATCTCCTTGTATATAGTGGAGGATTTTTGAGTTCAAATTGTGAATTTATTAAACGTTGTAAATAAAAATGAAGTCTAAATTAATATTTAAGAATACACATGGGTATATGTAAAAGTATTTTGTAGGTATGGGTAGAAAATAAATAAAGTAATTGATATTGAACAGGTTTGGTGTATACGAAAGAAGTTCATTTGAGTATATTGTGAAATATGGAAAAGAAAACAATTCAATTTGATACATATGAATACAATTGAGGATTTAGTTGTAAATCAACCATATTCGAAATCATATGTCATACAAATGAAGAATAAAACCATATGTATTGGTCATATATTTGACAAATATGACAATAAGAATATTTCACATTACAATACATATGAAGTTATAATAATTGTTTATGATCCAATAGTTGAAAATTAGTGTGGATCAATTTTAGAAGATGATAATCATATAATTAATTATCCACATATCCTCGAACATGATAAGATTATTAAATTATAAGATATTAAACTATTCTAAAATTCAAATATTTACAGGAGAATTATTATATTTTGATTCTTGATAATCTTTTTAAATGATTAATATATGTTTTCACTGCATAATCATTTTGGAATTCTCAAATACACATATTTACTATAAATACACCAAACCTAGTAGCCTAATGATTGTGGTTATTTTATTAAAATGGCACTATATATAAGGAATTAGATATAGAAGAACCAAATAGTTTAGTAGTATTAGACGACTAGATAAATATTTGAATATCATATTACAATTTAAAACATAAAATACAACATAGGATTTTTTTTAAAAAATTAATCACTTTAACATATGTCAATATATCCATTATAATATATTTCTTACCATCATAGGGAATGGAAACATTAGAAAGGTGTGATCTCTGATATCTAATATGGGTATCAATACAGTAGAAGCTATCATAAACAAATTAGGCATTATCAATATGGAAATGTGAATATCTAAAGCACATTCCATTTAATAAACAATTTTAACATGAATAATAATAAGTCAGGAATAAATGATGATCAAAATAATTACATATAAATATTTGAATTATATTGAAACATATAAATGAATATTCTTATTAATAAAATAATCAATTGTTAATAAATAACTAATATCATAATTTGGGAATGCATACTATCAAACATCGTAACCGTACTTTTGGGAAATATTTCTATTCATATTACATAAATGGATATGGCATTAGACAAATTTTAATTCTAGTTTGTCTCATGATACCTACCAGTGCATCGAGGGGTTGAAGTTATTCAACCCTCCTCAACCCGAACTTGGTAACTCGATTTACTTAGAAAAGGAATTCGGTGAAAACCATTGATCAGTTTGTATTTGGAAACTTTGATTTAAAGGAAAGGGCTACTAAAGGTTTTCTTGACAACATGAATATATTAATTTGGTACTTTTTAGAGGAATTTCATATTAAATCATGGTCTAGAACTCCTCAAACCTATAGGAAGTCATGTTTCTTCCTCTTCTATTGGTCTAACGACTTCCACGTGAAGTGAGACTCCCCTTATGTGGTGATTTGGGTGAGTTTCCCTAAACATACACATCAATTTAGAAACCCTTAAATTTTTAGGATGCTTAAGAATCTTTTAGGTAGGTACATATTCTATGATAGTTTTACCAATGCTATGTGTGATTTGGTTAATCATCGATTTTGCGTAGAAGTTGATTCCTCAAGAGTGCCTCCTAATTTCATTTGGATCACTGTAGGAGAAGAATTTTGATACAGGAAGCTAGTGGTTTATGAATCATGGGTTGAATTTTCCTCCATTTCTAAATGGATGAGAATTCATTATAAACCTATAGACATGGGTCTAGGTAGAATGTTAATGATATGGGAAAAGGAAATTATCATGTGTCTAGTAGTCAGGGAATGTGAGTGTAGAGACTAAAGAAAAGGTAGTACTAAGGGAATTTAGGGATGGAAATACCTTGGTAATTGGGAAATTCCATTGGTTGAGAAAGGATCTTGATGGTACCTAATAGTTATTTGATGTTATGTTTCAGAATAAGACTTCAGAGGGTGATAAGAATAATGGAGATGTGGACATTTCATTGCATGGAGGACTTCAAGGAGGTAGTGAGCATGATGCTGCATTGAATCCTCAAACTGAGGAAGGTCCCAAGGCCATGGGTACCTCTTATGAAACATTAGTTTATCCTAGTACGCATGAAAATTGTAGGAATATACTACTGAGGAACCAAGGGAGGTCATTCACATAGAATTTCATGTTTTCTCCCAATAGGTTTGTCTAGTGGAGTGGGGGTGACAACATTATTTTTGATTCATGACTGTTGCGGGTTCAGGAAGGGATCTCAACTGATTCATGAGAAATTTTGGATAATGAGGTAATGGTTTTTAGGACAACCGATGGTGGAAGATATAATGTTCATACACTGGGTTCCCATACCGATTTGGCGGGACATTAGGTTGTTGGACAACATCAGAGCTAGGAGGCCACCCAAACTTATAATTATTTTGAAGGTCTGGATTACTTGGATCACGATCAAAAAAATTCCATTGAAGTTCAAACCCCAAGAGGGAAAAATATAGATGAGGATACCCTATATATTTTTCATAGTAAAATATGTGAGGGAATCACATTAACATCCTCTATAACGAATGAATGAAAATGGGATTTAAATCGGACCCAGACAAAGGAGGCAGCATCTGGACAACAAGGAACTAAAACAATGTTCGCAAGGATTACTCATACCATCCAAAACCAATGAAGACCAATTCAGGTAAAAAATTTAAATAAAAGGAGTTGTAATGAATACCTGAAAATATTTTAAATATTTTTGGAAAACCTGTAACGTGATGACCTATTCTGGATAGGTCTATGCAAACAAAACCAGTGTGGAAAAAGTATGTAGTAAGAAATTCCTTGGACTGCATATCCATTCTAAAGAAGAAATTATAGAGGAGTTTCTTTAGATCAATGATATAGAAGAAGAGGCAGATAAGATAATTGGTAGGACACATCGAGTGGATATCAATAGTGAGCTAGCTTTATCTATTAACATGAAAGACCTTATTCTAATGAGGGGTTTCAACGAAAGGATGATATGTAAAGAAGTGTATAACAAAACATGGGATTGGTTGGAAGATCACATTATAGAACTCAAAATCGATTATCTAGATGTATAGGTCCACTCTATCTGCTGAAAAATATTTCGGTCGGAATCATCTAATAGTTTTAAGATATGTTTCAAATATTTTGTGATCTCTTGTGAGGGTTGTCCTCCTGGTTGATGTTTGGGGTTTCTTACTTTTACATAAAAGAGTCTACTAATAATAAATTAATTTTTAGTCAAAAATAATAAAAAACCATCCAAATTATTATGAAGAATGGTATCAAATTATTTCACTCCCATTGTAACTAATAATAAAAAAAAATAGATAAATAATAATGATGATGTCACTACAACATATTCACTATAGAAAATAAGTAAATTGAGGGTTTTTATATTTGAGGAATAGAAATTCCATATAAATTATATTAAAAACATCATGGTGGAAAATATCCTTTCAATATGAAAATCACTTTTTGAATCCTAATTTTTTTTAAATATTAGGGAAAAATTCTCATTGAAAATAATCATGAATTATTTTAATGTAAGCATCAATTAAATGAGTGGTCATGATGGCGGTATCTTTTTGTATGATAATTAAGTATAAAAGATATTCATTTCACATTTTTCATAAATAAGTTAAAAATTACCTCATTCCAAAATTGATTGGAAGATTAATTTTAATTTTTTTGAATCCAATAATGGGTAAATATTATTGTAAAAAATTATTGTATAGTAATTTTTTTTTGTGAAACCATTTCTAGAAAACATTTACATTGAAGAGAAATGATTTTTGATCGAAGAGAGAAATATTTTTTTAATTTCTTAACATATTTTCATCAATAATTTTAAGTACCAAAGAGAGGAAAATGTTATTATCAATTTAAAATTTCCTCAATAACCACATGATAAGAATGTTAATGAGTTTATTAATATATTGATCAAATTATTTCAACATGGTAAGCTTAATCATAAACAATCCTGATAAGTAATGAGATTTTAAAATAAACCCTTATTATTTTGTTAGCTTTTGAATTATAGTCCCCATAACATCAATAGAAAAAATAACAAAAATTAATTAAAATATATTTATGATATAAAAAATCAAATGGGTTTCATATAAACCTTAAATAAATAAATAAATTTTTAATATGATTTACATCTCAAAGAAGTAAAAGTGAGATGAAAAACCATTACCTCATATTTTATTTTTTTCATACATGTTAGAAAATCCTATATAATAAATATGTAGTATTATACATATATTAAAAAATCATAATCAAATATATAATACCACAAATATGTTTCTTATATCTTTTTATCACCCTCTTATTGATAATACATTATTAAAAATATTTTTCTGGGCAATAACTACTTCCTGATTCACATATGTTTTGGGAGAATAGTTTTAATTCCTCTACATTGATCATGGATAAATAATATTATTTTTTTAAGATTATATAAATATCAAATATATTCATTATATAATTATAAAAAATACACAATAAATTTTATAGGTAAAAAAATGAGTTACATAGTTCATTGAGATGGTAGGTCATACAAATGCATGAGCGTTATTTTTCATTTTTTAACATATGGAATGAAATAAAGGAAAATAACAGTCCATATTTATAAAACTGTTATTAAATAAAAAATTCACATATATTCCATAAATTAATTTTTATTACCATCCATTTCAATATAAAATGAAAAAAATTCACATCACTTTATGGAGGCAGTAGTCGACACAAACACAGGAGCGATGTTATAATTTTACAAAGGATTGGAAGGTAAGAAGGGAAAAAAAATATTGCAATTACATATGTATAATTATTACATAAATAATATATATATATATATATATAAATATATAATTATATATAGTTGTGATAGGTGGAGATAAAAAATGACTTACATTGGTTCATGAGACAGTTGTCAGTCGTACCATTGATTGAAATTTTCATTACCCACTTGATTATAGAGGAGATGGATATATGTAATTAAATTTACATAATATCCTATAAGTATATTTTATATAATGTTTTTATAATTTTTTCATATTTTATAATTATTTAAAGGATTTAATTTATGAAATAAAATACTATTCATGGTTAAGAAATACACCTCTTCTTCGGAGAACCTCTTTAGATTTCTTCCTAATTCCATTATAGAATTATTTTGTGATAAAATAAGGATACTAGGAAATAGTTAGGGATGTAAGGAATTTATTTTTGTAGGAATTTTTAGAACTAAATATATTTTTAAATATCAGTAAGAGAGGAGAGTGAGTGCCATTTTATATGTTGGGGGAAGGAAAACTAGTATATTTTTGAAAATCAAAAAACAAATTCCCACTTTTTTACATGAAATAAGACTAAAAAATTAATAATTATAAAAAATTATATGATATATGATCTACCTATGGGATTGAAATAGTATTCAGACTAGTGTTTAGGTCATTTTAACCATTATCTTCAAATTTTAATCCCATGGTAAACCTGTTTTAATCGTAACCACGTTAATTAATTTTGATGGGTTTTAATATTCATTACGACGAAAAAATATGTTGAACATATGAAATAATATTAATTATAATAATTAAAAATATGAAAATCTTTTTTTATAAATATAATCCATAGAAGTGGATGAATTTAATTTAATGTTAAACCCTTAGATGCGAAGAAAAAAAAACAGCTTTCCTACAGAAAGGTTTTATTGAGTATAAAACGTTTTTATAATAAAAGTAAGAAATAATTTATTCTAATTATGTAAAATGAATTAATTATAATATTATTGATCAAATTTAACATTTAAAAAAGTTATTAATAAAATTTAACATTGTAAAATCTTTAAAAAAAGGATGTTTTTAAAAAATCTATATTTTTTACTATTCAAATAAAAAATGATCTTTTCCGAAAAATATTAAAAATAAAATCTATGATATTTTATACATGATGATTTAAAAAATTATGTTCTTTTTTTCAAATAAATTTTCTATAGTTATGTAAATTAGTTTTTAACCAGTAGTACATAATGCCATAAAAACAATTTTTAGAAAAATATAGTTTTTAGGCATAGAATTTATTTATTCTTATCCCTTGCATAAAAAATATTTCATGAAAAATAAAAAAATTATTTTAATATATAATATATAAATTTCAAAAATATAATTATCCAATAGTGATAGATTTAATTTGTTAATATTAAAATACATTATGAATATAAAATTAGTTTTTCAAAAAAATATTTATTATACATTCAAATGTTTTTTTTATTTGTAATGGATTGATAACTATTGATTTCATTTTATACATGGGTAGAACATAGAATTTTACTAATTTAGTTATTACTATTCATCACTAGAAATTTAATTTATTTGTTATAATGGAATACTATTTTAAGGTTCTTTTAGTCTCAGGGTATCCAATTTTTAAAACTATTGAAGATATTGGATTTATTTAAAACGGAAAAATATATTATAAAGTCTTGAGGAGTTATATTATTCCCTCCTAAAATAATTTCGTCCTAAAAATTTCCAAAATCTCATCCTATGAATGTATTTGGGATGTTCTTCAACATAAAATCCTCATGTTCCAACATCGCATCTTCTATATAATGATTTCTCTATAGTAACACCACCAGCTAAGTCATTTGATTCCTCAAAACATCTTCTCTGGTGTCCAAAATCAAGATTGAATCTTCACATTTAGACTAATAAAGTTAAAATTATATTTCATCATAGTTGATAACTTCCAGTAATTCTAACTCATGCTTCCTTAAAAATGATATATAGAATAAGTCATTTATTTATATATACTTGGCTGCATTATTAAAAAGAAATCCAAATCTCTAATTCTTTCCCAAATAGAAAAGGGTCCAATATCTCTGGGATTTAGTTTTATTTTCTAACCAAACTATATAACACCCTTCTTTGAATAGGATTTCAATAAAACATGATCTACCACTTGAAATTAAAATTCATTCCTATGGTTTTCGATAAAGCTATTTTTCATTCTTTGATTTGTTTTGATGTGGGTTTGAATAGTCTTTAACTTTTCTTTTTTTCGTCCATAAGTTTAGAGCCTATAAGATTCGTTTGGCATGATTCATACCAAATAGGTATCATACATCATCTCTTTCCATATAATTCATTATATGATGACATTTTTATATTAGAATGGAAGCTGTTATTATAGTTGAACTCCACCAAAGGTAAATACTGATCCCACATACCTTGAATGTTATGTGAGAAGGTCCTAAAACTATCTTCTAATGTCTGAATCGTCTTTTTGTTCTGTCCATTCTGAGAAATACGAAAAATTAAACTCCAAAACCAAAACGATTATAAACAATTTTCTACTTAATCCATCGCATAATTATTTAACATGAACACCATTCCAAAATATGTCTGACCCAATTAAAGGTCCAAAAATTATGAAGGGTGGTCACTAAATTTAAAAAGCCAACTTAACGTTATATTCCCTAAAGAACATAAATTAGATTGTAATGACATATAAGAAATAATTTATTAATATTACCAACATTTAAATTTAATGAAAAAATTAATGCTCCAATAAATAAAACACCATATTATCAAATATATTCCATAAATCAAAGGATACAATAAAATTTAGAAAATATATTATAAACCATCAAATGACTAACCAATTTCATAGTAACCAATACTATCACATTAAAATCTAATTATTATCTCAACATCAGGCACATATTAAGGGTTATCATCCCTTAATCAATTTTTTTCCAAAAAAGCTCATCTATCCACTAAATGACTTTTCTTAGTCATTTTTACCATTCAACATATGTTTTAAAATCATTATAGAAAAATTTCTCCAGTACAACACTTACACATTTCATGATTCGTACAATGGTAATGTCATTGATAATCTAAATATAAAACATAACTCTTTAATACAATCATTAATAATTTAGTCATTCCACTTTGGCAGTTGTAACAACCTAAGATTAGCATTAACCCATTATCTTCTTCTATGATATATTCTCGTGATGCTTGAGGAACTCATTTGTGTAGTCTTCTATATCATTATAGTTGATGAACTAAATATTAGAGGTTTCATTCATACCCTTTCATTCACAATCATGATTTTATTTCTATTTACACTTAAAAAAACTCCCAAGACACTCATGAATGAACCTGGTTATTTCATTCCAAAATTATTAGATTTGGAAAAATCCTTATTTCCATAATTTCCCTTATCATTATTTTGATCATTCATCCTCTTCCTATTTTAATTTCCTTAGAATCAATATGACTTGGATAATTTTGGTTCTATCTTTATATCAAATGATACTATGTCATCATATTATGATAAGGTTTGGGATGCTAGTTCCCTTTAAATGACTATCTGAAGCCTATAAAAGATACATAAATTCTTTTTCTTTGGGTTATGTACACAGTCCATAACATTCCTTTATAACCTCGTATAGTTGGATCCATACTTAGCTACATTTTTCTATTCGTTTTTTCTTAATATAAATAACTTTTCTTCAATATCCAATAATTTATTAGGAGGAAAATATTTTTACAAAACAGTGCCTTGAAATATTTTAATTTTATGATCAATATTTACTCCTCATTCTTAGTGTTTCAAATTAGTGGCCACTATTTATCCGCATCCCCAGAGAGATGATAAACTTCCATTAAAACATTCTATTTTTAATTACGTCCCAGAATTTAAATATCTTCTATAATGAACTTATCCTTCACTTAGAAATAAATAAGGATTTACTCCCACAAAAAGATTGAGGTTACTGAAGCATAAAGAGGTCTATCATAATTACACCATGTTTGGAATTAGTAGTCTAATCCATAAATCCCAAATTATTTGTTATAACCTAAGACATATATCCAATATGGTTACAATTTATTCAACTCAAGGTATAGATCTATCTCCAACTTCATTATATTACCTAGGAGGGAAACATCTACATAGATTATAGGAATTAATATGGTTTCCATTCCTTCCATAAGATACCATTTATAAATAATAAAAAACATTTTATTTTATTATAAAATTATGAAACATAATTTATTAACATAAAATTAGTGTAACACATATCATAATTTAAAAAATTTATTCATAGCTAATATTGGAAAAAAAACTAGGTTTCTTTGGGAATGTTTTCAAATCATTAAAATATTTTCAAATATATTATAATGGATTTTAATGAAACAGGGAATTATCCCATGAATATACCATGGGAGTGAGAAACTATGTGTGAAACAAGGCTCATTTTCAGGCACCAGGTGATAGTCTAGTGAAATACCAATCATCCTTTTTCAAAGTTATTACCACTATGTATATCTCAGATAGAGCCTCAACAACCTATAGTAACCAAACTGTGATGTATTTCTTAGAAAACTATATAATATATACCATTATAAAACATTTTGATGTTATCCTATACCTATAAATTTCTTCTAAGTATTTCATAGGGTTATGTTATTTAATCTATTTTTTTTTCTAAAACAAGTTCCCATGGTTTCTAGTAAGCATTCTATGAACCCAAATATAAAAAAACCAACACAATTAGGACATAGTCAGTGGTTACCAAATAATATTGACAACATATCTATGAAATCATACCATGATGAACTGAATAGTTTACCCAGATTGGAATACTACAAATATACAGAATATCATATTACAAATGAAATATTAAAAAAAATAGAATATTCTTTTAGAACACCATTATACCCTTTATTATATCCATGTATATCAATAATAATAAAATTCCTCTTATATCGGGGAAATGAAACATAAGAAAGGGGTGATATCTAATTAGAAGTGTATGTATACTGGAGAATATTACATAAAAAATTAGGCATAATCAATATTGAACGGAGAATAACTAAAACAATTGTTATTTAATCTACAACATTAAAATGAAGAATAATATGGTAGGGAAAACTGATGATTAGAATAAATTTATATAAATAATATCTGTTTCTTGAAACATATCCATATATATTGTATCTAATCAAATAATCACATGGAAATTAATAAATAATCTTAGAATGAGGGACTGAATAATTTCAAAAATCAAAACCATACCATCAAAGCCTCATGACAAGACATATTACATAAATGGAAAAGGGATTAACAAAATACTCAAGTTAGTTTGTCTCATGAGACATACTAATGCATCGAGGGGAAAAAGTGGACCCCACCTATCTATTACTTATTCCAATGTATTCTTCAAATGAATGGGTAGAATCATAATCAAATTAAAAATTTAAATTGAAAATATAGCGTATAAAATGTAAATAATTTGTCTAATCAATTAACATAATCATAAAAGATCTAGAATAGTATGGAGAATTATATCAAAATCGAATAATTCTAGTCAAAATAATCATAATAAATAGATAAATAATATCTATGGTATCCATAAAATATATTCCTCATGAATAATAAGTAAAATTATGGTTGTTGTTGTTGATTATGAATACCGTAAAAATGAAATGAAATTAGTCTTGAATAAAATATCCTTTTCACTTTTAAAATAAATTTTAAAAAATAAATATTTTCATAATATTTAGGATATTTTTATAATAATCATGGAAACATTAAAATTAATATTCAAATAAATTAGTGGTCATTGTAGTGTTTAGTTACATTTATATCAAGAATATTAAAAAATATTCCTTTCACTTTTTCAGTAAAAGTCGAAATTCACCTGATTCGAAAAACAAAAAGAATATCCATTTATTTAGTAAACATATAATAATGGGGAAAATGAATTTAAAATATAATATCATAATAGTAAAAACATTTTTTAATTTTTTTATAAATTATGGACATGGTATAAAACAGATTTTCAACTGAAGAGATAAACAATGTTGTATTTATTTAAAATTAGTTTCTCAATAATTTAATGAAAACGAGAGAGGTAAATGGTAGTATCAATTGAAATGTTCATGAATAAACTGATAACATGATAATATATTAGTTTCTTAAGAGATAAATAATAATATTTCATTATTATATACTTAATCACAATAATCCCGATAAATGATGAGATTGTAAAAAAACATTACCACTTTTGTAAATTTGGAATCACAATGCAAATAACATCATATATGAATTTTAATACACTAAATTAAAATATATTCCTGATATAAAATATCAATGGAGAAGTATATTTACTTTATAAAATGAAATAAGTAGTACATATGTCACGTGCCTCACAAATGTAGAAGTATGATATGAATCCCTTACCACTGGTCAATTTTCTGTCATACATTTTTAGACCTCATGTGTAATAAATATATGTTATTAAATATCATTTAAAGTACCATATCCATGTATATATTAAAATGTATTATTTTCTTATAACTATTTACCACCCTATTTTTAACAATTATTTATTAAAATACACAATTCTGTGTGATAACAGCTTTGTTTTCATGTATGTTTTGTTACTTTAGTTTTTGGGATTGTAATTTGACCCTGGTTCCATCATCTAAAAAATTTTACTCATGATATTTATATAATATATATTCATTATAAATTTATTTTAAATATTCCCAAAATGAAGAGGTAGAAATATGAGTTACACTGTTCATGGAGACGGTAGGCCCTATGTCAACATGATCATACTTTTCATTTTTATGACGGATAAAATGAAATAATTGTAAATAATATTTCACCTGTATAAATAATTATTATGTAATATATAATAATTAAATATATAATTATCTAAATCAGTATTAAAAATAAAATGATAAACATTTCTCATCACTTCGTGGAGGTGGTAGTCCACACATACACACAAGCGATGTTATCATTTTCCAAATGATTGGAATGTTAGAAGGAATATATGATATTAAAATTATAGTAGTATAAATATTTAGAAAATAAATTATATATATACATATTGAAATTAAATCCATAATTATATCAATTCATGATATGAAGTGATAGAAAACGAATTACATCTGTTTGCGAGGCCGTAGTCCACCGTACACATGTTTGATAGTTTCGTTATTTTGATGGAATAAAATATAGATATAGGTCCTGAAATTAATATAATAAAATAAATATATATGTTAGATAATTGTTATATTATTTTATCGTATTTTATGTATATTATAAGGTGTTAAAGTAATAAATAAAATTAAGATTCATGGTTAAGAACTTTACCTCTTCTTCGGACAACCTATTTAGGTTTAAACCTAAATCCTTCCTAGATTGTTTTTATTATAAATCATAAAACTATAATTAATGAGTAGTGATTTAAGGAATTTATTTTGGAAGCTATTTTTCAATAAATATGATTTTATATTTGAAAAAGTATAAGATGGGAATCCCTTTTAGAAGTTGGGGGATGGACACACTTGGAATTTTTTAAAAGAAAAAATCATAACTATGTTTTCACATAGAAAAAGTATCTTAAATGGATATTTATTGAATATTATATGATATATAGTCTAAAAAATTCCAAAAAATATGAATTCATTAAGTTTTTATGTAATTTTATCCCTTATCTTATTAGTTTAACCCCCGATAATCTTATTTTAACCATAACCACAATAATTAATTTTTACTATTTTTCACTTTTCATATTGAACAAATTAAGGTGAATTTATTTTGTAATATTTTTTATTATTATGAAAACATGGAATTAATTTTTATGAATTAAATTAATAGAATTAATAGAATTTAAATTTAATGTTTGATCGGTATATGCGATGAAAAAACAGTTTTACAAAGGAAATGTTTTCATAAGTATTAAAAGTATTAAATTAAAATTAAACATATTATTGTTTAAAATTAACTAAATTTGATTAATTATAATATAATTGAACTAATATTACTTTTAAGTAACTTTTAATTAAAAATCAGATTTCTTAAATTCTTTAAATGAAAAGGTAGTTTTCAACAAAATAAGTATTTTTTATAATTTCTTCAAAAAAATCTATAAATTTATCAAAAACATTACTATAAGATAATTTTAAAATGATGATTTCCAAAATAAATTTTAGTTTTTCAATTAAATTTTCTAAAAGTTAAAAATTAGTTTTAAAATATGTGTTAGGATGATGAGGAAACAACATTTTAGGTAATTATAGTTTTTAAGCATAAACTAAGTGTTGTCTTATATCATTATTAAAAAAATATTCGATGAATGATAATTTTTTTATTGAATATATAATTTCTAAATTTCTTCAAAATCATTTTCCAATAGTTTCTACTTTAATTTTTTATACAAAAAACAGTTCATGTATAAAAATAGTTTTCTAGAAAAATATGTCTTTCACTTTAAAATGATTTTTATTTTCATTAATAATCAATTAATAACTAATGAATTTCTTTTATACATGTGTAAAAAATATAATTTTCATAATTTAGTAAGTTTTATTCATACTATCCAATTTAATGGATATATTATTTTGGTATTATATTTTATGGTTATTTTATACCAGGGGTTTCTTGTGTCATATCCTGAATTTATTTAAAAGTAAATATATATCGTAATGTATTATGGTGTTAAATTTATGAGTTTAATTTTGGAGATTGATTCTATAGAGATATCCGAGTATTGAGAAGGTGGTTATTTCAATAATTCTACTAGATATTGATATTTAAATGAGATTGAAATATTTACAGATCATAGGTGCATGTCCACATGTATAAATGATTTAAGAGATATATAGAGTGTCTTGTTGTAAAAAATGTTTGTAAAAATTATCTAGAATTTGAAATAGAATTTATTATAAAAATTTAATTAAATTCTGGATTATTTAGTAATTATTCATTAATGATATCAATTTAAAAACAAATAAGAGAGTCATTTTTTTGAGATAGAGAAATATACAAAAAATAGTGGCTAAATTTGGATGTTTTAGAGAGAGAAGATAATTTATAGATATTTCAGTGATCAATGATTCAATATTGAGAAATAAATCATTAACAGATTATGTATACTATGATTACGATTTAAATATCTGTGTTCAAAATTATACATTCGATGTTAATGAAATTGAAGAAGTGAGAATATTAGATTCTGATTATCTTTAAAGGATCTAAAAGGAAGACCATATTCATTTGTTGGTGAATTTAAATAGATTCTCTTGAGATCATTCTAACTTTATTATGATCATATTGTAAGTAGTCATAGTTCGTAAAAATTATAGTGGGATACTATGAAAGTGTTGTGAAAAATAAAGGTAAAGGATGATCCCTACCCATACAATATAATCGATGAATAATTATAGGTTAAAATATATGGCTCAGACCCTGTCAATTATATCATGTCATTGGTACCCATATTGGGATAAACATTGTAAAAATTATGGTTTTTCTTGTCCTATTTTAATTTTTATTATATTCAATTAATACCAAGATTCATACATTGAGTATATCTGAACCCATCAAACTACTGAGGTTAATTTCATAAATAATAAAATGTAAAATAAAGCACTTATCATTCCGCAGTCATTGATGAATGATCAGTTTCCAGACTAGTGACATGACATTGCCTCAATTGCACCTCCTCATATTCTTATAGATTTTGATTGGTGCATAGGGACTAAATTATAAATTAGGTATAGTATTCTCTCTAAATAAAGTAAAAAATAGCCTAAATAATAAGGCCATATCCATATTAGTCAACCAGTGTATGTAGAATCCATAAACATTACATGATATTACAAATGAATGTGGAATCATGCAATTTTACATTGAAACAGATTATCCATAGATCTGATCATGTATAAAAATTAAAACCTATGGAAGAAAATGAACCATATGCATTAATTTTATCCTCGATCCTCCACTAAACCTTGTCACCAATTTTTTCAAGCTTCCCCATCCTAATTAACATCTCATATTTTTATATGATCTATAAATAGATATAATTTCTACACATGCATAAGATTTCCCATGGTAGGTGTACGAAATACATCTCAATAGGGTCTCACCATGTCCACCTAATATAAACCATCATATTCATATATTATTTAGGAAGATAAATGATATAAAATAAATATTTATACCCAAGTGCGCCTGAATTTAATTTCTTAATAAGGAAAAAATGAATCATTGATCACTGAGTCATAGTATTATAACTAGGCCAAAACAATTCTAAAAAATTCTTATATTTTCAAGAGATGAAATTTTACAACCTTATGCCATATTTCTCGATCTATACTAGAATACTTAGGTTAGGGTTTCACCATGCACTAAACTCTACATAAAGGTACATGTTATGTTCCCACATCCATGTCCTCGACCATCCCTTATCACTCAAGAGAGGCCTCCTACAATGTTTTGAACCATTCCATACAACTCAATATTGGTCTATCATCAAGTCCCAAACACCACCTTATAAATCTTGGCTGGTCCCTCTATCACATCTATACCACTACCTTATCACTCAAGGTATTTCCCATGATTCCTTGGATAAAAATTATCCCTCATAGAGGGAAATTCCAACATCTTATCACTGAAAATGTAGTTGTTATCCTAACCACAACCTTATCACTCAAGGATGTTTCTAATTCCACATCACAACCGGGATGCATTTTCTCACTTTATATGGCCCATGCTAACATATTATCACTCAAGGTGATTTCATTATCTAGAGAACTACCTTACCAATCATGTTACATCCAATATAACATCCTAACTTGTACATTCTCATTAAAGGTCTGGGTTTCCAATACATTATAACTCAATTTGAGGTTGGGAATTGGGATCTATCTTTATCCACATTGAGATATATCACATATCACATATGCATAGCGAACACATTAATCCAACCACATATAGGCCTCAAAACTCATGCCATGAACTCACCGATTCATCATATGGAAAAATTCAGTTGGAATCTAATACCATGCCAGAAATCACACCTTAACATCACTGGTTGTTAGCGTGGAAATAGGATTAAGACATTGAAATCCCTATGATCACCAATATATCATTCCTTTGATACGTGATGTAGATATGACATCAATTTCATGGAATGAGAACTTCTCTCTCTAAGATGTGGGAAGGATGAGAGAGGATCTGTCAGAATCTATTTGAGAATTAGTATAATGGAAAAAAGCTCCCTCTTGCTTATATAGTGTATATTAAACAACCAAAAGGACACTCTAACCCCTATATATGTAATTCCTTCTAAATTCTCCATAAATAAAACATAATTACCAACTAACTATGTCATAAATGTAACTTACATTTTTGTTACTCACTAGTACGATAAAAATATATTACATGATAAATTTTAGTCATTAAGTAGACTCATTATTCACATTATTACTAAATCGTCCTTGAATATTTAAAAATATTAATTGGTTAAATATTTTCCCTTGTATTCACTAAAATACAAGTAAATAAATTAAAAAAATAATTTCAGCTCCAATATTTCTATACTAAAAGAACAATTAATTTAGTTATTTGTTGGTGTTCATTTAATCACTGACATCTCTTAGACCCCATGGTGGGGCCCACAAATTCTTATACACCTATTCATTAGAATAGACCAGACAGTTGAATACTTTAGGTGTGTGAAACTGTAATCCTTTATATCGATATATGTGAATACTAGTTAAAAATTTTGCATGGAGTATAGAAACCCATTATGTTTCCTAAAGATATACGAAAAATTCATAGAAACAACTACCTTTCCTATGAACACGTCATGTTTTATAATTTTTTTTGTCACACTATATCTCATAATGTAGGATGAAAACATTGTGTCATCATCATCGTTGGATTTATTATACCTAAATCATACATAAAATTCTAACCTTCTTCTTTCATTCTTATAGATTTTTTGAAGGGACTAGTATCCTGGTCAATTGGGGACAAGATATCACTTTCATTCAAAATCTAAAAATTATGTCTTTATTTTTCAATCAATTTTATACAAATAATGGTGAAAATAATGAAAACTACCTCTCCATGACATAAATATCATGGTTTTCATCTTGAATAAACATATGTAATCAAATGAAAAACACTAAAAATAATCTCAATATAGAAGACTATTACAACCGTTTAAAGATTAGAACTACCAATGAAGCCTGAAACATGGGGTGTTATTTTTAGAAGTTTATTCCTGATGATCTCATTTACTCAATAACATCATGTTTAAGCATCATGATAAGAAAAATAAATTCTTATAATCCCCCCACACTTGACAGTCACACATCCTTTTTTTCATACTAGTATTATGTATTGGGAAAACAGGTCCTATGTTTAAGATTACTCTTATGGTATATCTAGGTTCACATTAGAGCCAGGGTACTACAATATACTTATTTATATGACATGTAATATAAGAAAGTAACACTAAATATAGTGGAAAATGATGTATCAATGCTAATATAGTAGGGTAAAAACATATATATATCAAACTATATACATGTGATGATAATAAAAATACATAAAGGAGTTGGGTCTTGGTAACACAATTTCAACACTCCAACATGTACTAGAGATAACAAATAACCACATTCAACTTGATATCACTCAGATAAAAATCATTCTTCTTATGTGATGTGGATTTAGTCAGGGTTCTACCATGTTATATTCTCCTCTTAATCTAATAACTATGAATTCACCTTTCTGAGTCAAATTCCTCAACTGACAAACAATTTTCAGTAAACACTTTGTCCTCCGATGTGTCCTAGAATCCTTGTTAAGCACCACTATAGTATTATTATTTAAATAAACTAGGAATGGTCAGTAGTCATGGGAAAACCATTAATATATGAGATAAAACATGGTATGCACACTATGTCCTTATCTATGTTATAATCCAAAATATACTCAAATTATACTATATATCTAATGACCATTGGTTTCGTTGATCTTTTCTATCTCACTGCACCACGATACAAGAAAAATAAATTTCTTTAATATGATTTCAGATACTCATGATCTTTCTTGGAATAATCATTAATTTATCTCCACAAAACTAGTAACTCATCTTTTATATACACCAAGAACATATACATTCTACATCTCAAGTACTTCACAATAGTTTTTATAACTTCCAATTATTTGTCCTTGGATTATATCTTCATCTTCACACTATTCTTAAATAAATGGTAATATCAAAACTAGTATATAACATGGAATAAATGAAAGATCCCACTACTGAAGCATAAGGGATTATACTTATTGAATCAATCTTCTCTATTGTTTGTCAACACATTTTATTTTAGAGATTAATAACCTGATAAATTTTAAACAACCCACTCCTGGATTATTAAATAATGAATCTTTTGAGAAAATTATCAATATATGTACCTTGAATTATCCAAATCAACCTTTTAAATCTATCTCAATAAGATCTTGATCCTTGTATGTAGAACACTTTACCCAAATATTTTGTGGAGAAGCATTAGGTTAAGCATGTCTTTACTGACTATAATAATTTCATTTCATTTATGATAATTAATATTTCAAAAACATCTAATATGTAGAAAATGATAAAATTACCACTTGGCTTCATATAAACCCATGATTTTCTTCCATTCCTGAAGAAAACAAATTCTATTATGACCTTATCAAAATAACCATTCCATGAATGCAATTTCTATTTTAATCATTGTATGGGTATCTATAGATTTTATACTTTATTATCACTCTTTTACTTTATAAACCCTTTAGGTTGAGTGATATTGATATCATTAACCAACTTACCATTTAGAAAATATTTTTTAACATCCATTTTCCAAAATTCATAATCTTGGAAGGATTCTATTTTTTGTAATATTCTAAGGGAAATCATTATCACAAAAAGTAATAATGTTTGTTTATTGTATATACCATATAATTATCCTAAACACTTCTTAACTGGTCATTCATTAAGGTTATTTACTTTACTATCCATGATTATTTATTTCTTGAATACCCATTTTCACTTGATGGGTTTTATATCCCCTAAAGGGCCAACGAAATACCAACATGATTTTGGTATATGGACACAATATTAGAATCACTCTATATAGTATCATCAATTTTAACTATTGATTACTTATAGGATCTGGGTTCATTATTCTCAATGAGTAATGTGTCACTAGAATCAATGATAGGAGAAAATTTTCCATATAGTTCTCTAACCACCCTAGTATACCTACAAAATACTAGTGTATCTGGAACATTTTCATCTCACACTATATTTTATAGAGAATTTTCCCATACCATCTCATGTGAATATGGAGCATAAACATCATCAAATTCAATCTTCCTCTAACTATTTCTACATAACACGTGTTCCTTTTAAAAAAATGTTGATTTTCAATCCATGATAAATTTTATTATTAAATGTTTATATAGTTAATATCTTCTATTTTAACAATGATAGTTTATAAAGATTCACTCTATACTTTGGGATGCTAATTTTTCATTATTTATCGTTCTAAAAAATTACTCACATCCCCACATAAATATGTGTGACCGACTGGGTTTCATTCCTTTCCACAACTCATATATAATCCCATTTATTTCTATAGTTAGTACATGGTTAATCATATATACTTATTTCTGTGACACATATCTTCAAAATAATATTGGAAGATATTATTTACTCCTTATTGATCTGACCATGTCTATAAATTTCCAATTACTCCTTTCACTAACATTATTCAACATAGGTCATTAAGGAGGAGAATGTTGGGATATTATCCAACACTCCTTTAATTGATCAATTAATTCGTTGTTTAGATACACCATTCCTTGATATAATTGGTGTTCCTTAATCATCACACCGTGATATTTTCCAGTCTATGCTGATATGCCTTAAACTTCTCCAAGGAATCTAACTTATTTCACATTAAGTCGATATATAAATACATACTATATTCAATTTTATAGGCAATAAAGAATAAAATTACACCTCTTGAGTCTTCGGAAAATGTACTAATTATATCAGTATTAAAAAAATCCAAATTCTTACTATCCCTTACTCCTTTATTATTGAAGGGGGACTCGTTCATTTTACTTTATGAACAAGCTAGACATAAATCCATGTGTTTTATCTTAGTAGAGTCTAAATACTCTTCTTGAGGTAATTTTTGAAAAATCATCTAATTTACATAATGATTCCTAATGTACCATAGTAGGGTAGTATATTATTCATTTTGTCTCATTTTTTTTATTGAGTTCCATTTTTAGGTTTTTCAGTTCATGTATATACAATCCGTTATTTATATGTTCCATACCATAGCATATTTTCTCCTTATAAAATAGAAAAAAATTATTTCCAAATTTAAATTAAAATAACATAGCATCTAGAATTGAAATAGAGATTATTTTTCTAGTAAATTATTGTATATAATAATAGTATTTTAATAGAAGAGACAAACCAAAAAACTAAGTCAGATAATAATATCCCACTACCAACGATACCAGTCTAACCTTATTTGCAGCTCTTAGATCCTCCTCGCCCTTTATAGTATTCTAGAATATACATGTTTCCTGTATGTGAATACAAATTTATGACCCACATATTATATCTAATACCCAACTTGTAGATAAAAATAGATTTCCTTCAATAGAAAAAATGCTCGAGGTAAAAGTATCACATTTCATTATTTTCCTACCCTTGCAATTCTTATTCTAGTATATTATATTTCCAAATGATAATTAGAAATCCTCCTCATTTCCCTCCCTCTATATATTTGGATTCATGTAAGTATGGTGTGTAATTTTCGTCATATGGTGTTTATCCATAGGCTCCTTAGCCTTACCCTTCCACCTCTTTTTGACCATAAATGCAGAAGACTTGGTATTCTTTATATCATTATCAACATGGAGGAATAATCTAATTGATCTGGGAGGGACTCTTTCATGTTATTCATGTTATTGTTAATTATAAAATAATATAATAATGTCATTAATGAGGAAAGGATGATATTAGTCTCCCTTTCATAGTTCAATTTTAACACAAATGATTTATGAATCTTAACGTACCTAATCATCTTGAGTACATGATCCCTTCTTGATTCCCTTCAACTAGACTGCACCTATACAGTTCACAAGATATCTAATATATTTATTCCATTTATCTCTCCTGATATAACTCTTGGAGATGATATAATATCTAGTAGGAATATTAATCCTCATGATTTTTTTGTAGTTTTCTGGATATTGATGACAAAATTATAAAATGTATATATATTTAATCATCTACACATTTCTTATATTTCACATTATCTTCATTTATTTCTTCAAGATGATGCTAATTATGGAATTTATAATCCTATATATAAAACATACTCTCTTGGTGTAATAATATGAACAAGCACCTATACCACTCTTGGAAGTTATTGGAGATTGTGAAATTATATTTATCGATAATTAATGTTAGTGATAATGAGCTGTTTGATGTTATATCCGTTTTATCCTAGACAATTAATCGTATATTTTTTTACTTTATGTTTATTACTGATTAGTGATTACTGATTAAATCATTAAATGTATCCCAATATTTTATCAAACCCCACTAGACCTTATTATTTGATTCAAAATACACCGTCACTTGTGTATTTCTTGTAAATTATCCTTTAATCCTATTATCGTTGTCCAAGATACGACTACACTACATTCTATATCTCATTACACATTATCAGTTAATTCCCTTCCCTTTACTTATTTTCCTCTTAAATTGGGTGTATCTTAAGATACATGAGGATAGGGAGAATTTTTTGGGGTAAAATTACTTAATGTTTGATTATCGATTTTTGTTTTAAATAATGGACTCTGAGTATACTTTTTTTAATGGATTTCTGGGGTTATTCGCATATTTGGTGTACTCTTGAGGTGTTTTGAGTTTTTTTGTAAAAATATAGTATTTATTCTGTATTTTGGGTGATTTCATGATGTGTAATGGGATTACATGACATGTACATTCTCTACACATGCAAGTTATAAAATGTTTACACACCATGAATGTATTACATTACTTTTAATGGTAACCTGATATGAAACAATAAAATCATATTTTTTAATAAAAAGATGATGGTTTTTTGGGGTACTTGATCATCATGGATTACAAGATCCATAATGAGTTTATCAACATTAAACTATTTGGAGGATGGAATTTGGGGTTTCACTCCACTGAAATTTTATTTTATTCTCTCCTCTCCTAGATCTTGATCTTGAACCCTTCTTCAGTGTTTTTTGGAGTCTCCATTTGATCTGGATTGATCCGTTTGTCATTTTATCATCATAGTGGTGGGTTTGTGTCTCTCAAGTAAGTTAACCATTCCGCTTCTTTACTTATTTGATCATGGAATCATTGTGATGTCATATTATCAGATTCATTGACCCGTGATAATGTTTCTTCTTTATTTCTTTTAGATCTGTGTTGTGATCTTGTTCGAGTGTCATTTCCGTTGTTGGCTTTGGGGAGATGGGTGTTTTTTATGAGGTATATATTGTTTTCCCTTCAAATAAAACCCTTTTTTTAAATTGAATCTATTCTAAGACGTCTATATTGGTTCTAGGACCTCCTTTTTAATTGTTATGTTCTATTATTGGTGGATCCTTTGTGGGAATTTGTGTCCACAGGTTTTGAGGTAGGAGGTTTCGTCTATAGTTCGTGTTGATGTACTATATTGTTTATGCTTTTATAAATTGATTTATAAATAAAATCAACATGATTTTTTTTTGTGTTTGTAAATTATTGTTTTTATAAAAGTTGGTTTTCCCCAAGTTAGTGGTAAATGGTATAAGGAATATTTTCAATGAATGGAAATGATTTTTGAAATGCATCACATTGGAAGCCTTGGGTAAGTAAGTGGAAGGTTTAGCTTAGATCCATCATCAATATTACTATTGAGAGGTTATCTCATGGGTTTTTTATCTACTACATAGACCTATTATTCTAAATAATTGTCCATGAAATTGTTGTGTTGTTCAATCATGTGGTGTTCCTCTACTAAATTAGCCTATGTTGAATGGAATTGTTGATCACTAGTCATTATTATTGTATGAGTAGTATTATAACCAAACCTGTTATGATATTTGGATTGATTTCAATGTTCTTGTATTTGTACCATTTTGGTTTTGAAATGTGTTTTTTGGATTTCGATAAATGATAATTGAAAATATTCTTGAAATTGACACACTTCCCTTTGTTTTGGAATTGTTGGAAAGAGGGAAATATTTACTAGGATTTTGATAAAACTACATTACTTCTTATAATGCCATGTTTTATTTTGAATGAGAAGAATTGGATTATTGTTCAGGTACTTGTTTTGGAACACCTGGGTGGGATCCTACTACGCCTATTAGCTCACGCCCTATACTCTTCTACGATGATGCATATGCCTTTTGTAATGACATGAATTGTTATAAATAAAATTTCCCTTGTTCATTAATTAAATATCCTATTATGAAATATGTTTATAGAAAACAAATACACTTCATTGGTATTATTATATCATATCATATTTAAACGAACATTAATCATCATCATCGTTGATTATATAGTAGTTGAACAGTTATCCGATGATTGGTATAAATATAGAAATTGAACAAATCCAATTGACATAGTAAAAATAAGTTATGGCCTCAACTAGTAGGATCGTACCTTGTGAATCCCATTTATTAGAGCACCCAAGGGAGATTTAATCACTAGGATTTTTCATTGACAAATCCTAATCTATGTCCATCAACTTAAACATGATTGAATCCTTTTCTGGGAGAGGTTCAAGCTCATTGAGATCACGACCCAAATCATGTATGATGAACCACCCTTGAATGTGTCATCGTTTCTCATTATAAACACTGTGTTTTTGTTGGTTTATTAAAAGGATATGTATCATGACCCTAAAAATGAGTATATATATTATTTTTAATATAACAATGAATATATTTTCATCCAAGTATTGTTACATTCTAAATTATATTTATTTTGATACCATAAAACAAAAATATTATATTTGAGTAACATTAAAATTCAATAAAGAAAATTACTTTTATGAATTAATGTATTTTTTAAATAAATAATTTTTTAAAAAATATTATTACTAGATAATTTCTATTAGATATAAATTATCGTATAATTTTGATGAATTCAAATGTAATTTCTATAAGGGTTTGAATACAGTTACTGTCAAAAAACCCTACTTTTGTCAATAAATCTAGATTATTATTTTAAAAGTGAAAGTAATCGTATTTAGAAAATTATTTTGATAAAATTAATATTTTTTTGAAACGATGTTTTAAAATTATCTAACAATTAATTTTTCATTATTTTATGAGAAAGGTTAATGTTCGGGTAAAAATTAAATACCGTATAAATATAGGTGTGAATTTTGACATCATAATGAACCAAAAGTGATGTGATTGATTCTAAAAAAGATATTCACGTCCAAATATATGTTTTAAATTTAATAAAAAGTGATTTTATGTTCATTTTCTTAATTTTATAATGCTTTTTTGAATCCTATAAAACAAATAATATATTTTAATTTTCTAAAATCATTTTTGTAAGAGTATGACTCACTTCCACATAATAAGATGAATTCTTTTCTGATTTTTCAGCCATCGTCAATTTAAAATAATGAAAACCACTGAAATTTGGATGAAACCATGGGTAAATACAATGAGATGGTTTGTGGTTTTGGTTATTTTATTATATGGAGTCCAAAACCAATGATTGAAAAAATATTAAAAATTCCCCATTCGTTTCCTTGATAAACCAAACAAGATTGATTTTTTCCTTCACTAAAAATCCATAGAGATTGTTCATGTTATTCCCTATCCTCTATAGAGTCCAAAAAAGATTCCAAAATCTCTCATGGAGTCCCTCCCAAGCGTTTGGAGTCACACACTCAGGAAAGGGATCCTATCATTCTCCTATTTATTAATGGTTCTTTATTATCTTATGTATTCAATTTCTAATTAATAATTTTCTAATTTGACAACACCTATACATAATTCATCTCATTTTTAAAAAAAATTATGGTATAATGTTTTATATATCATGAACCCAGTTAATGAATTTTTAGTTGGCGCCGTTATGCTGCCGAAATTACATTACGCTTTTCCATTGCAAAATAATTTTCTAGTGAATACCATTAAAATTTCCTATCAAGGGCATTCAAATTTATAAACATATAAATTTTTGATATAGGAAATCCATGTATTTATTCCCCACTCCTTGATCATGTAATAAAATATGATGATGAATGAATAAATGTTTTATGATCTATGTGGCACAGTAAAGCATGAAAATGAAATGAAAGTGACGGGTGCACCAGAAATTATATAGTGCTACAATGCATTGGGTATTGTTCAGTCTCATGAGACTTCATGTTGGGAAAATGTGTAAACCAGATTCTTTTATTGAAATTTTCCCATTATTATGTCTTGTTAGTTTTCCATGACCTATATTTATGATGCAGTGTTTTTAGTTGTTTCCATATTTCCCATGTTTCCTTTAAGATTATCATTCTATATCATGCTTTATTGTACATGTTTTTAATTATTACCCTTTTCTGATATTCGTATTGTCTAAAATGTATTATTATCATCATGTTATGAAATTTTTATTCCCTTTCATGGTTTTATAGATTACCCCTATTCTATGTATGTCCCTAGGTTATCCTAAGCAATTTTAAGTTTAGTGACATATTATTATCATGTCAAGGATTTCATTAGTAAAGATGATGTATTCCCCTTTTTAAACTGTTATTTAATGTCAATAATTCAAAAATAAATTGTTATTATTAATATTTTGGGTTTTATTAAGTGTAATATCATGTAATAAATCATATATTACTGCAAAATAAAGAGCAAGAATATTATAGTTTTTTTCAAATGAAATGTTTTTTTTTGGATTAAATTAGAAAACTCCATAGAATGCCTTTGGGATAATATTAAGTATAATAAAACAACCCAAATCTTTGGTAAGTATAGATATGTAGTTTATCAAGAAGAGAAATCCCTTTCTGGATGCTATAAGGGGATGTGGATGTCAGAAACCAACACGGGTTAACCTTGAACATGTCACTCGAGCCGATCCATAGCAATGCCTGAGAGGCATTCCCGATCCTCCCAGGCAAGAGACAAGTGCCAGGTCCTCAAAAGCGATGATTTGAATGATTTATATAAATACAAATAAATAAAACCTGAAGAAATAATAAATACCAACATGGAATAATTAAACCAAATAGGCAACTAAACTAGAACTGAATAAGATAAAACCAACTGAACATTATGAAGAAACTAACTATGTGTGACCCTGCGGGTCACTCACCGACTCACCAATCAAATTTCTCCTAAAAATAATGCACCCAAGATGGATCCTACACAAGAACTAAAAACGGAAAAGAACTATATGTGTGAATATTAAAACTCAGTTGGCTAGCCCGATATCAATTCCCCAAAGCAGTTCCATTAAAATAAATGAAACATCCATTTTCCAGTATGAACTATAATGTATAAATGTACGTTTTTCTTCATGTTACTGCAAAACATAGTACTAGTCATTTACCTAATTCATTTAAAAAAGCAATTCATTCATTTAGTGAGACATTGTCATTTTCGAGGGAAGGTGATGTTTAGATTTTCAATTAGCAAAAAAAATAAAACACCTTTCATTGAAAACAGATTCCATATGCCACATTAAAGCCACACAACACTTTCCAGTAAAACACTACACATGAAATTGGTACAGTATTTACCCAACAATGGAAATGAAAATAAATATTACGTACAACAATCATATTTAACACTATAAGCACTAATAATGAATATATATAGGTGAACCCCATAGATAAAAAACAATACATAAGACACCAATACATGAGACCTCAACCCCATTGACATGTCACACACTATGAAATCAAAATTCTCAATATGCTCGACCATCCTTTCTCTGGAAGACTGAGGGAAAATCCCATAGAAATGATCACAAAAAAACCTGCCTTCTATGGGCCACTGGTAAGTACCATAACCTACCTAAAAGGAAAAAATTCTTAGAATATTCTCACAATATTCCAGGTTCTTATGTATCAATTATTTACAAAATGGGTTGATCAACTATTGCCAATCGAGCTTCCAATCACAACGTATATAATAAAAATGCAAAACATGTCTGTCCCCGAGTCTCCCCCTTGGTCAATTCTCTTAACATATGAATAAAAAATTATAAAGTGTTCCAACCGAAGAACCCTAAAAATGGATCCTGATAATCTTTAACAAGGACCTCCCACCCATTTCATGCAGTCAGGGCATGAGAAGCACCCATGAAGGGTTTTTAAAATAGATATTTTTCACAAATTTCATGAAGGTGAAAAAGGGGCTATAAGTTCGATAAACAAAGCATCATTTTTAAGAGAAATAATATATCTTTCAGAAAGTGTGTAAAACCACTGTTTTACATTTCATGATTATTCATAAAATAATCCATTTAAATCCCACATCCAATGTTTAAAAATATAATCCATTTTTATCAAATTGCCAAACATTCCACATTCCATCATCACCTATCAAAACACTTTCAAAGACAGACACACACTCCTTTTAAACATGAAACCACATAAAACACATTCATGAATCACAGTATCAATTTTTCATAAGAAAAATATTTTTTAACTTGTCCCATCCATCCTTTCCATACCAAAAATTACTCGCAAAAGCCAACCAGAGATTTCATAAAATACATTGTGTGCAGTATTTAACATGGAAATTCTTTATATCACATAATATAGCCTAAAACACAGTTTTTAATTCTAAATAATAAAACAAATAATCATAGATAAGTATTTATTAATTAACCAATGTTCGGAAAGTTTGAAATAAATGAATCTTTAATTAAAAAGGAAGTGCAAGAAAAATCCTACCTCTGAACAAAAATGAAATGTAACGACATGCATCTAAAACCATGTGGTAAGGTCTAACAACAAACATATTAAATATGAAGGACTATAAAAACATAAAAAAATCCCAAATTAATGTTTTTGAAACCATGTGTCAGGGTGAAACCCTCATATAAAAATTGAAGCGCAATGACAACGCAAACTCTGAAACTACTTCCGGAGAGTCCTGGAATGGTAAATCTACAAAATTAAATATTAATGAATAAAAGAATAATTAAAATAATTCAAAAATACACAACCCAAGGGAGGAGGGTATACTGGAGGGAGGTTTATTCAAATAGGAAGGAACAACGCACAGATAGGGGAATGTGCCAATAAAGACGACGCACCAGATATGACTCGGGTAGGAAGGCTCGTCTCTTGAATTGTCTGCACCAGGAAGGGGAGTAGCTCATAAGGGGTGCTATCTAAAAAAACCGATCCATGATAGGGGACTGTAGGCTGGGGCTTTTCATGCTGAAGGATGAAATACCGGACATGGTTTTCCAGAAAGAGAGTCTGGTCACCAGAACAGGGTGGAGGAGGACCACGCGGTTGAAATTGGGTCACCTGAGGGGTTTGTAGTGCCGGCTGCACACTGACCAGGAGAAGAGGTTCAGGGGGGATTGATGGGGCGCGCTATTGATGAGGAGAAGGTCCAAAGCGGGGCAGCGCTACTAGGGGAGGTTGAGGGTGAGGCGATGGGTGCAAGGGAGGAGCCGCCCGGGCCACACTACAAGGTAAAGGGAGGATGCATCTAGGAATCAAGAGAAAAGTTGTGCTATAGGGTCACTATTGGTATGGAGAATGATGGGGAGGCGGCTAGAGTCCGGGTTGTGATAGGAAGCATGGCCGCAACATCCTAATCACTCTCATTAAGGGGGGAGGCCTGAGAAGGGAGGTAGCTGGGGATGAAGCGGAATCGAGATGCTGAAGGGGTTGGGGTCTGGTCATGCTGCACACACACACAACAAGAGGGACTAATTGGAGAGAGAAATCAAGAAAAACCCTAAAAAAGTGGTTAAAAATTAATATAACTAAATATGAATATATATATTAAACTTCACGTCATATAAATTATTAGTAATGAATAATATATTAAAAATAATAATAATAATAAAAACTATAATAATACTAATAATAATAATAATAAAATCTTGACGATTAAAATTAAAATAATTAAAGTATTCAAATTATTTCAATATTAATTAAATTATTTAGACAATAAAATTTTTAAACAATAGAACAATTAATATATATTCTAATTAAAAAATCTATTTATTTTAATTTTCCATGGATGGGTACTCACGTAGTTTCCATAGAAAAGCCACACGACTTCCAAATTCTCCCTACGCCTGTGCACCTGATGGAGTCAGAACCAAAATAGATAACATTAATAGAACCCAAATAAATTAATATGGGCCTGATGCTAAACCCAAAAAAAAGTATTTTAAGGGATAATAAATAAATAAATTTATTAAACACATGGGGTGGGGTCTTCCAATTCTCCCCCATAATACTTTTCATCCCCGGAAATCGACAACACAATCCAGCTAAATGATCAACACCTAATTATTCCACATTAACACGATCCAACCTCTTATTACAGGTACATTCCATCGACCACCAATGATACTGAAACATATTTCCCGAAACAAATCACTAGTAGAGGGGAGGCATGAAAAGACTCACCAAATTATAAATTCTACTAGCATCTGACAACGAATTAAGAGAAAACCCAAAGGATGGTGGGTCTCCCCACAATAAAGAACTATCCTATACACATCCAAATTAAAATACAACTTATACCTACATCGGGCCTTAATCAATCTAAATGAAGTACATCAATAACATTCAAATCAGTCACTCTAATCTGAATGGGATAAGAGCTGAACCGAAAAGTCTGTATAAAGCAAAAACCCTCACCAAATGGGTGTGGATGGAGGGACCAATGAATGGATAAATGGAACTACAATTGAAAACTACTCATGAATCATCACTTCAAGCTAGATACAAACCAAATCCACAACTGTTTCACATGGGTGGCCCCCACAATAACAATGATCAGCAAATCGCATCCAAAAAGGCACCAATACTGACATTGCGTGATAGTAATTCCATCACTCTCATTGCAATAAGAGTAAATTTAAAACAAGGGAGAAAACATAAGAGAAACTATAAAAATGGCTCATAGTAATGATAGAGGCAGAACCTTAAGCAAACACCTAAAATTTCTTCAGGGTTCCTGGCTACGCGCAAGATTCTGTCCGAGGCCTATTGGCATGAGATTTTATGGAAGAATCATAACCTTCATTGAAGTCAGGTTCTACTAATCCCAATAAGATACCTTCATATTTTGATTTGAAAAAAGAAAGGAAATAATTTTGAAATTAATGACATGCTATCAATTAAAACATGAGTTCATCAAATGACCCATGACATTCCCATACATTTCAAAACCCAAAACAACATCTTTATAACTTCCATGATAAGATATCCGTTAAACTGGAAGTAAAAATAAACAAGAATCAGTAAAAAAACTCGAAGAGACATCATGTATGAGAAATTCCACAGAAATTCTTTCTAGAAATGCCATGACTGATTCTTTGTAAGTGACCCAAACGTCCGTAAGCATAACAGGGCTTATGAGTACATGGGCCGAACGACCTCTTATGAAATAGATTTCCAAACAGATAACACAATAGGATCTCTCACTACAAATAGGATGATGAAATATCCCAAGGCATTTTGATTCCACGACATGCTCTATCGACTTTAAATTGCATCCCCGTCTCCCTTCCAGAATCATCACCACTTCTCACATGGATTGAAGGAGGGATGACCACTTTGAGCACTACCATCATCACATCTTTAACATGAAAATATTATCTCTCCTCATCAGAAAAAGAAGTTATGTTTGACCCTAACACCTTCGAATGTATATTGGAGCGGAGACCCGCCTCAATGCGTCGAGACTTCATGGAGTCATCTCTGGAATAATATGAATCATTAGGGACTAGGTCCCCAAAGCACTGGAAATATTCAATCACTGATTGATCACCATACTACAGACAACACATCTCCATCCCCTTTCACACCCTTTCATTCTATGATAAATACTAAAGAATAAACAACGACTTTAAGAACTCCCATGAAATCTCTTTATGGGCCTTTTTCCAACACACTAACTTCCACCACATCCACGGTGAACCTTCAAGAATGAAGGTAGAAAAATTGAACTTAAAAAACATGGGAAAATAAATGAGGTTAATGTCCCTTTCAATATGCCGCATCCTCTCCTCCGCTACATAGATGGTTTTCTTGTGCATAAAAGAGAGGTAGATCTAGCTTCGAAATCTCAAGCATAAAATCCTTAGGTGGATCAATCACACTAAGATCACCCATAAAATACTCAAGGGGGAAACTATTAGACATGAAAAATCAAGAATCCCATCAAGTCTAATACATTAAATAATATCCTCTAAATAAAACAATGTATAGGTTACAATATCTAAACATAAGAAGAAAATCTATCATAACTTCAAAACATTCCTTTTTGAAACCATCTTTAATTTAAAACAAGATTGGTGGGTAAAACCCACACCACTGATATCCATTAGAGTCTCAATCACATGCATCTTTTCATGCCTACCTAAGCATCCATCCACCATACCAGACATCCGTTCATATCCCAAGACACCACTATGAATGTGGGAAACCATAGAAACACTATGTCCAAAACAAAAAAAACATTATTTTCCAAAAACTACTCATTCATCCAATTTCTTTTATAAAAATCCACAAATTAATCATTTATTTTCAAAAAAACCATTTTTCAAAACCAATTATTCCGATTCAAACAACTTCCAGAAGTCCTAGGAGACCCACAACATCTCAAACAGGGAACTGGTGTTTGTGGGTGACTTGACCATATGGTTGGCGGCCATATTCAAAACACATAACTCACGTGGAGAGTCATTTTTGACCATTCCCCTAGTTCTCCATGGCTTACAAGGCCATGTGGCTAATGAGGACTATAATCCCAACTCCCTTTGTCTTATCCCAATCACAGAACATATCCTAAAAATCACAAGAAATTAATTAAACCGAATTTTCCATGGAAACATGAGGATTATATAGATAAAGAGTTTACGATGCTCTTCCTGAACCAACCCCTCAAGTCCCATCAATCCTAATCCATCTACATTGAAATACCAAATAATAAAGGGTTCTCTAAAAATAGATGTTTGGTAAGAGCCAACCATCCCTCTGATACCATTTGGTCATGAACCAACCCAAGTCGACCGAGAACCCGTCACCCGAGCCGATCCACAATATGGACTGAGAGGAATTCCCGATCCTCCATGGCTGGATACAACTTCCCGGGAATCGGCAGAGATTATTTTGAACAATTTATTCCAATAAAAATAAATAAAAGTAGAGGAAATAATAAAGATTAGTGTGGAATAATTAAACTTAACAAAAAACTAAACAAGAACTAAAGAAGATAAAACTAACCGAACTCAATGACCGAACTGACTCTATGTGACCTCACGGTTCACTCTCCAACTCAATGATCAAACATCTCCCAAAGAAAACACAATTATGCTGGAGCCAACACGTGAACTAAAAATAGAAAAGAACTATAGTATTGAGTTTTAAAACATAGTAGGCTAGCCAAATAACTATTCTCCAATAAACTACAATTTAAATAAAAAAATCCTCCATTTCAAAGTTTTAACTACAATGTATAAAAGTATGGATTTCTTCATGTTACTCAAAAATAACGTAAAAGTTTTTTCCCTCATTCATTTTTCCAAAAAAATCCATTTATTTATTGAGACATTTTCATTTTCAAATGGGAAGTGATGTTTACATTTTTTATTTTCACCAAAATAATAAAACAACATTCGTTGAAAACAGTTTTCATAATCCACATTAAATCCACCCATCAATTTCCCACAAAACACTATACATGAATGTGTTACAATATTTACACAACATGGGTAATGTAATGAAATTTGATGAACAAGTAACACATTTAACACTGAAATCACTAAGAATGAGTAGACATAGGTGAACTCAAGAGATCAAGAAAAATAAAGAAGAAACCAATACATGAGAACTCATCCCTATTGACTTATCATACACGATGAAATCAAAACGCTCAATATGCTCATCCATCCATTCTCTAGAAGGCCGAGGGAAAATCCCATATCAATGAACCCAAAAATATATGCCTACTATGGGCCACTGGTCAGTACCATAACATACTCGTGCGATAAAAATTCTCATTATATTTTCTCAAAATGAAAGGTTCCTATATCGTAACTATTAAAAATGGGGTGATCCATCCGATGCATGCAAAGAATCTAATCATAGTATATATAATAATAATTCACAATAGGTCTGACCCTGAGTCTCCCCCTAGGACCATTCTCATTCCTTATGATAAAAAAATTATAAAGAGTTCCAATTGAAGAACCCTAGAAATGGATCCTAAGAATCCCCAATAAGGACTTCCCACCCATTTCATGAAATCAAGGAATTAGAAGCACCGGAAAAGGGTTTTAATAATAAATATTTTTCACAAATTTCACCTAGGCGCTTAATGGGCCTTATGATCTATCCACAAAACTACATTTTTAAAATAAATAAACAATCTTTTAGGAAGAGTGTAAACACATTGTTTTACATTTCATGACAATTCATAAAATAATCAACGTAAATCCCTCGAACAACATTTAAAAACCAATTCCAGTTTTATCAAATTCCCAATTGAGCCACAATCCCACATCACCTATCAAACCACTTTCAAATCCAAAAAAAACACTCCTTTTAACATTAAACCACTTGAAACACATTACAGAAACCAAAGATCACTATTTCACAGGTAAAATATTTATTAACAAGTCCAAACCATCCTTTTCATACAAAAAATTACTCACAAAATCCAACGAGGCATTTCATAAAAATTTATTGTGTACAATATTTAACAATGAAATTCTATTTATCACATAAAACAGCCTGAAAAAATGTTTTTCATGCTAAAAAATAAAACCAAGAATCATAAAAAATTATTTATTAATTAACCCATGTGAAAAAGCATCAAATAAACGAATCATGAATTAAAAAGGAAGTGCAAGGGAAATACAACCTCTAAACCAAAACTAAACGGAAGGACTTGCATCTAAAACCACGTGGTAAGGTCCAAAAAACTAAATATTAAATATCGAGAACTCAAAAAACCTAAAAACCCCAATTAATGTATGTGAAACCATGTATAGGGGAGAAACCCTCACCTAAAAACTGAATTGTAATGACAACACAAACTCAGAAATTGTTTCACGAGGGTCCTAAAATGCTAAATATACCTAAATATACATTAATGAATAAAAAACATAATAAATCTAACTAAAAGGACATAGATAAATAGAGGAGGGTATACCGGAGGGATGGTTATTCAAGCCAGAAGGAGCGTTGCACCGGCAAGTGATCATGCTGGTCAGGAAGACACCCTGGAGTTGATTCAGGCAGGAAGGGTGGACACCGGAATTATGTGCACAAGGCAGGTGAGTAGCAAACTAGGGGTGTTGTTCAGAAATCCCAGAAATGGAAGGGGGTCGTAGGCTGGGGATATGTGCATTTAAGGAGGGTATACTAGAGGTGGCTCGCCTGAAGGGGAGTATGGTCGCCGAAACATGGTGGAGGAGGACGGTGTGGCCGGGGGGGGGGGTTGTAGTGCCGGCAGCGCACTAATAAAGAGAGGTGGTTCGAGGGGGGGGGGGGGGGTTATGGGTAGCACTTTAAAGTATGCTGAGGGATGGAGAAGGCCAGCACTATAGGGGGAGGATGAGGGAAAGGCGCTGTGTGCAAGGGAGGAACTGACCTGGTCATGCTACAGGGGCAAGGGAGGACACATTTGGGAAGCAATTGGAAGGCTGGGCAATAGGTGCACTGTAGGAAGGGAGTGTGACAGGGAGGTGTCTCGAGTCTGGGTCGTGTCGGGATGTAGGGCCTTGACGGCCTGCTCACACACTGAAAGGGTGGAGCACTAGGGAAGGGAGGAATTTTAGGAAATAGTATCACCTAGTTGTAGTAGGGGTCAGGGTTTGGGCACATCGCACAAAAATACACACACATAGCAAGAGGTACTAACTGGAGAGAGAAATCAAGGAAAACCCTAAAAAAGGGGTTAAAAATAAAAATACAAATAAAATAAAAATTAATATTAAAAAAATATATTTATATATTTAAATATATATTAAAAGTCACTTCTGATAACTAATTATTAATGAATCAAATAATAATAATTATAATAACAATAATAATAACAACACATATATGAATACAGAAAATAATAAAATCCTGGCGATAATAATAAAAATAATAAAAATATTCATATTATTTCTGTATTAATAAAATATTTAACACAATATGAATTTTAAACGACACAACAATTAATGTGCGTTATAATTACAAAATCTATTTATTTTAATTTTCTGAGGATGGGTAGTCATGTTGTTGCAAGGGTGATGCCATGATGCTTCCAAATTCGTGCCCCGCCCATGCATCCAACGACATTAAAAAAAAGAACATTAATATAACATAAAAAATTAATCATAGGTTGAAACTGAACCCCAACAAATATATTTTAAGGAAGAAATTAAATTTAATAAAACAAATCATTAAGGGTGCAATAGTAGATCTTGGACATATGTACATAAGGGTAAAATAGAAAAACACCATGTTGAGCTAGACTCTACCAAAAACTGGTACATGGTAATGGGTCTTGATGCACACCTGGTTTTAATCTTCTGGGGATATTCTAATTTAAATTCATAATCTTATTACGAACCATTATAAAGTGGAAAAAATACCCATAAGAGTATATGTCAGAAAATGAATCACATATTACATAGATTGAAGAGTAGAAATTTAAAAGTTAAGGAAATGCACGTAATTTATTTTTTATCACTTAAATGAATTTGGATTCCTATTTATGTTTTTATTAGTTTTTAAATACTGATCCTTAATTTTCCCTAGTCATCCAATTGACGAAAATTTGAGGAATCAGGTAAACAGTCAATGTGGAAAGAAATGTGATAACTTCCCCAATGAAATGGCTAACTCATTAGGAGTGGGAATCACAAAATTTGTGACAATACACTCTTAGATGAATCTATTTTTGAATGGATACCTAGATCAGTAGGAGCATAAAAATTCCCCTATGAAAGAACAAGATTCAATTGAATGACATATGAGACAAAGTCCTGTTACCTTCAAAGGATCATCTGGTCAATTAATTATGGAAAAATGTATTATATCCATTGATAAAATATTATCCATACATCAATGTTCTAAAAAAGAGAAGTTTCAACTAGTTTTTTTATCATATTGAGGGAGATTCTGATCAGTGATGGACATCGATCAAGAATAGAATTATTGAGGAAGAGATCAATGCAATGGTGAGGAGAGAATTATGGAAAATGTTTTTGATAAATATTTTCATAGTACTCTCTAACATTCAATGTAATGTAATTTCCTTTACCTTAAGAAAAAAATTAGGAATGAATTGGGGAGTATGGGGAAAACCTTACAATAATTTAATGATACGCCTTTGGCTTTGTTGTTACTTCCTAAATTCACGGTTGACATATTCTTTAGTGGGATAAACTCTAGTTTATGAAAATATTTTGGTATCTAAGAATTTGATAGATATGAGAATGTTTTTTGATGGGGCCTTCATGTAAAAATGGAGATCGGTGAATCTAAAGGGTAAAATGGGGAAAATAATTGGAAAGTGGAGTTTAATTTTTGAGCTCTGATGGAGAAATATAAAATTGAAAACAATTATGAATTAATTGGAGAGTATGAGGAAATCCTATCCCGACTATAATGATATGCCTCTAGCTTTGTTGTTACTACCTGAATTCTTGGTTAACATATTCTTTAGTGGGATACACCCTAGTCTACGAGCATATTTGGTAATTTGAGACTTTGATAGATATGATAAAATTTTCTGATGGGGCCTTCATGTCAAAATGGATATCAGTGAATCTCATGGGTATCATGGGAAACAATAAGTGGAAATGGAGTTTAATTATTGTGGTCTGATAGAGAAATATAAAAGTGAAAAAAATTAAACCTCATACTTGTAAAAGGTGAGGAAATTATTATACTAGAATTTGCCTATGGAGGATGATGAAATAATATAGGTGTGGGAAGGAAGGGCACCTAACTAGCGATTTCAGAAAATAGAAAAAAACTAATGGGATGGAGGAAATGACTGTTTTGACAAACCCTTAACATATTTTTCATTGCTTCATATGAATGTTACCAGGGAACTTTGAAAATAAATTTCCTAATGCAAGGGTCTTCAGAGAAAACCAAAAACCTCCAAGGTAGAATGGGGGTTCTTTTTTCCTTTACAACCACTGAGGTGGAACCTGAAAATAAAGTGGTAATAGGTATGCTAGTTATTCATTAAAGAATAGAAAACATTATTTTGTATTCTGGTTCTATTTATTCTTTCAAATAATGAATGATTAGTAGAAATATTCGAATACCATAACAATTAATGGCAGTATAGATGTTGGTGAAAATAGAATATGGGGAAATTATTTTCATCCCAAGTATAAAACTCCTCCCATCTCAAAACCCGTGGGATGAAAATCCCATGAACCATTTCATCCACCCTTTGGAATAATTTGATGCAATTATGAGAATGTATTGTCTTTTGTAGTATAAAGGCAACATAAATTTCCATTATATAGAAATCACATTCCATATCACGAATTGACCCCTGATTCTGTACAAGTGTATGGAGGATGATGAGTCTTATTTTGTACCAAAATCTCAAGTGTGGATATTCTTACCCTACGAGGAAGCATATCTATCTCAATTGACTAATTCTATTGAAAGAATCATACTTGAAGATATTCCCTTTGTGATGGAATACATTGAGCGGTTTCCCAATGATTTTCTTGGTCTTCCTCCTAGCCAAGAGGTATAATTTTCAATCGAGCTTATATCTGGGGTGTAACCATCATCCAAGACTCTATATAGAATGGTAGTTGTGGAACATTAGGTGATGAAGAATCAAATAAAGATGAATCTAGATAAAGGGTTCATACGGCTATGTGATTCATCATGGGTTGCACTAGTCCTCTTCATCAAAGAAGAATGATGGGTCAAAGCACCTTTGTATTGATTATCATATGCTCAAGAAGATCATGATAAAGAACACGTACTCTCTACCATTGATTAATGATTTGTTCAACCATGTATGTGGAGAAAAATACTTATCCAAGGTGGATCTACTGTCAGGAGTTTTTCAGGTATGGGTGAAGAAGCAGGATATCCACATGACAACTTTTTCGTATAATTTATGAGCATTATGAGTTCATAGTAATGCCTTTAAGACTCATAAATATACAACTATATTAATGGCCTTGAGGAATAGAATATTTTGAGATTACCATGAATAAATTTACGATATTATTTATAGATGATATTCTAATATTATCAAAAACCAAGGATTAGAATGAGAAGAACCTAAGAACTATGTAAAGACCTTACAAAAAGGATATTTTTTTGAAATGTGAAAAAATTTGACTTTTGGTTGAAGGAAGTCTCATTCACTAGATATATCATCACACACAATGGGATATCTATAGACCTGTTAATAATAGATGAAATTGAAGAATGGTTGAGGCCAAAATCTGTGAAATATGTACATAGTTTCCTTAGATTATTGAGGTACTTATAGGTGATTTTGGAGAAATTTGTAAGGATTGTAAAACCCTCTAATGAATCTTACTCACAATAGAGTCATGTTTTCTTGAATTATTAACGTGAAGAGTGATTAAAGGAGTTTAAATAGAGTTTTATCACTAAAACATTACTACCAATACCAGGAAATGGTGAAATTTTCATAGTACTCAGTGATGCTTTGAAGAAGGGATTGGGTTGTGTGTTAAAACAAAATGACAACTTGATATCCTATGCATCATGTATGGTTAATGTTCACATAAATAAATACCAAACACATGATATGGAGTTGGATAAAGTGATATTCCCTTTTAAAAATACGGAGGCATTATCTCATCAGGGAGAAGTGTGATATATATATATATATTGATCATAATATACTAAAGTATATATTTAAATAGAAAGTGATAATATACTCCAATGATTATTTTTAGATCTAATCAAGGACTATGACGACTCAATCCATTACCATCCTAGAAAATATAATAGAGTTGAAGATTCTCTATGTAGAAAGTATCCAACAATTCTATCATATATGAAAATTGAAAAGCATATGATCTTCTTATATTTGTAAAGGATGTGAATAAGAATCACAAAGGAAGTAAAATCAGCAATACATTCACAACTGATTTCTAAAACATCCCTTATAGTGAAGATAATGTATGCCCAAAGAGATTATGTGGGAAATCATAAGAAATACGAAGCAATATGAAAGGGGAAATCCTTATAGTTCACTGTCAATGAATTAATAATTTTTATATTTGGGTCATGACTATGAGTACCATCAAATCCTTAGTTAGAGAATGTGTTGTTGGATAATGCACATAGTTTGAACATATTTATTAATCATTGAAGCACATTGATGTATTGAGATCTCTAAGAGAACTATTGGTTTGGAAATACAAAAGATGATATCACATAATATACAAATATATTTTTTTTCTATAAGAAAGTTTAAGTGAGAGGGAAAATACCAAAAGGGATGATGGAAAAATTACCCATACCTACATGGAAATGGGAAAACATCACCATGGACATTGTAAATGTTATTATAAACACAAAAGAGGAAATAATGATATATGGGTTTTATTGTATCATCATTTGATGTTTTCTCACTTCATTGAAATTTGAGAGGACTTTTCATTCAATAAACTTTCACGGATAAACATTACTGAAATGGTTTGGCTGTATGGGACACTACTATCAATTTTCTCTTATTGAGACGTAAGATTTACCTCCATGGTCTAGAAGAGTTCCCTACATGCTCTAAATACTGATTTGATATTTAGAACAACTTTTCAGCCCCAAACCATTGAGAAATATGTGTGAACTATACATGAGGATATGTTGAGAGCTTCCTCACTGAATTCAAAAGAGAAAGGGAACAACATATTCATCAGCTCTAGTTCACATACAATAATATTTTCCACTCAAGAATCCAAATGACTCCATGTAAAGCCCTTTATGGGAAAAGGTGCTGAACACTGGAATGTTGAGATGAATTTGGTGAATGAATATGGCTTGGTCTAGAAATGTTTAGGGAAATGATGGAAATGGTTAATACCATTCAGCATCACATCACAGATGGTAAGAGTTTAAATAAGTTTAGTGATTTCAATAATTGATGAGACCTAGATTTTGATGTTGGAGACATAGTATTCCTTTTCATATCTCCATGGAATAATGTATTGAGATTTGGGAAGAAGGGAAATCTTAGTCCAAGACACATGAGTCACTTTGAGATCCTTGATCACATCAGAGTGAAGGATTATTGACTATCACTCACACATAACCTATCTAAATTACATGATGTTTCCCATGTATCCCTCTTGAGGACGTTATTACCAGACCTCTCATATGTACTTAATCCATTTGTGGTACCATTGTAGAATGACCTTTCCTATGATTAGAAGTCGGTTATGTTCATATGTCATAGAAATAAATTTTTAAGAAATAATGTAAAAAATATGGTCAAAGTTTTAAGGAGAAACCAAAAGTTTGTAGAAGAAATGTGGAAACTAGAGGATGTGCAAAAACATAGTCAGCCACTTCAATTTTAGCATAGTAATTGAAAATTTCATGGGTGAAATTTTTTAAGGGGGGAAGATATTAATGACTCGAATGGTTATAAATAAAACATTATTTGTGATATAATTAAATGTATTATTATGTTATATAGTTTTAGAAAACAAATAATATTATTTGGATTAATTATATAATATTGGATTAAAATGACTATTAAACATCATTAACAGTGATAATATGGTCATTAAGGATTGATGACATGATTAGTATAATTATGGGGTTCTAACTAATCCAATTAACATAGATGAAATACATAATGGATTCAACCAGAAGAATCATACCCTATGAGTACCATTTATCAACGCATCCATGGAAGATGACAACATTGGGATTTTCACTTGACCTTGACCATTTGAGATACATCATCTTATGCCTGAAGAAATATGTTAATGGGAGATGTTCATGATTATTGAGATCACAACCCAAACCATGTATGTCTAATCACCCCATGAAATTTCCACTGTCATAGAACTTACTCTAGGGAAGTTTTCTAGTGTATTAAAGGGATATGTATCAAGACAAGAGTAATATGAGAATGTAGATTGTATTTTATAGAATAATTAATATATTTTCATTCTATTATTATTATTTAATAAATGATTTGACTTTTTATATAATAAAACACAAATATCATTTTTGAGTAATTTTCAAATTCAACTAAGGACTTTATTTTATTGAATCAATGGATTTTTGAAATAAGTAATATTTCAATAATAAAATTATTATTAAATTTTTTTTATCAAATCATAATTATTATATAATTTTTATGAAGTAAATTTAAATTTTTACAGGGGTTTGAAAAAATTTTATTGTCAAATAACCCAAAATTTATCATTAAATGTCGATTATTATATTAAAACTGAAAATAATTATATTTAGAATATTTTTTTATAAATTTAAAATTATTTTTAGAATCATATCATAGAAAATATCTAATGGTTATTTTTTCATAATTTTATGAGACATTATATTTTTTTGTGTAACAATTAAATACCATATAAATATAAGATGTGTATTATAACAACATAATGACCCAAATGTGTTGCAATAAATACAAGAAAAAGGATTCCATGGACAAATATATGTTTTAACTTTAACAAAATTTCATTTTATGTTCATTTTATTAATTTAGTAAATCCTTTATGAATCCTACAAAACTATTAATAAATTTTACGGTTTTGAAATCATTTCATTATGTGTATGACTCTGTTCCACATCATCAAGGGAATTATTCTATTATGTTCAAATATTTTCCATTCAAATTAATGAAAAAACATCCATTTTGAAGAAACTAATGGAAAAAACATGATAAGGTTTTTGGTTTTGGTTATTTCATTATGTAGAGTCCAAAACCCATGATGGAGAAATAAAAAAAATCCCCTTTATTTACATTATAAACCAACCCAGGATCAAATTTCTATCCACAAAAAATATTTTTATAACTTACAGACGCTTTCCTACACTTTCTAGAGTCCTACAAAGGCTCCCCTAATCTCCCAATAATCTCCTCCCAATCATTTTGAGTCACACACTCATGTAAGTGATCCTCTCATTCTTATATTTATTAAAGCTTATTCATTATCTTATGCCTTATATTTACAATTCCTAAAGTTGGGATATATATTTACATATCTATATTACTACATATTTTATTTAAAAATGTTGAGAGACACCTTTAACTCTCATGAACCCAATTTATGAATTTTTATGTGATGTTGTTATACTATCAATATTTCACCACGACTTTCCATGAAAAAACAATCGTGTTGTGAATACCATACCCATTTCCTATCAAGGATGATCACCTTTAATCCCTTGTAGTTCATTGAGTGGGACTTACATATATGGATTCTAAACTACTTTATCAAGGAATAAAATATGATGAAGAATGAATCCATTTTGTATGATATAAATGGAACACATAATCATGAGAATTAAATGAAAGTGATGGGTGCACCCAAATTTATATTCCACTCCAATGAATTGGTTGATGTTTAGTTTCATGATATGATATTTTGGAAAATGAAGTAAAACTAATTTTGTTATACGACATTTTCATCATGTTGTCTTAGTAGGTATCCTTGAACTTTGTGTTCGATGTAGTGTTTTAAGATCTTATAATATTTCCCATATTTCCATTTTGATTATTAGGATATATCATGTCTCATTGTTAATGATTATGTTTCATGATCCTTTTTTATATAAATTTTTTTGAAATGTATTACTATCTTCATGTAATTCCATTTAAATTCCCTTACTGCGTGTTTTACCTAACACCTTTCTTATGTATGTCCCTAGGTTATCCCATACAGTATTATGTTTGATGGAATATTATGATCATGGTAAGGAAGTTTTCAATAAATATGATTTATTTCTTATTTTATGTTATGTAATGTACCTAATTAAAAATGATAGTTGAATTATGAATATATCACGTTGTATTAAGTGTAATATTATGTAATAAATAATTTATTATTGTGAAATAAACATCTTGGTTGTTATACATATGTATGTCATTCAATGAACGAAAATGAAATGTGTCAGAATTACGCAACAACGCTTTCTATCAGCTATATGGGTAGTTGGTGGTATGATAGGGAGAGTATAACCACAATATGACATTTATTAAATGGTTTTATTTTTTTAGTAGTCTTATGTGGTTTGACTTGTACTTTGATTTTGTTTATTCTATTATGTTTTTTTGTTTCAGTTATGGAATTTATTTTACATCCTAATTTTTTTCAATCTTGTATATATATATATTGTCTCATTGCTTCAGGTTGGTTGAAATCATTCTATATTTTTGTTTTTTGATTCCCAGTTTCTAGTCTCCATTCCTTTGGTATTAGGAACACCTTTTGGGTATGTGGTGAGTCGGTTTGTTTACACGTTTTTGGGGGTATTTGAGTTGTTTCATTATATTTTGGTATCAAAGGTGGCATGTCCTCAAGAGTCTTTGTATTGGGTTGTTTGGTATAATAAGGATAGGAATTTAGACATTATTAGTTGATTTGGGGATGTTCCTAGACATATATTTTCATGATGAGACACGAGTAACCATGGGATGTTGGAATGTGTGTCTCCTATTATGAGTGTTTAATTTGAATCATTATTTTATATTATGTATTTAATAGTTTAAACTGAGATTTTTCTATCGTCAGATCATTTATTTGTTTTCAGTGTGCAGATATATGCCTACAAGACATGTTCTATGAGTTTCTTAGGAGAGTGTAGCTGGTGCTCCTCAAGGGAATCCTTTGATGGATCATAACATTATCAATACTATCATGCAATATGGTTTTGATGTCGACCATAATGTTCCAAATGATCAAAACATTGTAGTTTAGGATCATCTTGGAGTTGGAGGAGATATAGATCAAGATCAAGTGTTTTTTTGTAGGAAACCACCACCCTTTAAAGGAACAAATTATCATCAAGAGGCAGAAGACTATCTTGAAAATATTTATCATATCTTCCAATTCCTGGAAACATCCAAGAATATCAAGGTTATGTGTGAAGTGTTCAATCATTATAGACATAAAAAGAATTGGTGAGATTCCAGGTTATGTTCTAATAAGCATGCAGTTTTCTAATGGAAGGGTTTCAAGACCCTAATTTTCTAATAGTTTCTTCCAGATTCCGTGATGATGGTGAAATATCCATATTTCTTCACTTTATAGTAGGGAGAGCATGCATTGTCAGTATATAAGAAACCCTTTTCTATGTTGGTTTGTTTTTAACTAAATGTTTTAAAGAATAACTTGATGAATGCTCCCTAGTACCTGTATGGTTTGTGAATGGATTTCAAACCACATGTATTTATTCTGAAAATTTATACCTATATAAGGAAAATATTCTGGGATATGATGGAATATATGAATATTAATGTCATGGTTGGATCGTCAACAATTATCTTCCACCAAGTGGTAGCTTCAGTGGTACTCTAGGGAAAAAGAATAAGTGACAATCTCATCGTTTGAGAGGAGGGGGTGGTTATCGGTTGCAGGCTACTTCTACACCTATAGTAGAAGTCAGTGGTGTTCCTATGAAATTATATTTTTGAGGAAAGGTTATGAAAATGTGGAATTATTGTTCTATAAAGAAAAAATATGCATAACTACTGTTGGAGTTATGTTCATCTCTAACATTTCTATTAGGCTTTGTCCACACCTTGATATAGTCATGGATCTTTGTCTCCAAAGTCTTCCAAATCAGAGTTAGATTCCTCATGGACTATATGCCTCCAAAAATAAGCCTTAGTAGTGAATAAAATTAGTAAATTATATTTATTTATTGTGAAGGTAGATGAAGGTCTGGAGACAATGAGAGGTACCATATATATTTCATCCTCAGTAAGAATTTTGTTATTTGATACTGGTGATTGACACTCATTTTATCTGTAATTTTTGTTTATATGATTGAAATTCAAATGAATCCCAAGTAATTTTTATATATTTAGTTACCCATCCCAGGAGGAGGAAAGAGAAAGGATTTTAATGACCTTCTTGTGTGCTATCAATAGCTAGTATCGATCTAGTCTTGGATTTTATTATTTTCAATATGGAAATTTTTGACATCCTCAATGGGATGGATTGGCTTGTTTTTTATCGAGATGTGGTTGATATGTATCATCGATGTGTCTCGTTTATTGTGGAATATTAGAGATCATGCGGGTTTTAGGGAGAGAGGTATCTGAGGTCTGGTTATATAGGAAATTCCATGCCAGAGTATAGAGTATTTTGTCTCCTTTTGTAGTTGAGAATGATTATGTTTATTCTATTTTTTATATTCCCATTTTTGTTTGGTTGTTTCCTTACGTTTCCCTACATTATTTCTCTTTATTTTGTGTAATGAGGGAGGTAGAGTTTACAATTTACCTTGTTCTTGGTACACAACCAATATTGATACAATCCAATCATATTTCACCAGTAGAGACGAATGATCTCATGATTCGATTGGATGACCTGGTGAAAATGGTTTTTGTTCTCTATAGTGATTCTCTGTGGGTAGATATAGTGATAATTTCTGAGAGGGTAGATGGTTCACTTTGGTTGTGTGAAAGATATCTGAATTTGAACCGAATAATGTTTAAGAACATGTATCCCTTTCCTCTTGTGGATGATTTTTTGGGCTAGTTAAAAGGGAAAAGGTGGTTTTCGAAGATCTATCTTTGACCATGGTTTCATCACCTTATATTTTGGAAGGCTTATATACTAAATACGAATTTTAGGGGTAGGTTTGACCATTATGAATATCTTTTGATGCTGTTTGGTCTAGATAATGCTCATTTAGTTTTTATGGCTTTGATGAACCTGATTCTCCATCAGTATCTCGACACTTTTATCACAGTGTTCACTGATGAAATTTTGGGTTCATCAATATCCAATCATGAGCATATGAACCATCTGATTTTGGTTTTTTAAATCTCGTGAAGTCACCATTTATATGGAAATATTTGAAAATTTAATTTATGAATAGAAGGAATGAAATTATTGGCACACATGATTTCTGAGGATGGACTATCAGATGATCTAGAGAACGTAAATGAGATCTTGGGAAGTGATGATCCATATAATGTCTTTGGAATTTAAAGCTTATGTGGTCTTATTGGACATTATCAATAGTTTTTAATGTATTTGTCTAATCCGGAATCACCTTTGACTAATATTTATTGGAATGGGGTTAAATCCATATGGGATCTAAAATTTATGTATTCTTTTGATGACCTAAAATGAATTATGTAATCAAATATTATTTTGTTCTTACCTAAGCACGATAAGGGGTATTTTGTTTTCTATGATTCATCTAGTGTGTTTTTGGGTTGTGTACTCATGGAGGATAATCATGTGTTGACTTACAATTCACTTAATATTTTGATCGCATGAGAATAATTACCCCACTAATGATTTAGAGCATGCTATTGTTATGAATGATCTTATGTGTTTTAAGAATTATCCTTTTTGGGAAAAGTTCATAGTCTTTTCTAAACATAAGTATTTGTGGTATATAGTAAGAATAAAACATTTTGGGGATCTTTTTTCAGTTGCATCTAGATTTCCAGGATAATGATACATGAATTTTTCTGATAAATGTTCAGTTATCATCATATATCTTGGTGTCTATTTTATATAATCATCAATAGGATGTCATGTTCAATGAAATTTTTGAAACCCTATATTGTGGGGGTGATTGTTTCTAGTTAGTCCCTCTCTTTAGATGGTATACTCCATTTTGGGAATCAGATTGTTGTCCCAAAAGCAGTGAGGAGATCTGGTTTTTTGGATCGACATAGTTCTTCTTAATCCATTCATCGGGGTACTTCGATAATGTATTCTAACATGATAAGTGATTCTTGTGGCCAGTTATGAAGTGTGACATTGATGATTATGTGTCAAATAGTTACACCTTCAATCAGATAAAGGCAAAGCATTTGAATCCTTATGGTTTACTCAAGCGTATTCTAGTGCATGTGTGGAAAATCGATGTGGTGTCCATGGACAGTATTTTTGGATTTCTAGGGGCTCCCTCGATGGTGAAATTCTATCTATGTGATGATTGATATGTTGAAAGTCATAACATTTTATTCCATTCAAAAAGATTTAAAAATTTTGAATATCATATTAAGTTGTATGTATAAGATATTTTGAGGTTACAAGGGGTTATTTTAGAAGTTTTTGTAGACCAAGATCCTAGATTTATGTCTAGGTTCTAGAAAACACTCCATGAAGTGATTTTGAGTAAGTTTAGATTTTGTATAAATTATCACCCATAGAAAGATGGTCCAATGGAGCATGTCATTCAAATATTGGAGGACATGATTTTGGTCTGTTTCTTAGATTTCGATGGGTCATGGGTTATCCATCAAGTAATGGTTGAGTTTTCCAATAGAAACAGTCATCACTCATCAATCAAAAATAATCTATTTGAATATTTTTATTGTCACCCATTCAAGAAACCTCCTCAGTCAGAAGTGATGGGAGAAGCTTCTTTGGTGGGACCAATATTTTTTCAGGAGACATCTGTAATGATTCATGTTATACATCTACATATAGTAACAGTAAAAAATTGGTATGAATATTATGAAAATCAACGAAATCATCAATTTGGGTTTTCTGTACTTGATTGTATTTTATTTAAATTTTACCATGGTTGGGTAACCATCATCTTTGAAAATATGGAATTTTTTCTCTGAGATATGTGGGACCATTCAAGGTCCATGAGTAGAATGGGAGGTAACGTATTGGTTGGAATTTATGGTTTAGTTAATTGAAATTCATGATGTTTTCCATGTATCATAGCTCAGGACGTGTCATCTTTACTCATATCATGTTTTGAGTTGGAACGAGATTTAGTTGGAGAAATATTTTTATATGGTTTATCATTGATGTGAGATCGTTGAATCTCAAGTCTAATTCATTCATGGGAAGTCTCTTATGTTGGTCAAAATGTTATAGTGTATAGAAATAAATTCACATTACAGTTGGGAGCATGGATTTTTTTAAGGACTAGTGGCCTAACCTCTTTACTGGACTTTATTGATCCACATGAATCCCTACTGATTGAAAGTCTAATGTTGGGGAGTTTTCAATATCTCTTTACCTAATTTTAGGAATCTCCTATCCTTTTAATTGTTTTAATCTTTAATTTGGTTCATCTTAGTACTTATTAAGATGGAAAAATTTATTTGGGAAGATGAATTAATGTCTTGGAATAGATATTTTTTTTAAATTAATGGAGTCCAGGTAAAAATGGGTTAATGGAAATGAAGGGATCATCCCATGCTCGGATAATACACGAAATGTTTTGAGTTTTTTGTTTATGAATATGGGGTTTTTGCTCAATGTTGGGTGATTATACAATTTTTACTTCGTCTCCAAAAAAAATTCGTGAATTGTTTACACAATGTGAACGTATTAAATATCATGTAATGGTTAAATGATGGGTAAAAATTAAAGGTATGCTTTTAATAAAAAGGTGATGTGTTTTTCAGTATACTTGATTTATGAGGATTACATGACATCTAGAGAAGGTACACATCATATGTCTACCCGGAGGCTTTATTTTGGTGTGAAACTCGAAAATAATTTTATTTCATTCTAGCACATAACTTGTGGAACTAAACCATAACCCTTATCAGTTGATTTTTGGAGTCCCAGGTTGACTCAGATTGATCAATCAGATGCTCTATGACCATAGAGGTGGGCTCACATCTCTCTGGGTTAGTGATCCTTTATGTTTCATTGTTTCTTTGATCATGGTAGCATCGTGACCTCACATTATCATATTTTCTGAACCATGATGATATTTATTCTTTGTTTATTCTAGATATATGTTGTGGTCTTATTATCAGGAAATTTCCTTTGTTGGATATGGTGTGATGGATGTGAATTCTTGAAGCATATGTCATTTCCTCTTGTCCCCTAACCATTTTTTTAAATCAATTTAGTTCTATGATGTGTATATTGATTCTAGAGACTCTATTTTCATTGTTGCATTCTATTGTTGGTGGATCCTCTATGGGTGTGTGTGACCCTTAATTTTGAGGTAGGTGGTTCCATTACTAGCCTATGTAGATGGATTTTAGTACTCATATTTTTATAAATTGATTTATAAATAATTTTTTCATTATTATTTTGTTTATGTTAATGAATTCGCGATAAAAGGTGGGTTTTCCCTTGTTTTTAGTAAATGAAAAAAGTTATATTTTTTTAATAATTGAAATGATTTATGAAATGTACCTCATGAGAACCTTGGGTATGTTGGTGGAAGGTATTTCTAAGCTTTATCATCCAGATTACCACCTGGAAGATAGTTTATGGGAATTTTCTCTTCTCCATAGGCCGATCAATCTCGGGGCTTGTTTATTCAATTATTGGGGGGGGGGAGGTTGTGTATGGATTGTTTCTATACTCTATAGGCTTGTGGTCTAGGGAATTTTTGTGAACTAGTCCTTATTATTGTATGGATAGTATACTAGCCTGACTAGTTGAGTTCCTTGGTGTGATTTAAATCTTCTGGGTTTTGTACTATTTTGGTTTTCATATGAATTCTTTGTATTTTTACCAATTATAATATAAATTATTCCTGTAATCTATACAAATTCATTTTATTGGATTTTTTGTAAAAATGGATACATATACCCAGATTTTGAAAATAGTTCTTCACTACTTATCAGGCCATGATTTGTTTTTAATTAGAAAACATGGATTATTTTACAGAGACTTATTATAGAACACTGGGGTGGGTGCCTACTGACCCTATTAGCTCACACCCTGGACATATCATTCCTTGAGTGTATACCATTTTATGTATTTTTATGTAGGGAATCACATGGTTCCATAGTGAGGCTGTAATGTTCTATATCATAAGGGTGTCTAGATGGTGGTTAGATGCTGGGAGTCTTCCCATAGTATCAAATGGATTACTTCATTTTTCCTAATATTTTAGTCCTTTTTTGGCACTTAATCATGGATATCATTTCTTCTCTTGAGTTTTTTGGTTTCAGTTATGCCATATATTTATCATATGGTCTTTCTCTATAACTTTCATTTATATATTTTCTTGGTTTTGGCTTCAGGCTAGGAGAAATTAATCCATATTTTTGTTATTTTATGTCGTGGTTCTAGTTTCCAACTTGTGGGGATTCAGAATTCCCTTCAGGTATATGGTGAGTCCATAAAAATACCAGTTTGTTAGGTTATTCAGGTCATGTTATTACACTACGACTCAATGAGTTTCATCGTAATCACTAGAATGGCCAACCACATTGACTCACAACCCCTTGAATAGTTTAGTGATGTACCAGTTTCCAGGAAACATACCCATGATTCAATTACCAATTCACCTCTTCATTTGGAAACAAATCATATCGCTACTTATTTGTTACCATATTTTTTTATGTTAACCCGTAAATCATATAAGACTACACGGTATCCAAACTCACCCCAATATTGGGATTAAATGCACATCGTACACATAGTTGGGTTCCAATTTAAGTGATGGAAGGTATATCAACTATATATTTTTTGAGGGGTTTTTATTACTTAATGAATGAGTAAATTTTATGTTTGATATTTTTGTATTATGTGTTCTCACTCACTTAAAAATAATTCATAAAATTGAAAACATTAATTACATTTTTTTCTGTATTAATCTATTATATTTAGTTTATTATTTTATATGATTGTATAAACATGCATATCCGTGAAGCAGATGAACCATAAATTAAAAAAACCTAAATATTCATTAATATTTATAATTGGTTGATCCTTTGATCATAAATGGATCAACTGTTAAACTAGAGCATATGTATATGAGTTATGTATGATGCATACTGAATCTTACACCCTAGTCCAATGTAGGATTTTTTTCATCTGGAATACAATCTCATCTCAGTGTGTTCCATGTATTATAACATCTTCTACATAATACATAAATTCTCAGGGATCCACAAAATACATGAATAATTATATTTATGGATCTGGGGACTGTTATACATATTATATGGGAAAGATGATGCATATACCATTAAAAATAAATAAATTATTAAATACATTGCATGCAATGTCAATAACTAAATAAGTAAGTACAATTTTAGACATACATTTTTTGATTGATGTAGAAAATGAGTTGGTAGTTAATATAAACATGAAATAATATCAATTTTGTAATAAATCTTTCTCGATTGGAATTAAAATGAACTGAAATAAATTTATATAATTTTAATTTAAAAAATAATCATCCCACTATCCCTTGAAAATTTCAAATTAATTATGATTTGTTTTATATATTATTGATTTATTGTAAATTCTTTTGGTCTCTCAGGTGTCTATGAATACCCCAAATGGTTTTTAGGGTCATTTTTTGTCTCTGTCGGCCCCATGTGGTTATTGAGGACCCAATACCACCCATTCAAGGATAGGATAACCCACAATGGTCGTTGGGTGATCTAACAATAGGTGTCACGAATATAGCTGAATGAAGTAAGTGACAAATGGGGAGGATTGGTGGCTATAATGGCCTATGTATTATAATTTTTTTCTGGAAAAATATTTTATTCCCTTAACCTATGCTTGAAAATGGATTAACAAAAACACATCCACACTTTGGGGTCCAATTAATTAGACAAGGAAATTTTTCCTCCCAACTTTTTTCCCCCACATCGACAGCTCCCACTTTTCCATTTGTTTAATATTTCCCTTTTTCGGCTATCACCAAACACAACCCCTTTCATTATTATATATTTATTGTTTTTATGAAAATTTAAAAAACCATACTCACTTTTTTCTATAGAATACTTGCAAAAAATATTATGATGTTGTGGAATAATTATCTCTTTGAAAAATCTATTTTTACCAGTATAGTTCCGATTAGAATGCGGTGGTTCATTGAATACAACCACCATATATATATATACGTGTTTGTGTCTGTGTGGGTTTTCATGTGTTCTTTGATTTAAACCGTCAAATATTTGTTTTTATTGATTTTAAAACATTATATTATGATATCATGGCTATTTGAGGACACCCAGAAGCCTAATTTGGTTTGATGAGACTGTAGTGATTCCCTCTTTGAGAATTTATTGGAAATTTATTTTTTTACATCACATAAAAAATAATGATATCCCTATGATGACAGTTTAAGGTTATGACGTGTTCATAGGAAGTATATGGGTTGTGATTTAAAAATTTATCATTGTATCAATGTAACAATGTTGTCTCCGAGGAAAAAAGTCCTAATAAAAGAACGAGGTTATCACATGAATTTTTCTATGATTTTTGAAAAAGAATTACCTCATTCAATTTGATGTTTGTTCTACAATGAATTATCCCAATGAATGTTTCCAGAAGTAAATGAGGCTGATTCCCTCTAGATCATCCACACACACATTGAATGTAAATGGGAACATTGATCATTGATATAAATGTGTCATAAGGAATATGTGACAAGGAATCCGACGTCCTGATGATCGCCACCATGTCATTCCCTTGATGCATTAAATTGTCCCCCAATAAACATATTTGAATGAGCACTTATCTCTCTAGGATGCTAGAATGATGCAAGGGGATTACTAAAATTTTATTAGATTAACACTCTATCAAAAAAGAGACCCCTCTTTCTTATATAGTGGATATTAAACACCAATAAAGGAAGCACCAACCCCCATATAGGAAATTGACACTAAATAATCCATAAATGATATGTTATAACTAACTATATTTTGCAAAATATTATTTTAAATTTTTATAAATTAGGTATAATTTAATATATATATATATATATATATATTATATGATAATAGTGAGTCACTAACTCTACTCGTTATTCCTATAAATATCAAACGATCCATAAATATTATAATAATAATAATTCATCATATATTTTATCATGTATTCACATATATACATGTAAGTACATTAAATGAATAAATGAATAAATATATTCTATACTACAATAATAATTAATATATATATTCATTGGAAATTGTTTATTCTTAGACATATCTTAGACCTTGTGGTGGGCCCCAATATGTCCTATACACCGATTCATTGGAATTATCTAGACTTTTGAATATTATATGTACATAATCCTCTAGTACCTTATCTCAATATAAATTAATACTATTTACATACAATGAGTGGAGTTGAGAAACCCATAAACACCCCGTTGGATATAAGTAAATTAAGAGGAATGAAAAAATTTCTTATGAACACACAGTGTGTAATATAATGCCTTTCCCAAATGAAATTTCATAAACCATGATGAATATTTAATGTCATCATACTCTCTTGATTTATTATTTATTTAACATAATCTATAAGATTACCTTTATATATAAATCTCATGGTTTTAGCAATGGAACTATGATCCTGATCAACTGGTCATGAGATATAATTTTTTTAGAAGTGATAAATTTGGTCTTGGTGGTTGAATCAATTTCATTCTACCAATGGCGCACCCAACTCAAGAAACAAATTAATGAAATAAATGTTCTTGTTTTATTTATACATCAATGTACATAATAAAATAATACACACTAATAAAAATTTCATTTCAGGAGACCATTTCACGTTCTCATAAATAATAACTATCTATAACCCCTTAAACATGTGGTGTTCATATAGTAATGTCTGTCCTTAGGATATCATATACTTGATATCACTAAGTGAAAACATCATGAGAATAAGTCACAATTCTTATGGTCCCCAACAACTAATGGACACCCGAAATCAATTTCCTATTAGCGCAATGTATCGGGACCACATGACATAAGTATAAGTTTATTGTTATGGTATATATACACTTCCCATTATTACATGTGAACAGCTATATATTTTTTTGTATGAAATGTAATCTATGTAAATTATAGTAAATATAGTGTGTAAAAGTATCAACAATATTATGGTAAGATAAATATATAAATATATAAATCATTATACATGTAATGGTAATCAATGTATACAAATGAGTGGGGTTTAGACAACATACTCATAATAAATATTTCTCCTCTAGATAATTTTTATATTTTTATTTATAATGTAATAACCTTATATAAATTAACACTATTAAAAGTTGTATAATTTACTTATATTATCCATTCTCAAAATTCAATAAATATTATTTGTAAATAAAGACATATTTTTAATGTATAAAATTTCCTTAATGAAAATTTTGTTCTTATTTATTTTACATTTATTATTAAATTTTGATTTTTTTAATAAATGTATATATATTTTTCATAATATTGGTATTTTTCATCATATTACCATAATAATGGGTAGGTTTTAACAGTATACTATATTAATGTTCATTTAGACTCTGGTTTGCTTGTATATCAAGATATTAATGAAATTAAATTTATTTTAAAGGAAATATATTATAAAATATCCAAGTGTTTCAATAAATCCCATTATCCCATTCCAATGATGGATCCAACGTTATCAACCATAGTGGTGAAGGAAGGCTGAATTTCGAATGTGGGAATATGGGGTAACAATGATCCCAACCTGTCCTAGGTTGCAAATCTGAGCATGGAAGCATGCCCTAATAAAAGCTTAAAAAAATTAACTGTAAAAGAGTTGTTATGAAAAATAAAAATATTTTTAATTTAATTTTCTTGCATTTTGTTTCACCAAATTCTATGACATATTTTTAAAAGATTATATTGATAAAAACTCTTCATAAAAAATAATATTTTTCCCAATGCTTTTCTAGGGGATGCGTTCACACATCCTATCAGTGGTATATTTTCATAATGTATTTTATTAAAATAAAAATTGTTAAAACAAATATAATTCTATATAGGAAAATATTTTTTTGTTAATTATTAAAAAAAATGAAATAGATATTATTTCCTAATCACAATGCAGTTTTTTGAAATATATCATGATATTTTGATTGGAATATAGTGAATAAGCTTCTAGTGCGAGTATTTTTGAACTTATGGATGTTCAATGTTAGTAAATAAATCATTACACCAATATATGATTAATAGTATAATTAAACATTATATCCTTAAAGTGTTTAGTGTATGATGGTAATGATAAATGTCAGTAGTTATATTTGTTACCAAAACAATGTGGATATCACTCTATCTTGAAAGAGTTTGAGATGTACTGGTAAATAATAATGTTTGTAGTTATCTTATTTTAAGGAAATATTTTAAAGAATATGGTCTAATGTTTGATAATGATGAAATTATAAATATATTATTGTATAAAATATATGTTGACATCAAAAAATTTGATGTCAAGTAGCCACCCCCGGTTTCTTCGGGTCATCCTTGATTAAGGCCAAATGGAATTTTTCAACAACATAGTTGTTAGTGATGAGGAGGATAGGTTCATTTTCACTGGTTCAATGTCGGGTGCCTTTTACATCAAGGATTATGCTCAGGTGACGATGAATATGTCGAATAATGATCTGTGGGGGGAGGCCTTGTGGTGCAAGGAGGTTCCTTCCAAATTTAATTTTCTGTTATGGCGTATACGGAATAGGGCTCATCCGACAGAAAATAACTTGCAATGTATTGGAGTTAATATGGCTTCTGGATGTTGGTGCTACAAGCCTTTCAACCAGGAAATAGTGGGGCATCACTTCTATGACAGTTAATGGGCCAAAAAATATATGGCGGACTTTTGGAGCCTTCTTCAGTTGGGACTGGTATGATGGGTTGCATGGTAGCTTCCTGAATCCATGGTTTAGAGTTGTTGGTAATCATGGGGATGAAAGAAAAGCTCAGATAGTCATTCTAATTTCAGGGTGTTGGAAAATTTTGAAGGAAAGGAATGACAGTCATCATAATAAATTCTTTCGAACTCAGGTGGGTATTATTTTCAAAATGAATAATTCTTTTTTGGACCTGTTCAGGTTGTGCCCCGATTTCCATTCAACCCCATCCTTGAGCCCTATCGCCTCCAACGTTTTCTCCGATCAATAGGGCGTCTCCTCTGGGCAGGGACAGTGGGTTCGCTGGAGACCTCCAAGTCATGGATTAAAACATAACACAGAAGGATCGATGATCATGGGGGTGACGCGCGCGAGGGGGGGGGGGGGGGGCGTCATGAGACATCCAGCGGGGTCTGTGACTACAGCGTTCGCTAGTGAGATTGGAAGAGGCGATTCACTACAGGCGGAGGCTCAAGGTTTGGCTATAGGTCTGGAAATGTGTTCTCGGAGGATGATTTTTCTGACATCGGTGTCGTCTGACTCCATGCTTTTGTGCAATGCATTACATGGAAAAGGTAAGGTTCCTTGGAGTATTTTGTTACACAGTTAAGAGATTCAAAATGCTAATTGGGCCTCACATGGAGGTCTCTCACACATGGAAGGAGGGAAATATGGTGGCTGATTTCATGGCCTCTCTACCAACCCTTGAATGCAATATATTTTCATTCTCTAATATGGGGTCATTTCCTAGTGAGGGGACGAAGTTTGTGGTTAATACTGCTCTCGGTTTTCATTACATTAGACTACCATGATGTCCTTTTGTGTATTGTGTTTTTAATCAATAAAATTGAAAATTTTCAGTCTGTAAAATGACCCTTATAACCTAATCATTATATTAGAGGGTAATAATACTAGTCAAAACATTATAATATATGTACAAATTTAAAGGACCTTATCAATAAAAATTCTTTGATTAATTCTTATTAAATATGTACTCAGTTTTTAGTAAAATTATTTTATGATTCAGACATGGGTTTTCTACAAAAATGGGGTTTCTTTATTTTTATGAGTGAATATTGTAATAATTTTTTTAATCATAAATAAATTTTATATTATAAAAACAATATTATTTTTTAATAATTACATTAAAATTTTCATAAGTTGAATTTTTGGGTATTTTCTAAAAAGATTGATTTTTCATTGAATAGAACAAAAAATATTTTTTTATAAACCTATTATATTATTTTTAATAAAATTCCCTTTTATGATTTATATTTAATAACAAAGTAACTTAAGTAATATTTAGTTATATTTTATCTAATTAATTAATTTTTTTTCTTCCAAATACCTTATTTTCATAAAAGAACATTTTTTTCCTTAAGAAAAAAATTTTCAAAAATTGTTTTTGATTGAGTTTTTTGGGATTAATTTTTTATTAAATTACATCACTTATTTAGTTTAATATTGAAAAATTAATTCAATAGTTGGAATAATTGGGTCCAAATTTGAAAAACAAGTCCATTTTAGTTTTAGACATTATGAACAGTAACAATAACAATTGTATTACAACAATAAAGGTAAATTGGGTAATTTAGGATAAAAATAAAATGAAAAGAACTATAAAAATACTCTAAAACAATTAATAATCATATTTTATGCTTATATTTAGTTCATAATCTTCCAATATTCTGTTATATGACATTTCATGGTCATTTGGATGAGATTATGACCATTATAGTATTTTATTTAATGAAAAGTCTGACAAGTCACTCTTTCGTCCTTAATAACTATAACATTTTATTTTTCTTGAAAAAAATAATACGTTAAAATATAAATATTATTTATAAAACTAAATTATTTATCTAATTCAGGTTAATTTATTTTTAATTTTTAGTGAAGAAATAATAATAATAAATTCATTCACAATGCTGATGCTGAAATCATCTAATTAATGGGAAAATGTAATATATGATATTAAAACTAATAAAAATATTATAATTTATGATAATAAATGTCACAAAATAATTTTATATATAAAAATGACTTCTTATGGATACTTTGAAATATTTTTTCAAAATTTGTACTATTTTCATGATGTCATCAAATTTAATGTAATGAATAGTTTCAAACCTGATAATAATGATATTTTATAAAAACAATTTTTGTTAAATTTTTTAAAAATTATAAAGATATTAAATATGGAAAAATTTGATAATATATGTTAAAAAAATATAACTAATTCTGAATTTATATAAAATTTTGAAGAATTCATCTCTATAATATTCTTAATATATTTTAATAGTTATAGGAATTCTAAAAGTGCCCCTCCCCTAAATTATAAAAGGGCACCCTCCCTTTATTTCTTTACACAAATATTAACTATATAGGTAATAAAATCACTAAATATTATTCTTATAAACATCATTATCTATGTTCTTGAGGTTATATCCATTCTAAAATAGTAATACTAGGTCCCTTAAGAAGAGATCTAAAGGGTGTCAACCGAAGAAGAGTTAATCGTCTTTTCCATTAATTTCATGTTTATTTTTTCTTCTAATTCATATTTATGTGTTTAAAACATCCTAAAATAATAAATATATATTCACAAATATACTTATATGTCATTATGGTAAGGAGAAAACCATATTCTCTCTCGTTTTCATCCAATAAAGGCAAAAAAACATTGCTCATGCATACGTAAAGCTTACCTTCTCCACGTAATGGTGTAATTCGTTTTTCACCCCAACATTACAAGTATGGTTATAAATATGGATCTAATAAATATATATTATATATTAATAATATTTATTATTATTTAACGGTTTATTATTATTTACCATTCTTTTTCAATCTATCAAAAAATTGAAACAACGTTCATGCCTTCGTACAACGTACTGTCTCCATGAACGGTGTAATTCATTTTTATATCAGTATATTTATGGATGCATATAAATATCTATATAATTAATATATAGTTTATTTAAACCATAAATAATATTATTTATATAATGGAACTATTAGAAAAATATGTGTACCAGAACAATAGAATCAAAACGTAATGAAAAATTGTGAAATTATCACCTGAAACTGTTATTTTAACAATAGACTAATAATAATCGGGTGATAAAATATTATGCATAATTAATATATGGTATTGTATATTTTATAATTATTTTATTATATAGATATTATATAGTATGTTTAAACACTTATAATCAAAATTGAACTAGAGGAAACAATTTTTTGTCTCACTTTTACTCCTATGACAAATATGAAATGTTCACCACTTATTTATTTTGTGTGGTGTATATACTACCACTTTAATATATTATATCAAAAATCAATTTACTAAATGTTATTTAATTTTTCATTTGACATTATTTCGTTCTTGGGTCTTATGATTCAAAAGTTATTAAAGTGGTAACGGTTTATTTAATAATCTCATCATTATTTGGGATTGTTTAGGTTTATGTCTAGACTAGGGAATATTTATCTTCCTAGTCCATATTATCTGTAAATGTTCTCAAATTTTTTTAATAACAATAATTTTTATTCAAATATCATTTTCTCCCATATTTTACATTTTTTTAATATTTTTTAAAAGGAGTATTTATATCATTTTCAGAATAATGTACTTTTTTATTTTTCAAAAAAAAAGTGTAGAGGAAATGTTTTTAAAATTACATGGAATAAATGTATTTTTACACCATCAAGATGGATAATATTCTGTTAGATTATTTTTTTATTTTACTTTGTTCGTTCAAAAGAATATAATGTATTTATTATGTGTATAATTTATATATTAGAAAATATATTTTCATAGTAAAAAGAGAATTTTCTGTATGGAATATTCCTGTAAAATCTTAAAATTATATTTATATATGTCAATGATAATATTTGAAAATAATTTTTAGATGTAATAAAATGATACCATTCATCACATTTATTTCTATAGTTTATTATTATTTTAATTGGGGAATGTAATCAAATCCTCGGGGAATTGTTTTTCCAATACATATAATTATTTATGTTGTTAAGTGATATTGATTTAGTTATATTATTTAATCATATGATTAATGCATTTGACTTATTATGTGATGAGAGGGACCCACTATATCCCCTCAATGCATTGGTAAGTCTCGTGAGACAAACTAACTTGGGAATTAGTTGAGGCTTTAACAATTTATATAAGATATTGTGGCACGATGATGTAGTGGTATGTTATAATTTCCATAATTTTGAATTACAACTATCTAAAATAGTTATTGATGTACACACGATTATTCGATTAGTTAGAATATCCTTGGAGAAGATTCAATATAATGTGATTATTTATATGGAATTATTTTATCATCATTTGTTCCAACAATATTATTCATAATGTTCATGCTGATGATTACATGGAATGTGTTTCTAGATATTTATATTAACATATTGATTAATGAATTTTTATTAATGATATAATATTATGTATTCATACTCATAATGATAATTAGATATCACACGTTAATTATTTTTCCTTTACTAAGATTCCAAGAAGTGTATTATAATTTTTATGCATGGATATGAAAAAAAAAATATTATACTCAATGAAAATACTATATTGTATTTTAATTTTTCAATAGTGATGTGAAATTTACGTACCAATCTCATTTTTCATGTACAATAATCTATTCAGTCAATTGGGATGTGATTCCTTTTATCTAGTACCAATTTAATAATTTAACCACAATCTCTAGGATACTAGAGTAAGGGTATTTATAGTTGGTAATGGTTGTAGTTCAGTTGAATCCTCGTGAACTAGATTTTGGAAAACCTATATTAGGGAAAATACCACAATGATATACATTTAGGATAACTATATAAGAACCTACTAATGTTTTTATATGATATATATTATGTGGGTTTTCCTAGAAATACATCCATGTACTGATGCTATAGGTGGATGTGGTTCTAGAACAAATATACATAGGGTAATAAATCTAAAATAGGTGTGCTAGTCATGACTCGAGAATTACCATGTATATTAAAATGGGACTTAATACACACAAATATTGACACTATTATGGAATATTGTTTGGATTTTTGACAGTTTTTTACAAAACATCATGCAATAATTGAAATTATAATAACCATTAATAACCTAGGTTTAACCATAAACGAAATATTTAGATTTTTTTAATAATTTAGACATCCTATAAATGAATATTAATTTCTATTTTATTTCACACAGTAATAATTGTTCTCTAATATTATAAAATATTGTTTGATTCATAGGTTGTAACGAGATAGAACTATGTTAATTTTTAATGTGATAGATAACATGTTGATGAGAAAAAAAGCAGATGATGACTACGGTGAAGGATATTTTGATTATTCCTAAACATTTATACCAATATATGATTAAAAAATTTAACTTAGTTTTTTCTTAAATTCACCAAATAAGAGAATGATAGAGTCTATTAACAGCCTTAATAGTGGAGGTTATGGATAATAAAAGGCTCAATTTTATTCATAGTCAAATATTTTAAATTGATATCATGGAGAGTGTATCAAAGGATGACCAGATGTTTTTATATGTGGAAATGTAGGAAGAAAATTTTGTATTTTTTGAATAAAAATGAAATGTTTGGTTAATGTAATGGATTATAATAATAGCCTCCCTAAATTATTATTGGTAGATGACTGTTTTAAATGTATAAATTATGGGCATTATGAAAATCAATTTCCTAGGGGATTTATCATGAAATGTATCTACAAGGATGTACGAGTAATGGTTATATTAATAATGATGCAGTTAATACCAAGGAGATGTGTATTGGAGGAGGTATTAATGAATAAAATGATGAATCCTAATTAATGGTTTTAGAAGAAAGTTTAATGATATATGTCCTTGTGTTTAGATTAAATAATTATGTTATAAGAGTATTTTATCAATGATATTATGGTTATAAGAATAATAAAATGTATAAGAATTCTATTGTATTACTATTTATTTACGGATTTCAAATCATATGTTGAATGGTACTTATGACTAGGAAAAGTGATTTGGTGGTACATTCTTATTTTTTAAGACACGTCATTCAAGGAATATAACGATTAATATTTTCTCGATGTTGAGATAATAATGATAAAGAGATGTTTTTGGGAGAAAATTGGTGACCATGAGATTGGTTAGTGATATGATTATTTTTTATAATTTATAGAGATTACTAAATTTTTGTATTAAATAATATTTTCGAGAACCTAATGTTTTATTTTTGGAAGATAACTTATTATCATTTTGGTTTTATGGTTATCAAGGTATAAATATATTATATATATGAGATTGAGATATAAAATATGTTATTTTTAGAATCTAATGTTAATTTTCTTAATTATATATTTTTGGCCTTGTGTCTAATTTTTTGAACATTGATTTTGGACGAATTTATTTTCAAGGAGTCATAAAGATAACCATTTCTGGAAATGATCAAGTAAACATTTAGGTTATTTTACATAAATTTTTTTATCCATTTTGGCCATGAAAAATATTTAGATATTTTAGGAAAAAAATTTATTTCATTCATAGAGATAATGATGTATTAAATGTTAATATTTAGGTTTCTTGTTTCCATTTAGATATTCATTCTTGGGTTAGGGGAAGAAGTATGAATTGATTAAATCACATATAATGGATGAAATTGATCCTTTGAAGAGGGAGATATCAAGTCACAATATTTCCTTATGTTCTTAGTATAAATTTTAAAGGAATTCCTCAAATATAGAAAAAAGGATTTTTTAAAAAAAATTATCATATTAACTTCATATCCAATGAATCAATGGTCATTTGAGTCATTTTAGATTTATGATTCTATGGTTGTTTTCATTAACATCATCATTAACAATCCTTGGATCAATGACATCTATCACACTCCATAATTATTTTGGAATTCAAGTTTTCTTTAAATTATATATCTTCAATTCCACATATGTTATTATATTTTGAAATATTGATATGTGATTTTTCTATACGAACTTCATACTTCTCAATTTCAATTATCAAGAAGATGATTTTATAGAACCCCGACACACCCTGAGAGGGGACGGGTGAATCAGGGTGTCAACTTTTACATTTAAAGTGATGGATCTTGTTCCCACATTGGTAGGAACTTGTTAAACCTGTATGATGGATATGAACAGAAATAAAACATTCACATGCATAGAGACGACACAACACTTTTTATTTGGTTCACCACTAAGGGCAACGTACAAGGATCATACAGAGATAAGTTTTCGGTCGTACCAAAATCCAATAATCTTCAATAGCTATGGATTACAAAGTTTCGGGCACAGTCACTCGGTCCCAGGCTCACTGCCTTTTAAAAAGGTTCAGGGATAGCTCATAGCATCCCTCAGGTCACTCTCGTTGACTCCCCCTGGCTCACTGCCTTTGCTGAAGTTCCACTCAGTTTATAAAGATGAAGGTCTCTTCATTATTGATCAATTAATGCATCCTCTACTTTATGTGGATGCTCTGTTGAAGACAAACTATCACCCATGAACTGATATTCAACAATCGTGAAGCTCGAAGGCAACCGGCAAGCCACAACAGCACCTGGAATGAAACTCCAAGGCGGTGCGCAACATTGAAGGACGACCTGCAAGTTATAACTGTTGTGCAAGTCCACCTTCAACACTTGCACGATTCAGTCTTATTTAAAGTAAAATTTTCAGGACTCAAATGATATTCAACTCAAGCAGATATTGAAACCTAATGGAAACCTATCGCGCAACTTTAATTCAGGCATGCAAGTATCACCAAATCACTTGCGCGGCTCTAGGACGGGCAGAAAACAACTTCTGTGCTGCTCCACCTTGAGCAACACACCAACACTTCGGCGACATCAAAACCTGCACGACGGGAGCTCTGAATTTCTTCAAGTACAATGTTTTTCTTCGAAAGAGGAGGGGTGGTCCTCTATTTATAAGCATTCGGAAAACCTGCACGGTGATGCACAAGTCTTCCCTCGGCGTGGGAGTCTTGGCGCACAACCCTTCTGTCCTCTTAGACACTTGGGCAACCAACTTCCAAACATGAGCGCCCCTATTTAAATTGCCATATTTTTAAGATCAAAACATTATGGTCAAACGACGTGCAACTTTCCAATCCTCTAAGGTACCAGCACACATGTCCTTTCATGGCGCGCATGTCACTAGCGCGACCAAACCAACACTTGTGCGACCGTCTTTCCATTGCCATATATTCTTGTTCTCATTCTGAAAAACATCGGGTGCGCAAGTTTCCAAGCCTCAAGTCCTCGGCGCGCAAGTCTCTTGTATAAAAACACATTTCTCTATATTTCATGTTTCCAAGCCTCCAAGGCCTTAGCACCATCTTCAATACTTTTGTCTGATTGAACTGTATGATCTCTTTTTTGGTACACGTTCTGAACTTCCACTAAGGATTTAAAACAAACACAAACCATAGTCCAATTCATGCACAGAACATCCATTGTTCCAACAGTTTTATTATCCATTACTAAAATGATGGGTTTCCCCAAGGGTATTCTCATATGTAAAACCCTGAATCTCCTATGACAAGTTCAAATTGAGATGAATAAATTTTTTAAACTTTGGGAGAATGTAACAACCTTATATTTTAAAAGAGCACTATGTTCAATTTCATATACAACACGCAACACTGAGCTTAATCAATACACAAAATATTATTATTTGAGTATGAATGTTAAAAAGTAGATGATTAATTGGAGGGTATGAGTCGTATTAACAAAATTTTGATATATATATATATACATAAAGGTCATTCTCAATAAAAATTAAATAAAAAATTCTTATGAATTATGAACTCAATTCTTAGTAATTTTATTTAATGCTTTTGAAATACTTTTTAATCATGAAATGGGATTTCATTGTCTTAATGTGTGAATATTATAATAAATTTTTGTAAATTATATAAAATTTATTTTATAAAGAATATATTATTTTAAATCATCATATTAAAATTTCTTAATGTGACCTTTTAGGATTTTTATAAATGGATTGATTTTCATGTAAATATTACAAAATAACTACTTTTTGTAAAACTATCATTTTATTTATATTAAAAAGACCCTTAATAAATTTTATTAGTTCTAAAAGTAACATAAGTAATATTTAATTGTATATAATATAATTAATTACATTTTAAATATATTTATACCTTATTTCAATATAAGTATGTTGTTTGGATTAAAAACGTATTTGTCAAGGAAACATTTGTCGTTATGTTTTGAAGGATTTATTGTAAATATAATTATTCCACTCGTGTGAGTTGAATCTATAAAAATTTATTGCATATTTTTAATCATTGGTTTTATATTTTTGTAATGTTATTCTTTTATTTTTTGTCCTTATGAATAGTAACTATAGTAATTTTTCCCATGCTAATGGTTAATCTGGTAATTTAAGTGAAAAATAAAAAGACAATGACTAAAAAATAACCCTAACACATTCCATAGTCTCATTTTGTTATTAAATTTCTTAAATAATCATGAAATATTCCTTTATATGGAATTTATGGCCATTTGGATGAGATTAAAACCTTTATAGTATTTCATTTACTTAAATTGCAAACATTTTACACTCTAGTTCTTAATAACTATAAAATTTTTATTATTTGGATAACCAAAATATATGTATAGCTATAAATATTATTATTAAATTTAAATGATTTATAAATATCATGGTAATTTATTTTCAATTTTTAGGGAGAATATAATTATCTTAAATAATTACCCAACACCGACGTAGTAATTATTAAATTAATGGAAAAGTCAATCAAATGAAATTAAAAATATAAAAAGTGTTATAATTTGAGATAATTGATGTTATAAAATAGTATTATATATTTACATGACATTTTATTTATACATTATAATATTTTTTTTTGATTTTTTGTTTTTTTTATGTTACTAATGCCAATGTAATGAATCGTGTCAAAATTGATAATAATGATATTTTATGAAAATAATATTTTATTAATTTTTTTTTGAAATCCTAAAAATATTAAATAAAGACACATGGGATACTATTTTTTTACCATTTCCACCATATTTATTTATTTGGAATTTTATATCACATGGATCTAGAATAGTCTTATTATATTTTAATATTTTGAGAAATTCCTAAAGTACCCCTCCCAACATTTATTAAAGGGAACCCTCCCTTCACTTATTTAAACCATTCGGGACTTCTTTCTTGAAATAACCCTAAAGAGTACTCTTATAAACGTATATATAAAAGTTATTTTTGTTACATGACTTCAAAAATAGAAAACTCAGGTCCCTCAAAAAGAGATCTAAAGGGAGTCCACTAAAGAAGAGGTAATCTTATTTACCGACTCATTCAAGTTTATTTTTGTTTCTAATTCCACATAATGTGTTCAACCTATCATAATGTAACAAATATATTATAACATAGAGAATAATATATGATAACTTTTAGGGTAAAACAATATTATATCTTGTTTACATTTTGCAAAAATGAAAACATTGCTCGTGCGTACGTACGACTTACCATCTCCACCAAGTAATGAAATTCATTTTTTATCACCAATTTAATTCGATGGTTAAAAATATGGTACTATTGAATTAATATGATATATTTGACATAATAATTATTTTATAAAGTTGAAATATTATTTAAACATTAATTATTCATTACCATTATTGCATCTCATCCATTGAAAAATGAAAACAACATTTATGCATACATATTACCTACCATCATTATGAACAGAGTAATTAATTTTTTATCTATATATTTATGAATGAATATAAATATATGTTTATTTAAAATATATTATTTTTAAAACATAAATAATATTATATATATGATTTAACTATGATAAAAGTATATGTACATGAACTACCAAATCAAAACATACTTGGAAAATGAAGTAGTTACCACACAAAACAATGATTTTGACAATGATTTGATGATAAAAGGGTGATAAAATTGTGTGTATAAATTTTATATGGTATGATATATATTATTATGTTTCTAAAATATGTTAATAATAAATATATATTTATTATACTGGTTTTTTAAACACATATAAATGAAATCAATCATTATATACAGATTTCTCATATCCCTTATACATCTGTGATACATATTCCGCACTTATTTATTAATTATGGTGTATAAAATGACTCTTTGACATATTATATCATGTTCTTATTTGTATTCATGGTATTTTATGTATAATTGGATGTCATTTCTAAAGGACCCATTTCAGGACCCGTCCTCGGGGCCCGTACCGTGACAACCCCAAGCCCACCTTCCATAGTCCAGGGTTTGGCGACTAGCACCAAAAGTGTAAATCCCAATAAAAGGGAAGGCATTGCCTTGATAAAAGAAAACAAACACCAATGATTACACAAAATGAAGTGAACACTAAGTAATTTTTAAAACAAACGTGCTGTAAGTACGAGGGGCCAGAAATACAAGACCGAAAGAAAGGTACATCTACAAATGAATGTAATGTACAACTCAAGGAAAACAACTGAAATGTGACAAGCCACTCCTGGATCGTCCTCCGACTTCCTACCTGAAGGGTAGGTACAGATCTCCTCCTCAACACTCCACATCCATCTGTCTCCTCTGGGTACCGACTCATCGTGAAATCCACCTCCGGCCACCAACTCGACGTGAGATCCTCCTCCAGGTACCATCCAACTCTACAAGCCTCAACCATGATCAGTGATGTCCGTCGTATGCAACCAACACAATGTAGTGCAGGCGAAGCTCGTGCATGGGTGAGTATACGATACTCAGTAGGGACCCCGAGACCACCGAAGGACTCCTAACCCACAAAGGATAAACCACAATGAAAAGATACAATCACGAAGTATCATCCAACACTACTTAGGTATATGCACATACATATACCTAGGTCATCAAATCCAGTTCATCTCCAACTCACAAGCTCAAGTACAATCCAGTACACAGGAAAGAATAATACAATCCACACAGGATGTCAAGTTAATCACATCGAAGATAATGATTGAAAGTCAAGGCTCAGCTCACACATGTATCCATTTACGAAGAGTGGTGGAGATGATTAGATGTAGCCTTTAAATCATATCCTCTATCGAACCCACATAGGATCCAAGTTTAGTAGTTGACGATGCCAAACCCATGGAGTATTCTGGTATAGCAGTCAATGTCGTCAAACCCACGGAGTATACCAGCATGGTAGTCAATCCCGTGTAGGATCCCATTACAGTAGTCGTCCCCATAGAACCCACGGAGGATTCCAGTACGATAGTCATCCTCGTCGAACCCACGGAGGATCCCAGTACGGTATTCGTCCTTGCTGAACCCACAGAGGATCCCAGTATGATAGTAGTCCTCATCGAACCCACAGAGGATCCCAGCATGGTAGCCTTCCTCGTCGAACCCACCAAGGATCCTAGTACGGTATTTTTCTTCGCCACAACCAGCTCTAATGTTCCCGCACACAGCATGATCAATTCTGGGATGGTCTGCTCCATGAGCCAAGGGGGTCGATACATCAACTGACATGATGTCCGGAGTTTATGTATCCCAAAGTTCCATATTGAAAATAGGAACACAACGCGACAGACGGAATGTCAATCGGATGCCCGGTCTGAGAGTTATTGTCTTTTTCGTCCTAGGGACCAGGTTGGTTTTTAAGTTAAAACCAACCTAACCGTACTCCAACTGCATCAAAACCTTTTACGGAGTAATCCAAGGGGTCCTTCTCACTAATAGGGATCCAAAAAGGTTGTCGGCATGTCAATCAGACGTCCGGAGCTCAAATTATAAGCATTTCAGCCCCGAAGGCCTGGTTGGTTTCGTGTTTGAAACAACCCTGCCATGACCAATGTTCTCCTAATCCTTCAATGTAATATACTAAAATGACCGTCATGATCTGAGGATCTCATCACAACTGACGGTGCATCGATCGGAGGTCCGTAGCCCATGTTACTGACGTTTGAACGAATATGTCCGTTTTTATGGGGGTTTGGTCCCGGACCGACCCGGCCCAAAACCACCTGGGTTGGCCCGAACCGGGTCGACCCAACCCAGGTCCGGGTCTGGCCCATTAGGGCGCGGCCCGGCCCGGCTGGCACGGCCTGGCCCAGCAGGCACGGCCTGGCCCGGTGCCGGGGTCCGGCCCAACGCGGGTGGCCCGACCCGGCTCGGGCGGTCTGGCCCGGTGCGGGCGGTCCGTGCGGTGCGGTCGTCGGTGGGCTGAGTAGACGGGAAAGGGGGTGCAACCCCCTAGATTAGAAAATGGGGGACCCCAATGGGGTCCGCCCTAGGTGACCTAGTTGGGGGTTACGACCCTCGGATTTTACCGAATGGTCAGCCATGTTGGAAGGCCGATGTGCCTCCATGAAACCCCTCCTCGGGTCCCGCCTTTAATGCGCTGGCAGTCGGCGGATCCGGCCGCCCCTCCCTGCACCGCCGTGGCCTTGTCTGACCGGAGCAGTGTGCCGGAGCAGCACCCCTCCACCGCGGCCCGACCCGGCCGCGGCCCTCCATGGCGCTCGGGCGTGGCGCGACGATGTCGCACTTCTCCGCCATGGACTGCTCCTGGCTGTGGCCCCTTTCGGTCCCTCACCGATGCGTCGTAATGACACCGCGCTCCTCCGATGGTTCCTCGACCTCTCGCGGTACATCGGCATCGCCTCCCTCCCAATACACAAAGATAATCAACAACATAAGGGGGGGAGGTTTGGTCGTGTTCGTGCGGTCTGACCTCCTCCCGTTATTTTGGATAACAGGCGGCCAACAAAAATATCGAAGAATCATCAAATATTCTCAAATTGTAAAATCAACCCCAACCTCGTAAAGTCGTCGCATGGCGTGGAGCTGCGGAAAGAGGGAAACATTGCGATGATCGGATGTCATGGTAGATCAGTTCCAATTTCGTTGACGTCGGAGGAAGAGTCATCATCGATGGCGACGTTCCCCGCGGTGGTGTCTCCTCCCTTGACATGGAGGAAGAAGAAGAGAAGGCACGTCATCGGTGACTTCACATTCTCCGTCGGAGGCGTTCTTCATCAAGAACGTTCTTCGTTGGAAGGATGGAGCTCTCTTCCAATTTCTCCAGAGGTTTTCCCCCACCCCAAATATTTTTCCCACAAATATTTTACAAGGCCCCTTCAATAAAAACATTGTCATGCAAAAAGAAAAAATTCAATGAATTTTTGACACCCCAAAATAACTAATAAAAATATTAATTATATGGGTTGGCATATTTAATAGAGAGAGGAGGGTGAATGGTTTAAAATTAAAAAATAATTATAAACACCCAAATTAATTCAAGACATTAACTAAATGGGTTGGCACATATTAAGAGAAGAGAGATGGCCTCATTAATTCATGGGAGGTGGAGGGGTTTAAGAGTTAAGAATGTGATGGGTTGGGATCGTGTGTGTCCCACCCCAAATTCCTCACATGGAAGTTAAACTACAAAGTAAAATAAAGTTGTAACACAACATTATTTAGTTAACCACAAAAATTAATCAACTCTTCCCGAGGAAACACAACTTTGGAAAAGGCCTTCTTAAGAAATTACCGGCACTGCAGTTTCAACGGTGCCCTTGTACTTCTATTCCGAGAACCAGTTCAAAAGTTAGAAAAACCTGCTCGCTCGTTCACTGAACGTACCCAAGCTAAACTTCGAAAATTGATTCCGGGCACACCGGGCCTCAGAATCAGGTTCCGTCAAAAACTGCGTACTCGTAAAATTCCAAATAAAATTAAGAATAAAACTTCCTTGAAATTTACGGGTCTTTACAACCTAGGCATGACATACATTGAAATTAAATTAATTTTTCAGAATACTTATACTTAAAACAAACAGACTCCAAAAGAATATATTAGTTTAGTTCATTTGGAAACTTTGGACATTATATTCTAACACGGTGAAAGATCTTAAACTTATCCCATAAGGATCATCCCCTTTTTTCCTACCTAAAACCATTATTTATATTCTTGGGAAAATAAAACATAAAATCGGTGAGCTTAAATGATCAATAAGATTAAAAATTGAGAATATAAAACAAAAAATAAACCTAAGAACCTAAAAACATGCACATAATATTTGAATATGAAATATTGATTCATGAAATAAATCTTGGTCATACGTAGGGAATAGATCCTAAAAGAACAATAACCATGATAAAATAATAGTGGCATAAAGCATGGAATTATGGTAAAAAAATAATAACATAACATTATTTCTATAGTAGACAAGGAATTTCTGGATAGACCATAATAGAGGATAAAGTCCATTACTAAAACAACTTTAAGTGTTGTTATAACCATTAATTAGTGAACTGGGTTTACTTTTTTGTTCTAACTCTGTATTACTAAACTATATTTACTTACCTCTTGAGTCATTTCTATCTGATGAGATATAGTCCATTACCTAGTTCATTGGAGGGCTATATAGTTCCCACCAATCTCATAATGAAATCAATCTTACATGGTACCCCAAAAACATAAATCATTCATCATAGCATAACCCATGAAATAAAATGGTTTTCTTAAACATCATTTCATCATATCATAACCCATACAAGATAAATGGATTTCATTAAAATAATTCCATCATAAAAAATTAAATTAATGTAATAATAGGGATAGAAATATAAGACCATGTCATCGTAGATGGAAAATAATTTTTATAAAACACTTGATCATAATTCCTGAGAAAAATATAAATTCTTCTACAATTTTTTTTTTCTATTTACAAAATTCTAGGAAATTTTAGAAGAAAAGAATTTAGTTGAAAATAAACATGAAATAGTATAGGGTATGCTTTATTAAAATTCATAATTATGAAGACATAAATTCTTTTTTATGCCGTATTAGTTAAAAAACATTCTTCTCATACTCTAGTTGGAGAAGTCAAAAAGTACCTCATATAGAAAAATGAAAGAAACATTCCTTCCATACAATTTAATTAAATTCACTAATTGGTAATATTGACTTTAATAATAGTATAATAATATAAATAGTATTATTTATTTATATAACATGGATGTGGATGATAAATATACCCCTATAATTACTTACGTATAAACAATCTCAAAAAATAATGAGATTAAAAAATTATCCATTACCTTAGGTCCAATTTACGTTGTATGAATTGGAACCTCCTATATAATAGTTAATGTGTGTTATTAAATTATACTATAACCAGATTCATATTTATGATATCATATATGATCTTATTATATCATTTGGTTAATAATGTTTCAATATTGACATTATTTTGAGTGTTTACTAATTCATTTTCCCATTCCAGTTTTCCCATGTAAATAATGTTTTTTATTAAAAGGATATATTTTATTCATTTACCTAATGAAATTAATTTAATAATAATTATTATTATTCATCATATAAAATTATCAATCATTCATGAATTGTTAACCGGGAGAATGAATCTCACCGCTTCGTGGAGACAGTAGACCGTACATAGGCATGAGCGGCGATATCATTCCCTTTGATGGTTAAATGTTATGGATTTTGATGGTATTTTAATTATACAGAATAATAATAATGTTATATTAATTATTATACCCATAATTTTACCCATACAAGTAAAGTATTGTTGAATAACAGATTTCACCGCGATATGATGATGGTAAGTTGTACGTACGTATGCACAGTGATATTGTTATTCGTAGAATAGATAAAATGAGGTATACGGGTATACCATAACCATAGAAATATCTCATAATGTGTAAAGTACTGGATTTATTACATCAGTGTGGAAAAAAATAAGAGGAAGTATAAGTATAAAATAATTTTTAAAGAGATCATAAAACAATTACCTCTTTTTGTAATATCTCTTATTTTATACAGAAAATAACTCTATAAGATGGATTGTTTCTGAAAGAGTGGTCTCTAGGATGAAGCTAGGGATCTTGGGGGAGGGATTTGGGCAGGGGTTGGCCGAAAAAAAGGTCTTTGGATCTGTGATTAAAAGATAAGGAGGGTATCATTTTTATAAGAGAGGGGAATGAAACATTTGGAATGTCTTGAAATAATAATTTATTATAAATTTATTATCCATATATAATGCTTCCAAATTCATTTATTTCGATGATAAGATGAATATGGGTCCAAATACTATCAAAAAAAGTTTATACTCGTTTTCATTTTATATTAGATCTTATCATTTTGATTTATCTTTATTTAGTCTATTTAATTTTATTTTTAGTAATAATATTCTAAATGTTAAATGGTAATAAAAATTTTCTTATGTGTTGTAAATTATTAATATTTGGATACATGTGATTTTAGAGCATATATATTTCAGTTTATAATTTCATAATATTTTTGTGATTTTTAAAAAATGTAATAATATTTTATTTTAATTAAATATCAACTGTTTCACTTTTGAAACAATTCATTTATTTGGATTTAAATAAATTACAAAAAGAATATTAATTTGCACCAAAAAATATAATATACTCTTAATATTTCATAGTCACCTATAAAATTCATATAGAACCTTAATTACTCCATATTATTTTTGGTTTAATATTTTAAAAACCATTTAGTTGTTATTTCTACTAGAAAAATTAATTATACATCACTATTGTGTCACCATTAATGGTAATTATTTAATATCTAAAAATTAAAAATAAATTCAAATGATGTATATAATTTAATTATATTTATGGAAACTTTTATGTTAGTCTTTTTTCCATATTTATCACTGTATTAAATTTATTATACATATAAGATATATGAGAGTGACATGTTGTCACATTCTTTTATTTTAATTATAATTACATCACTTTCTTGGGAAAAAGTCAATTAAATGAATAAAATCTGACCAATATGTGCTATTGGTCTACTTTAATTCATTAAATATTATTTTTTTAGGTTTTAGGGTAACTTTATCATCTTTATCATATTATAAGATACCCATATTTACCCGATTTGCTTTTAACTATGGTAAATAAATATCATCGTAGTTACTATTTATACTATCCAAAAAAGAAAAGTAACCTAGTATCATAATATAGACCCACTGATTCCAAATATGGAATCCATTTTTAATAATTCAAAAACCATAATTATTAAAAATTAATTTAAAATTAATTCCGATTGGGAAAAACCAAAAAGAAGGTTTTTTAAAATTAAAAACATATCAACATATTGTCATATACTTGTGTCCAATTTAAATGTAAAATTACTTCCAATAAAGAAAATTGTATTAAATTATAAAAACATAATCGAGTTATACTTTAAAAATTATAATAAAGATAACCTAACTGTATAAATAAATTAAATGAAAATAAATTGTTGAATTAAAATGCAGTATTTTTCATTATTCATTAAAATATTAATTTTATTATAAAAATTCCAAAAACTCAAAAAAAAACTAATATTTTATGTCTTACATCTAAATAAGAAGTTTATGTTTTCCAATAGATAATATAATAATGTTAAAAACAACATTTAAAATTGGTGTTCCACTAAAATGTGGCAGATCTGCAATTTTTTAAAAATAATTATTTTATATGATGAATTGAATTTTTTCTTCTTTCATGCCAAGAAAATAAATAAGATAAATGTTATTGTTATATAATATTCAAAATTTGTTTAATACTATTCATAAAGGCTATTTTATATCCCACTAAATTATAAAATTTTAATAATTTATCACTGTTTAGTGAAACTCGGTATTTTGTTCAACAAAAGCTATCAAGGAAAGTTGTTTTTCTTTGTAATGCAAGACATATAAGTGTTGCGTTTAGAGAGAAATAAATTTTGTGTTTCTTATAAAATAATACAAACATAGTTCTTCTATGTTGAACAAAATCTATACTTAGTGTTGCGTGAAATGAATTCTATCAAAAGAACACGAAATTGTGTGTAATAGAATCCAAGTATAGTGTTGCATATACTACAAGCTAATATGGAGTTTCATAAATTGAAAACTAATCTGGGTGTATTATACAACAGAAGAAATAAAATAAATTAAAAAGAACATATCTCATAAAATCTCAGGGTGTTACACTGTACCCCCCTTAAAATGAATTTCTCCCTCAAAATTCATCGAGATTTTAAAAGGATTACTATTCTATAGTTTCATTCATAGAAATGAATATCGTAAAAAGGAATACACAAAATTCATTTTAAATAGGAATGTTAGAAAAATAATGGTTACCCAATGTAACTGATCACTGGGTTTCCACATAATAGAACACATGTGTGAAGTGAAAACAGGGATATGGATGAGAAATCATACCATCATGTTCGGATGGATAGTTATAGAGAAAAAAGTTTCTGAGAAAGTTAAAAACAATAAAGTCATAAATCTATGATGATTTATGGGACCAAATGATTTATCAGATTGGATGGTAGTATGTTAAAAACTTTTGTGTATCAATATCCTTTCCGTAACACCTAAAAAAATTTCATCAGAACAAATACTTACATAATATTGTTACAATCACACCGATGTTCGTTCCTTAAAAAATTTCCAAATCATATCTTAATTAATGAAATTATGTTGAACTATTAATTATTGGAGTGTTAGTAGGTCATCTGATAGAATGATATATCATTCCATCAGTATCAACAAATAGGTAAGCATTGTTTATCAAATATGCATAGGATTACCTATAATTTGATAATATATTAATCTAATAGAATTAAACTGGAATATAACTTAAACTATCCATAAATGGAAAAAATTAAAATTCTTCTTAAGAAAAAAAAATTAAATCTTTAGAAAGAGGTGAACTAAATCGACTTAACATTTATCTCCCATGTCTCATAAGGTAGTTCGTGATTATCACATTCTAATCATGTTAAAAAATAATAATGTATTCTATTGAAACATGATAATAACAAAAATTACCATATAAACTTATTGAAAACAATAATTCCATATAAATTAACTCTTTCCACACAACAAAAAAATCTATATACTAAAACCATGACATCACATTGTCCTTATATCAGTCATGAGGTCATTAATACTATCTAACATCTCATTATCTCTTTGTACCTTCATTATGAGCATATCATGTGTTTTCAAAAAATATCTCAACTGATTTTCATGGTTACTGGTACCATATACTTATGGAAAACCATAGTGGACCAATACATAGATATTCTAGTATTCCATAATACAATAAAATAGATCTAAAACACTATTTTGGAATCCCATTACATAAAAACATAATCATTCATCCTCTTCGTTGTCATACCCCACATCACCAATATTGATCCCATGTGATTTGACTTTTTATTTGTATTTAATTGGTTGTTTGCATCGATAATAATCTGTAAAAATTGTATTAGGTAATTGTTTAGCATAATACCCCATTTCCTTTCACGTGTATCATTGATGTGTGGGTGGTACGTTCTCTATAGACTTTTCCCTATACACAACAATACAACCTTTTCACTTTACTTCGATACTCAACTTCTTTATAACCTTCTTATCCACACATATAAAACAATATATTCCCTTTAAAATAATATACTCAATGCATATTTCTACACTTTTAGAAGACGGAAACATTCTTATTCTTTTCACCATTGTTTTGAGATTTTCCGCTAAAATCCATTTTTCGTTTCTTGTCAAAACTGTGAGATTGATATGAAACCCCAACTTCCTTTTATACCTTTATAGCACAACGTACAATTTATTCATAGCTACTAAATTATCTTATAGCTTCTTCCCTTTGATGTCTTGGTTTTAATCCACTGAGGAATCGATTAATTTTACTTTCACGTTGGATGATAAAACTGAAATCATACCTTGCAAGTCTTGTAAAATTTTCCTCGTCTGTACCAACAAATTCATCATCCTTTTTATTAAGCTCAAGGAAATCCTTTTCCTTATTTTTTCAAATCATAAATGCGATGTACATATTGAAAACAATGTTCATGAACTCATCGCATTTCAGGGATTAAATTTCCTCCTGATACATTGTATTTATGAATAGATTCCACCACTGGTCTACTACAACCTCTAAATGATAAACATCCAGAATGACTTTTTCATGTTATGAATATCAGATAATTAAAAATATGTTTTCACTAGAACTAATACAATGTTCAGTAGTAAGTGGAGTAGAAGACCCACTGAATGAATGTTGATGTTTCCCCATGAAGGACTCAACAAAATGTTTTTCCACACACCACTATTTTTGATGTCCAAAAGGATTAATAGCTTGTGTTGGTATAAGAATAAGAATTTTCATTCCATCTCATAAAACATTTGGTTATTCAGGAGAGAAATTATTTCATTACCTAGTGAATTTATCATTATCACAATTCTTTTGAGTTCTATCCATTTATTAAAACCCAAAAACAATAGTATGAGACGGAAAAATAATACTAGTACGACCACATAATTAGGGGGTACATTCAATCTCTAACAAATTATGTTTAATCCTATGTTATTCATGACCATTTACATATTTATTGGATTGTAACCTACAGTTAGGCATACCCTTAGGTACATCCATATAAATACCATATAAATATCTCTAAGTATCACAGTTATGTTATTTTCATCCTAGTTTCCAATTGGTAACTAAAAATACACTCTGATACCAACTATAGAGACCCAAGATTGATGTACATGTAAATTACATTACATTAGAGGAATACTTATACATGACACAAATATACATCAAATGACCATATTATTTTATTTCCTTTGATAACGTGGAACATAATCTTCTACCTTGGTGAACGATCTTCAACATCTCCTATGAAGATCTTCCCCTTTTGTTTTCCGGCCTAAAACCTTTCATTATATCCTATGGAAAAGAAAACATAAAAAGGGTGAGGATAAATTCTTAGTAAGTATAACATTTGAGAACATAAAACAAACCATAAAAATAAGAATGTAAAAAACATGAACATAAAGATTAAATATCAAAATCTTGTGTCCAGAAAAAAATATTTGCAGTATGTTGGAAATTGATCCTAATGGAACATTAACCATGATAAAATATAATTGACATAAAACATAGTATTGTGGAAAACTAATAAGAACACAATATTATTTCCATAGTACCCAAGGAATTGTGGCCAAGACCATCATAGTTGACAATGTCCATTACAGAACCGAGTCTACTTTCCATTCCAGCCATGTATTGATGAACGAGATTTACGTGTTGTTCTAGCTCTATATTATTAAACCAGATTTATAGTCCATGCCATTCATGCCTATATCATGAGATATAAATCATTACCCAAAGAATTTTAAACACATATAGGTCCAACCGATCTCACAATTAAATCATTGTTACATGTTCAACAAAAACACATAAATCATGCATCACAACATAACCCATGAAATAAAATGGGTTTCTTAGACAACATTCTATCAAAACATAACCCATAAAATATAAATAGATTTCATAAAAATAATTGCATAACAAACACAATGAAATAAATGTAATAATATGTATATAAACAAAATCTTATGTCATCCTATATGGAAATATTTTTTATAAAACAATTGAGCTTAATTCTTGGTGGAAATATCATTTATTATTCATAAACATTTTCTATTATCAAATCAATGTGTAATATGAAAATAAAATAATTTAGTTGAAAATAAAATTGAAATAGTATAGAGAAAGCATCAGTGAAATTTATCATTATGAGGACATAAATTTTCGTTCATGGGGGATATGTTAAAAAAACATTCTTCTCAATCTCTTGCAAGAAAAGTAAAAAAGTATATCATATGGAAAATGAAAGAAATATTCCTTCCATATCATTTAATAAAATTCACCAAAGAGTAAAATTGACATAAAATTAAGGAATAATAAAAATAATATTATATATTTAGGAGACGTGGATGTGGATGATAAATATATCCCAGTAATTACTTACATATAAACAGTCATAGAAAATAATGAAATTGAAAAATTATCCCATACCTTAGGTCTGATATCCTTCATATATATCTGAACCTCCTGTATAATGGTAAATTTATATTATTAAATTATATAGTTAACATTTTCATATTTATGAAATCATATATGATCCTATTATATCATTTTTTTAATACTGTTTCAATATTTCCCTTATTTCTGGTGTTAAATAATTCATTTCCCATTCTTGTTTTTCCATGTAAGTAATATTTGTTATTATTATGATGTATTTTATTCATGTAAATAATGAAATCTAGTTCATAATTATTTTATATACTCATTATATAAATTTTATAACCATTCATAAATTGTTAATGCAGAGAATGAATCTTACCCCATTGTGGAGACGGTAGGTCGTACATACGCACGAGCTATGATATAATTCCCTTTTATGGTAAAATGTTATGAAATTGGATGGTATATTAATTATAAATAATAATAATCATGTTATATTCAGTATTTAAGTTCATTATACCCATCAATAAACCCATCCAAATAATGTATTTTTGAATAACAGACTGCACCACATCATGGAGGCCATAAGTCATACACACACACACAGGGTATAAGGCCCCAGCCTTAGCCCTTACTTAATATTGAATTAAATGAGTAATTCACATTGAGGATCTTTTCAGGTTTAGTGTTTTAGAGAATTAGGACATAACTATTACATCTCAAAATATTACAAAGTAGTCGCTTCTACTAAATTTCCATAAAATAAAAATTCTTAAAAATAAACATGTATAGTTCCATGTTTTAGGTAGCATGACTTTCCCTTAATCCCATCCTTGACCCTATTCCACGATAAGTCCTGTGAAAAACATTTCAAAAACTTGGGATGAGCATAAGAAGCTCATTAAGGGATACACAAAGAATGAAAACTGGTAGTTTTTTAAAACAACAAGTAAACCATGAATACTTTATCAATGTAATACTTTTCACCTTCATGAAGTAGTAAAAACTCTTCACTGAAAAAAAAAGTATCATTACTTACCTTTTTGTAACCAAAGGATTACCATAAAACCCATATAAAGAACACATAACATATATAAAGGTAACTTGGGACATAAACATACTTAAGTGGAATAACCATACGGTCGACTTCCACACATATCACTTAATGGAATAGCCATACATCCAATTTCCATTCATACTTAATGGAATAGCCATACGGACGACTTCCATACCCAATGCATTGGAGGTTATAACATAACCACCCATCCTGGTATTCACGACACCACCCGTCATATGGTTTATAACGTAACCACCCGTTAAAATGTCCAAGTACCAATATAAAATCATAAAATAGAAACCCAATATAAAGGAATGATAACATTTCCAAATTTCAATCACAATATATCATAAATATATTGACATAATAGAATCCTTTATCAAAACCATTTTCAATACCAAAATACATAAAAGATTATATGGTATTTATTTTATTTTAAAAACATTACGACTTGTTGAGGAAGCCAAAGACCAAATAATACTCGCGGCGGCGGAAAATGTCGTTGTCACTGCATACGTTAAAAAAACATTCCTTTTTGTCGTTTAGTAAAACGCTTCGTAGAAAAAGATTCCTTTTGTATAAAAGTAAAAGTCAAAGGGGTTTATACACCATATAAAAGAAAGTTGTGTATAAAACGAAATATGCCTCAATGAAAGGAGATTGAGACGAAGTCCCTTACAAAGACGATATCCTTGGTTTAAGGATAAATCGATTGCATAATTATGTGTGACAAATGAATACACCAAATATAAGTGGATATTAAGTGTAAAACAATCAGAGGTTATTCACAAATATTCATAGAACGACATATTCAAGGAGTACAAGTTTATCCCAAAGAATCAAATTTGGGCTAAGAAGTTCCCTTGCAAAAATTTGACAGCCTAATGGCGTCACTTCAAAAATTCAGAAAATGAGTTGATGAGAGACAAAAAGAGAATCTCATCACTTGGACATAAAATTTACATCAATCAGGATATATAAGAACATATCCAAACATAATAGTATGTGAATTAAAAGACATAACAAACTAAATCTTTTAAAAAGAGGAGGGTGAAAGGTTCCCTTACCGACTTGGGTAACTTTCGAAAAGTACACCCCATCAAAGAAGTGGCATACAATGAATATGTAAATACCCTTAAATGGAATTATATTACAAAAGGAGTGTAATAGTATCCAGTACATAAACCACTCAATGGAAATTGTGGCAAATGTAGCATAAATCTCACGGGAATAAAAGTGAGATGAAAAATCTCTTACGAAAACTCGGCAGCCTAACGGCGCCACTTAAAGCTTCCAAAATGGATTGATGAGAGGAAATAGGGTCTCTCATCACAACAACATAATGTTTACAGAAAGAGGAATATAAAATAACGTCCCCCAACATAACAAATAGGAGCTTAAAAGAAGTGACATAAAGGAGAGTACTTTAAAAGAAAGAGAGAGGTTAGATCTCTTACGAAAATTTGGCAGCCTATCGGCGCCACTTAAAACTTCCAAAATGGATTGATGAGAGAGAATAGGGTCTCTCATCACATGAACATAAAAATTATATTAAATTTAATATAAAATATCATCCCAATAACAAGAAATATGAGCTTTAAAAGGAATGACATAAAAGTGTGTACTTAAAAAGAAAGAGAGGAGTAGGATCCCTTACCTCGGGTCCGACTTGACTCGATCATTCTTTAACATCCTGAATAATAAACTTGAGTTAATTTATATTTGATTAAGAACCTTTTTCAAGTTCATTATTCCTTTTATATCACTTATTTCCATGTTATAAACATTATGTAATCATTTAAGTTAATAATGTTTGTTTAGTCGATATTTGGTTCTTAAGTCGAAAGTGGACTTCTTACAATTACATGTTGTTCGTGTGGTCAAAGGTTCTTTATATCCAGAACATAATTCCTTATTTGGATATCATATATATCATATATATCCAGCATATACATGTATTTATAATATTACATAATCATTTAGAGGTAAGAAATGAAATGCACCGTTCATGGAGACGGTAAGTCGTGCGTACGCATGAACGCTACTTTCATTTCTTTGTCATATTAATGGAATTAAAACTAAATGAGAGGTATGTATATTTTAATTACAGAATTATATTAATCATTTAGATGTATCATTCATCATATATATCTATTATATACATGTACTTATAATAGTACATTACATTTGGGGATAAGAAATGAAATGCACCGTTCATGGAGATGGTAAGCCGTACGTACGCATGAACGCTACTTTAATTTCTATCTCATACTTTAATGGAAAGAAATAATTATTATATAGAGGTATATAATAATTCCAGTATAACATCATATATAATAACATTAAATCCATCCTTTATACATCCCACGTATGGCATTAACGAATCACATCACTTTGAGGGGGCGGTAGTCCGCACTTCCTAAAATGAAGATATCACGTATACCCATAATGGAAGCCATAAAGGTAAGACACAAATGAAAAATAAAGAAGCATAAGTAAAACATAAACATATTATATATCATATATAAAAATAGGTACATCATAATGGCCACCTTTTAAGGTGTTAAATGAGTATTGAACAATCATCATTTCAGGAGGCAGAATTTCGTCATCCACGGAAACCGTATGTTCTTTAACCATTTGATGTAGTTGTGTGAGAGTGTAGCTCTAAAAAATCTTATAACAACATCCTAGTATATTGAAGATACTTTTGTTGTCACAAAAGATGTAAATAAAAAGAGTTTAGGGGGTTTTAGAAGCAAAATAAAACAAATGAACATGAGAGAATGAATTACCTTTAAAAGTGTAACTCCTTTTGATTTGATCCTAAAGGATTCTTTTGAATGGATTATGCACAAAGGTAATCATCTAGGATGAGTAGAGGGATGTGGAGAGAGTAAATTGGAAGGTGTTGGCCGAGCCAAAGGATTGAGGAGTGTGTGAAATGAGGTAGAGGTGGGGGCCTTTTATAAGAGGAGAGGAGGGGCACTTTTGGAATGTAAGAAATATTACTTTATTTGAAAATGTGTTTCGGTTTTAAAAGGTCCCACATTGATATAATTCGTGTATAAGGTGATAAGGGTTAGAAATCCACCTATCCAATAAGTTTTGGACATGTGTAGTTCATAGATTATACATTATCTTTACATTTTTTTAAATAATCAAATAATGATGTCATCACTGCATCATTATTATGTCATAAATAATTTAATTTATTTAATGTCTAAAAATTATAAAAAAAATACTATGATGTAGGAAATCTTTTTATATATCCAATGACTATTTATAATCAAAAATCTGACTTGTATAACACCTTTTAAAAATTGTTTTAGTAAAATATATCATGTTTGTGCCATTTTTTTCATTAACATTAAATAAAAGGTATTTATGTCATTTTCCAACCAAAGTGGCTCCATGGGGTCCCCAAGTTGACCCATGGCTTGTATTGTTCGGCCATGACACATCCAATGAGTGTAGGACATGTGTCTAGGTCATCTCATATTATTAAAATATTATTTTTACCTTAAACTACACTAATTACCACTAATCGCAATTAAAAACATAATAAGTTACTATTCACCAAAAAATTATTTTTATCCCATTGAACCACATTTTACTTCTTAATGAAAACAAAGTATGTCGGATTTTTGAAATTCAAAACACAAAGATGGCAAAATTTCATTTAAACGGAAAAATCAGTTTTTATAAGTACCACTTAGTGGTGTCACTATTCATAAAAAATTGATGTTTTTCATACAAATCCAAAAAATTCACCCTGAGCTATATCTGATATTCCTAATTCAAAAATGAAGTCTATTTTACAAAATTCAAAACATATAAGTCACATTAATTAATTTAATAATTAATTCCCGTTGTCATAGCAAATAGCGTGTTTTTATGAAACAATAAGTATCAAAAGATTGACACTGGTTTAAGTCTGATTTCAAAATGAAATTAATTCCAACGTCCACTATTGGATTTAATGGTAAAAATATATTCTAATTTCACTTTAAAACCAATTCAAAATATAATATAATCATATAAATAAATTAGATTAAAAAGAGGGTTTGAATTAAAATACAACATTTTACACTATTCATTAAAAAAATTGAACTTTATCGGAAAGATACCAAAAATTTACACATAGTAAATTTTGATGTCCCGATTCTTAATAAGAGTTTTATTTGGTCCAAAATAATGTTTAAGAGTGAACAAAACTATATTTAATGATGGTTCAACATCAAAAGGTGATAAGTGAACCTTTAGTGAAAACTACTGCATATACGCATAAAAGTGAATTCTTTCCGTATTTTAAGCCTCTATCCTTTATTGGATAAATGTAAAAACATTTAAAAACACATATAATCATATTTTAGTTATTTCTATCCATTCCTGCCATTACAACGGCTACATGTTAACTACCATTTAAAATAATATTATTTTATTATTAGATTGCAACGTAAGATTCCCAAAAAACTCGTTGTTGCGTGTTGGGTACGCCATCGAGCATAGCGTCCCCTTTAAAGTCATATCAATATTTTATTCACAAATTTGGATAAATATGAAAATGTCATATTATTTATTTACCTGGTGTGTTACATCCTTCCCCCCTTTGGAAATTGCGTCCTCACAATTTTTAAAATTGAGCTTGGAAACATCCTTGAAAGTCCCACATCGGAACAGGAGTCGGTAAAACAATCACATTAAAATAAAGAAATATAAGCACAGAGGTCACCCGAGTTAACCCATACTAGGATTCCAAGTATGAAAATATGGACATGGAGGAAAAAACAAAGGGTCATGTTCTGATGGAGAGTGATAGAAAACATGTTTAGGAGAAAGTTAACCATGAGAAAATCACAAACTTGTGATGGGTTAAACGGTATTCGATTCCCCAGTAGGAAACGTTAATAGACAACATTTTTGTTTTAAGATACTTTTTATTGGGGAATTTATTCATAAGGAAACATAATGACTTATCATGTTGACTTTCAACTTTTATTAGATTCCTTACACAAACTCATATTTTCTCCAAAAGGTGAGTATTTAGGAAGACTTGTTCACATTAAGAGTACTATAATCAACTTTTAGAAAATCACCTAATCCACATAAGAGAACTATATACTTCCCATGTCTTTAGACTTTAACCAAAACCAAAACCAAAAAGGCTAGTACAAGATCAGATAATCCAGAAAAGGATAACCCTTTATAAAAAAGAAAATCTATTCTTAACCTCCAAAATTTGTCCAACAAAACCCAAAGTTCAATGAGGACCATTAGATAAACAATTTTTCCATAAAATTCTTCAATGTAAACCAATCTAATATTGAAACCAAAATATTTGAAGGATTTAGTCACATAGTCTTCCAAGTTAAATCGTAACATTTATCTCCAAACAACATCAGTTGCTCCTAAAGTCTCGTATTGAAATGCAATTAACCTAATCAAATATCCTCCATGATAGGTTAATCATTTTCATAAATAACCCAAAATCAACTTACTCTTAATTCATAAAATCATATAACCAAAAAGAATAAGTCTAACTAACCAGGGACTTCACGTAGTCCAGTGGTAGGCGATAAATACCAGTCACACTTTGGTTGTGGGTTCGATTCCCGCAGCTTTGTCCGACGCGACGGGTTATCACACGGTCTGCGTGTTGTCCTTTTTCCAAAACTATATAATTCATAAAACATTCCCCAAAATGTGATAAAATATTCAAAAATAATCATAAAATATTTTAACCTCAATTTTATCTCATTCCTTTCATTTTCCATCATATAATAGAGTAACCCATAATTACCTAAAAAGTAAGGATCATATAAACCCTAATGGTTACCATTTTAATTATTACCTGAACTTCCACATCGATTGGTCATCTCGTACATGATGAATTATAGAACATACCAAGGTTTACGTGGTTGATCATGACTCCTTGATAGTTGGTTTAGAACAACCAAGAGTTTCCTCATTGAGTACCCCATTTCATTGAGTTTCTTAATCAGAGAACCACCACAGTTTCCTTCAAACCAATTGTCACTTTGGTGCCTGCGAGATCCAGCCATTCACAAAAAACAGAAATGTCAGTGTGAGTATATCAACCAAACCATCATGTACTAATGAGGAAGGTAAACACTATGATATACTTACTCATTCACTTTATCTAAAACTAGGACTCTTTCTGAAATCCTAACCATTATGGTAATGTCACTTATGCTTAAAGAATACCCTAACCTCTAAAGTTATCTAAACCGACCTTTGATACCAACTATAAGGCCCCAGCCTTAAACCTTACTTAATATTGAATTAAATGAGTAATTCACATTGAGGATCTTTTCAGGTTTAGAGTTTTATAGAATTAGGACATAACTATTACATCTCAAAAGATTACAAAGTAGTCGCTTCTACTAAATTTCCATAAAATAAAAACTCTTAAAAAGAAACATGTATAGTTCCATGTTTTAGGTAGCATGACTTTCCCTTGATCCCATCCTTGACCCTATTCCATGCTATGTCCTATGAAAAACATTTCAAAAACATGGGATGAGCATAAGAAGCTCAGTAAGGGATACACAAAGAATGAAAATTGTTAGTTTTTCAAAACAACAAGTAAACCATAAATACATTATCAATGTAATACTTTTCACCTTCCTGAAGTAGTAAAAACTCTTCACTGAAAAAAAAAGTATCATTACATACCTTTTTGTAACCAAAGGATTACCATAAAACCCATATAAAGAACACATAACATATATAAAGGTAACTTGGGACATAAACATACTTAAGTGGAATAACCATACGGTCGACTTCCACACATATCACTTAATAGAATAGCCATACGGCCAATTTCTATACATACTTAATGGAATAGCCATATGGCCGACTTCCATACCCAATGCATTGGAGTCTATAACGTAACCACCTATCCTGGTATTCACGGCACCACCCGTCATATGGTTTATAATGTAACCACCCGTTAAAATGTCCAAGTACCAATATAAAATCATAAAACAGAAAACCAATATAAAGGAATGATAACATTTCCACATTTCAATCACAAGATATCATAAATATATTGACATAATAGAATCCTTTATCAAAACCATTTTAAATACCAAAATATATAAAAGAGTATATGGTATTTATTTTATTTCAAAAACATTACGGCTTGTTGAGGAAGCCAAAGACCAAATAATACTCGCGGCGGCGGAAAAGGTCGTTGTCACCGCGTACGTTAAAAAACATTCCTTTTTATCATTTAGTAAAACGCTTCGTAGAAAAAGATTCCTTTTGTATTAATGTAAAAGTCAAAGGGGTTTATACACCGTATAAAAGAAAGTTGTGTATAAAACGAAATATGCCTCAATGAAAGGAGATTGAGACGAAGTGCCTTACAAAGACGATATCCTTGGTTTAAGGATAAATCAATTGCATAATTATGTGTGACAAACGAATACACCAAATATAAGTGGATATTAGGTGTAAAACAATCAGATGTTATTCACACATATTCATAGAACGACATATTCAAGGAGTACAAGTTTATCCCAAAGAATCAAATTTGGGATAAGAAGTTCCCTTGCAAAAATTTGACATCCTAACGGTGTCACTTCAAAAATTCAGAAAATGAGTTGATGAGAGATAAAAAGAGAATCTCATCACTTGGACATAAAATTTACATCAATCAGGATATAGAAGAACATATCCCAACATAATAGTATGTGAATTAAAATACATAACAAACGAAGTCTTTTAAAAAGAGGAGGGTGAAAGGTTCCCTTACCGACTGGGGTAACTTTCGAAAAGTACACCCCATCGAAGAAGTGTCATACAATGAATATGTAAATACCCATAAATGGAATTATATTACAAAAGGACTGTAATAGTGGGCAGTGCAAAAACCACTCAATGGAAATTGTGGCAAATGTAGCATAAATCTCACGGTAATAAAAGTGAGATGAAAAATCTCTTACGAAATCTCGACAGCCTAACGGCGCCACTTAAAACTTCCAAAATGGATTGATGAGAGGAAATAGGGTCTCTCATCACATAAACATAATTTTTACAGAAAGAGGAATATAAAATAACATCCCCCAACATAACAAATAGGAGCTTAAAATAAGTGACATAAAGGAGAGTACTTTAAAAGAAATAGAGAGGTTAGATCTCTTACGAAAATTCGGCAGCCTATCGGCGCCACTTAAAACTTCCAAAATGGATTGATGAGAGAGAATAGGGTCTCTCATCACATGAACATAAAAATTACAGTAAATTTAATATAAAATATCATCCCAATAACATGAAATATGAGCTTTAAAAGTAATGACATAAAAGTGTGTACTTAAAAAGAATGAGAGGAGTAGGATCCCTTACCTCGGGTCCGACTTGACTCGATCGTTCTTTAACGTCCTGAATAATAAACTTGAGTTAATTTCTATTTTCTTAAGAACTTTTTTTCAAGTTCATTATTCCTTTTATATCACTTATTTACATGTTATAAACTTTATGTAATCATTTAAGTTAATAATGTTTGTTTTGTCGATATTTGGTTCTTAAGTCGATAGTGGACTTCTTACAATTACATGTTGTTCATGTGGTCAAAGGTTCTTTATATCCCAAATGAAATTCCTGATTTTGATATCATATATATCATATATATCCAGCATATACATGTATTTATAATATTACATAATCATTTAGAGGTAAGAAATGAAATGCACCGTTCATGGAGACGGTAAGCCGTACGTACGCATGAACGCTACTTTCATTTCTTTGTCATATTAATGGAATTAAAACTAAATGAGAGTTATGTATATTTTAATTACAGAATTATATTCATCATTTAGATGTATCATTCATCATATATATCCATTATATACATGTACTTATAATAATACATTACATTTGGGGATAAGAAATGAAATGCACCGTTCATGGAGACGGTAAGCCGTACGTACGCATGAACGCTACTTTAATTTCTATCTCATACTTTAATGGAAAGAAATAATAATTATATAGAGGTATATAATAATTCCAGTATAACATCATATATAATAACATTAAATCCATCCTTTATACATCCCACGTATGGCATTAACGAATCACATCACTTTGAGGGGGCGGTAGTCCGCACTTCCTAAAATGAAGATATCGCGTATACCCATAATGGAAGCCATAAAGGTAAGACACAAATGAAAAATACAGAAGCATAAGTAAAACATAAACATATTATATATCATATATAAAAATAGTGACATCATAATGGCCACCTTTGAAGGTGTTAAATTAATATTGAACAATCATCCTTTCGGGAGGCAGAATTTCGCCATCCACGGAAACCGTATGTTCTTTAACCATTTGATGTAGTTGTGTGAGAGTGTAGCTCGAAACAATCTTATAAAAACATCCTAGTATATTGAATATACTTGTGTTGTTACAAAATAAGTAAATAAAAAGAGTTTAGGGGGTTGGAGAAGCAAAATAAAACAAATGAAAATGAGAGAATGAATTATCTTTAAAAGTGTAACTCCTTTTGATTTGATCCTAAAGGCTTCCTTTGAAAGGATTATGCCCAAAGGGAATCATCTAGGATGAGTAGAGGGATGTGGAGAGAGTAAATGGGCAGGTGTTGTCCGAGCCAAAGTCTTGAGGAGTGTGTGAAATGAGGTAGAGGTGGGGGCCTTTTATAAGTGGAGAGGAGGGGCACTTTTGGAAAGTAAGAAATATTACTTTATTTGAAAATGTGTTTCGGTTTTAAAAGGTCCCACATTGATATAATTCGTGGATAAGGTGATAAGGGTTCTAAATCCACCTATCCAATAAGTTTTGGACCTGTGTTGTTCATAGATTTTACATTATCTTTCCATTTTATTTAAATCATCAACTAATGATGTCATCGCTGCATCATTATTATGTCATAAATAATTTAATTTATTTAATGTCTAAAAATTATAAAAAAATACTATGATGTAGGAAATATTTTTAGATTTCCAATTACTATTTATAATCAAAAATATGACTTGTATAACCCCTTTAAAAAATTGTTTTAGTAAAACATATCATGTTTGTGCCATTTTTTACATTAACATTAAATAAAAGGTATTTATGTCATTTTCCAACCAAAGTGGCTCCATGGGGTCCCCAAGTTGACCCATGGCTTGTCTTGGTCGGCCATGACACATCCAATGAGGGTAGGACATGTGTCTAGGTCATCTAATATTATTAAAATATTATTTTTACCTTAAACTACACTAATTACCACTAATCGCGATTAAAAACCTAATAAGTTACTATTCACCAAAAAATTATTTTTATCCCAATGAACCACATTTTACTTCTTAATGAAAACCAAGTATGCCGGATTTTTGAAATTCAAAACACAAAGATGGCAAAATTTCATTTAAACGGAAAAATCAGTTTTTATAAGTACCACTTAGTGGTGTCACTATTCATCAAAAATTGATGTTTTTCAGAAAAATCCCAAAACTTCACCCTGAGCTATATTTGATATTCCGAATTTAAAAATGAAGTCTATTTTAAAAAATTCAAAACATATAAGTCACATTAATTAATTTAATAATTAATTCCCGCTATCATAGCAAATGGCGTGTTTTTATGAAACAATAAGTATCAAAAGATTGACACTGGTTTAAGTCTGATTTCAAAGTGAAATTAATTCCAACGACCACTATTGGATTTAATGGTAAAAAATATATTCTAATTTCACTTTGAAACCAATTCAAAAGATAATATAATCATATAAATAAATTAGATTAAAAAGAGGTTTTGAATTAAAATACAACATTTTACACTATTCATTAAAAAAATGAACTTTATCGGAAAGATACCAAAAATTTACACAAAGTAAATTTTGATGTCCCGATTCTTAATAAGAGTTTTATTTGGTCCAAAAGAATGTTTAAGAGTGAACAAAACTATATTTAATGATGGTTCAACATCAAAAGGTGATAAGTGAACCTTTAGTGAAAACTAGGGCATATACGCCTAAAATTGAATTCTTTCCATATTTTAAGCCTCTATCCTTTATTGGATAAATGTAAAAACATTTAAAAACATATATAATCATATGTTAGTTATTTCTATCCATTCCTGCCATTACAACGGCTACATGTTAACTACCATTTAAAATAATATTATTTTATTATTAGAGTGCAACGTAAGATTCCCAAGAAACTCGTTGTTGCGTGTTGGGTACGCCATCGAGCATAGCGTCCCCTTTAAAGTCATATAAATATTTTATTCAAAAATATGGATAAATATTAAAATGTCATATTCTTTATTTACCTGGGGTGTTACACATGGTGATATTTTCATTCATAGAATGGATAAATGGGGGTATAAGGTTGTAAAATAAATATAGTAACATATCAGAATGTATACGATAATGTATTCATTACTTTAGTATGAAAACAACACATGAAGAGGAAGTAGAGTAAGAAAATAATTTTGAAAGAGATGATAAAACAATTACCTATATTTCAGGTATCTTCTTTTGGTGTCCAAAAAAGGACTCTGTATGATAGATTTCATCACAAATAGTGGTCACTAGTATGATCAGAGGGATGTTGGGAGAAGATTTTGGAAGTAGATGGATGAGCCAAAGGGCACTTTAGGAGTGATTAAAAGAGAAGGAGAGGTGCCCTTTTATAAGAGAGGGAGGGGCACCTTTGGAATGTATTGAATTTTATATAACATTAACACTCATATTATGTGTATTTTAGACATTATATAATAACAAATTCTTTTGTTCAGATAAACGAATTATTTTCTAAAAAATTCAGTTTTTCCATCTTTTGATCGTGCACCCATTTTAAATATTGTTTTCATCACTTTTATATAATATATTTGTCAAAATAAACTTCTAATTTGGATGTGTGACATCAAAATTTAAAATTTTTTAAATTTTTTTTTTATTTTTTTGATAAAATTCCTATTTTTATCAATATTGAAAAATACTGAATTTTAATTCGAAACTACATTTTAATCTAAATTATTTATTTAGTTAGATTATATTTTTAATTGGATTTAAAGTGTAATTTGATTATTATAAAAGGGAAACTCTCCTTCTCTTTTAATCACTCCTAAAAGTGTTAAAAACAATATTTAAATCTTCAGGTGTGTCAATTTCCTTTATGGGTCTTATGATTTAATAGTTACAATTGTAGTTAGGGTACACTTCACAATCACATCATTATTTGAGATTTTTTATGTGTATTCCTCCCATATTTAATATTATATATCCATTTCACGTTTTATAAAAAAAATTCAATAATATGTTTTAAATTCTCCTATAATTTTTAAAATTCATATTTACTAATGATTGAATTTTAATAATTTTTTTTAAATTTAATCTTTACGATGTTTTATAAATATGGTACATTTTGTTATTCTTACAAAAGTGTGAAAGTAAGGTTTTTTAACTTATATGGTATCAAAAAAATTTCCCAATATCATAAAGAAGAAATGTTTTTTGGATTCCGTTATAAGTTTACTATTTTGGTATAAAATAAAATTATTTCATTATTACAAGAACAATTTTTAGTTTTTAAAAATTATATTCAATATAAAAAAGGGTATTTCCACATGAAATATTCTAGTAATATATTTAAATTATTTTAATCTATTTCAGCATTAATAATTTAATCATATGTTTAGGATGTACTCTAATGTTATAATTCATCATATTCCTCTTTATGATTTATTAATAGTTTTACTAGCGAATGTATTAATATTTCTTATGAAAAGTAGTGCAATACCAAAAATTATCGATTTTGGTATGGAATGTTGATTAATTTGTATTATTTATTAATATATGGAATTAATTGGACTTAGTATGTGATGGGAGGGGCTCACTATAGCTCCTCAATGCATCATAAGGTATCATGAGACAAACTAGCTTGGGTATTGGCTGAGGCCTTACCAATTTATATACGATTTCATCACAAGAGGCCGTAATGGTATAATATAATGTCATCCATTATGTATTTCATAATTATCAAATTATTTACTGATTTCTATATTATTATTCAATTAATAATAATATCAATGTAAATTTTTCACATAGATTTGATTATATATATGGCATTTTATTATCATCATTTTCCCAAACATATTATGCATCATGTTTACATTATTGAATAAATTTCATGAGTTTTATATTATTTAATTTTCCGTATTGATTATTAATTATTTCTTCCTGATGTCTTATTCTATATGCATAAACTTATTGATAATTTGATCTCACCCCTTTTATATTATTTTCTTTTCTCCAAGATTCCACGATGTGTATTATGATTTATATGAAGGGATATGAGAAAGGGAATAATTATATACTAAATGAAAATAATTCATTGTGTTTCGTGTTTTCAATTATAGTATTTAATAAAAGTGTATATCTATTTTACCAAGGCTAATAAAATATTTTGTCCTTGAAGATACAATTACTTGTATCTAATGCCAATGTAATAAAGTAACCTCCAAATTTGGGCTACATGCATTGTTGTCATTACACTAATTAAATGTGTATATAAATTTTTATTTTTTGAATTTTAATGATAAATGAACTCTAAAAGTATGAATTTTATTTCTCCCGGATTGATGTTCGTCATGGAGTATTATAGTTTATAAGGAAATTTTAAAAATAACGTGTGTGTGAATGTTGTATAAAGACATTGAAAATTTTCATGATGTATGCATATGTGTTTTTTTTACTGGATAACCCATTAGGTATACCACATGGAGTTCCATATGTATGTATTTTTGTATAATTGGGGCTCATTGACCATTTTTGGGTCCCCACTACCTAAGGTTGGTGAGATACCTATAATGAGTAGCTTTATACTCTTATACGCTACCTATAAATGTAGACATGTTGAATTAATAAATTATGGGGTGGATGGGAGTTGCTGCTCATGCCTTCAGTTTGATGATAACTAGATATGGTAATTTTATTATTTTATGATGAGTATGACATATGATCCTTGAATTGGATATATATTGGAGTGTGTATCTACACCTAGAATGTATATATAATGTGATTATCTATTTGGATGAGTGAAAAATGATATTTTTATCTAGGAAGATGAATTACATGTGATGTAATCATCAAAAAAGTCAACATATACTAAAAGAATATAGAATATATGAGTTGGATTTATGGGATTGACATACATCATATACCATGCTCACTCGATGTCCTGGGAAAATGGCTAAAAAGGGAATGCAGATTAGAATATGATGCATACTGGTGTACAGATTTATAGAGATACATGTGTGTGATAAATATCATGCCTGATCCATTTCTAGCACAAGTTGCATATATTCTTTTATAGAGCCTGATACATGCTTATATTTATAGATCCAAGGATTCATATTTTTTTTCAATGACATAAAGGCATGTGGGGTCACTCTTTATGATTGAATGAATATAGATTCTATTGGAATCAAAATACACATGAAAATTGTTTTGTAAATAATCATAAAAGGGTATTAAATTAGTATTCACAAGTTATTTTTTATAATCTAAAACATGGAAAAATTATTGACACCTTTCCATTTTTTGTAATGTATCTAAATAGATTATAGATATGATTTCATGATTTATTATATATGATAAAATATATGGTGAAAGGGAACAAAATTTATAATGCTTTAGTGAAATTGGGAAATTGAATGAGATATTCCCTAAATCATTTGATGTATATGATTTATATATGATCAATATCATATTATAGTCAAATTATAATTTTTATTTATAATGTGTTTACAATTATATGATTCCTAAACTTATAATAGACATGTATTCATGAAATTATACAACTAAGGTATCATTTAATAAATAATTTCATGAGTTTAAATGTATAATGATTTTCATTTGTGTATGTGATATATAAAATATCCATGGAATATAATCAGGTGTTACAATACATGAGTTAATTAATTATCATTGAGGAGATATCACATGGCTATATAAATCCAATATCATATAATGGGAGTGGGTTTTCATGTAAACTTTTCTAAGGATCTCTGAAACTTGATTCCCTCTTCTTAATATTCCCTTGGAATAATTAGATGCTTTCACATCATGAAGGGTGAGTATTTCCAATAATATGATTATTGATACTGGAAAAACCTATGGACATATATGAGCATAGGATACTATCAATATTCCATGATGTGATATTTATTAACAACATTGTATTAAGATAAATATTTTTTGGAGGGTTTTTCCGTATAAAGAACAAACATTTTATAGTTTATTCATTCCCATATTTTTATGCCATTTTCAATTACTATAGCATGAATATATTGGGAGATGGATTTTAATGTAATGACTCAAATTTTCTCGAATTTATTTTTAGAAAAATTATAGGATAATACTAAGACTAGGTGGTGGTATGGCATGTTATTCCGAGGCTCAGTGTTCCTATAATCATCTGTCAAAAAATGTTATGTTTTTTAATATATTTCATGACTGGTTTTCATGAAATAGATGAATAACTCTTAAACAGATGTCAAGATCACAAATCAAAGGTCCCTATTGCATTCAATATGGTGGGTTTACCCTGGGCATGAATTTACCTTTTTCAGTGTGAGCCTCGAGTGAGAAAACCCAAAAATGGTATAACTATAAAAAAAATAAATAAATTAAATTTATTTATTCTTCAAATCCTCATAATTTTGAATGGTTACATAGGTTGAAACTATGAGACGAATGATGAGATTGTAATGGAGTGTTTTCTTTAGGTGAGTCCTAACATTGGCCGGTGATATAGAAAATATTTTCTATTAAATTTATATTGAATTTAATTGTATTAAACCCATGAATGTGTTAATCTATGATGAATTGATTCCCTTTTATGATATTGGTGTAATTTTTGAATTTAACAATAAAAATGGCCCATTTCTGATTTTTAACTATTTTAAATTATTTCTCTAGTTTATCATTAACATATTCTACATTATGAAAAATTGAAAAATTCATTCTTTTCCAGATTCTACACATCTAGGGCTTCATTTACTATTTTTGTACCAAAAGCTGAATCGACCATATGGAAGGTCAAAAAAAGATCAAAAGTTGTCTCATAAAAACTGTTTACAGTTCTGCCTATTTTTGGGGTGGGGTCCATAAATAATTCTTGGCGGAACCAATTGTTGTGATATTCGGGGGGTAGACGCACAAGGTGATTTATAACATCTTTCATGATAGTAAGAATGTTGGAATTGGCCGTTTTATGGGCCATTAAATCATCCTAATCCGGAAGTTTTTGATTTGGTGTGTCTATCTTGATAGAATAAATTGTGGGAGTAAAATGGGAATAAAACTAGGATTACTTGTCCATATCCACTAAGATTTTGAGGGGAAGTGACCAATAGAATTATGAACTACATTCAAGAAGGTTCAACGCATGAAGATGTCATTTTATGGGGCTACAACATGTCAACATTCAGGGGAAACATTCTGGCTGTAAAAGTATGAGAGCTCCTCCCCCTCAAAGAATCACCCATTCCATCCCATTCCTTCTGGGACATCAAGGAGAAGAACCTTTCGGCATTCTATTTTATTTATTTTCTTTTTCATAGTTTTCTAATGCCTTCTTCTTCCCCATTCATATCAATTACCATTACCATGGTGGGGTAAAAAATTTGAGTGGATGGGGAAGGGTTGGGTATCTACATTGTAATGTTTGAGTTATTGGACATAAATGAATAAATTTCATTCATCTTCAATGTTTTTTTCAATTTATTATAGTGTATTTTATTATCAAGTGCGATTGTTCTTGAATATAAATTCAGTTATTGATTTTTGTCTTTGTAAAATAATCATTATCTCCCTCCACTAATTTCTGGTTTATATATGATTGAATAAACCAGAAATTAGTGGTGAAGTACTCGACGATCATTAATACGTGTAAAAGGGGTAGGGAATTTTCTTGATTGTTTGGGATAAACAAGAACCGATCGGGTATTGCCCATGTCAATTAAGGATATTCAAAGAAACTATTTTTCAAATGGAAGGAATGTTGAACAAATTGAGATCTTGGTAAGGTTTTCTCTCACCATCATAATTTTACCAAGGAAGTGAGAGTAAATTATTGTGGAAACTCACATTAATCAAATAATAAGAAGTTGTTTGAATGAAATTGAACAAGGATAACATTAAAATTAAGAAACCAAACCCTAACTGTTCACCCTTTTTAATATAATAGTTTTTCAATCATTTGAAATTCAAATTTCCTTTCAAAAACACAACATTTTTAACCTCATTTGAATGTGAAAAACTGATTTTCTGTCTAGTGCTCTTCAGGAGACATCATAGTGTTAATCACTAGACTACACATAGGAAATTTAAAAATTAATTTTCCACACCCTACGACAGGTGTAAGTCAAACTTGGCGTCACTGCAGGGGAGGTAGTGCCGTAATATATTTGTATATATTTGACTTTTTCAAATTTAAGAAAAATTATATAAAATCATTTTCCATGTTTTTTTCAAAGGATTATTTTTTAATTCATGGAACAATTACGCACAAGTTTGAGAACAAATTATTGAATCACCTTGTCCTATAGAGTATACAGTTTCTTTCTTAGCTAAACAAAATATAGGATCTTGAATCCAATTTGTCACAGAGGATGAATTCAAGTATCTCATTGGAAACCTGAAAGAGAACCAAAAATATCCAGTGTTGGAGGGATTGGCCAGAGAATTAATTGAACTTCAGAAGAATTTTCCGTAATTTTATCAAGAAATTGTCAAAGCGCAACACCACGATGAAGAGGTTCACAAGGATCATGATCCCCAAATTGAAAGAATTATTCCAATAGTTCAAAACCATGAGACAACAATAGATTGGATAGTGGAACAAGTACATGCATCCCAGGATCAACAACTAGAGCCACAACATGAACCAGAACAAAAAAAATTGAAGGAATAAGTACACCAAAAATCCTTCAAGTTAATGAACCCATAGAGGCCTTGATGAAATTAAAGGAATATACATTGAGCCCAGCTCAATAAATGTCGGAGGAGATTGATGAAGAATATTTGGCAATTGAAATAAATATGGGAGATCAAAAAGATCTGGATAACTTCAAGAATGAGTGTGAGTAACTTCTTGATCAAACTATTCTTCAAAATGTAGAAGATTCAGAAACATTAAAGGATGAAACCACCCTAGCAGTGGATTTTGATGATAAGATATAGGAGTCTGACTACCTGCCTCTATTTAGGCTAATTCTACTACAAGTGGAACCTCCCATTGAATGTGAAATTGAAGGCCAACAAACATCGGGCGATAATATTTTCATGAACTCATTATATTTTGATTTTGTTGAAACTGAATGGAGTAATACCTCCCGTAGTTTTGATTTTTCAGATTCATCCAACACATTTATTTCCTTGGAGGGAGATTATGCATCTGAAGTGGAATATATGGAGCTCCCCAAACCTGTTGAACATTTAATGGAGGGAGTAAATGAGAAGATCGAAGTAGACTTTCTAGAGGAAACTGAGATACAATCTACGTACTCTGAAAGTGGAGATCTTCATATTTATTCATCATGATTTAATTTTTTTCAAATAGAATTAAACTCTGAAATTCCCTATGATTTTACCACAGATGAATCATACCTTCAGCATCCACTGGAGAATAAAGAAGAAGCTGTTCATGCGGAACCCAAGAAAGGGGGGGACTCATTCATTGTCTTAACCCCACCATGCATGTTGTATCTCATTACAATGGGACTGGACTTGGTGCACTATATCCATGCATTCCCCATGAAAAAGGAATAAGTTCGTCTAGGAAATAAATGTTTTTGTGGGTTCATGAGCATGAAACCTCACCCACCATTAGATTGGGGAAAACCGATTAGAACTGCCCCTCTGGAGGCAGTCAAAACCCTGGGCCCACTTGGGGGATTAAACCATGTTATCTTCTTCTATTCAAATCGTATTTCTAATTTTGTTTCTTTCAATAAATATCTTCTATTTTCGATTATTTTTAGGTTTTTAGAGTGTAACACTTAGGAGACTAACTCCATGTAGCACTACAAATAAATCAGGTTGTACATCTCCTTTATACTTAACCTGTTATTGTGAATCAATAAAAAATATTCTTACAAGTTAAATCCATTTTAATTCACCGAGGGAACGACATCAATTAATTGTGGTGGAAGGAACCATTTTAGTTTAGGATTTTCATTTTTTGTTAGTTTTTTAAAAAAAATTGTCTATTTTCATATTTTTGTGTGTTTTTTTTCAATTTTTGTTGTGTTTTTTTTGAAACTTTTGAGCTGAAATGATTGTCATTACCATTTTTGAAACCCATGTCAATGAGTGAACCAATCTATTCCATAAAACTAATCTTTAATGAATGTATAAATAACATTGTTTCACGTTCAAATATTTTGGAATTTCTTGAAAATTACACTGATTTTTGAAACACATTCCATATTTCACTATCTATATCTTTGAAATCACTTTTCTGTGGGGCTTCTGAAATTTTTTTGTCATATTATTTTCATTAACCTCATTTCTTGAGAGAACCTGACCATGCTTTCTTTAAAAAGAATTTTATTTATTCCTTTCAAAACATCAGGGTTTGGGGTACGTGTGTTTTAAATGATTGAGGCATTTATTTGGATTAATCCCCCTTTTCAAAATAATCCTTTTCATTATGGCGTACCTTTTACAGTAATCATTGTATCCCCTAGTCGCCTTGAATATCCTGTTAGGTTGGCCACATTACATGCCAATTTTCTCTATCCAACCTACTCTTGATGTGAAATTGCGTGATCTAGTTGAACTTAAGTGTGGGGGAAGATGTCTTGTATTGTGCTACCTCATTTGGTGAATATTTGGGTGGAAAATCAATTTTTGAAGAGATGTGCTTGCTTCTGAAAATTTATTTTGTCGAAGTCTCTGCCTTTTATGGAGCTTTTTTTATTAGAGAAGTTGTTCCATTCTGGAGCTTCTGATGTAAGAAGAAAGTTGTGACTTTTTGGAGCATTCAAGAAAAATCATGTTTGAAATGATTGATATTTTTTCTGCTAAAATCCTGAATTGATTGAATGATGATGGAACCTATTTTATTTTCAAATCATATATCTCATAAATATTATATCAGATTGGAAATTTGAGAGTACCGTTGAACTCATGAGGGTGTGATTTACTTAGGCGGGGCCTGAACTCGATTGTTTTGGGTCTAGGATAAATGTTAATTTTTGGAAATTTTAAATAAAAATAAATTAAACATAAGAGTTTTTATTTTGTTCAAAAATGTTTCACTGCAACAAAATTTCAAGATAGTTGTTTCATTTCATAAATGAAAATGTATAACAATGCTGCAACTCAAGAATAATAGAAACTCGGTTTCATTTCATAAACAAAACAGTGAAACGATGTGACAACTCAGCATAACAAAAACACTAAAACACATTTCCTATTTAAAGTTGATTAATAGAGATGCATGATCAGGGGAGAATCATAGAGTTTCCTCTGAATCCTTGGATGAAATTTTTTGGATAACAAGGAGTGGGGATGAATTATGAATGAAGATAAATAAACAAACTAATTCAGATCAGACGTTAGTGGATTGAAGAATGAGGAAAACGTGATTCACTATTCGTTAGAGATCGATACAAACCCATGTATGGGATTATTTATAAGTGATAAACATTAACCCTCTTCCCTTAAAAACAGTGAATATAGATAAACTCATTAACTCATTGATCCATAGGTCGATTATTCTTTAGGTTTGGAAATTGTTTTGTGGTAATTTCATGGGAAGTAGATCTCTATGATTACTAAATTTATTTATGTTCTTTGTAATCCTTCTAAAAAGAATGATCTCAGGCTGAAATGAAAAAAGCCTTATATCGGTCATTGGGTGTTCCTGGTATTATCTCCTACACACCATTCATGATTTCTTCAGATAAAGACCCCTACGGTCACGTCGATATTTTCCATGTGGTCTCGAATGTGGTTGTACCCACGTAGCAATGACAAGATGCTTTGGAGCATGTGGTAGCGATGATGTAGATCAAAGGATCCCAAAGGGGATCATGGTTTAGAAAACATACAACCGGGGTGAGTACAGTGGACCGTGCGAGTACGTGTTGGCTTCCATGTGTGGAAGGTGTTGTGCCGTGGTAGTAGAAGAATATTGTGGCATCTGCTGGCAGTGGCTATGGAGGATGTAGTATGGGAGCCATTGTCTAGCTAGATCATGGTGGCAGGACCTCGTGGTGACCAACGTGGCGGTTTAGAGACACGACGCCCACTGCGTCCTAGTTGACAAACTAGCCCAATTCAGTGGGACGACTAGGAAGGTGAATTGGGTCAAGGATTGTAGGTTCAAGTCATGCCGGTCCCTCCCATTCCGGGCTAGGAGAAGCGGGTCGGGTCGGACTGGGCCTATACCCAACCGACCAATTTTCACTAGAAGGATCATAACTTCCAAACTAATTGTCTGGTTGATGAGCCATTTCTGGTGTTGGGTCCCACATGACTAGGTTGTCTGTTTGACATACTCTAAGTTAGTTTTTGTTGAATCTAAGATGTGACCGATGTATTAAGGAGTATATTCTCCCAGAATCAATCGTGTTATGCACATGAATTCCTATGGCAGGCTATGACGAGAAGACAATGATGAGTGGGTTTTGGTGACCCAATGTGCCTATTTAATGAGAGGTTGTATGTGACCCAGGGGTACTAAGTGATGAGAAGGTCTAGGTTAACCATCCAAAAAAATTATTGAGGAGGATTACGTGACCCAGCGGGCCTAAGTGACAAGCGAGTCTAGGTGACCTAGTGGGTCTTAGTGAAGAACGTGTCTAGGTGACCCCACAGGCCTATGTGACTCATTGTGTATGACTACCTCAATAGTAAATGATGTTCAGTGTTACAACTAATAGTTTTTCATTCCATACATTAGATTATACCCAAGTGAGCTGACTCTGGTGACTCTATTGAATTTACTTATTAGAGGATACACTTCATGTCCCAGTTTAGTAGTTTTTGTTGTGTATTTTATTATGGTATACCATTGTGGTATGAGGTCTCTACCAAGTATTTTTTTAGTCACCCTTGCATGGGCTTCAGGTGCACGTGTCGTCATTTGTGCAGAAAATCAACACTTTGATGGATTTCTTGGGGGACCAGGGCTAGGTGATGCTTAGAGTGATCTGACAGACGATATGTGCTTCTACGGATTCATACAATAGTATCTGTACCTACCCTTCAGGTAGTGTTTTCTATGAGGGTGTCCAAGAAACTTGTACTTATAATTTTGAACTTTAGTTCGGCTTGTATTTTAACCATGTTTACCTTCAGTATTTTACTTTGATTCCATGTGCTAGTTTACATTGTGTTTTCACCTTCCATCATCTATGGATTGGATTTGTGTGCAAGTGTAAAGGTACTTTTCCAAATGCCTCAAATTTTGGGGATATTCCTAGTCATCACTAGCCTCTTACCCCTGGCCTATGGGAGGCGGGCTTGGGGTTGTAACGACTCGGACCCGGGGGACAGGTCGTGATAGAGTGGTATCAGAGAATTTTGGTTCTACCTTAAAAACCCATAGTCTATGAGTTTGGTTTGGGGAAATATAGTTAACTATTTCAATATTAGTTTTCAACTCAGGGAATCCAGTGTTGGTGGACTGGCCAATGTATCCATACACGAGGACCCTGAACTCTAATTTTCATCTCAAAACATGAAAACACTAGTTTTACGAAAAAAACAAGGGTACATGATTCATATAGGAATGGTTTGAGTTTTCCATGTCCTTCTTAAGTCAGTTGACAAGGTATACTATATTTATCATGGTACGTCTTGTTTTGTTTCAAGATGATTTCATGTATACAACCAGCCATGATTCTAATGTTCGATCATGAGAATGATCTAAAAGGTGAAATTTTGGTATAGGGGTTTGTATGAGAGACCAAAAATTTGGGTGGTGTACCTTCTATACCACCACTGATGGAGTAGAACATGGTACTCATAGTAACATAAGATGAGATACATGGGCTGACCGAACATCACAAGTTTCAGCGACAGATACCACTAAGGTTCCAAGATGAGAGCAACCCACAAAAAGCTACGTACTGGTTTGATGCGGTGACTATGTTTTCCTTCAATCCGGAACACCATTAGATCAGATGGAGGTCCAAACAAACAATCCTTCTATGTCGTTCAGTTGGGTGATGTATGAGTTTAGATTACCCAATCATATTATTAGATGAGACATCTATGGATAGAATTTAAGAAACTTTCTCAGAGAAGGGTCTCTCACTATAATAGCTAAGGGCTATGCATGAGCAAGAGCTTCTATAGTTCCAGCAGGATGACATGATTGTAGCTGAGTATTCATTGAGGCATACTGATCTTTTCTGGTACTCGATTAATAGGATATAACCAGTACTTCGGGGATTGAAATTTTTAGCAAGGTGTTATCCAAGGCATTAGAGTGAACGTTATTCATCTTTGCATTCCTACTTATGATAGGGTTCTATAGAGATCATTTGAGGTTGAATGTACTTATACTGAGCAGATACAACCAATGGATATCAGTGGTAGCTAAGCATTTGAAGATACCTCAGGAGTAGGAGGCCGACATCATTCTCAGAGACATAGACGTGAGAGACAATCCGTGAAGAGGTCCCATGACAGGGGATCTACAACTCATGGCTCATAGGGTGAGTCCAGTCAGCCTAGGGAGCGGCAATGATTTTCATGACATGATTGAGGACATCTTGATAAAGATTGTCAATCCCGTCATGATTATCATAGGGAAATGGAGGATGGGCCACTGAGGAAAATGTAGTGATAAGTACAGATGGATCTTCCATGTAGAATATGTGGAATTGGAGATGTGAATGTTATAGGAGGTGGTATACATTTCAACTTGTTCCTACGACCATCCTTATGTGGTACATAACAGGCTCAGGGAGCTGGAGGACAGGGGAAGGTGGTAGCTATATGCAGTCAAGGTATCTGATCTAAGGCTCTATGAATGATTCGAGGTATGGTTTGTGTCTAATATTAGCTACCATATTTATAGAAACATGTGCTAATCATACTTCCTTATCATGGATCTTATTCTAGACCAAGAGTTTTCAATTAAACCATTTAGTTAACCCTTATTTATAGAGATAACTTTGGGAGGAAACTCAATAATAATACATATGCTGATAGTGTGATATGAACCTAGTGGTGAGAGTTTAAGTTGGAATCTCTTGGTGGTAGCATCGAGGCCTTACAACATCATTTTTGTTATGGAATGTTTATCAATGGTACATGCTCGGATTGATTGATTTTGGAAAATAGGGTGTGGTATGTCCATAGTTATGGAATGGGGTTTTCCTTGGTAAATGAAAATGAATCCCAGGCAACATTGGATAGAATCAGGCATAGGTGGGTGCAGCCGATCACTATTTAGTCCGCCAAGCATACCCTAGTTGAAGTGGATATTTTGAGCATTTATTTACCAATAGTAGTGGAAGAGTATGAGGATTACTTAGTTGAATATGTTCCAAGTCTACCTCTCCATAGTGAGATAGACTTCTATATTATTCTAAACCCCGATATGGTACCGATATTATTGTCAATATATTGGATGGATTTCGCAGAGCTTCATGAGCTGAGGAAGTAGTTAGAGGTCTTGTAGAGGATGGGTTTAGTAAGACCCAATGTCCATGGATATGTGTGGTTTACCGACACTTTAACTAAGTGACCATATAGGTAAAGTAACCACTACTGAAGGGTTGATAAACACTTCAATTAGATGAAAGGTTCACCTTTCGTGTAGATAGAAAGGTTCTCGTTGTCTTTTCAGTTGTTAAGGTTTAGTTTTAGGAGTGCAACGGTCTTGAGTTTTCTAGAGGCATTAGTTGATTATGTTGTTTTCTACGATGCATCATGGACCAGACTTGGTTGTGTTCTAATGCATGGGCATGATATTATTTCCTATGGTTCATGATAGTTTTGACCACATGAGAAAAACTACATAAACCATGATATTGTGTTGGAAATGGTTTTCTTCTCATTGATGGTGTGGAAACACTGTCTAATGGGTAGGTGATTTACCTTTTACTATAACCAAAACAATCTCAAGTATATCTCCTATCATAATGATTTGAATTTGACACAAAGGTGTTGGAAAAAAATTTCTCCCAATCTATGAAATGGAGATATTCTATACATCTGGAATGGAAAACATGGTGGAAGATTCTCTCAATAGGAGATCTACTTCATATTAGAAAAATAAGGCAACAGAATAGTTGGCCTCATTACATGTATTCTTCCTGGATAGAGATTATGAATCCTTCCTCTATTCAGTGTTTGTTACCCCTCCACTCTTAAAGAGAGTTAGGGAGGCATAACTCGATGACACCGAATGTGAGTCCTTAAGTGCTCAATTGTTCATAGAGAATACCCTTAATGGATATTCTCTTTGTGGGGACCACATTGTTCCTTTTAAAGGTTGAATAGTAGTAGCAGTGGGCGCATTGAGTGATGAGATGCATCCGGATATGCATGTGGGTGTCAAGGCGGAAACTGTGGAAGATATAATATTTTGAATCTGGGCTTACCTGTTGATATAAAATCTGATGTCTTGTTTAATCAGCTTCATTTCTTGTAAAAAAATAGTGTCGAGCCCCTATTCGATGAATGGGTTTCTCTTTCGTTCCTTGGGGTGCTTGGAACGGTGTGAGAAAGGATATCGATGGACTTCACGATAGGTTTTTCATGTATGTCTTGGGGATACAGTACCATTTGGGGGATCAATGACGAACACACCATGTCAGTCACTTCTCATCTATTTGAGAAAAGAGATCCTGGGACACCATGTGATAGTTTGACTCAATAGAGTAACTTCAACAATTGTATTAGACAAAGGTCCATGATTTGCATCATAGTCATGGAAGGTATTGAAGGAGGAATTTTGTATTCAACTAACATTGAGATTAGATTTTCACCCATAGATAGAAGGCCAGATAGAGTAGACCATTTATGTCCTAGAGGACATGTTATGTGCTTACATCCTTTATTTTGACCACAGTTGGGATGATCAACTACCTCTGGTAGAGTTTATGTACAACAAAAGTTACCACTCAACCATTGGTATGGAACTCCTTGAGGCATTGTACATGTGACCATGTAGGTCACTACTTTTTAGATTGACCCCAAAGAGTCAGCACTCATGGGCCCAAAATTTATGAAGGCTACTATAAATAAATAACAGTTCATGTAGGAGAGGATGAAGACTACACAGAGTAGTTAGAAGTCCTATGCATATAATTTACAAAGACCCTTGGAGTTTGAGGATGAGACCATGTATATCTCTAATTTTTCCACAATGCAGGATACATGGATTTCGCTGAGGCAGAAAGATATCTCCAAGGTTCATCAAACCACTTATGATGCTATGTAGAGTGGGTGAGGTGGCACACCAATTATCTCTAACTGTAATATTAGAGAGGGTGTGCGATGCCTTCCATATATCTTGTCTTAGGAGATACATACATTACTCATCACACATCATTGACTGAGGAAATTTGGATTTTGATGACGAGAAGGATTTTGAGGAGTTTTCAGTGCAGATCGAGGATTGATAGGAGAAGACACTCCATGGGTGAATAATTCCTCCTATGAATGTTCGATGAAAGTACATGAATCTCCAGGATAGCATGTATGAGTGAGAGGATCTTGTTCATGATCGTAACCTCATCTGTTTGGGAATCCCTTTGTTTTTCTTTCAGGTACCTAATGCCTAAATGTGGGGTGAATGTAATGACTCAAATTTTCACGGTTTTATTTTTAGATTTTTTTTGGCAAAATTCCAAGACCAGGTTATGAGACAAAGTACAATTCCGATGCCTAATGTTCCCTGAATGGTCCATTGAAAAATTTTATGTTTTAAAATAGTGTACGTGAGTGGGTTCACTAAAAAATATGAATAAATATTAAACATATTCCTAGATCCGAAATATGAGCGCACCGTTGTATTCTTGATGGCGAGTTTATCCTATGCATGACTTAACATTAGTCGGAATGAGCCTCTAGTGAGAAAAAACATGAAAATTTCATAACCATAAATAAATTTATTAGATAAAATTATTTTATTTTTCAAATCCTCATAACTCATAAACGGTGAATAAAATGGAAAATATGAGACCAATGTTGAGTTCATAATGGGGTGTTTTCCTTTGTTGGAGCCTAACATTGGCTAACGTAGGTCAACTATGCAAAGAGGTTTTTGGGATGCGAAACAAAATAAAATAGTTAAATAAAGATTATTTTTATTTTGAAATCCTATAAATTATAAAAGTAAACTCGTATTGTAAATCATAGAGTATCATTGAGCTCGTGAGGGTGTGATTTTCTTAGATGGGGACTAACCTCGACTGATGTGGGTGGTGGGAAGAAGTAAATTTTTTAGGGAATTTTAATGAAAAATAATTAATTCTTAAGAATGATTATTTTAATAAAAAATGTTTCACTAAAATCCAACATCATGTACATTGTATCATTTCTTAAATGAAACATCCTAATGAAACTGCAACTCAAGCGTAACAGAAACCCAGTTTTGTTTCATTAATGAAACAACGTAACGACGTGACAACTTAGTGTACAAGAAATTCAGAGATGTGTTTCCTACATTACGTTATTTAATAGAGATGTGTGATTAAGGGACGATCTTGGAGATTTTCCTAAATCCTTGGATGTAATTTTTTGGGGAACGAAGAGCAGTGATGAATGGGGAATATGAAGGGATCAATGAAATGATTCAGATAAGAAGTTGGAAGATTGAATAACAACGAATGATGGATTCTCCCTTCAATAGAGATCAATACAAACCCTAATAGTTGTTTATTTCTACGTGATTAACATACCCCATTATTATTTTATAATCAAATAACTCTGATTAAATCACTAACATGTTGATTCGTAGGTCGATCATTCTTATGGGTTTGGGAATTGTTTTTTTGGAATCTAATTGGTTGTATATATTTATGATTACTAAATTTATTTACATTCTTTCTAATCCTTATAATAATAATGTTATATGGAATACAAAGACAAAATATTGTATCATTATTTTGGTGTGCTTGGTATTCTCTCAAACTACCCATTCTTGCGTTCTTTGCTTATGGTCCCTCACAGATGCATCGGGCTTTGCTGGGAGGTCCTGATTGTGGTTTGACCCCCAGTGTGATGAAAAGTCACATTGGAGCATGTGGGAGTGATATAGATGAGCCAAGTATCCTGGGGGTGCTCAAGGTTTGGGAAACGGACAACCGGGGAGTGTCTGGTGGCTGGCGGTGACATGTGGTGAAAACTACATGTTGTAGGTGGCGTGCCGCAGTGGCGGATGAAGCTCACAACATTGCCCACCGATTGGTGTCTTCGGCGAACGTGGGAGCTGGACGTGTCACACGGATAGAGGTCCGTGGTCAAGATGGACCACAAAGGTAGGACCCCTCATCGACCCATAGGGTTGTTCAGAGAGGTGGTGCACGCCATGTCCAGTGTGGACAAACCGACCTACATCAGCAGGCCGGGCCGGGCCCGGGCCTGGAACCAACCTTCCCCTTTTCAATAATGTGATCATAATATCAAAAACAAAAATTCTATTGATGAACCATTTGTTTAATTGGGACCCTCATGATGAGGAGGTCCAATTGATATACTATAAGTGGGTTTTAGTGGTATTTGAGATATGTTTGATGGCTTGAGGAGTATATTATCCCAGAATAAATCATGCTACATGAAGGAATCATGTGACTGGAAGTGATGAGAAAAAAGTGACGAATGGGTCAAGGGGACCTAGAAAGCATAAGTGACAAGTGGGTTTAGGTAAACAAGGAGTCCTAATTGATGAGTGGGTCTAGGTGACCCATCCAACCAAAGTAACGAGCGTGTCTTGGTGAGACATTGGGCCTAAGTGTCGAGCAAGTCTAGGTGACCCAGTTGGCCTATGTGATGAGTGGGTTGAAGAGATCCAAGAGGCCTATGTGACGAGTGGGTCCAACTGACCCAACATGCCTAAGTGACGAGCAGTTCTAGGTGACCCAGTGGTCCTATGTGATGAGCGGGTCAATGTGACTCAGTAGGCCAACGTGACTAATCAGGGATGAGTATCTTAGTAGTACAATATGTTAAATGTTATGAATGATAGAATTTCTTTACATACATTAGATTATACCCGTGTGAGCTAACTCGAGTAACTATATTGAATATACTTCTTAGAGGCTACACCTCATGTACCTCTTTGGAAGTCTTCATTGTGAATTGCTTTTTGGTATACCATTATGGTTTAGGGTCCCTACAGAGTATTGTTTTACTCACCCCTGCATGGGAATCACCAGAAGGTTTCGTGTCTTGTGTAGATGATCAACACCCTGATAGAGTCCTTGGTGGATTGCAGCCAGGTGGATCTTAGAGTGACCCAACTAATGAGATGTGCCTATTTGGCATCAGAAAAATATTTTTGTACCTACCCTTTTTTAGGGTTTTTGGTTGATGATTTGAAGAGACTTGTACTTTTACTTTTCAATTTCACATGGGCTTGTATTTTGGCCCCGTTTATCTTTAGTCATCTACTATCATAACTTGTGCTTATATATATATTTTTTTCTCCATCCAACATCTGTGGATTTGAGTAGTGTGAATTTGTATAGGTACTTAGGAAAATGCCTCCCATTTGTTTGGGATATTCATATACAGTTATAGTCTTTATCCCCTAGCCTATGGGATGTGGGATTAGGGTAGTCATGGAACAGGCCCCAGGGGATGGGTTGTAACATTAATCAATTTTGATAAATATTATGATAACTATTAGAGTATATAAAATACTATTAGATACCTATAACACATATCAAGGATTGAAAACTAGTTGAATCACTTTAACTAGTCTAACAAATCATCAACCATTGGGAGGGGATAGAAGTTACTGAACATCAACTGCTTCAATCACCACTAGTATATACCCAAACGTAGAGTACTATAGAACATATAGAACACCATGATTATAGAATAGTCTATATTGAAACCTTCTATACCAAATCATCAATATTAATTCTAAACTCCCAGAACTCAAAATGGGCCATATGATAAAGGCCCATTGAAATTGGAGAGGCACCAGGCTGTATCTCTATCCTTCCACATCCTAGAAAAAATTAAAATATATATGAAATAAATGTACACAAAAAGAGTATAAAACAAATTCATCAAAATAAATACATATTAGTATTATATTCATATTTATAAGATATCTCATAGTGGTCGATGGTGACCCGTTATCAACTCGAAACCTAGAAACACATCGATAGAACTAAACCAACCTCTAACAGGTATAGTCAACCCCAGGGTAATTGAACGCCTCTCCTCATTGATTCCAATGGAATCAAATAAGGAATGATTAAAAATTTATTTTGAATATATAAAATTATTTTTTTTAAAAACCATGTTATAATATAATAAAATGGTACCTCGAATGACCTTCATCCTATCTGGTGATGGCATTTCCATGGAATGAAAATAACATCACCCCACTCCAACGCGTCACTAGAAATTCCATTTTCAAACTCCATGTAAATACCCTTCAAAATATAATTAAGTAAGGGGGACATAATTAGGCCTGATTCGTCCTCAAATTTAACCAAGAGATGAAGGTAGAAAGGTCCTTGTAGTCGATCTTCAGTTGTCGAATCCACTGAGTCCTAAAATGATACCTAAGATACAAAACCTATGAGATGGATATTTTTCGATAAATTTTCCAACTTGGTTTTTATTTTATATGGTTTTAAATAACACTAAGAAAAATCTCAGAATTCAATTTAATGGAAATGGGTTGATATTAGGATTATGCTCGGGGTAAATTGAATGAATTTTTCTTCTTTAGGCAATTTGTGTTCTATTAATTCTTGATGAATCCATTCTTCAAAATAACACTACCTTTATAATATTATGGTTTGATGCTAAATAAAATCAATTAATAATCCCAAAAACATATATAGAACCAAAATTATCATCTCTCCAAGGAATATGGTCATTTTAGTACTGGGATTTAACTTCCACAAACATAGTGAAGATGAAGAGTGGAAATAACTAATGAATGGAAGTCTTATAATAATTATAAAATTAACAACAATTCATTCATAAAATAACATTTAATCACATATTTTCATCTTCCTATGACCAACCTATTAATGGTTTATCCCTCCATTGATGGTACACTCTCAATTGTGGGAAGAAGATGGACTGCAAGAATAGGTTTGAAGAAATTAAAACATCGGAAATAACGAGCACTCATCCATGTGAATGTATGAAATTCACACCTATGTGTGAACAAATTCACCAAAACACAGAGATAGAATTTTTATTTTTCAGTTTTAATGATATAAATGTGAAGAATATAAGATAATGATTTTGATTAAGAACAGAGAAATACAAAAAGAAACTAACATGGAAATTGAAAACATTACAATGGAACTTTTTCATAATAACATTACATAAAAACAATATCTACCTTCCCCCTCACCACCACTAACTTAAATAGGAAATTGGGAATCCTTGGGCCGAGTATCAATAAATTTATGCCCAATTATTAAATTAATTTAGGACTTAGTGTGGTGTAAAGTAGTGGATAAAAATTGATTCCCTCATTTGACCCGAAGTGGAAGCCAACTTCCATCCACTGAACATTAACGCAGAAATGACCTTATATATGGATGAATTAGAGTGGAACCTACATTAATAAAATGTATAACATATATCTCCTAACCTACTGTAAAATTCTGGACCATTTGAATATTTGGATTGGGATTTATGGCCGATTTAGTGGGATATCATTCTGGCCATTAGATTCTGTCCCAGATTTTGTAATTCTACTTGGGCAGCCTTGATAGCCACAATAGAGGCCTAATTATCACTGGATACTGAATAATTATTTTTTCATATATATTTAATATATCATCCCACAAAATTTGGGCTTCATTGGGTTTGTATTGTGGTCCCACATTCTCATCAGTGTGCTGGTGTCCAATCTGACTTCTCCAGAATTATTTTTATTAATATCTAAATATATCCATCATAATTTATGAATCCTCCATTGATACCTGAATAAAAAATGTACATATTTATGTGTATATCCATTTATAAGAATATCAAAATAAAACATGGGTAATTAAATTTATTAAAATCAGAAGAATCCTTGGGCCTAAATTGGTGTCCAGTAGGCATGAAGAGCATAAATGATGAAAATGGAGGTTCAAAATTAAAATCCACTAACTACGGCACATAAGATAAAAAATTGAACATTTAATACCATTAAAATTTTATAAAAATATGTGTTTTTATTGAATAATCACACCCCAACTTGATATTTTATAGTCTCTAGAAAAATGTATCTCAACAATATGAAATTCAATTTTTCTTTTCCAAAAACAAGTTTATACACAATGATTACCAAAATCCCTTATACCAAAAAATCATGAAATCTGTCAAAATATTTTAATACAAGATTGTTTCATAAGTATATACCAATCTCAAGCACATTAATTTTTTCAAATTCATCTCCACATTTCATCCAATTTATATAAAGTATGATGATGTGTTGTGTGTTACAAAATACATGGGGGTTCATTTTTATTCAAAGGGAAAATGATGCAAGAGCTAGGTGGAATCAAATTTCAATATTAAGACGAGTATTAAATTTTTTATATATAATTTTTTTTATTTTTTTTTCAATTTTGACATGGGAATTGAAATTTCACTCAATAGAGTCAACCTATGTAGCGATACATTGTCGATAACTCCCAGGCTCAAAGACCTTAGGGAAACAAGTGAAGCCCACATAATCAGGAATCATTTCGAGTTAACATAGTCAAAAATAAATTCAAATTACTAAAAGTATAGATAAAATTATTATCTATGGGCCAGACAACTATGGAATCACTATCCCCATTTACCGAATGCCACACATTTGGTCATTTCTTTGCACTACTCGCAAATTTAATGTTTTTTTGAATTTTTTTGAAAACTCATCTTAAGTCTAAAATGATCTCCAAACCTATGATATTTATTTTTGGGACCCCATGAACTCAATCTAATAACCCACTATCCAAATTACATGTGTTGTGGTCTCTTTTTTTTCTATTGTGATGAAAATATAAATGATGGAATTTCACATTAGACAACCACACTTTCAGAAATCAATGCTCATGAAATTATACATGGATTAAAATTTGAATCATGGAATGATAAATTATTTGATATTCAGTTTCAATGTTTACAAAACCTATTATCATGTTCAAGGTTAAATAAAAAAAATTCCATTAAGGCACACTTTTTTTCGAATCATTCCATTTTTTTATAAAAAAACAATTTTTTATCTACCCCCAACATAAAATAACATTTTACCCATTTTTTAAAGGAAAGAAAATTTAGAAGGGGGTAGAGGTAAAGAATGGGAGTTCAAAATAGAAATTGAAAATGAGGATCATGGAATGAAGTCAACTGGTGGTCGAATTGGAAATTTTTAATGCTCCATTTTAATCCCTTGATCTCTATGTGACCCAAAGAATTCCCTAGTGGAATAAAAATGACAAAACCATATATATATATATAGATATATAAATATATATTTATTCATATAATAAAAAAATTAAAATATATGTATATATACAAAAATTATAGAATAAGGAAGCACTATATGTCATAGGTTTGTGGTTAGCATGCGCCCATGTCTCCCAATGGTCCCGGGTTCGAGTCCCTGGGGCTTCGCCGGTTTTGACCGGGTTTTCCCCATGACCTAAGATGTAGAATTTTAATTTTATTATTATTATTATATTTTTTTTTATTTTTATTTTAACCTATATACACGTAAAAATAAAATAAATTGATGATACATTGTCTTCTTTTTAAATTTCTATGTGTGGTATTACTCAATGATCAAACCACATGACACAAATGAATTTGGTGCACCCCATTCATACCCATCCATACTCATAATAGAAGAAAAAGTCAATTTCCTATTTTCTTATTTAAAAAATGATTCTTTAATATTATTTTATAAATAAAGATGATTCAAAAAGATTTGAAACATGAAAACCATGGGTTGCCTGCTAGGAAGAACTTTTGTTTAACGTCGTTAGTTCGACATGGACCCCTAATTGATTAATTATTTTCTTCATATAAGGTAGGTAAACACAATTATTCATCAAATTCATATTTTTGGAATGGTTCTATGTATGGTTTGACTCTATGACCATTAACATTAAATATATGACCATTGGTGGGATCTGGAATTTCAACAGCCCCATGGTGGTACAACTTATGCACTATGTATAGACATGGAAATATAGACCACAACATTCATGGGTGTAAATGATGATTAGAACTATACAAAAGAATAGGTTTACCTGGTAAAATGTGTTTTATCTTAATATTATTATATTTGTAGTCATGTACTTCAGCTTTACCGATCTTTGAATTTTCATTAGCCTCTATCCTATGTTCCTCAATTTCATTGAGATCTAAACTCCTTTTTGTTTCATCCAATGAGAGGTTATAATTCATTTTCTTCATTTCACAAAAGGCCTTATGTTCAATATATAAGGCCCCAGCCTTAAACCTTACTTAATCTTGAGTTATTACAAGATTACACATTGAGGATCTTTCCAGGTTTAGAGTTTTAGAGAATTAGATCATGAAACTTGCATTACATTCCACATTTAAACAAAGTGGTTACATAAAAGACAATATTCATTCTTCCCATCAACGAAAACCTATTTAAAATAAAACATGTATTTTTTCTTGACACATCCTTGACACTATCATCACATCATGTACCTTTCCCTTGACCTGTGAAAAACATTTCAAAAACTTGGGATGAGCATAAAAAGCTCAGTAAGGGTTATAAAAATATGGAAAGGAAACATGAGTTCATATATACATAAGAATGAAATCATACTTACCCATAAAACTTAGGCACTTTAAAATACCTCATCAAATCATGAATAAATCATAGAAATCATAATACATAAAGGTAACTTGAGGCATTCATAACATTCTTACGTAGGGAGTAACCCTCTTGGTTACGTTTGGAATACCCATCACAGTATATTCCCTAAATCGCCTTGGAGAAACCTTATCGTTTCACTCATTCGCGTTACCCAATGCATTGGAGATCTATAACGGGCTCACCCGCCCTTAGTTTATCACGGAACCACCCGTTCTTCATAACAATGCCCAAGGACCATAACATAATCGTATCACATAAAACATGAATAAAGGAAACATAACATTTCCACATTTCAATCACAATATAACATTTTAGGATATTGAAATAATGAATCCATTCAAAAAGAAACCATTTCCAAAACCATTTAAAACATTTAATAAAGATATTTTTGAATCAAAGTGTCCCATACCACCTTGAAGATTTTAACATTTTAAACCATTAATATCAATATAAATAAATCCTTAAAACCATTTTGAAAACATGTATATTAATAAGAACAAATAATTAAAGCATTTAAAATGATATTTTGGTTAAAGGGGTTTTACCAAAATTAGAGACACTTGAATACAATAATCGAGGAATAACATTTAGTCAGAACTTTATAATATCACGAGAATAAAAGGATTCATGATATAATACTCCAAAGGACAGTATATACACCATATAAGAGTGAATTGGTACATAACAACAATGAACCCTCAATAGAAATGTCAAATGTGATGAAATCCCTTATAAAGAAGGTATCCTTAAATTAAGGACAAATCAATCTCAAAATATGTGTGAAAAATATAAATACACCCAATATAATTGGATATTAAGTGTAAAACAATAAAAGGTCATTCACACATATTCAATGGATGACATATTCAATGACTACATGTTGAACCCAAAGAAATCGAAATTGGGTTAAAAAGTTCCCTTGACAGCCTAACGGCATCACATCAAAATGAGTTGATGTGAGATAAAAAGTGTATCTCATCACTTGGACATAAAATTTACATCAACAAGGATATATGAGAACATATCCCAACATAACAATATGTAAATTAAAATACCCAACAAAAGAAGTCTTTTAAAAAGAGGAGGGTGAAAGGTTCCCTTACCGACTTGGGTATCTTTCAAAACATACACCCCATGAAAGAAGGACAATAGATCATTGATGCAAATACTCATAAATGAATGTATATTAAACAAAGAGTAGAATAATGGTCAGTAAATACACCACTCAATGGAATTTGTGGCAAATGTAGCATAAATCTCACGGGAATAAAAGTGAGATGAAAAATCCCTTACGAAAACTCAGCAGCCTAACGGCGCCACATAAAACTTCCGAATATGGATTGATGAGATCAAATAGGGTATCTCATCACATTAAAATAAAATTTATATAAAGATTAATATAAAATAATCATCCCTCAACCTCACAAAGAGGAGCTTAAAAGAAGTGACATAAAGGAGAGTACTTTAAAAAGAAAGAGAGAGGTTAGATCTCTTACGAAAGTTCGACAGCCTAACGACGCCACTCAAAACTTACAAAATGGATTGATGAGAGAGAATAGGGTCTCTCATCACATGAACATAAAAATTACAGTAAGTGTAATATAAAATATCATCCCAATAACAAGAAAGATGATCTTTAAAAGGAATGACATAAAAGAGTGTACTTAAAAAGAAAGAGAGGAGTAGGATCCCTTACCTCGGGTCCGACTTGACTCGATCGTTCTTTAACGTCCTGAATAATAAACTTGAGTTAATTTCCACTTTATTAAGAACCTTTTTCTAGTTTATTATTCCTATTAGATCACTTATTTCCATGTTATAAACATTATGTAAACATTTAAGTTAATAATGTTTGTTTTGTCGATATTTGGTTCTTAAGTCGAAAGTGGACTTCTTACAATTACATGTTGTTCGTGTGGTCAAATGTTTATTATATCCAGAATTATATTCATGATTTGGATATCATATATTTCATATATATCCAGTACATTCATGCATTTATAACATTACATAATCATTTAGAGGTAAGAAATGAAATGCACCGTTCATGGAGACGGTAAGCCGTACGTACGCATGATTGCTACTTTCATTTCTATTTCATATTTTATAGAATGGAATAATAATGATATAAATGTATATTATAATAACATTATAATATAATATATAATATCATAGTTCCATCCTTTATACATCCCACATATGGTATTTAACGAATCAAATCACTTTGAGGGGGCGGTAGTCCGCACTTCCTTAAATGAAGATATCGCGTTTACCCATAATGGAAACCATAAAGGTATGCCAAAAATGAAAAAAAAACAGAAGCTTAAAGAGAACATAAACATATTATATATCATATATAAAAATAGTTACATCATAATGGCCACCTTTGAAGGTGTTAAATGAGTATTGAACAATCATCGTTTCGGGAGGCCGAATTTCTCCATCCACGGAAACCGTATGTTCTTTAACCATTTGATGTAGTTGTGTGAGAGTGTAGCTCAAATAAATCTTATAACAACATCATAGTATATTTAAGATACTGTTGTTGTTACAAAATAAGTAAATCAAAAGAGTTTAGGGGGTTCGAGAAGCAAAATAAAACAAATGAACATGAGAGAATGAATTACCTTTAAAAGTTTATCTCCTATTAATTTGAGCCTAAAGGCTTCAATTGAAAGGATTCTTCCCAAAGGGAATCCTCTACGATGAGGAGAGGGATGTGGACAGAGTAAATGGGCAGGGTTTGGACGAGCCAAAGGCTTGAGGAGTGTGTGAAATGAGGTAGAGGTGGGGGCCTTTTATAAGAGGAGAGGAGGGGCACTTTTGGAAAGTAAAGAAATATTACTTTATTTGAAAATGTGTTTCGGTTTTAAAATGTCCCATATTTATATAATTCGTGTATAAGGTGATAAGGGTTCGAAATACACCCATACAATAAGTTTTGGACATGTGTAGTTCATAGATTTTTCATTATCTTTCCATTTTATTTAAATCTTCAAATAATGATGTCATCGCTGCATTATTATTATGTCATATATATTTTAATTTATTTAATGTCTAAAAATTATAAAAAAATTACTATGATGTAGGAAATCTTTTTAACTTTCCAATAATTATTTATAATCAAATATCTGATCATTATAACCCCATATAAAAATTGTTTTCGTAAAACATATGATGTTTGTGTCATTTTGAATTTTACATTAAATAAAAAGTTATTTATGTCATTTCCCAACCAAAGTGTCTCCATGGGGTCCCCAAGTTGACCCATGGATTGTCTTGGTCGGCCATGACACAACCAATGAGGGTAGGACATGTGTCAAGCTCATATTATTTTATTAAAGCATTATTTTTACCTTAAACTACACTAATTACCACTAATCGCGATTAAAAACTTAATAAGTTACTATTCACCAAAAAATTATTTTTATCCCATTGAACCACATTTTACTTCTTCATGACAACCATGTATGTCGGATTTTTGAAATTCAAAACCCAAAGATGGCAAAATTTCATTTAAACGGAAAAATCAGTTTTTATAAGTACCACTTAGTGGTTTCACTATTAATCAAAAATTGAAGTTTTTCAGAAAAATCCCAAAACTTCACCCTGAGCTATATTTGATATTCCGAATTAGAAAATGAAGTCTATTTTAAAAAATTCGAAACATATAAGTCACATTAATTAATTTAATAATTAATTCACGCTGTCAGAGCAAATAGCGTGTTTTTATGAAACAATAAGTATCAAAAGATTGACACTAGTTTAAGTCCGATTTCAAAGCGAAATAAATTCCAACAACCACTATTGGATTTAATGGTAAAAATATTTTCTAATTTCACTTTAAAAAAAAATTCAAATGATAATCTAATAATATAAATAAATTAGATTAAAAATAGGTTTTGAATTAAAATACAACATTTTACACTATTCATTAAAAAATGAACTTTATCGGAAAAATACCAAAAATTTACACAAAGTAAAATTTGATGTCCTGATTCAAAAGAAGAGTTTTATTTGGTCCAAAAGAATGTATAAGAGTGATCAAAACTATATTTAATGACAGTTCTCCATCAGAAGGGGATAAGTGAACCTTTAGTGAAAATTAGGTTATAAAAGCCTAAAATTGAATTCTTTCCGTATTTTAAGCCTTTGGATAGATGTAAAAACATTTAAAAAAACATATATATTCATATTTTAGTTATTTATATCTATTCCCGCCAATACAACGGCTACATGTTAACTGCCATTTAAAATAATATTATTTTATTATTAGAGTGCAACGTAAGATTCCCAAGAAACTCGTTGTTGCGTGTTGGGTACGCCATCGAGCATAGCATCCCCTTTAAAGTCATATTAATATTTTATTTACAAATATGGATAAATATGAAAATGTCATATTCTTTATTTACCTGGGGTGTTACATCCTTCCCCCCTTTTGGGAATTGCGTCCTCGCAATTTTTAAATCTGTGCTTGGAAATATCCTTGAAAGTCCCACATCAGAGAAGAGTCGGTAAAAAAATCACTTTAAAATAAAGAAAGATAAGTACAAAGGTCACCCGATTTAACCCATACTAGGATTCCAAGTATGAAAATATGGACATGGAGGAAAAAACAAAGGGTCATGTTCTGATGGAGAGTGATAGAAAACATGTTTAGGAGAAAGTTAACCACGAGAAAATCAAAAACTTGTGATGGGTTAAACGGTATTCCATTCCCCAGTAGGAAAAGTTAATAGAAAACATTTTTTTAAGTTACATTTTATTGAGGAATTTATTCATAAGGAAGCATAATCACTTATCATGTTGACTTTCAACTTTTATTAGATTCCTTACACAAAATCATATTTTCTCCAAAAGACGAGTATTTAGGAAGACTTGTTCCCATTAAGAGTACTATAATCAACTTCTAGAGAATCGCCTAATCCAAAAAAGAGAACTATATACGTCCCATGTCTCTAGACTTTAACCAAAACCAAAACCAAAAAGGCTAGTACAAGATCAAATAATCCAGAAAAGGATAACCATTTATAAAAATAAAATCTATGATTAATCTCCAAAATTTGTCCAACAAAACCCAAAGATCAACGAGGACCATTAGATAAACAATTTGTCCATAAAATTATTCAAAGTAAAACAATCTACGATTGAAACCCAAATATTTGAAGGATTTAGTCACATAGTCTTCCATGTTAAATCGTAACATTTATCTCCAAACAAAATCAGTTTCTCTTAAAGTCTCGCATTGAAAAGTAATTAACCTAATCACATATCCTCCATGATAGGTTAATCGTTTTCATTGATAACCCAAAATCAACTTACTATTAATTAATAAAATCATATAACTAAAAAGAATCATTCAAACTAACCAGGGACTTCACGTAGTCCAGTGGTAGGCGATAAATACCAGTCGCACTTTGGTTGTGGGTTCGATTCCCGCAGCATTGTCCGATGCGACGGGTTGTCACACGGTCTGCGTGTTGTCCTTTTTCCAAAACTATATAATTCTCAAATCATTACCCAAAAAGGGATAAAATCATCAAAAATAACCATAACATAATTTAACCTCAATTTTATCTCATGCCTTTTACTTCAATCATAACATATTGTAACCCATAATTACCTCAAAAGTAAGGATCATATAAACCCAAATGGTTCTTTATAACTATGTCCACAAAATAAAAGATAACTATTAATTGAATAAAATTTGCCTATATTAAACATCAGGGTTACACATAATATAAAAAGTCTTCTAATGTAACCCCATCATCAAAAGAGACTTAATACTCTTAAGAATTTCACCCTAACTCTTGATGCCCTTATATGTTGACATCTTAATCATTCAAAATTCTTCATGATCCATTATACATTCCTTTCCAACTTATTCCGAAATACCTCTTTCCTATAAACAAAATCATGAATCATATCCTAAGATTCCAAAATAAGAAAACAATAGTCATGAAATAGTACATACCTTTGATTGGTCATTGTCAGTTTCTTCATCCTCAATCGGAATGGCATTAGGTATTGGTAAACGAATATTGGTACGCTCTTGGTGACCCCATTCACGAAACTTCTTCATAGGACATGTGTTTACATAATGACCATGCACACCACATTTAAAACATTCAATTGATCCTTCAGAAAGAACTTCTTTCCCTTTCCTCGAGTCAACTGGATGCTTCCTTTTTCCATGGCAGGTTCTTGCTTTATGACCTTCATTTCCACATCTATAGCATATTTCTGTCCCTTTGAAACATTTTCCTAGGTGTTTCTTTCCACATCTTTGACACATAGGTTTTTGAACACACTTACCTTTATGATTATTACCTGTACTTCCGTAGGGATTTTTTTCTTGCATATATGATGCCTTAGAGAAATCTCCAAGGTTTAGGTGGTCAATCATGACTCCAGATAGTTGATTGAGGATAATCAAAAGAGTTCTCACTACAGCTCCCATATCATTCAGTTGCTTGCTCAAAAAACTGTCACAGTTTCCTTCACATCCACTGTTACTTTGGTGCCTGCTAGATCCAGCCATTTACTAAAACCAAAAATGTCAGTGTGAGTATATCAACAAAACCATCATTTACTAATGAGTAATATAAACACTAAGATATACTTACTCATTCAATTTATCTAAAACTGGGACTCTTTCTAAAATCCTAACCATTATGGTAATGTCACTTATGCTTAAAGAATACCCTAACCTCTAAAGTTATCTAAACCGACCTTTGATACCAACTATAAGGCCCCAGCCTTAAACCTTACTTAATCTTGAGTTATTACAAGATTACACATTGAGGATCTTTTCAGGTTTAGAGTTTTAGAGAATTAGATCATGAAACTTTCATTACATTCCACATTTAAACAAAGTGGTTACATAAAATACAATATTCATTCTTCCCATCAACAGAAACCTATTTAAAATAAAAGCCGGATTCTTTCTTGACACATCCTTGACACTATCATCACATCATGTACCTTTCCCTTGACCTGTGAAAAACATTTAGAAAACTTGGGATGAGCATAAAAATATTAGTAAGGGTTATAAAAATATGGAAAGGAAACATGAGTTCATATATACATAAGAATGAAATCATAATTACCCATAAAACTTAGGCACTTTAACATACCTCATGAAATCATGAATAAATCATAGAAATCATAAGACATAAAGGTAAATTGAGGCATTCATAACATTCTTACGTTGGGAGTAACCCTCTTGGTTACGTTTGGAATACCCATCACAGTATATTCCCTAAATCTCTTCGGAGAAACCTTATCGTTTCACTCCTTCGCGTTACCCAATGCATTGGAGAGCTATAACGGGCTCACCCTCCCTTAGTTTATCACGGAACCACCCGTTCTTCATAACAATGCCCAAGGACCATAACATAATCGTATCACATAAAACATGAATAAAGGAAACATAACATTTCCACATTTCAATCACAATATAACATTTTAGGATATTGAAATAATGAATCCATTCAAAAAGAAACCATTTAAAACATTTAGTAAAGAGATTTTTGAATCAAAGTGTCCCATACCACCTTGAAGCTTTTAACATTTTAAACCATTAATATCCATATAAATAAATCCTTAAAACCATTTTGAAAACATGGATATTAATAAGAAAAAATAATTAAAACATTTAAAACGATATTTTGGTTAAAGGGGTTTTGCCAAAATTAGAGACACTTGAATACAATATTCGAGGAATAACATTTAGTCAGAAATTTATAATATCATGAGAATAAAAGGATTCATGATATAATACTCCAAAGGACAGTATATACACCATATAAGAGTGAATTGGTGCATAACAACAATGAAACCTCAATAGAAATGTCAAATGTGATGAAATCCCTTATAAAGAAGGTATCCTTAAATTAAGGACAAATCAATCTCAAAATATGTGTGACAAATATAAATACACCCAATATAAGTGGATATTAAGTGTAAAACAATAAAAGGTCATTCACACATATTCAATGGATGACATATTCAATGACTACATGTTGAACCCAAAGAAATCGAAATTGGGTTAAAAAGTTCCCTTGACAGCCTAACGGCATCACATCAAAATGAGTTGATGAGAGATAAAAAGTGTATGTCATAACTTGGACATAAAATTTACATCAATAAGGATATATGAGAACATATCCCAACATAACAATATGTAAATTAAAATACCCAACAAAATAAGTCTTTTAAAAAGAGGAGGGTGAAAGGTTCCCTTACCGACTTGGGTATCTTTCAAAACATACACCCCATGAAAGAAGGAAAATATATCATTGATGTAAATACTCATAAATGAATGTATATTACACAAAGAGTAGAATAATGGGAAGTATATACACCACTCAATGGAATTTTTGGCAAATGTAGCATAAATATCACAGGAATAAAAGTGAGATGAAAAATCCCTTACGAAAACTCGGCAGCCTAATGGCGCCACATAAAACTTCCGAATATGGATTGATTTTACAGCAAGAGTAATATTAAAGAATCATCCCCCAACATCACAAAGAGGAGCTTAAAAGAAGTGACATAAAGGAGGGTACTTTAAAAAGAAAGAGAGAGGTTAGATCTCTTACGAAAGTTCGACAGCCTAACGATGCCACTCAAAACATCCAAAATGGATTGATGAGAGAGAATAGGGTCTCTCATCACATGAACATAAAAATTACAGTAAGTGTAATATAAAAGATCATCCCAATAACAAGAAATATGAGCTTTAAAAGGAATGACATAAAAGAGTGTACTTAAAAAGAAAGAGAGGAGTAGGATCCCTTACCTCGGGTCCGACTTGACTCGATCGTTCTTTAACGTCCTGAATAATAAACTTGAGTTAATTTCCACTTTATTAAGAACCTTTTTCTAGTTCATTATTTCTATTAGATCACTTATTTCCATGTTATAAACATTATGTAAACATTTAAGTTAATAATGTTTGTTTTGTCGATATTTGGTTCTTAAGTCGAAAGTGGACTGCTTACAATTACATGTTGTTCGTGTGGTAAAATGTTTATTATATCCAGAATTATATTCATGATTTGGATATCATATATGTAATATATATCCAGTACATTCATTCATTTATAACATTACATAATCATTTAGAGGTAAGAAATGAAATGCACCGTTCATGGAGACGGTAAGCCGTATGTACGCATGAACGCTACTTTCATTTCTATTTCATATTTTATAGAATGGAATAATAATTATATAAATGTATATTATAATTATAGTATAATATCATATATAATATCATAGTTCCATCCTTTATACGTCCCACATATGGTATTTAACGAATCAAATCACTTTGAGGGGGCGGTAGTCCGCACTTCCTTAAATGAAGATATTGCGTTTACCCATAATGGAAACCATAAAGGTATGCCCAAAATGAAAAAAAAACAGAAGCTTAAGGAAAAAATAAACATATTATATATCATATATAAAAATAGTGACATCATAATGGCCACCTTTGAAGGTGTTAAATGAGTATTGAACAATCATCGTTTCAGGAGGCAGAATTTCGCCATCCATGGAAACCGTATGTTCTTTAACCATTTGATGTAGTTGTGTGAGAGTGTAGCTCGAATAAATCTTATAACAACATCCTAGTATATTGAAGATACTGGTGTTGTTACAAAAGAAGTAAATAAAAAGAGTTTAGGGGGTTGGAGAAGAAAAATAAAACAAATGAACATGAGAGAATGAATTACCTTTAAAAGTGTATCTCCTTTTGATTTGAGCCTAAAGGCTTCCTTTGAAAGGATTCTGCCCAAAGGGAATCCTCTAGGATGAGGAGAGGGATGTGGACAGAGTAAATGGGCAGGGTTTTGCCGAGCCAAAGGCATTAGGAGTGTGTGAAATGAGGTAGAGGTGGGGGCCTTTTATTAGAGGAGTGGAGGGGCACTTTTGGAAAGTAAAGAAATATTACTTTATTTGAAAATGTGTTTCGGTTTTAAAAGGTCTCATATTGATATAATTCGTGGATAAGGTGATAAGGGTTCGAAATCCACCCATCCAGTAAGTTTTGGACATGTGTAGTTCATAGATTTTTCATTATCATTCCATTTTATTTAAATCTTCAAATAATGATGTCATCGCTGCATCATTATTATGTCATATATATTTTAATTTATTTAATGTATAAAAATTATAAAAAAGTTACTATGATGTAGGAAATATTTTTAGATTTCCAATTACTATTTATAATCAAATATCTGATCATTATAACCCCATGTAAAAATTGTTTTCGTAAAACATATGATGTTTGTGTCATTTTGACTTTTACATTAAATAAAAATTTATTTATGTCATTTCCCAACCAAAGTGTCTCCATGGGGTCCCCAAGTTGACCCATGGCTTGTCTTGGTCGGCCATGACACAACCAATGAGGTTAGGACATGTTTCAAGCTCATATTATTTTATTAAAGCATTATTTTTACCTTAAACTACACTAATTACCACTAATCGCGATTAAAAACTTAATAAGTTACTATTCACCAAAAAATTATTTTTATCCCATTGAACCACATTTTACTTCTTAATGACAACCATGTATGTTGGATTTTTGAAATTAAAAACCCAAAGATGGAAAAATTTCATTTAAATGGAAAAAATCAGTTTTTATAAGTACCACTTAGTGGTTTCACTATTCATCAAAAATTGAAGTTTTTCAGAAAAATCCCAAAAATTCACCCTAAGCTATATTTGATATTCCGAATTCTAAAATGAAGTCTATTTTACAAAATTCAAAACATATAAGTCACATTAATTAATTTAATAATTAATTCCCGCCGTCAGAGTAAATAGCGTGTTTTTATGAAACAATAAGTTTCAAAAGATTGACACTAGTTTAAGTCCGATTTCAAAGCGAAATAAATTTCAACAACCACTATTGGATTTAATGGTAAATATATTTTCTAATTTCACATTAAAAAAAATTCAAATGATAATCTAATCATATAAATAAATTAGATTAAAAAGAGGTTTTGAATTAAAATACAACATTTTACACTATTCATTAAAAAATGAACTTTATCGGAAAAATACCAAAAATTTACACAAAGTAAAATTTGATGTCCCGATTATAAAGAAGATTTTTATTTGGTCCAAAAGAATGTATAAGTGTGATCGAAACTCTATTTAATGACAGTTCGCCATCAGAAGGGGATAAGTGAACCTTTAGTGAAAATTAGGTTATAAAAGCCTAAAATTGAATTCTTACCGTATTTTAAGCCTTTGGATAGATGTAAAAACATTTAAAAAACCATATATATTCATATTTTAGTTATTTCTATCTATTCCTGCCAATACAACGGCTATATGTTAACTTCCATTTAAAATAATATTATTTTATTATTAGATTGCAATGTAAGATTCCCAAGAAACTCGTTGTTGTGTGTTGGGTAGGCCATCGAGCATAGCATCCCCTTTAAAGTCATATTAATATTTTATTTACAAATATGGATAAATATGAAAATGTCATATTCTTTATTTACCTGGGGTGTTACACAATATCCACTGGAAAATGGAATTCTTTACCATAAACCAACCTGAATGGGGACATTCCTAAAATGGTTTTATTTTTGGTTCGATAGGCCCAAAGGGAATCTAAGAGTTTTCTCGACCAATAATTCCATGATGGATTGAAAATTGTCTCATGAATTTGTCTGATTTATCGATTGGCTATCTCATCATGACCATTGGTCTATGGGTGGTAAGAATTGGACACTTTGTGGGAAATTCCATACTATTCCATGAGTGCTGAGAATTGACGATTGGAAAAATGAGTTCCATGATTACTAATGATATCACTAGGAATTCCAAATATAGAGAAGTTTTTTTACTTGATAAATATATTCACAGTTTGATGATAATTAGATATTGTAGGAATGGCCTCAACCAATTTGGAGATATAATTGATAGCTAAAAAGATGTACAGATATCCCCTAGAGTTTGGGAAGGGCCCCATGAAATAAATTACCCAACAATCAATGATTTCAACTAAAAATATGGGAGTGAGTGGAATTTGATTCCTTTTTTTGATGGACCCTACTTGTTGACACATAGGACATATTTGAAAAAATTTATAGGAGTCCATTGAGAGGGTGGTCCAGAAGAGACCACATTGAAGAACTTAAGAAGATGTTTTCTTAGAGGAAATGTGACCTCCACATGCCTCACAATGAAAAAATTTAAGGATGGACTCTTGTTCAGATTCTGGGAGACACCTCTTAATGACTTGGTCAAGTCATAACTTATAGAGGTATGGATCATCAAACACATAGTTCCCACCATCAGAAAATAATTTACTTCAAGCTTCAGTCCCTAAATTTTTTTAAATGACTACTGTAACTAATAAGTTGGCTATATAAGCCTACCAATGGCAGTCACTGACAGAGTATAAGTGTTCAATAGGTAATGAATTTGACATAGAATGGTGATTTGAGATGTCTTTGAATTCCATACTAGAAATGTGATCAACTAAAAATATTTAACACCCATTTTTCATTATTGTGAGGTCAAATTAATGTAATAGAAGTACCCACCTAATCAGTCTATCCTTAGAATCTTGTATTTGGAAGAGGTATTTTAGTGCATAATGGTCAGTGAACACGGTGTTGGGGGATCCCAAAAGGTAGGACCAAAACATTTCTAAGGAAAAAAATAACATGTAACTCCATATTAGTGGTGGTGTATTTTATTTGTCCATCATTTAATGATATTCTTGTATAATGAATGACACATGGATCTTTCTCACACCATTGTCCTAAGACTGCTCCTCCAATGAAGTCACTCGCATCACACATGAGCTCAAAAGGATGTTTCCATTTGGAGATTGCATGATCAGTGTATAGATAAGAGATAACATGAGTGTATAGAATGATTCCTCACGACTTTATATCTATAAAATTGGACCATCTTTCACTAATAGAGAACAAAGAGGTCGAGAAATAGAGCTGAAATTCGTAATGAACCTTATATAGAAATGAACATGTCTTAATAAATACCTCAATTCCTTTACATTTTTGGGTTATGGAAGGTGAAAAATGATTTCAAACATGGATTTATCAACATTATTTCCCATATGTGAATTCAGTATAATGAAAATGGGTTTATCATAGGATTATGCTCTGGGTTAATTAAATGAATTTTACTTCGTTAGACAATTTTTATTTTATTAATTCTTGATGAATATATTCTTCAAAATAACACTAACTTAATAATTTAATAGTTTTATACTAACTAAACTCAATTAATAATCCCCTACACACTTAGAGAACTAAATTCATTATATCTCCAAGGTATATGGTCATTTTAGTACTTGGATTTAGCTTCATCAAAAATAGTGAAGGTGAAGAGTAGAAATACCAAAATAATGGAAGTATAAAATTAATTTGACAATTAACAACAATTAGTTCAAAAAATAATAGTCATTCCATGATTTGAAACTTTCTACGCTCAACCCATTAATGGTTTAGCCCTCCATTGATGGTATACTCTCAATTGTGGGTTGATGATGGCTTCTATGAATTATATTTATGAAATTAAAGCCACGGAAATAATGAGCACTCCTCCATGTGTGTGAACGAAATTCACACCTATGTGGGAACTAATTCCCCAAAACATAGAGATATCACTATGATTTTTGAGTTTTAATGAATGATATGGGATGAATATAAGATAAATTTTTTGATTAAGAACATTGAAATACAAAAATTAACTTACTTGGAAATTGAAAACATTACAACGGAATTTAGTATAATTTAATTACATCAAAACAAGATCTACCTTCCCCCTCACCAACATTACCATAAAAAGGAAATTGGGAACCCTTGGTCGAAGACTCATTCAATTTATGGCCAATTATTAAATTAATTTAGTCCTTTGGGTGGTAGAAAGTAGTGGATAAAAATTGATTCCCTCCTTTGACCTGAAGTGGAAGCCAACTTGCATCCACCGAACAGACGTGTCGAATGGTCCTTCTATATGGTAGAATTATAGTGGGCCATAGAAGAAGAAAATGGAACTCCTAGTTTATCCTAATGGTCTGTAAAATATGGTCCAATTGGATGTTGTGTATTGGGAGGTATGGATGATTTAGTGGGTTAACATTCTAGGCTGTAGATTCTGGCCCAAATTTTCATATTCTATTTGAGCCGCCATAATGGCCACAATGGAGGCCGAATTATCACTGGATACTGAAGAAAGATTTGTTCCTGTATTGGTATTCTATCATACCACGAAATTTGGGCTTCATTGGGTTAGTATTGTCGGCGCCACAATTTCATTAATGGGCTGGTGTCCAATCCGCCTTCTCCAAAAATGTTGCCATTCATCACCAAATATGTCCATCATCCATTATGAATCTTCTATTGATCCATGAATAAAAAATGTTCATATTGAAATGTAGATCCATTTAAAAATATATAAAATTAAAATATGGGAAATTACATTCCATTAAATCAGATAAATCAATAGGCCTAAATTGGTGTACATTAGAAATGAAATCCACAAAAGACGAAAATTGATGTTCAAAATGAAAATCCACTAACTAAGGTCCATAAGAAGATAAATGAACATTTAGTACCATTAAAATGTAATAAACATATGGATTTTTTGGATATTCAGGGACATATTTATCCTTCTAAATCTTCTTTTGGGGTTCCCAACATCACTTTTTCTTTCATATCAATTTATAATTCCATGTTAAAACACCTACACCAAAATTCTAAACTTCCACAAAACTAGTCAATTTATAAATTGTAGTGTCTTACCAATTATTGAAGGTGAATCAACCATATTAATAAGAATAATATATATATACTAAAAAAATAATAGGTAATATCTTGTAGTAATATCAATAAAACCATCAACATATAACGATTCCATAGACATCCATAAAGAACATTAAAATCTACACTAACAAAAAAAATTCTTAGTACAATTTAATATATTGACTAAGTTAATTATTAATATCCATAAGAAGAAAAAAAATATTGAAACATCTATAATTGAAACAAAATAATGTAGGTTAATACTCTGATATCATACCTCAATCGAAGCTTAAATATCAATTTCAAATGATTATAAAGGAAATCCAAATCAAACACCACCCAAAAAAAATGGTCAATCAGAAGGCCAATGATAAACCGCCCCCATAAAAATCATAGTATAAAGACAACAAGAATTATAACTACATTCATTACCTCTTCATGAATGGAGGATATGGAGAGATCCATGAAGAAAAGAAAAGAAATTAACCCTCGATCATGAGTGGTCAATCTCATGATGTTAAGGGTCAAATACAATCAATGGGTCGATAAGGATATATAGATACAATCTTATAGTTAACACGGGTTTGAGGAAAAAAATAAGGTATTTGGAAGAAATTGAATGGTATTATGAATTTAGTCTAAAACTAGATATTTAATTAATTGTAGTTGTATGGGTCATGGATATCTGGAAATGGTGCTTAATCGAAGACACCGAAGAAAATCAGGTCACAATTCCCACTTATCCCCCACAAAAAGATATGATACTATCCACTTTAACTCTAAATGTTTATTTAATGAAATTTTGTATCCAATGTGGCCATTCCAAAATAATTGATCCTCTAGAAAAAATAATACATCCTCATCTATTCCTAGAAACATCAAGGGAACATTAATACAATGATATTAAAAACATCAAAACCACAACATCATACATAATGTAATCCATGAGGTAGTGCGTAAATTAATACCTTAATAGAATCACATGTAAATAGAAATCAAAAAATCGTGTCATATTAAACAAGAAACCACCCTCATATAAATATAATATGAGAACCTTCACACACTAACCAAAATAAAACACACTAAAACTAGACTCATTGATGATTAATGAAAAAATTGCAATGTTCCTTCACAACATATCAGAATACTTGGAACTAAAAATTACATCACATAACGATAAGTCTGAAGGACCATCACATAAACTGACATCAATCATGATAAAAAAGGCATTGATACTAAAAATAGAGAAACTAACAACTCACATTACTCACTCCCAAATACATGAGACATGTTTACACTGCATCCCAACTCTGAAACCATCCACTCATAGTACAATACATATAATCACATAAAAATTCAAATATCTTGTTAAAATATTAGATCTAACTCCACCTTCATTCCAATAACAATCTCCCAATTCCTCAAACATCCAAACAAAATGAATTAACATCCTCAGAAGGTCCATTCCAATATATATTTTATAATATTGGTTACATAAATTTTTCATCACCATTAATAAATTATCTATATATTATTTATGTAACTATGCCAATGTTTTTATTATCTCTATGACTATATATATTTTCCAGAAATATTTTTCATAATTAAAGGGCTAAAGATATACTTTTCTATAACTCTTAGGGGAAAATTCAATCTTGACCATTTAATTAATGCCACCCAGCTCATGATGAAACTAATGCATGATAATTCTATATGAGAATATGTTATTTTGGTTTTAATTATATGTATAACTATAAAAATGATTATATAAATTTTTAATGGTATCATGAATATGTAACACTAAACACGCTCAAAGATACAAAAAATATAATGATAAATAAACTATTTGGATCACATATTTGTGGGTCTGTCATCATGATCTCTTCTTTTGGAGATAACTATTTATGAATTTCATAAGAAGAAGTCCTGATGTATTATGAGATTTTAAATATTGATAATAAAACATATTTTCTTCACATTTTAGTTGATATATATAGATAATAGGACATATTTTAAGTATACTATATTTCCATTTCTAGGTTCCCAATATTATAAAGTACTATTATAACATCTTCACATGATATACAATTTAAGAGAGTTATCATGTATTAAAATAAGATGAAAAATAAAATAAGTTAATAATAAAATATTTATATACCAGACTAAATATAGGGTATGATAATAAAAAATATATGAAAATGACAATTCAAGACAATGAGGCATACCTGGCTTGGGTTTCGTTAAACACCCTTATTCAAAAAATCAATTACACCTTTATCTGATCCAAATTTTCATATTTTTATTATTTATTTATTATAATTTATAAAATTATAATTACACTACACTATTGAATAAATCTTTTCCAAAATTCAGGATCTCTTTTATGGTTTACTCCTTATAGTTTAGTAATATTCTCAAAAATAATTAACGAAAAAAGGAAAAATTTAAATCAACATGGTAGAAATGAATAGAGATTATAATTTTTAATAATAAAAATCAACAAAGGTCACCAAAAAAATACATATCAGGTTATTTTGATATATAAATAAAAACCAATACATAACATATTGTATGAATCAATTAAAAAATATAAAAAAATATTATTTAGATATATTATAAATGAAAAAAATATCATAACATAGAAAAAATACCTCTAAAGCGTTACCATTTTTTTAGTGATAATAATATTTTTACTAATGAATAACCTAAAAAATAAAATTTTCATATACTAATTTTACAAAAAAAAATTATAAAAATAATATCAACCAACCAAAAAATTCATAAAATGAAACTCAATACTTTTTTTATTATCGAAAAATTGAATTGAATGTTCCTTAAATGACCATGTAACTCACATATTGTATATCATACAAAAAGGGTTCAAATACTAGTTTAATTCAAAACCCTTTTTGAAAGGTATGACAATAATAAAAGATAAATAGACATTAAATTAATGAATTAAATTCTCTCTTACATTAACAAATTTTTTTAAATGAATGGAATGGGAAAACAACAAGAAAGTCATAGGGGCATGAAAAAGTGGAGGCCCATGGAATCTCGTTAAATAATTATTATTCCACCATGGGGAAAATAACTAGTGGTTGGGTATTCCATTAGGGGTAATTCATGAGAGGCATGGGACTCCACAAATTCATCTACCTGATTAACTTCATGACAAGTATGGAGGATCTTTGTGTCCTTAGTCAAGAGAGATAAACTTTGGTGAATAAAATAAATGATGCATTATGGTGATGAATGGGTGACATTAGTGGAGTTCGAGAGCATCCTATAACGATTTTCTACCAAAGATAAGGATTTCATGTTTTCTTTGCACAACATAAGACCCTAAATCATCGAACATACTTCATCTATGAGAGAATCACAACACCCATATGAGGAAATGGAAGAAATCATCACTAAGATGGACAAATCTCTCACAGCACCTCCACCCTCATGAATCCTTGGGTGAATGAACCATCGACATTATGTATCAGACCAAGGGGTGGGGGGGACTCACCTTTTGACCAGATCATGGACATCTGGATCATCCGAATGATTGGTTTCATGCCAAGTATCCTTTGAGTGATTCCACATCCACTCTATTCTTATTTAGAATGCCCAGATACATAACCATATATTTTGATCTCACCACCAAGGCCCAGCCTAACATGGGAGGGCCATTATGAAGGAAATGGTTCCTTGTATCTCAGATGCTCCATCACCCCACTATTGCTAATATCACTCGAGTCGCAGCTTCAATGTTTTTTATTCTTGTACCAGAAAACCACCCCTAGATGAACTCCTTGAATAACCGATCATATACAAAACCACGACAAACTAACCAAGGGATCCCCATGTGTCCCCCAATAACTATGACAGATTAGGTGTATGGTGGTCTAACCATTGTGGGAGGATAAGAAGAAGAATATAGAGTCCATACATTAAATTAATGTGATACATAACCTTTAATATAGAACTTTTCTATTCATATCATCTCAAATATTTTCAAACTACTCAATAGTTGGATTTTTATAAAGATTTTTTTCTTCTATCCTTAGTATCAATGGTATTGGTTTTGTAACTATAAGGATCCTTTATAATGAAATTTTATTTTTATTAACATGTTTATTTAAATTATAAATAAAACTGATGATGTAGGAAAAATTTAACCTTTTATAACACTATAATATGTAATCTATCAGTGTATCTACTATTGAACACTTACAAGGATAATTTAGTTATTTCCTCCATAGATGATATACATGGAAACCAGTTCACTTCAATGGATTCTATTTAAAATAATTTTTTTATGAGGGAACCCATTATATTTCCATGGTATGATAACACCTCTATATAGAATAGAATTAAAGAAGGCATATATCTTTGGCTAATGCAGTTTAACTCATGAGGTAAATTTTCTCCAAGTTGTATTGATTTTTTTATCTACAAATATATTAATAATTCAATAAATATAAACCCCTCTTGTAGTTATAATATTTAAAAAAAATTCCAAACACCTTATTATGAACATTATATACAAGAATATATCACCACTTTAACTATGGCATCTTAATGTTTTTTAATGAAAATAAATATAATTCATTTAGAACATCATTTAGTGAACAAAAATCTAAAAAAATAATAACTAACATCATCTATATTAAATATACTTATGGAATACAATATCCTTTATCATATACCAATAATGTAATGTTTATTAAATATGAACCCTCATATATGATTGTTTATAATAAAATCAACTTATATAATTAGGTCAAAATTTATTCATCCAATTTAATATTTATTCTTTACAAGAATATACTGTATTATAATAATAACATGTTTTCTTTATGTTTTTTTAAAACATAGATTTAGTAAGAAATTATGGATAGTGGTCATATACACATCCATAGACTATTAAATGAGATTTGGAATAATAAATAAAATCTACATTTTAATTAATACAAATAATAATATAAATCATGAGTGTTTTCTGTTTATTTAATCTTAATTTTTTTCTTTATCTTCAAGTAAAACGAAAAACAAAGTATTTTTAATCCTTTGATAGGAATATATATTCGTGAAAATTTTAAGACGTAGTAAAATAAGGGTTATAGATGCATGAGTTTAAATTTGGGAAATAAAGATAATCATATGGATGTTAAGGGCATCTAATGATCATCACAAAATACTATAATTTAAAAAATACAACATCTTATGCTTAACTATTGAGTTAAGAGTGAATATAAAAAGGCATTAATAACTAATCGAGGGACAATTTTTAATGGAGTAAATAAATAATTGGGTGGTTTATGATGGTTTAGGTATAGTTGAATGCACTATTTGAATGTATCACCAACAAGAAGAAAAAATGATTAGAGACATACCCATCGTATCACTAGATCCCTGAGGTAATATTATATTATTATTTTTCAAAATGTATTCCTAAATTTATCTAATATAATTTTTTGAAAAACATAAAAACAATTTATATATGTAAATTATTTTAAAAAAATGACCAAATATTTTTTTTTAAAACTACTACTGAAGTCCTCATTATGAAATTCTCCTTGATCTAACATTGTTGGTCAACCAATGTTGAACTAGTGTCTCTGATATCTCCCATCATTGAAATCTTCCATATAAAAGATACTGTTTTAGTAATTTTATCAATTGAATATATATATATATATATATTTACCTGTATTTGGCACTGTGTGTTGGGTTCCATAGGCTCCTGACCTTAATATATAGAAAAATTATATATATATTAAATGATAACCTCGTATATTTATAGAATTAATATTTTTCGCATTTAACACCGTCTTATATGGGAAATCTGAGATCACAAATGCTTATGGGATGTTGGGTTTACATTAGGCACACAATAAAGTAGGTCGACGTAATGTAATAGGGTGAAGGAAGAAGTTGGGAGGTTCGTTAAATTAATTAGATGATTAATATATTTTATTTAGTTAATATTACCTATTATTATTTTAGAAATACGTCATTAGGAAAAACATTTAGGGTTATTCACAAAACTCTGGGATATTATGTAGGAGGATGGGATATCTCCACAGGAATTGATAGGTTCAGAATGTAGATCGATGATGAACGATTGATGGGATTTTTTTGATAAATTGGGAACAAAATTGTATCTTTATAATCATCTCTATGGGAAATTTTCTTCATCAATTATCAATATATTTTTGATGTAATGATAATTTTTATAATAAATTATGTACTTTTTTTTAATTAATGATAATGGATTTTATATCATCTTATTTCCTTCATCTCTATTATTCACATGAGCCCCGATTTAATTAGCACTAATGAAAATATTCGATTATATCTACTACAAAATTGATTAATTTTTGTATACTGAATGAAATCATTAGTTGGTAACACCTTATATAATGATGATCTCACTTTGTTCTTGTGATTTTTTCCACCACTCTTCATCATGTTATTTTTTATTGTAATTTTTGTTTAAATATTTAACATTTTTGGTACAATTCATGCTCGTAGAAACCCCTAGAACCATGAATGGAATGTGATTAATAGAGGGATTAATTTAATGATGACTAATCAAGGTGGATTTTTGGATTGTTGGTTTTGATTTTGAGGTTAGAGACCTTGAGTAGCAACAAGTAGTTTCTTGACCACCCAAAAGTTTATTATAGTTCCAATTTAAAACCAACAGAGGCCTAGAATTTATGATCAATGTTGAAATCCATCAATTTCAATGGTTTTTCTAATGTCCAATACTACTAAATGTGGAAGAAGTCATGAATTCTGAATCTTTATAAAGGTAAGAAATATATAGTCTATGTAAAACCCAACTACCCAAAACATAATCTAGAGGAACACATTCAATGTATCTCAAATTGTCATGGAGGATTGGGTTTTAACTATTTAAATTATCAATGACATTGTGGAAGGGCCCACACAAAACTTCTCACCCAGGTTTGTGAGCCATGTGTCGATTGCACGGGCCTAGGACCCTAGTGTGATAAACATGTCGTGTCCCTAGAGTGAAAATCCATGTTGAGTTATATGGATAGCCGATCCATGTGCCCAGGGAACATGCACGTGGCCCTAGGTGATCATAAACACAATTTTGAGTGACATTTCTACCCAATATGTGTCCCAGGAAGGACACACCCAGGTTCTCGGTAGAAGACACACACCATTTGACCTGATATAATCATCGTATACTTTTCCCCTAAACTTATACCTCTTGTAAAACATTCTTGAATACGTGGATTTTGTCCCCTATGTAGATTATGATGTGTAGTTTTATATCTTGTATGTGATGGTAGAATTAATTTTAGGGTAATAGATATAAAAATAGGTTTTCGGGTGATATGTGTCATCCATTGATGCTTAGCAGATGAAAACGATTGGGTTCAATAATTACAGAGTTTTTGGGGTAGGTACTCCCCAAATGCACCAGGGTGATAATCCCCCATACTCAGTACAATACTAGACTTAAGACTCTAGTACAATAAAGCGGGAGTGGGTCCTCTATCCACAGTGTGGTACTCCCCATCACTGAGCTCTAGTGGGGAGAATGTCCTCCAATAAAGATAATGCTCCCTTGGCTATGGAGAATAATAGAGATGAGATATCCCTCCCTTCTAATTCATGTGAGGTTGTTCATGGTGAATTACATTGAATATATGACAATTATAGCTTCATGAAGACACATCATATTCCTTATATGGCTATAGATATTTATAACTATGTCTATTTTTGACTAGGGTTTCAGTATGAGGATACTTTATGGATGTGTTTATTTTCCATCATTGGCTAATGGTTGTGTTGACGGTTTTATTCTTTTTTCATCCCTCTTAGATTTAACTTCATCCTACCGGGTAACTATATACTCACCCCTTAATGAGATATAGCTACATATTTTTTTTATTACGTAGAAGATAATAATATCATTTGTGACATTGGTGGACTAGTTTTCAATGGAGTATATCTGTAATTGGTGGAACTGAACATGTTTGGTGGTCTGTATTGGGGATTCTGAGATGGAATGTTTTCTATTTTCCATTTTTATATGGGACCACTTTTATGGTCCTGAATGTGTTTTTTAACTTTTATATTATTTATATTACCTTACTTCATATTGATATAACTTCCAAGAGGTTGTTTCATACATTTATTACTCTCTATATGTTGTAGTTATTTTATGTATCTGTTCTATTTCATGGATTTTTTTTGTGTTTGAGTATAGGATGATTTTTTGAAGACATTAAATTTCAATCTTTTACCTGCATGTCAATAGTTTCCATCCCCTCGACTAATAGTGGAAATATTGGTGTGACACTCTCTGTTTACATCCTTCCATGGTGAGGCCCCTTTGGGTTGGGTCATGATAGAGTGGTATTAAAGGATGTTGTTACATGGGTTGATGTTTAGATGTGTAAATGTTATGAGGGAATGTTTGGGAAAAATATGGAAACATTTTTAGAGTGTCTCGAGATTGGATAAAAGTATAGGCAACCCAATGATAGTGAATCAACTAACATATCCATACACCAGGATGTTGAAAAAATGATTTTCATCTCGATATACTAAAACTTCGGTTACAGGTAAACCAATGGTACACACAAATTATTGGATTGGGTCTTTTTAATTTCATGTATTTCTTAATTTAGATCCATGTATATTCTCATATAACAATGATATGTCTTTTTATTAACTAGGATGCCTTCATGATGAAAGGAAACTAGGATACAAATATAGTTTCTTGATGATGACCTATTGTATGAAAGTGCATAGTTTATAGACCGATTAATGAGATTTTTCATCTATTAAAGCATAAATTAGTTCATCCACATGGTGGGAAGAACATGGATTCAAATATATTTTTCTAGTCTATGATCGAGTTAATGTTCGGTTGCTAATAACTCAATTAGAAAATTATTACAATGCTTGAAATTTTATCATCTTACATGAGTTATAGTGATAGATAATACTTATGTTTCATGTTGATCCATAACCACATGTAGTATAGGATTGGTGCGAGGAAGTGGTTTGTGTTTTTTGACTTATTTAAAACCCCCAAAATCAGATGGTTATACTTGCAGCTAGTTTTATTCATAGATAAGTAGGGCATTTTTTGTGTCTGATAAGTCAGACCCATGTCGAGATCATGCTATCTTGGTGTAACTTCTTGAATTGATCCATAATGAGTATTACCCTTCGATCATGTACTATATGAATATCTAGTATCTTCCTTAGTCATAATAGGGTGATATTTATTCTTTTAAGTACACCTATATGTTTATCAACCTCACATACTATTCTATTGATATGGTGTAGGATGGATAAATCAAGGTATAAAAGTTTTTGATGGGACTTCATAGATAATTATATGAGAGAATGGTCTCCTTATGAATTCCCACTTATATGAATGTATTGGAGTGAGATTAAGTTATGATGAACTTTGGAGAAGAGGGATATCATGCACCTATATTAGATAGTGGGAATCCTGTGACTGTGCATTCAGAGATAACATGTAGGTGTTATTCATCATGATCTTAGTGAAGGAGAAATACATATTCTAGGGATTAGAGACATGGATTTATAGCACATATTTCATGTATGGGGTCTAGAAATCCCATATAGGGATGATTCTATTCTCGTGAATGGAAATGTCACATAGAAAATGATTTTGTATCTCATCATGTTGATGATTGTGGATATGAAGTGGCTAGATATCAAGAGAATAGGTAGCATCAAAATTAAATATATCCCAGGAATGTTCATGGTTTCCCCAAAAGGGAGGTAGTACTGATAGAGGAGCAGGAGGAGCCCCCGAGGTATGAGATGTAGAGAGTATAATCATGCCATGAGTTACTCACACCACCACCACAAGGTGTCCCACATGAGGATTAGAGGACTTGCTAATTAGGGCATTCACTACTTATAGATATTGTGGGATATGATCAGGATATTCTTGAGATGATACAAGGTATGATCTATGTCTTCTCTAATGTATCATTTTTACTTATAGGCATATGTGAGATTCATTAATTCATTTCCACATCCCATGATTGATATCTATAGATTCCATTATTGTCTTTGGTATGTCAACGATAGCAATGGTTTCTAATAGGGAGTGCCTCTTATATACCACAAATTTTTTAATAGTGTGAGTTGGATCCTAGTTAAGAGAGTTTATCCAGGGATTTCATGGTAGTTGTGATAAAATATTATGATATCAAATTTGGTATAGGATTTGTCTCTCTAGTATTAGTTATGAAATAATTTAAAGGTAGGATAGTCATATTCCTTTATTTAGGTGGGATAATATTCTTCTTCATGGGAAAGATTGATCTTCTGGCTGAGTGAGTGGGGCTTGTGAGAAGAAATCTGAATCCTATCACTCATTTGTTGGGGATTTCATCCTCTAGAACAATGGGATATATTGGTTCTAGATTATAGGGTATGTGGATATTATATGGATATATTTCTTGAAAATGTTCAAAGACTTCCACTGAGTAAAGAGATTGAGTTCACCATCTACTTGCACTGTGAGACTAAACTGATATCTTCTGCATCATAAAAACTTGACCCTTCCAAGATTTAGTAGTTTATATTTTAGTTGTAATTCCTATTTGGGAACTGTTTTATCAGATCTATTTTTCCCCATGGGTAGAACTAGTGTTGTTTCTGAAATATCTGTATGGGAGATTGAGGTTCTACATTGATTACCATCAAGTGAAATAGGATATGGGAAAGAACTAACACACCTTTATGAGGACTGATATCCTATTTGATCCGATGAAATGTGTGAGTTAGTTCCAAATATTGATCTTAGGTCTGGGTACCATTTGTGGCGGGTTCTCAAGGATGATATTTTGAAGTCAATATTCTGATGTCTCTATGTCCATTATGATTTCATAGTGATTCCTTTAAATATCACTAATTTCATTTATATCTTCATGGAACATATTAACTATTTCTTCGAGATATAATTAGACAAATTTATTGTTCTATTTATTGAGTATATCCTTATACACTCTACTTCTAAGGAGGAGCATTTATAGAATTTGAGTATAGTCCTAAACATACATCAAGAGAATCAACAATACATTAATCTCTTGAAGTGTAAGTTTTTTATTTTAGAGGTTTACATTATAGGTAATTTCATTTATGAGAATTGTGCATCTATGGATCAGAATATTTTTGATGTGTTACTCTATTGGGAACAACCCAATAGAGTGTTTAACATGTGGAGTTTCCTTGGTTTTTTGGGGTATTGTCAAATGTTCCTGAAAAAATTTATCATGATTGAATCTCCTTTGAATTCCTCAATATGAAATGGAAAACCATTATCATGGACTATGTAGTGCTAGATAGCCTTTGAAGAGTTGAGAGAGAGGTTGATCAATGATCTTATGTTGAGACTATCGATAGAGGGAATTGAGTATTTGGTGATTTGAGATTATTGTAGAGATATTATTAGATGCATCTTGATGTATAAGTTGAAAATGATTTCTTATAGTTCAATGTAGTTGATACACCATGAGTAGAACTACATTAACCATGAGTTGGAGTTGGTAGTGGTAGTATTCTCCATGACGATGTGGAGGAATTATCATCTGAAAACGTTTTTCATTGTTTACTTAATCCCAAATATTCTCAATTACATATTAACCTATAGATATCATAATATAAAGCATAGGCACTTGTTAGAGTTCAAATAGGACTGAAAATTTATTGTAGTATATACTCTTGGTAATGGAAATGTGGTGGAAAATTACCTTTACAATAAATCCATTATCATGTAGTGGAGGAGGTGTCTTTGGATTTGGATACATTATAGATGACCCTAGTAGAGGTGAGAGGTTCATCTTACCTTCAGTTTATGGTGGTAACTACAGAATTCCTTTTGTGTGTGACAGAATCATAATTAGGGGATATCAAAAGTGATTTTTTACATGAATATATATCTTAATGGGATGTGTGATATAGATTTTTTGAATGTATAGATATAGTAATCATTTTTAAATGATGGATGGTATTTCCATTCATGTTGCACGAGGAGTAATTGAGGGAGTTTTATACCTCCCCCTTGAGAGAAAAAATAGGCATGACTAAGATATACAGGGACCCTTAGTATCAATATTGATGGGCTGTCATGAGGCCTAACTTTAGTGAGTTTGTTTCCTGGTGCATCACATGTTAGTAGGTAAATGATGAACCTCAGGTTATAGTAGGGTTCACTTAACCCATTATAATTATGAAATGGATGTGATATAGAATATCAATGCATTTTTTGATGTGTATTTCATGAATATAGAGTGAGAAAAACACTATTTGTGTGATTTTTGATGGTCATACCTAGCATTAATACTTTCATTTCATTAGGGAGTAGATCCTGGTCTAGAATTTTGGAGTGGTTGTACAAGAATGAGATCATATGGTTTCATACGATACCCATTATGATTATCTTCTATTAGGATAAACCTTTGATTTCATTGTTATGGAGAGTCTAGAAGGAGGCTATTGGGCACAGATATGGGTGATAATGGTGTTTCACCCCAAAAAGAATCTAAATTTTGAGTGAAGCATCTAGGTTTTTGATGATATGTTGAGATCCTTTGTGTTGATATTCTGTCAGATTTAGGAGGATCATTTAAAATTGGTGGCCTTTTCTAATAATAACAATTAACAGTCCAATATAAGTATGACACATTTTGAGGAATGTTATGGGAGACCCTGAAGGTAAAAGTTATACTATAATGTGATTGGGGAGACATCTTTTATTGTGCCAGAATTGGTGCTTGTGAAGTCAAAGAAGCTTTGGGTGATGTAAGAGAATAGGTGGATGGCTCAGAGTTGAAAAAAATATTCCATAGACTAATATAATAGGTCATCATTTATTGAGGAGGGATAATATATTTTTCTTGAGAGTCTCCCCATGATGAGTATTATGGAGATTTAACCAATGAATCAAGCTATTTTTGAGGATCATGAGGCCATTTTGGACCCCATTGAGGGTTGTCATCATTTCATAACATTTACCCCTCCCCCATAGTTAGATCAAGGTAATCACATCTTCTATTGGTCTTAGTTATGGAGATAAGTGTGCAACCCACTGCACATTATTGAATGGGGTGAGCTAGACATCAAGGATGGGTCCAACTTCTTTGAGTACATGGTGGAAATTGTGGATCGATAAGAAATGATCCTACATTGGTGAAATATTCCTCTAGTTTAAGTGCTTTGGAAGCATGGGGAAATTCATGAGATCTCCTAGGATGTGAGATCCAGATGCAGGCTCCATAATGACATGTTTTTTTGCAGGATGAGTTTTTTTGGGTGAAAATACATGAAAGTGGGGGAAATGTAATGATTTTGGTTTCGTTTTCATCATATTTTGATTACTTACATATACATATATGTTTTTATTTTTCCTAGGAGTCTGAATTATGTTTTCTGTGTGATAGTCCCTAGAAATTAATATATTTTTTAAAAAATATTACATATATATTAAATCACATGATCAAATCTTTAGAAAATAAATGGGTTTTCCTTTGACTGGGTCCATAGATGAAAAATTCAGCACTAAAGTTTTTTCTATGACATGGGATTTTCCTTAGGAGACATATAATATTGGTTAGCTTAAGGCAAATGAGGATGGAAACCATTATTGAGTGAGTTAAATAAATCAAATTATTAATTTAATTTATTTAATGAGTAATCCCTTATATTCCATTAAAAATACATAATGGTGATGAATCTGTAGTGTTATCCACATAACTATGGGAGATTATGGAGGAGGAAGGAAGTTCTCTATCAAAGATATTAAATAGAGAATGCGGATCAATGGAATAAAATCAAAGAGTTTCATGACATAAATGAAGAACGTATTGGGATCTTTATTATTAAATCTAGAAAACTTGTTTTCACCAACTATTAATATATTAATGGGTTAGGGTTCATTATTTTATTGATCGAAACACTTTTGATATAAAGGATGGGTGTGGATTGTTATCATCTTATTTTCTCAAACTGTAGTATTCATATGATCCCATATTTAATTAGAATTATTGAACCAAATTATATATATATTTTTCACCCTTGATTGATTTTTGTTTATTCAATATGAAATCATTGGATGACATCGCATCAGATAACGTGGATCTCAATTCGTTCTTTTGTTTTCCCCACCAAAATTCTTCATATTCTTAATCATTGGATCTTAGGGTTAGTGGTTTGTCATTTTTTGTAGCCGGATTGAGCATGATCGACCAAGGACAATCATAAATAATTAATTATTGATAAAGGGATTGATTACTTATGGATGAATCAAGGTGGATTTTTGGACATTATTTTATGGATTTAAGGTTTGGGACCCCGAGTTGTGACATGAGGTGTGACAACTTCCCCATGAGAGATTAGAGTTCGGATTTATAGCCACTAGTGGATATGAATCAATGATTGTAGAATAATTCCTTACATTTTAGTTTTTTATGGATTTGAACAACATGAAGGGTAAAATAAATCATTGATATGGTATCCACATTAAATCCATACATCATCATTTTCATAATACCCAATTATATACCATATTCTCTAGAGGAACATAAGGCATGTGTCTTAGATTATTATCATAGATGGTGTTTTTCTTCAGTTAAGTATATTTTTTATGGAAAGGACCAAATAAAAAGTGACACTACTTAGGTTAATAATCTCTATTCTGAGGCAACATGCCTTAGATCCCAGGTGAACAAGCAAACCTTTTCTTTAGAGGGACACTCACTTTTGAGCTACATGACTTGATGAGCTATGTGTTAAGGCCACATGCCCAGGACCCCACATGTAGTGTTCCCCTTGGGAAATTATAAGATGAGATACATGAATTCTGAACACATATCCTAGGAATGAAATTCGCAAGGTGAAGAGGCACACTATGTGGCCCTATGTACATTCCATTTACTCTTCCTTTGATCTAGTAACATGTGTATCCATTTATTAGAAACATGGATTTAGGATCGTGAGTATCCCTTATTTATTAGTATATTATCATTGAATATTATCATTTCCATTTTTTTAGCATTACATATATGACATTAGGTGTATTGGGACAGACACTTCTTTGAGCGATGTGTGGTTGATGATAGTGGTCTGATCCAATCATCAGAGGCATGTAGGGGGTCGAAACCTCATGATACAGTAGCGATTATGTTTTCTATACTACTTATATAGGTAGATTTGGAACACCCATACACATTAGAGTGTTTTATTCCTCTATATATGGAGTGGTACACTATTTTTTTGAGATCTGTTTGGGAGAAGGTCCTAAACTAGATATATTTCACCTTTGGATACGGAGCATAATAGTGAGGAGTGGGGCCACTAATTTGATTCTTGTGAGGTTATACGTGGTTCGGGGCATAATATATAAGTCCTTTGGAGCCATAGGATGAATCCTCATCATCCTTATCCATCTGTAGAGATTGATACTTCCCTCCTTTTTCAAATGGGGTTTCAATATGAGGGTATCTGATGATTGGGGTTCTTTTCTATCTTTGTCTAAGGGTTGAGCTATATATTTTATTCTATTTTCTCTATTTTTTGTTTTCAAGATATCTTATTGGATATGTATATATATAAACTTTCATGGACTATTACCAAATCAATTTTGTCTTTTGAGGATGACCGGAAAATCAATGATGACCTTGGTGAACTGTGTTTTTGTGAAACATAGTGGTAGTTGGAGGAACTATTCATGTTTTGTGAGAATTCTTAGGGATTGTGAGATTAAATCTAATCAGTTTTCCCATTCTCAAGTTTTCATCAGGTTGTGAAATATTTTACAGTTGGGAATGCATTTTTCCCTCTGATATCTTTTATATTACCTTATTTCAATTTGAATTAATTTCCCAGAGGTTGTTACATGCATTGATTACTGTCTAGATGTTGTAGTTTCTTCATGAATCGGTATTATTGTATTGAGTTTTTTGTGTGCATTAGTACATTAAAATTAGGATAAGGCCTCCCATTTTACTATTTTTCATAATTTTCTCTTGTTTCTAGCCCCTAGCATATTAGTCGCATGTTTTTGGTTTTAAACCTTCACTTACTACTATCATAGGAGACACCCTGACGGTTCTACTCAAGACACTTAATCTGAATAAAATATTCCCTATAAGAGATATCCTCTCTCTATGTGAAATACTCAAAATAACTAATTATTATTTCCATTCCTCACTCCTTGATTAAATTAGACTCTCCCATTTTGGGACTACTAATCCATAAGTAGAATGATAATTATATTTTCTCTTATATATATGTTATTTATTTTGAATATATTATCTTCTGATGTTGCATTAATAATATTTGGTGTCACGTGACAATTTTTTATGTTCTAAGTGTTCAACTATAATGTTTTATGTGTGAATAAATCTTTCTTTATAACCTATTAAAATATAAATTAAAAAAAGTAGTTATTTAGTTTCCCATGTTGAATTTAGTTTTTTATTCTTTTGTATCTTATTTTAGATTATTAGTGAAGTATCAACTGACTTTAATTGATTCATTTAGACTACATTTGATTACACATAATTTATAATTGTTCAATAATAAGTTATAATATGAAATATCAATATATTAATTTGAATTTAAAATTATTTTATATCAAAAAGATTCATAAAAATAAATTTTTTCTAATAATGAAAATTTAATGAGAACTAATTTTCATTGGTGGATAATTATTAGTAATTGTAATTATCAATGATAATGTTCTTTAACATTGAATAAATTTATAACATTTCTTATATTTTGTCTAAAGGAATATTTTATTTTCCTTTATTCTTTTATTAGTTTCATGTTTCTTAATAGTTTTTTCAAATCAATTAATTTAATATAGCTTTATTTTCAATCATGTAAATGTAAAATGATTTCAGTGAAGTAGTTCTATGCAAAAAATATCCCACTAACATTTAAAAAAATATGTTAAGATAATTTACATACTTAATTATATGAAATTTTGATAAATTGGTAAATAATGGATACACAATAAATGATTATAAATCAATTGAAACTATAATTTTATTATATAAGATAATTAATTAAATTTCTATAAGTCAATTTTGATTTTAAGTAAATATGACTTGAAATTTAGTAAAATGAGGAATATTAAAGAGTTGTTTATTAGATTTAAAAGACCATTTATTGTGTTATGGAATTTATCCAACCATCGAATTCTATTATAAACCCTGGGAAAAAATAAAATTAATTAAAAAATAACCATTAGTATATTGATATACATTTTTCGAATATTTTTTATGAAAACTATTCTAAAATTCAGTTTCCTTGGAAGATGATAGTAGTGATTAATGAAGAACTATAATATTATCCTAAAATGATTTAAATTGTAAAAAATATAATGAATAATACATAAAATGATTAAAATTGTTTTAATCATTTTTTAGGATGATTGAAGATGTAAAACATGAATATATGTATTCCGTTTAATAATTCATGTTTTATATAGATTTTTTTATTAGAAAGATATACTACCAGGGGTAACAAGAAACCTAGAAAAACATAAAATTATATTCATATATAAATATCTATTTGATTTAGTAATGAAATGATACATTATTGGCCCCTTAATTTCATTTTATTCAAGAAATTGAATTGAAATATTTACAATTTTTTCTTCATTTGGTGCAATGAACAATATTGAGAATTGAAATATTATAGATATTACAATACAGTTATTCCCTATTATAGTTAGATGGATAATCAAGTATAATAATGTGTATATTATAAAAATAAAACATAAATTACTAAATTTATGATTAAATATGCTAAATTTCATGGTCTAAAATTATTATCCTTATCAGAACAATTTTTTTTGTTCCATGAATTTTCACAAGAAAATAAAACCATAAACATTTTATCATTTCATTGATGAAATATATATGGGATTAAATTTACTATTCATAGTACATGGAAAAGTATTTAAATTATTTATAACCTTACTCTATGGTTTTTCTTTAAGAAACCATATATAATGTTTTTTTAGTTAATTTTAGGACCAAAATAACCAAAAAATGATATTGATGTATACTTTTCTCCATTCTGCTAACGTGGAAAAAAGTGTTGTGTTGTATGATATAGTCAAGGATTAATTTTTTAACATAAGATATTTTTTTTCATACTCATTGATTGAAAATATTTTGGTAATATTTTAGGATATAATATTTATGGGATCCTGAGTATCCCTATTTGTGAATAGGTAACACACTTTATTAATTTTAAATATGAAATGATGAATTTATATTTGAGGAACAAATTATTTTTAATTTTTGGGGATTTCTTATATCCTAAAACATTAACTAATTTTTTTTGATGGAAATAATTTACATGGATTTTATATAGTGGAATGATAATTCTCAATTACTTAATTTTTTTATTTTTTAGTGCAGTTGAAGAATAAATTGGAAGATGAAAATCTCATTTGGGAGAGAAATTTAACTTGATATAAAAACCTACTCATGTTGAGTATGGGACATGACATGGTTACATTTAGAAGTTGAAGATTGGGGGATGTGATTTTTGTATAGATAAAGGGATGACCGATGTACCTACTATATTTAATATATTGGGAAACATACCATACATTATTTGGAACTTATCAATGTTTAGTTTAAAATTGCATAGGTTGTGATCTTGGATTGAAGGGAATTTTTGTGCAACTACTAGATTTTTATGGAGAAGAAAAACATGTGATTAATATAAATCATGTTAGGGAGTGATATGATGATATTTTAGTGTTTTAGGAAGATATAATGGCGAATTATACATGTCATGGTTTGAATTTGGGGATTTTTTTGAGTTGTGAAATATTTTAGGGATTCATTGAAAACAACTAGTTAATAATTAAATTTGAATGAATTTAAATTCCCAGGGGATTAAATGTATCTATAATGGATAAATAATGAGACATATTTTTTAGATCAGACATTGACCCCTAAAAACACACAATATTAGATGTGGGTATATAAATTTTCTTGGGTAGTAAAGTCAAAAATATTAAAAATCACACAGAACATATAAATTGAATTTTATAACTTCTCATCAACCATGAAAACATTATTTTGTTGCCTTGTCAGATATTTTTGTGGTTCTAATAAATCCATTGATGATTTCTTTCATGGTATCAAACATATTGAAGCTTAAATAAAATGAATAATAAGATGTATTTTACCATAAACTAATGGTAATCTGAAACTATCATTATCCATGCACATAAAAATTATTTTCAATGATTCTGCATACACTGGTGATAACTTGTACGAAATTCAAACTAGAAGTTATGTTTTAACATTTATCTACCATATTCCATATTTCCATACCATATGGATTGAAAAATATGATCCCTCACCCAATCCTATATTAAGACATAAAAATTAAAACAATCAAATACACATAATAAAATATGGATCAAAATTATACATTTACTACTATATGGTTTGATAATACCATATATTATGATATACTAGATTTAATGAATTTCTACTTCAATATCAAACTTACACTAAATCATGAAAGACATAGTAACATTTCAATGTACATTATATTATATACTAATTTTTTTGAAATTAAATCCAAACACTTATTTGATATCTACCAATGCAATATTGGAAAAAAATTATTAACATAACCATGCATCACATCTTATGAAAATTACTTGTAAATTCCAATATTAAATTAATTTTGGATAAAATCTAATACATTTAGAGAACATATTAATGTAAAAATCCATCACTATTTAATTGAAAAAAATGAGAACAAGGGGGGCTATCTCGTGTTGAAAACAAATCTACATTCTAGAATTCATAGATTTATGAAAAAAAGACTCTGAATAAACATCAGCTATACTCATGATATAAGGGGATATAGTCTGATTTGTATAAAAATAATATATCTCCATTCCTATTTCCGCCATAAAAATCATATACATGCTTACATTTTTTTCTCCCTACGTTCAAGAAATTGAGGAACGATGAGACATAGAGTGTCTCAATTCTATAGATCTACTCCGAAATTCTCAATTTTCCTTTGTATATCTTGACTAGGATGATGAATACATTAAATATCATTCAAATTTATTTATGGGAACATCAATCACTACTAATATGATGGATAATAAAAACATTTATACTATCTGTGGTAAATAATACACATTCTCTATATATCTCAATCAAGCATCCAAATTCCATATTCACCATATGAAAGGAAACATACCATTATGGTTAAGCTCTATCCAACTACATGGCTAGAAGTATACCCAATCACCCCATGATGATATATTCCACAATTATTGTATAAGAAATATATATAATATGAATGGTTTCATTATAGGTATCTCTCTAACCATAGGTAATTGGGATGCCAAATTTGAACCATGCACCCATCCTATAACAAATACATTGTGTATGTAATCTATATTGTATACTTCATCGGCTATCGAACACTTAAAACCTATTTTCTGCCTCATGGGAAAATTATATATATTGATATTGGAACCCTACTCACACTGACCTTAACATTTATTCACAACCTATGTTGATCTATTAATAAATTAATTTAGTTATAACTCCAAGGTTTACTCTAAGAGGTTAATTATCATATAACATCATAATATGTATATATATATATATATATATTCCATTAGGATGAAAAAGTTTAACGTATTGATTTCATTTTTTATGTCATGATACATTTAATATCCCTGAAATCATATATTAATATATAATAAAAACATATATATGTTCTTATTTAAAATATCTTCTTTGATGGAATGCAATATATACACTATGTTTTCTTCCATTTTAGGGTTTTTTGAATATCATTACATCTCTCTGTAATTCCTACCACATTATTATGTGACCTTTTTGTTAAACCCTCACACTAATCTCTTAAGACACTATATTCTATTCATAATATCTTTATAAGATATAAAAACTACTTTCTGTTAGAAAATTTATCTTATTTTTTTGTGGGTAATATTTAATAATTATACCACGGTATCCATATGGTATTCTATGTGTTTAGTTCATTGTATATGGTAAAAACCGTTGAATTATGAACCATGTGTTATATATATTAATTTTCATGACAACTATTATTTAACAAAAAATCACTTATCATATAAGGGGAATGTGATAATTATACCCATTCATCACTATGATCCTTCTGAGCTTGATATTCCATTGTATGCAAATACATGATTTGGTCACCCTTTTATTTATCAGATAAATAAAAACTATATGTTACATCAATTCTTTCCTTTATTTTGGACACCAATATAATTAAATATTTTTAATAATATATAATTGGTATGATATTCAATTCAATATTAAGGATTTTATTTCAATAGATTCAAAAATTGATATAAATATTTCATGGAGTTTTTGAATCCCTGGGAGGTATTCCATGAATTTCTATTATATGGAATCATAATTAATCCATGAAAAATTCACTACGTTTTAATGTTTTTTATTTTATATTTTTATGAAACGTTGTTAGAGTATATTAGATGATTTGATTCTTATAATTTAAACCTTTTCCCACTATAAAGAACCTAATGTATTGGTTTCCATGATGCATGTTTTTTTTCAATACCGATAAATCGTTTAAAAAATCAATCACTAATTTTGATGAAATTAAATAAGAAGTGAATCAACCTATAGTAGTACAAGAGTCAATAAAGTAGTTATTGTTTCCCAAAAATATGTATTCAAGAAAATAAAAAAAACAAAATTAGATAGTTAGAATGAATCATGGAAGATATTTTGTCCAGATGATAGGAAGAATAGGAATTTCTTAAATTGTTATTGATGACTGAATTCAGCGGTACTAACTGATAAATTAAGAATTCATTTAAACAAAACTATCGACAAGTGGCCTCTTTTTTTTATATCTGTTTGGATGAGATTAATTATGATTTTGTTACATTTGATAAAGGATGAAGAATATCAATTAACTATATAAACATAAAAAAATATGGGATGCATTATAATTTGTTGAACTCTGGTTATAGTGTGAGCATTTTTATTCAAATTTGATGATGAAGAAGTTTGACTACATGGATATATTTTTCTGAAAGGTGTATATTGAGAGAATAAGAATATTTTGAATAATTCTAAGCATTTGAATATAAATTAAATATGTACATGTGGATTTCGAGGTGGCATTGTGAATTATATGTGATTTATATGCATATAATATTGGTTCAATGAGTATTTCACATAAATATGAGTATAAATTTGACTAGAAGTAAAAGAAAAATTGAGGAAACCCACATAGAATTAATTTGAGAGATGAGAAATACACTCATAGATAAATATCCGATGTAAATATAACTATTAGATAATATTGGATGATGTACTCATAAATTTTGGATAATTCTTGATGACTATTCATGGTTAATTTTGCAAATTTTATGGTTAAATTAAATATTATTGTACACATATTTAAATTTTATTCAATATATTAATATGGTAGTTTATAAAAATATAGAAAAGATAATTGTATCCTTGATTTCATATTTTTGGCACAATTTGAGGAGTTATAAGATATATAAAATAAAATACTAGATTATGTGTTATGGATACTTTATTGTTATTCTATCAGATAATAAGTTATCTATAAAGAGTATAAAAACCAAAATATCTACATGGTTATGAAATCAAAATATATTATGTGTGTACTACAGACATAATGAAAGATAAATCTCAATTTATAAATGTTGATGTGATTCAAGAATAGTTGATTCATAGGTAAATCAATCAAAAGATAGATGGAATAAGGATTGTGTTTTAGAATTCTAAAGAAGGTAACATGAGGAGTAAGAGATTTGGGTTATAATTGTATTACATATCAATATTATATGAGATAAATGTTAAATCACTGGATGGTTATGTGATTCTAAAGTAGTATAAATTTATGTTTATTGAAATATATTATAATAACGCATTCTGTGAATATAATTCATTGCAACAAAAGTTGTTACTGTAAATTTTTATGATGAATTTTTTTGATTAGTAGGAAAATGTAAAAATAGTTAGAATTAATGGTTTAAATGATATGGAGATGAATGAATGAAGGAATATGGTATTTATCATTTCTGATAAAAATGAACTCTATTAAAATTAGAGTGATGAAAGATCAAGTAGTGAGTTTATTTAAAGAATGATTCATTGGAAGAGATTTGAAATAAAAAAAATTCATATGTTTATGTAATAAGAGGATAACATCACGTGATGTTAAGTGAAATAAAAAATATCCTATGTCTAGATAAACATAAGATAAGGATATCAAGTGTTATGTGGATATTTGGTGAGATAGATCTCAATATGCATTTTAATGCCATAGAATTATGTATACTGAAATCTGAGGAACAATGTTTGAATGAGTTTGATGATTCAATGTATAAAATGTTTTTTATCAATGATGATTTAGAGACCAATCCATATATGAATTTGGAAGATGTTGTAAAATTTATATTGAAGTCATATTATTAGAATATGTGGATGGAATTAACCTATTATTATAATGTTTGATTCAAAATGATGATGATAAGATAGATGTTCAAAAGGTTCAAAATTTATTAAGGTAATGTCATGATAAAAGCTATCATTTTTGGGTAAAATGATGAATAATGATGACTCATATATATTAAGGGTATTTAAAGGATGTCACGTAAATATTGAGTGATTATGGAGAATGAATTTTTGAATATTTTTTCCATTATTTTATATGTGGAATAATGGAAATATATGGTAATGATTTCATTATTAAATTTAAACTACTAATAAAAATATGTGTGTGATATTATTTTAATATTATAAGTAAATTAAAGGGAGCATAAATTCATCCAATTACATTCTAAACGATCTATTGTGATGATGTTATTAGAAAACTAGAACATAATGTTCCCAATAAGTGGGGTGAGATTTCCAGAATTTTGAAAACCATAAGATAGCGAGGAATGAAAATGTACAACACCAAAATACTGAAGTTATGGATGTTGATGCATTTTATGGTGAGATATCATGATATTAATTTTCATAAAGTCAATAAACAAGGTCAATGTGCATGTTGTGGTATTTTTTTAACCAAGGATATTATTATTAGAAATGGGGTCGGGCTTGTGTTTTCTATCAATCCTCAAATAAAAGATCAAGGTGTCTGAATGGAATGAGATCATACAGTTCCAGCTAATAATATTATTGAAGGTGGTATTGTTTTCTAGTTTTTTTCTAATAATTGGATTTAAAAATATTATGGAAGAGGCTAGCATCTTGAAGGGTTGTTTTCTAGAATAAACACATAATGAAAATTGTAAATCCATGAGTTTCAGGAAGATTTGGTTATGGATCATGGAGGCTGGGCTATAAATCTTAAAAAAACATTTTAATCTCGACCCATGCCAAGGATTATTAGTAATTTGATATTAGTAATGATGGGGTAAACTGTATTGACATAGTGAGATTCTTGAAGGAAGTTTGTTCCACGAAGGTAGGGGCGCTTCGTGAAGTAGTGAACTTCATTAAGGAGCCTTGAGGAAGGCAATTTCGAGTATTGGTTTATCAGTGAACCTAGCTTTCAGTGTGCATAAACTTAGGTATATGGTGAATGTTGAGTCTTGTGATGTATATGGACAATTTCTTTAAGGGAAAACCATTGAAGTGACCATTGTGACAATGAACTGAGTTACACTTCTCTCAAAGTAGTGGGATGGATGGAGTCAATGGAAGTGTTCTGAGGGACATAATGTCATATCTTTATAACCTTGTAATGTTAGTGTTCCTTGTATAGAGTGACTATATAAAAATAAATGTATTGAAAATCTAGTGAATAATAGTGGATTTAGGTACCACCAACACACTCTCAACAGATGATAGTATCACTAACCCTTAACGATAATCCAAATAAATTTTCTATGTTGTCTTTCTGGTTATGAAAGTTTTAATTACCTCCCATTGCCTTCAAATTTTTTTACAAGTTCCTACCAATGTGGGAATATGATCTATCACTTGAGAAGAAAATTTTGAAATGCTGATTCACTAAATCACGCATGTCATGGGTTGTGGAAAAACAATTTGTATATTCCCCATGTCATTTTTAGTGATTAACCCTAGGAAGTCTCCAAAAGAGAAGTGCACAACAAAACAGTTTGTCTCTTTTAAATGATGGTAAAATGGCAGGTTTTTATAATAAATCAATAAGAAAATTATTGAAAGTAAATTTGAAATTAATTTGATTGAAAACTAGGATATTTAATGAGTGATTAGGTTGGGGTCAATTTCCCAATTATAATGCGATCCTCATTCAATTTAAACCAAACCTCTTTTTCTGAGTTGATTAAAGTAAGTTTCCATAATTGTTTCTTATTACATCCTTGTGAAATTTTTATAGTTATAGAGATACCTAGAGAGATCACAAATTGGTCAACTCTCCTTCTATGTGGAAAAGAGTTGCATTGAATATCCACTATTGACATTTTAAATACCAAATTGGGTCTTTTTTATCTCATACAATCAAGAACATCCACTACCCCTATTAAACATAACAAATATCATCGAGTAATTCACCACTAATCCTTATTCTATTCCATCACATATAAAACAGAAATCAGTGGGGGGAGATAACGATTATTTACCAAAGAAAAAAAATATTGAAATTAAAATTCAATAATGATCACACTTGATAATAAAATCCTCTAAATGAAATTGAAAACACTTTTGATGAAGAATGAAATTTATTCAATTATGTCCAAGAACTCAAGCATTAAGAAATAGAAAACCAACTCTACCATAATCACTCAAAATGTTTACCCCAATATATTAAGGGTAATAGAGATGAATGGGGAAGAAAAAGGTATTACTAATCTATGGGAAAAAAATTAAATAAATAAAGTGGAAAGGTTCTATTCCTTGTTGTTCCAGAAGGAATGGGATGGAATGAGATTATTTGAGAGGGAGGAGATCCCTTCCTTTTATAGGAAGAATTTCCCCCTGAAATATGACGCATTTTATCCCCAATAAATTACCTCTTCACGCAATTCACCCTTCATGAATGTTGTTCATAAATATCATATAGGTTTCTCCTCAATCATTCAAGGTATTTGGAAATGTATTATGAGAGTTATTCCTATTTTACTCTCACAATTTATTATTTCAAATTAGACTATATAAATTAAAATCCTCTAGATTATTACGTCTTATTGACCATTAGAATGTCCAATTCACGTGTTTATGCCTTCCAAAAAGACGTTCCAAAATATCTTGCGCGTCCACCCACCGAATTTCACTAAAATTGTTCCCACCATGAATGAGTTAGGGACACCACACAAAAAATCTTTTTGAACAATTTTCATGTTCCGATTTTTGAGCTTCTTTTTGATCTTCCAAATGATCGATTCATATTTTTGTCAAGAAGGATGAAATGAATCCTTGTATGTTTAGAATCATAAAAATAATGAATTTATCAATTTTGACTAATATAGAAAATGTTATTTCCAAAATATAGAAATAATTTACAACTTCTAAAAATCCAATATGAGTCATTTTTGTGATTACACTCAAAATACCATGGAGATCATAAAAAGTTGCAATTTATCTTAAAGTAAAACATTGTTGGGAATTAAAAAATGAAGTTAAATGTAAATTTATTTAAAAAAAAATTCCTATATTTTCTCCCACATTTAATATTTGGACTCTTGGACAAGTAAACCTCAAAATTAAATAAAATCAAATCCAAAACACATACCCATGAGATCTACCAAATCCATACCAAGAAACAAAAAGATATCATGCGTCATAAAAAACAATTCTATAAAGTTAACCATTTAGATTATATAATATATTTACACTTCATTTCATATCCCATTAACACAAAACACCTACAACACATGAATTTTCTCTCATCTCACAATTTTGAAGGTTTAGCAAGGATTTTATCATCCAAACAAATGCAAGAGTCAGCATAGGCCTGATAAATTCCATCATCTCCACGAAATGTGATTCAAGGACATGTGTTTCTCATGAGGATTTTTCAGGGTTGTTCTGATGATTATTATTGGTGAGAAATAGATGTTAAAAATTATGAGGCCAAGAAAAGAGGGCTTGGCTCTTTTTGAATAAAAATAGAAAGATTCTAATTTTCAATCATGTATGGTCTCATTCCCTTCCCATTTGTTGAAAATTATTTATTCATCATGAAAAAATAAAGGAAATTTCATTCCATTTATAATTTCACCATAAATATTTTCTTCTCAAACATAGTTTTTCTTGAAAGATACAGATAGGCACAACATTCATTCCACATTGGAAGCTCCAGAAATGAACAACATCATTAATCATGAAATCTCTAGAAAGGGCCAAAATTATACAAATTGAAATCATCGGTAGAAAAATAATCTCTTAAAAATTTAATTTTTCACCCAACATGTAACCAAATGAGGTTGTACACCAGATGACATCCACCCCACACTTAAGATTAACTAGATCATGCAATTTCACTTCAAGAGCAGGTAGGATATGGAAAATAGGCTTGTAATGTGGCCAACCTAACAGGCGGTTCATGGATTATAAGATAAAAAATGAATAATATACACGGTGGGACTTAATAAAAAGGATTATTTTGAAAAAGGGGTCTTAAAACCAAATAAACTCCTTAATCATTTAAAACACAAGTACCTTAAACCCATATGTTTTGATAAGAATAAATCAAATTATTGTTAAAGAAAGCACTGTCTGGTTCTCTCTAGAAATGAGGTGAATGTAAATAATATGAAAATAATGGTAGAGACACATCATAAGAAAGTGATTTATAAAAAGAAGATAGTGAGAAGTGGCATGGTATTTAAAAATCAGAGTACTTTTCAAAAGATTTGAACATGAAACAATGTCATTTCAATAATAATTTAAGCTTAGATTCATGGAATATATTTGTTCACTCATTGAAATGTGTTTCAAAAATAAAAATGATAATCATTTCATCTCAAAATTCTTAAAAACACACTAAATTTTTAAAATAAACACACAAATATCTGAAAAACAAACAACATGTTTTTTATAAAAATAGTAAACCAAACAACAAATGAAAATTATAAACTAAAAAGGTCCCCTCCCCCAAACATAAATGATGCAATGTCCAAAGTGCATTCAAATAGATTTGAAATATAATAATATTAAAAAATGAATCAAAACAACAAATCATATGTAAAGGAAAGGTACATTCTGTTTTATTCACAATGCAATATTGATTTAAACTTTTAAGTGTTGAAAACTGAAAACATACATGATGAAGTAAAAAAATATAAAATAATAAATGTATTAAAAGATACTAAAATATAAATATAATGAAAAAAGATGTATAAATGTTGGTTTAATCCCACATGTGTGACCTGTGTTTTGACTACCTCCAAATGGGCAGTTCAATTTGGATGCCCCCAATCTAATTGTGGGTGTCATTTCTTGCTGAAGAACCAAAAAAATCATCTTTCCCAGATCCACTTGTTCTTTTTTTTTGTTATGGAATCCTTGTGTATATTATACCAAGTCCACCCCCATTATAATGAGATAAAACATGCATGATTGTGTTAGAATAATGAATGAGTCTTGTTATTTCTTAGTTTCCACACTCACAACATCTTCATTACTCTACAGTGGTTATTGAAGGTTTTCTACATCAATGGAAAATTAAAGGGGAAAGTTAGGGTCAAATTCTATTTGAATAAAATTAAATCACGAAGTGTCAATATAACATTCTTCTCTTCAATTTCTACATATTTTATAGCTATTTCCTCTAGAAAATACACACTGATATCCACTTGAACACCCTCCAATAAATGTTCAATATGTTTGGGGATCTCCAAATGATCCTTTTTTAGATGAATATTCTTTTTCATCAACATCCACCAAGGAAATAAATGTGTTGGATAAATCTGAAAAATTAAAACAATTAGAGTTAAAAATCAATTCTGTTTCAACATGATCAAAATATAATGAGTTAATAAAATTATTATAACCCGGAGTTTGTTCATATTCAATCTCTTTTACATTGTAAAACCCTTCTGGGAGTTTATTAGTAGTAGATGGAGGTGGGGATCCAGTATCCCCCATTTCTGGGATCTTTATAGAATAATCTGGGATAAATAAGGGGGGATCTACTTATACCTTGGAAACTTCATAAAATTTTATAAATAATTCGGGGAACTCAGTTATATTTCGAGTCATCACTTAAAAAATTTCGTTAATCATGTCCTCCCTTAGGGCATACATGAATTCGTCTAATGTTTTCCCCCAATAATATTTTCCAAAATAACATCACATATATAAAAATATATGAAACCCCATTCTCCATGGAAAATAGTGAGTCAATAATTGGTTCTTGCATTGGTGGGTAATTTTTCCATGAAATAAATAAGTAATAATTTGAGAACAACATGGAAAATGATTATATATGGTTTTTTGTTTAATTTGAAAAGAGTCAAATATTTATAACTATGTTGTGGAACTGCCTTCATAGAAATGATGCCATGTTTGATGTACGCCATTCATGGGACAAGGTAAGAAAATAATTATATTTCCAAGGTGTAATATATTGATTAAAAATAGAAAGTCTCTTAAAGAGAGTGCACATAATTTTTTTATTACAATTAAATGAGGGTAAAAATGGTGTGTTTTAAGAATAAATCAATAATAAAATGAATCCTTGAACGTTGAAATTAAAATAATTGAAAAATATGACATTAAAAGGGTGATTCTATTAGGCTATGATTCCCAATTGTAATTTTATCCTTGTTTAACTTAATTTAATCCCCTTCTTCTGAGTTGATTAAATTGAGTTTCCACAACCATCTCCTCTCACTTCTTTGGTGAAATTGTGATGGTGAGATAAATCTTTACCAAGATATCACGTGGTTGATGTTTCCTTCCATGTGAAAATGATTTGCATTGAATATCCTCAATTGAATTGGTCAATACCTGATCATGTATTGTTTTTCTGAAAAAAATCAACTACATTCAATACCCCTTTTACACATATAGGATATTTCTGATCACTTAACCAATAATCCTTATTCTATTACACTGTATATAAACTAGAAATTGGTGGAGGTAGATAATGATTATTTTCCAAAGAAAAATAAATAACAGAATTACAATTCAAGAATGATGAAACTTGATAATAAAATCCCCTATATGAAATTGAAAATAAATTTTACGAAGAATGAAATTTCATTCAATTATGTCCATGAAATTAGGCATTATGAAATAGAAAACCAACCCTTCCCCAATTACTCAAAATGTTTACACCTCCATGGTAAGGGTAATAAAGATGAATGGGGAAGAAGATGGAATTAAAAATCAATGGAAAATAAATTAAATAATAGAACTAAATAAGAAAATTTCTACTCCTTATTGCTCAAGATGGATTGCGATGGAATGAGATGCTTTGAGAGGGAGGATGTCCCCTCCTTTTATAGGCATAATTTTCCCCCAAAAGATAACGTTTTGTAGCCCTAAAAAATGACATCCTCAAGTGTTTCACCCTTCATGAATGTTGTTCCAAAATATCATTGTGGTCTCTAATAAACCTTTGAGGGTATTTCGACATGTATTTTGAGAGTTATTCCTATTTTACTTTGAAATTTATTCTCTCTATTCAAACTCTCTAAATTGAAAACCTATAGATTATAATACCATAATGACTAGTAAAACGGAAAACGCACGCATATGAGCCTTAATGAATGATGTTTCAAAGCAACATTCGTGTCCACCCACATAATTTCATAGAACGTTTCCCCACCATGAACGAGTTAGGGACCCCACACAAAAAATCCACAAATCTAAAAACAGTTTTCATGGTACAATATGTGCGCTTCTTTTCGAGATTCCATATGATAGATTTAGATTTTTCTCAAGTATGATAAAATGAATCCCTATATATTTAGAATCTTAATAAGAAATAATTTTAGAATTTGGATTAATATTGAAAATTATATGTCCAAAATACAAAAATAATTTAATTTTTTAAAAAATCCAAGATGTTTTATTTTAAAATTATGTTCAAAGTACCACCAATATCACAAAATGTGGAAATTTATCTTAATGTAACAATTTGGTGGAATTTAGAACAATGAAATTCAACATAAATTTATTTATTATTTTTTCGCTACCATTCACCCCTCCATCTCAGGGTGTTCTGTTGTACTTAAGGTATTAGAAGATAGATTTTGTAGCCAAAGCCATATTCATGGGGTGGTAGGACTTGAATATTATGTAGTAGAATATTGATTACAATTTTTTATTTTCCTTAATAAGTTTTTGGAATATTTTTAAACTTATGGGAGTTAATAAAATGTAGTGGGATGTAGTAGATGTGTGATATTTACTATGGATTTCAGATGAAAAAGAACCCACACCACTTGTAATTGATAATAAGATTATTATTGAATAATTTATGGCATGTGATAATACCTGAATTTATTACGAATTATGTGTTACACATTGGGACCTAATCTTATAAAAATCTCATGGTACTACTTTTTTTCTTAATTATCTAAAATATATATAAGACTGAGTGACAAGATTTCAAAATCATATACATGCATCCTAACCAAGATATAATTTTGAAAAACATAAAATGGGATAACGTTTATATTAGATTTATTTCAAAAAAATATCTACACTTATTCACCCCTCTCAGTGCAGCTTTATGTCCTACTAAAGATAACACGTGGTATTAGCGTATATATTCTATATAATTAGATCCAATGTTATTTTCTAGTAGTTATTTTCACTATTATTAATGAATTGTATATTTTATGAATTTATAGAGTTTATTCTTTCATTATATTAGTTTGTTACATATATATATATATTAGTTTAAGAAGTTAATTGATATTTCTATGGTGTCAAACATTTTGGTTCTGACCAAAATGATAAGAAATTGAAAAAAGAAAGTGGCTCAGAAGAGATTGAAGATAACTTTTTAAAATCAATGGAAGCAGCTTTCACAAATTTAGAAAGGTAAACATTGTCATTTTTTTCTAGCGAACCCATTAAGGAAGATCCTCCTAGTGAATGATACTAAATATGTAAAATGTATGAATTTATTAAATTAGTTTAATTTTTAACACTCAAAACAAGGATTATAAGAAATGTTTCATGGTCGATTAAGTCATATTTATACTCAGATATATCAAGGTATTATAAGATGGATACACACAAATGAAATCAAAATCCAATGAGAATTAGGATGTGTTGGTAGAAATGTTTTGAAAATGAAGAAATCTAAATGAATTTTTTAATGAAAAATAAAAATCCATATTATATTAGAATAAAAATATTTCCATTAATGAAGATGAATTGTAAATTTTTTTAAGATAAAAAAGTTTTTATGTATTTTTTTAATGAACTAATTCATGCACCAAAAGCTACCTTCATTGTCAATAATTCTTCTCTAGATGTGAATTAAAAATGTAAAAGAATCATTAAAACTAATACTATAGAAAAGAAGTTTCATGATGAATATTTTTTGAAGATGAAGGAATAATGAGAATAGAGGTTATGTTCTACTGAAATTGAGAAAAAATATCAATATATAAATTATTTGGAACTTGAAGTTAAGAAATATTATTTTGAAACATTTTCACTCAAATATACTAATGTGAGAGATTATCCACCACTATAATTAATTAAGAATTTATTAATTAAATTATAAATAATTATTATGAGATTAGAATTTTGAAACATTTGGAGGAAAATAATTTGGTAGGAATTATGAAGAATGTAACCCCTTGTTATAGGGATTATTTTTTCATTAATTCTAGTTTTATGAATAAAAATTGATATAAATCAATTTTTAATCAATGATGGCAATGTACTGTTTAGAGAATCCCACCATTCCAATGAAGGTGGACAATAAAAATAGAGTAAGAAGTTGTTACCAATAATTTTTCCCGAGAAAAAGATTTTATACTTGTAGATAAGAAGTTTTCAAAGATACTATATTTCAAACAAATGGTTTAACAAATAATAATTCTCTATTTCATGTTCCCTAGAATTTTAGACAACCTAAATAATCATTGTTTTAGAAACATGTTATCTATTGTAAAATAAAGAAGTGCTTCACCAAGGGGTATCAACATAGATGTTACGAAGGGTTTATATAAGTTCAATTAACATACTTAGGAGATGGTAAATCTATTGTAAAAAATATTCTGAAAAATATTGTAAATGCCTATATAAGATCTGATGAAAGTGTTCATAGTGATGATGAGTTTCAATTTACACATACTAAGAAAATCAATGTTATAACTATGGAAGGGGAGTAAATAATCTAAATAGGAATAAACAGATATAAGGTGGTATTATTAACTTGTGATGTAATGAAGTGAAATTTTAAAAGAAGAACAAAATAAGGAAAAATATAATGGAAATTATATTATAAAAGAGAATATGACTCTACATTGGAAGAAAATTCTACTTCATAGATAGTTGAAAACATACTTTAAACACTCCGACTAACATAACCAATCCAGATTAATAGAGATAATTAATCCAAAATAAAAATATAGGGACTATATTAGTAGAAGACATATCTATTGAAGAAGTTAATACTCAGTAGAAGTTGTAATAGATGGTAAGTTAACATAAATGAAGATACTTTATGGAAGATATAAGAAGACTGAATATTATTCAAAATATTACATAACCTTCATACATAAATGGGGGAAAATACTGAATAATGAGATGTAGGATTTGGAAGATGCATGTACTAAAAATTAAGCTTTAAAGTTAAATCCCTCACACATAGAGAATGTTGACCATGTTTTTATGGTTCTAGTTATTTATCATTCAGAACAGTTGGGAGTAATAAGTAGAATTGATGAAAAATAAAATATTAGCACATGATTATTATCAGTAAATATTATGAAGAAAGTTACTCATAAACCAAAAATTGTAATTATGTAGATGAAGTACATGATAACTAAGAATATTAATTCTTCTAAAATCAATAGTTAGAGTTTGAATAAAGGTGAAGATAAATTGAAGCATGTTTCTATATTGAGAGTAACATATTAATCTTATTTTTGTAACTAATGTTAAAAGTAAAATCCATATTACTCCCCCCTAATGTTTTTAATGTATTTATAGTACATCGAAATTAATTTTATGAAATTAATGGTGAAGAAAAATGTATTTTGTGTTTTAGATTTCTAAAAACATTGCAAGAGATATCCATATTAGATTATTTTTATTTCCATTTGTAGTGTGTTACCTCTATGAAACACTTTACTTCGGAAAAACTATTATAAATAAGTTATAAGAAGGTCACTCTTTTAATTTGATTGAAAAAAGAGATATTGATTTCAATGATTTGTTAATAATAACTGGAAAATATTAAGTTTTAGATAACAAAAAAGTTGATGTTCTTGAAACTGTAGTTCTAGACAAAAGAGTTCTAAATGAGAAATAATTAGTTAATGAGGATGACTTTCTGGATATTAAAAATTCAGAGATTTAATATTTTTCTATTTTTAAGGTATGTTGAAATTTTCTCTTATCCTTGTATAATATTTTTTTCTAACATTTAAGATTTGTGTTTTAACTTTTTATTATATATGAAAAATATCATGAAAAATGGGGAGTAACCTACTTTTGGTATTAAATGATTTAATCTTTTTTTGAAATGATTATATGGGATTACTGTTAATTTTTATAACATCCCATAAATAAATTCATTACAGGGTCTATCCGTTAATGAGTTATTTATGGTAATATTTTGTTTTAATGTTAATTATCTTTATTTTATTCAATTAGAATGGACCATGTATGCTTATAAATAGTTAATTTATGGACCATTTCTTGAAGGAATATTTTTTAATTATTCTGTCATGTAATTAAAATTTTGTTTTCAGTTTGATGGATGTTATGTGGAGAAGAAGAAAAGTTAAGAAGTACGAAATGATTTTTCCCACAGAAAGTGAAACGTTGAATTTTTTTCATCAATGGGACAAGAGATCATTGAATTTAACATTCATTGGGTATTGGAAAAAAATATAAAGGTGGCGAATAAGGACACCAATGGTTTTATTGTGATAATAAGTGTTTTATTTTTATATAATGAATTTATGTAGTTGTAATTGTTCTTGAATACGATTAAAATGAATAAATAATAAGTGATCTATTTTGTGATAGTTTTAGAGAAAATTAATCGAAATTTATTTCCCCATAAGATATAATTAGGCATATAAAAACATATTTTCAAAAGTTAGAATAAATAAGGCTAGAGAATATGTATGGATGATAGGATGAATAAGTATTTTTAATAGAAATGTAGAAGATTTAACTCATTTCAATTAAACTATAATGAAATAATTAATTCATAAACCCAATTGTGAAGCAACCCTTATATTAGGAGGTTTTTGAGCCAAGATTATGTAAGATTTCATGACATGTGCTAAATATTGAGGATCCACTATCAACTACATGAGTATCTAAAAACATATAATACAAAAGAATCTATGGACATAACATTAAATTCTGAAAAAGTTCATGTAATGGTAAATATAGATATGTTTAAATACTAAATGATTATCATCTAGATGTGTGCATTTTAAGGATGAGAATATATCGAGGTGGTTTGATATATTTACTTGAAATTATATTTAAGATGGGGTATTGTAGATTAACATTTGAAAGTATGAGTGCTTCATAGGCAGAGAAGATATTCTCAAGGAAACTATCTAAAAAAAGAATGCCTATACTTTACTAAAAGGATAATATAATATATAAGTATCTATTTGAAATGAAATTAAGATGACCATAAGACATGTGAGGTTTATAAAACGTTAATATGACATGAAGATATCATAAAATCAAAGACATTAAATTTTATGCTATGTTCTAATGGATTAAGAAGGTTTATTTGGAAGATAGTACGGTTTAGTTCATGTTTTCATAGAAAAATTTATAAACATCATAAAAAGGTATGAATTCGATGTTTAGAAAAAATAATTAAATGGGAATTAAATCCTTGATTTCAATAGTTTTCCACAATTTGGATTTTTTGAAGGATTCAAAATTTGTAAAGTCAAATGATGAGATGATGATACTTTATAGGGATGTCATTGAACATTAACATAACTAAAACATGTATGAATATAAAACTATATTTGTACATTAGACAATAATTTATATAGTGTCTGTACTTTAAGCTCAAATGTATATGAATTAAACTTACCTAATTAATCTATGATTCAATAATAGTTGATCAAAAGTTAATTAAATTGAAATATAAATGGATTGAAACTGATTTAGAAGGATGATATGAGGTGATAGGTTGTAAAAGTGATTTTTAATATAATTTAATGATAGAGAAATGGTATATTAGGGAACATTTAATACCCAAAAAGATATAATGGTGATAAATTTGTTCATAGGTTGATTGGATGATAGCTGGCCACTTATGAGTGAGAATATAATCTTAAACACTAAAAGTGTCTGTCTCTATTTTTTCAGATGACTTCAAATGAGGAAAAAATTAAAAATTATCAAATGATTGAATAACTAATCCGTGTGATGAAAAGACGATGGAAGAGAATAATATTAAAGGTATCACTCCAAAGATAAAATTATTAGGTTAAAATTAGATTCATGAAATATCATGTATTATATTGAGTAAATGATAGATTCATTACATGTGAGGTAAAATCAGAAAACTCCAAATCTTCATTATCAGACTTTAACATCATTAGACAATTGAAAGAATCCTTAATGACCAATTTCTAGATGATAATAAGATAATTTAATTGGGATTCATGTTTGAATGATGAAAGATAATGCTCAAAAAAACATTTACTACAATCTAACAATGAAGAATGGAATCTAACGAATAGTGGATAAATATTTTCAAATATTAAAAGGAAGTAAAATCATTGATTACTGATTATATAGAGAAAAGGTGGTCTGAAAAGATGGGAAATATATTTAATTTATAAAATAGTAAAATTACCAATGTATATTAAGTAACATCACAAATTTTTATGAAGTAAAATCCAAAATGTCGATGTTGAGCTAGATGTTTAATTCAAAAAATTAGTAAATGAAATATTATGATGATAGCTGATATATATGGGAGAAAATATAATGACTTTTTACCCTAATATAATTTGTTTATTTGAAGGATGTTAACCAAATATTCAGTGATGTAAAATAGATGGAGTTTTAAGACCATATGACGCTATTTTATTATAGAGAATATTTATTATATAAGAATGTGAGTTCAATTCAAAATTTATAAATATAATTTTTTTTATAATAAAAATATTATTCATTATTAAAAGAGAGTGTGAAAACCAACATTTAAATTCCACAAAATCCATTAGTTTAAAATTTTGAGAAGATCATGACATATATTTATAAATAGGTGGTTTGGAGATTCTAGAATTTATAAATTTAGATGATAGAGAGTATGGAAAACATCCATACCCAACTTGATAAAGTTCAAGTAATTAATGATCATTATGGTGATTATAAGGACCCAACATTGAATAGTACAATATCATGAGTTTAAAGTCATGAATTCATTCATTTACAATTGTTGATTTTTTTAGGTTTAGAGTTTTATCGAATTTTATTCTAAATTGTACAAAAATATATATATATTATAATGTTTAACATCTGATCAATGTCCATTTCCCATAGTAAAATACTCTTAAAACAAAACATGACTTTTTTTAAAAAAAATATTCATGAATATAAACTTGACATCTACTTTTCCCTTACCCATCCTTGAACCCATTGATTTTTTAAATTAGTGGATTAGCCCAAAATAACTATCGTGGGAAATAAAAAGAATGGTGAACATTATTATAGTGAAAAACATAATAACGCATGAAAATAATTTTTTAAAAATCAAAACATTTTATATGGAAATGGAATAAAATTTCATATAATGAGATCATTTATCTCACTTGTTTAATAAAATCATTTCCACGAAAGCTCATTTTCAATCATAGAAATTTCATGGCATTCACTTACAACATCATATTCATGACCCTTTATAGAACCATTTCCAAACCCTTAAAAATTTGAATAAACCTATGTATAATAACGAATACAAATCTATAGATAATATATTTTTTACTAAATACATTTGAGCGATATATGGATGCACCCATTGTATAACCTTTGACGGGATCACCATGATCTATCAGGGTTCACCCATCATATAATTTAAATCGAGCTCACCCATGAGCTATAATGGGGATCAACCTATCATATAAATAATTTACAAGGACCATTTCATGATGGAAAATCCATAAATCTGAATCTTTTCATTTTAAAACCCTTGAAGAACTCATTTAAACATCCGTGAAAAATTATTTCAGATATCAAAATACAATATTATTTTAAAACCTAATTATCAATAAAAAATACCCAAAAAATGGTAAATGGTTTTTAAATTTAATAACACATGAAATATTTTAAATAAATAGAAACATAAAATAATGGTTACGATGGTGGGAAATATCTTTTTCGTCGTAAATGTTAAAACAGAGGAGTCATTTTTGTATATGGTAAAGAATATAAAAAATTATTTAAAAATATTAATTTTTTGGAAAAAATTGAAATAATTCTAAAAGTGACATAAAATATCTATTATATATATTTTATTTTCATATAAAAATATCCCTAACATGATTTTAAAAATAAGGACATGGATTGAAATCTATTGATAAATTAAATCCTAAATTTTTTTGGAAAAATATTTTACCTTACCATGATTCTAAATCCACTTTTAATGTATTTATCAAATAGAATAATAAACATATTTCCGATATTTAATTAATTAATAACCATTTTATAGTTTATTATTCCTTTTATTTTATCTATTATCAGGAAATTAAATATTAGTTAAAAATTTAAATTCCCTTTGGATGTTCTATCGACATACGACTTATATTTAAAAAATGACATCTATAGGTTGAATATGGATTATGTGGACATTATTAATAAATTTATCGAATAAAAATCATTTTATTCTTGATATTTATATATCAATAATACTTTTAAAACTAATCACTGTTTTTTGTTATAATAAATGTACTACGTTACAGTCATGGACATGGCAGGTCGTATGCATGCAACTGTAATGTTTCCAATTTTCAGTTATCAATATCGAAACATATTAAGTATTATTTAATATTTATATATTATAATAATAAAATATACATAATAATATTTATTTAAATATAAATATATATATATATTATCCATTTGATGTGGTGATGGAAAAAGTACCACATAGCTTCTTTTAGGTGGTAGGCTACAAATACGCACGAACAAAGTTATCATTTTTTAGAGAACGCGAAGGTAAAAAATGATATATTATATTTTAATAATGTTAAATATTTCAATAATATTATATAAAAACATTAATTATTTAATTATAGAAATATATAATAGGTGATGTTGGATAATTAATTACATCATTTTTCAAGGTGATTATCCATCATAGACACGAATGATGGTTTCATTTCCATTTTATTAGAAGTGGTGATCGATTTATGTCATTAAATGAGAATAATAAAATATAATCTTATGGGAAATACTATTTTTATTATTTCATCATTTTATAACAATATTTTATGGATGTGGATTAAAAAACAAAAAAAATGCTCGGTTAAGAATGATACCTCTTCTTTGGACCACCTATTTACGATTATTCCAAAAAACTTCTTATATTGTATTAATGAATAATCAGAGGAATCTGACATGTTGTTAGATAAGTAAAGAACATATTTTGGTAGTTATTTGGAAAAAAAAATCTTTCATGGTGTGATGATGGGAGAATATGGGTGTCATTTTATAATTGGGGGAGAGTTCACACATTGAATTTCAGGACAAAAAAAGTTAAACCCATGATTCAAAAATGATAAAGAATCCTAAATATTAAAGTAACCATTATTATATGATATATATTATAAATATTTATAATATATATATATATATATATAATTTTTTAGGTCTTTTTTTCACATACATCTTTAGTGCAACCTCTTGATAAACTGGTTTTCACCATAACCATAGTAGACGATTTTTAATATTATCACTATTCATTATAACTAAAATTTCAGTTGAGAATTTTATATAATAAAAATTAAAATTAATAAAAAAAATTAATTCATTTTAATAAATTTAATTCACTAAATTTCATAATTCAATTTAAAATTAATCCCATTATTGTATTGGAATAGCGTTTTTTCAAGAAACAAATTTCGCAAGCATAAGAGGGTTTAATATTAACTATATTATTTTAAATAATATTTATATGAATTTCGATACATATATACTAATATATATATATATATATTAAATTATATTTAAATAATTCATCATTTAGGGTTTTTAATTTATTAGAAAGGATAAAAATTATTCACTTTTAAATAGTTTTTAGAGAATTTTGTCAATAAGAACAAAAAATTAACATATACTAAAATAAAATATAAAGAGAATGAAAATGTAATTAAATAAATTAAATATAAATAAATAATACTTATTTTATATAAAATAAAATTAAATCCATAAGGATAATTTGAAATTACATAATTTATGGAAAAGAAATGGCAGATTTAAAATAAGTGTAATTTTTCAAATTCATTGAAAAATAAATTTTTTCCAAAAAATACAAAAAAAAATTTACAGTATTTTAATTTTGATAATATGATTTATAAAATGTAATTAATTTTATAATTTTAAAATTCAAAAATTTTGAAAATAAATTTTAACACAAACCATATAAGAAAAGAGTTTGATTAAAACAATTTCTTTTTTTATTGTAAAAATTAATTAATATTTTTGTAAAGAATATATCTATAAAATTAATAAATATTTATAAATATGAAAATGAATTATTTTCTCATTACCTAGGTTGTTACATTCTACCATCTTTTTTGGAAATACATCCTCACAATTTTATTGACTTATTAATTAAGTGAGGATATGTTTTCCTCATTGCATTTTTGGATTCCCATGTTGCTACTTCGACCATATGGTTTTTCAATATTAACTTAACCTAGAGAATCAGAATATTCAATTACAATTTCTCTATATATTCAAGAATATAAACATAATTTTCAATATAATATATAACTAAATCCAATTAAACTAATTCATTTATTAAACATGAGATGAATCTAAAACATATTTCCTTAACATTGAAACATGAAATATGTTGGGTACATAGGATTATCATGAAGAAATTATACTCTCTTGAAAACTTATCCAAATTTCTCTACAATTTTATACGTTCGAGTGAACCACAAAAATAACATTCCATTTTTACTAAAAATCATAGAACTTTTTCATGGTGATACTTTTAGAAAGACATGATCACCTACGTCATACGAAAGATGTTTTATTTAGTTTTCATCAAAACATTTTTTCCTTATATAAAAGATCCTTATATGTTGTTATATCAACTACCTCTTCTAATGAATTTCCTCTACCAGCTCTAGTTCCATCAACATCTTTCACTGACATCATCCCAAAAAATTGGAGTCTGATATTTCCATCCTTATAATGCCTCAAAAGTTTCAATATGTAAACTAGAATAAAAAATGTAGTTATAATAAAACTAAACCACATAATAATATTGATATTTAATTTATAGTAATCCACTTGAAAAAACATTATGTATGTCTTCCTTGGTTTGAATTATTTATTGAACTTCGCATCAGACTAAGGATAAAAGGTTGTATTGAAATTTAATTTCTTTCCCACTGGCATCTAAATTCCCTTTATAATATTTCATGTGAATATAGGATAAAATGAAATAAAATATAAAGTGGAATGCTATGTAAAATCATTATCACCTTTGGAAACATTTTCAAAATTTGATCCAAATATATTGAATTTTGAAAATGAAGGAAATGTATAAAATTAATTAATCGATAAATTATAACCTATATGAAATTTGTTACTCAAGATGTACATGGAAATACCATATGACATTTGTTAATATATTTTCCCATTTCCACTCTAGAACTGGAAAATCTTTGATAATTACCATTAGTAACTATCATTATACTTTAACTTGTGTACATATCAAGTATTTCACGGTAATGTCAGCAATATCTATATTCATTCTAACCCTCCAATAACACTCTTGAAGGTATTTATACATCTTAATCATTTCTGAATGAATGGAAAATAGGTAACAATGAGATTCACTCAACAATTATCACTTTAAATGGGAATCACAAGGCACACCCATTCTCATCCAAAAAAATTATGCACTTTATTTTTTTAATATCAAATTCATGAAAATTGCACTTCCTAAACAAAAATATATTTTTTGTGAAACATTATCCTCTATATGATGTTATTGATTTGTTCTTGATAGAGATGATTGTACTGACACCTAAATAAACAGAGTATGTTCCGGCATCAAAAAATTCTCAGAATGTTTTTTTCCAATCGTTACCAAAGGGTCATGTTTCAAATAAAACATGGTTAATGTAGAATTATTTTTCCTACTCAAAGGATTTTATACATTATATACTTTATATAATGATAATGAATCGTATAAATATAACACTTTATGAGTTCCTTACATATTATATTCCAAATGATTATCTTCTTCTTCATGAATATATATATATATCAAACTTTTGTGATTAGTAAATATTTCATAATTTTGTCCATATAAATTATTCTTGTAATGTTTTAAATATAAAAGCACAAAAACTAATTCAAAATAATGTGTAGGATAATTTAACTCATCTGGATTCAGTTGATTTGATGCATAAACAATTTCTTGGTAATTCTATGTTAGTATAAAACAATTCCCCTTAAAAGAATAATAACTATTCATATATTATTCATCATCTCTATAGGGAAATGGGAATACTGAAGAAATGATTATTCCTATATCTATTTCGTGAATAAAACCACCACATTATTTTTCCCAAATTAAATTAACTCATTTCTTATGTTAAAATAGTTACCATGTTAGAAAATTGAGAATAGATTTCTATAAACTATTAGTAGAAACCCACTATTCCATGAAATAAACAAATATATTTGGTATTTTGGATATTGGACATCCTATAAAAACATTATTTTTTTCATGGTTAACTGTTATACAAAATTTTAAAATAATACGTTAAAGGAAATAATTTTTTTGCAACAAAATTTCAAACTTAAAAAATTTTCAATATAATTTTATTTAATTTAATGTCTGAAAAATCCATAGTTGTCTTTTACATTCCTCCTAAAATTTAGCTTCTATAAAAATAACATGTAAATTCAAAACAACATACTTATCCATGAAATTAAGAAAGAATATAATCAAGATTTCTATAAATACAGCAGGTGTATTGGGAAACCCAAAGGGTATAAAAAAATTAATAATGTTTATATCTAGTATTAAACTATATATTTAGATTATCTGCTTCCTTTTCATTAAACTAATGGTACCCCAAATTGCGATTAATCTTTAAAAAATATTTTTCCCCATATATCTGATAAAAAATCATCAATATGAGGAAAATGAAACTTTTTGTTAACATTGACATTATTCAATGCTTGATGATTAATGGAAATTCAAATTGTACCATCATTTAATTTAATAAAAAATAGTATCACCCAATGGTGATGTACTAGGTTGAATGAATATTTTATATAGAAAATTAGTCAAAATATTTTTTCAATTATATACTATCTACTTAATAGTATCTGTCTTTTCAATAAAAAAGGCATAGTAAATTTCATTTCCATCTCTAATAAATCTCTCAGATTCATTGTATGTTTTCAAAGGACTGAAATCATTGAATAAAAATTTATTATCATTTCAATATATCATAGCATAATAAAATAAAATTCCATATAGACACAAAATAATATTAAAATCCACTATGGGATGTACATAATGATTCATACAACAGAACACAGAAATGATAATAACTGAATGATTCTTATAAATATCAGCTTCTTTTATACATCCACTCATAGTTTTCACAGAATGTTCGATCATCTATTCATGTGGTGATATACCCATTTTACATGAAAATTTCATAGAAATGGTATAATTTAAATACTCAAATTAAAATGGTTCCTTGGAATAAATTAAATAAACAAATTACATACTTATCATCACTTTATATGATGGTCCATATTTAATGTTAGTAGTGGAAAATTTTTCTTACTCACATTTTTATCTCTGATATTGATAATTTCATGCCTAGTTTCTAACATTAGACACATGTTAGCATAATTCACTAACCCATTGCAATTGAAGCATAATATTATCTACTCTTTATTATTCATCTACTCAATTTCCTTATAGTCGTGACTAATATGTATGAACATTCCACATCAATAAAACATCATTTATTTTATAATACATTTTTCAATATTCTTTTTCCCAAAATTATCAAAATATGTGATCTTGATTTCCATTCCACCAGAGCTCTTAAATGGAAGCTTCCCAATTTTCTTCCCTCTAGACCTTTTCTACTATTTTTATTTTTAAGGAACATATCATTCAAGAAACTCAATCTCAATTTTCATGGAAATATGAACAAATTTCTCATATAATTGAAATTATTTTTCATCCAAAATTATTGTTAAACATGGATTTTATAATTAAAAAAATCTATTATTTTTTCTATTCATGATGTGAAAAATAATGCATTTTTACCTATTCAGTGTTGTAAAATGGGATTCATGCACTCCTATAGAATCGTCATCTTTTTGTCTTAATTCCATGAATTATTTCTCCAACCGTAGATAAACAAAATTTAGTAATTACTTCTCAAGGAAGAGAATATAAAATGTTTCCCCTTTGATGGAATCGAGATCATCTTTATATCTAGTATTCTTAACAGAAGGCCTACATCCACCAGCTTCACTTGAAAAATGATAAATATAATGGGTTACATTTTCGCATTCCAAACACCCCATAAACACAAATATATTACTCATGATCATTGAACTATTGTTTATTTACAATTGGTTTTTAAGAACTACTCATAGGTAGAGTATTTTTTCTCATAAAATGATATACAATAGATATGTTCCTTCATGATATATCGGGTTCACCCATGTCATAAATACCACTACCATTTATATCTTGCATCAACTAAGAAATAAAAAAAATAAACTACATAGATACAATTCCATCCAATCCATGTTTCAGATTTGGATGGATATTATCCACTTGGTTCATTCCTTTTATAGCTTCCTTATTTCATCTATGGTTAACTATTTTGAAAAACATAGTTTAGTTGAACTGATATGGTAATCGTCAAATTGAATATCTATTCAGCATAATGATTAGGTAAGGTATTTTATGGGTATTCGATTATCATCATCCTGAATCCTAAATTTATTTAAACCATTACTTTGATACGGACTATAAGGACTGGACCTTAAATATTACAATATATATAGTTATAATTAAATAATTAATTATCATACATTCAAGGATGTTTTTATGTTTAGGGTTTTATAGAATTAGGTAATAAATTTTTAGAAACCAAACCATAAATTAAAACGCTTGAACTATTTATATTTATCAATTATTATTATAATATAATACATTCAAATGAAATTATGTTTTCTTATCATAAAAAATAACCACAACATTCAGCGTGACATAATAATTTCCCTCACATATCGTTAAACCCTTTGTAATTTTCTTTAAAATATTTTATGAGCTGAATGACCTTATCAAGGGACATAAAAAGAATAAAATCCACTAGTTGAGTGGAAAAAAACAACTTTTGAAAGTTATATTCATAAAGAAATATCTTTTTTACCAGAACGTGTATCATATTTATTTTGAAAATAGTTTTTATTATTCCTTTTGAAAAAAATGATTTCCATTAAAACTCTTAGAAAAATAGAAAAGTCACCTTGGTTACTTAAGACATCATATTCATATTACCATTTCACAATACTTACAGATCCCATAAAAATTGGAATAACCATTTGATAAAATTCCAATATATTTATATATAGAATATATTCATGACCTATTCCATTGGAGAACTATCTATGCTCACCAATCATGTATGCTGTAATGGGATCACTGATTCTATCTATGTGAACCCATAATATATTCTATATCAGTATAACCCTTGATCTAGAATGATGAATGTACCATGGTTTAAAAAAATTTCATGGACCATATAATGAAAAAGACTCTAAATTTTGAAACTATTTATAATAAAAGCTTTGAAAAAATCTTTAAAACTCATATGGAAAACTCTTTCGGATATCAAAATACCTTTCATTTGAAAAAAAATTAATATTCAATTACACATTAAAAAGGAAAGATGGGTTTTGATTTGACTAAAGAATAAACACATTTAATAGAATAAAACCATTAAATAATGGTTATTGTGATTGGAATATCCATAGGATTCCTCTATGTTAAAGTAGAAAATTCATTTTTTCTTTTCAAAATAATGTCAAACAGTCCCTAAATATATATTTTTTTAAATGACATAATGGTAAAAGTGAAATAAAATTTCCTTTATTAATCTTTTATTTCCATATAAAAACAACAACATTATAATTATAAAAATACATACATAGAAGAAAGAGTGTTTAAAAAAACAAATCATTAAAAGCAGAGTTTTTAAAAGGAAGTCCCAAACCATGAGTCAGAATCATCTCATACAATGTTTATATTCATGAATAATAAAATTATGTTAATAATTTAGTTTATTAAGAACATATTCATGTATATTATTCCTTTTTTATATCCTACGATGCTAAATAGAATTAGTTAGTCATTTTTTTTACAATAGAGTTTTTTACTATTTTGAGATTATATGTAATAAAAAGATATCAGTATGTTGGATATGGTCAATGTGGTTATTATTAAAAAATATTTAGAATAATAATAACGAAATATATATCATATTTATAATGGAATTATACTTATAATATCAATCATGAATGTTGGTTAATAAAAATGATATATGTTAGAATCATGGAGACGGTAGGCCATACATATGCATGTGTAATGTTGTCCATTTTTTAGTGATCATAATTGAAAGGAGTTACATATTATTATATAATTAATAAATAAATATAATATCATAAATAATATATTATTTCATAAAATATAATTATATATATCATCTATGTGACGCAGCAATTAAAAAAATTATCAAATCTCTTCATTGAAAAAGATATACCACACATATAAATAAATGATGTTATCATTTTTCAGTGAATAGAAATGTGAAAATGAAAATCATATATACTCATTTAACAATGATAATTAATTCATTAATAAAATATATAGAAATTAATCACATTATATTAAATAGATGTGTCAGGCGATGCTTGGAAATTGTCTAGATAAGGTCATGAGGTGGTAGTCTTCCATACACACAAATGATGGTTCCATTTCCCATATAATGAAATTTAATATGAATTTAGAATATTAAATTAAAATAATAACATCTCAGTTTATGTGATAGATTTATGGTTTTATATCATCATGGTTTAAGAGAATTTTAATGAGGTTTAAGAATCAAATATTCAAAACCTTTGGTTAAGAATGATACTTCTTATCTGGACCACCTCTTTAGGATTATACCTAAATTCATCCTATATTTCACTAAGGAAAAATAAAAGGACTCTATAACATAGGGAGGTAAGTAAAACATATATCATTAAATATCTTCGATTTTCCAAATTTCATTTTATGTGTGATGAGGGGAGGAATGGGGTGACCTTTCATATGTGGGGGAGTGGACTCACTTGTAATGTTTTAAAAGAAAAAGTTATAGCCATATTTTTACATGACAAAACACTCCAAAATGTACTATTATAGATTATTATATGAGATATGGAATAAATATATCCATGAAATATGTTTCATATATGTTTTACTTCATTTTATCCCTTGTTTTTTTAGTTTATCTCATAGGTAAACATATTATAACTTTAACCACAGTAAAATATTTTTTATGTTTTCACTATTTAATATGGGAAAAAATAATTTTTTGTTGTCACATAATATAAATTATTATAATTACAATTATGTATTAATTTATACAAAATTAAATTCACATATGTTACATAATTTCATTTAAAAATAAACCCACTATCATTATGAAAATGTGCGTTTTCAAGAAATGTATTTTTCAAGCCTAAGATGATTTTATATTAACTCTTTGGAAAGAAAAAATCATGCTATTAATTTAAATTTATATTTTTAGATTTATAATCTATAAGTTTAATTTAAATAATTATTTATTTAGTTTTCTATTACCTAACGAGAAATAATACATGCTATTCACTTTAAAACATTTTTCAGAGAATATGTCTTAATCCCCAATAATAAGCTTACGAAAAATATATTTTAAAGGTTATTGGAATGTATTTAATTATATAAAATGTAAATAAATAAATCCTATGTTACCTGAAATTTTTTTCATTACATAATGGGACTTTTAAATTATCTAATTCTTTTAAATGAAATGACATTTTTAGCAAAATCGGTATTATTCACTATTTCCAAAAAAATAATATTTTCTAAAAAATTCCACAATTTCACGCTAAATTTATTTTGAATCTATGATTAAAATAATAAAATTATTTTTCTAAAATTGATATTCTATAATTTATAAATTAAAATTTTAAATAAAACCTTATGAGAATATATTTTATTTAAAAATTTCAATTTTATTTTAAAATTTATGTATTTTTTTTATAATGCATATAACTATAAAATTCATAAATATGAATAAACATGAAAATTATTTATTTTATAATTACATGGGTTGTTATATTGATAGATCTAAAAATTAGATTCCAAAATTTTTAACAATAAAATAGATGTGCATATTATTACACATGAAGATACAGTTGATAGTTGAAAACATGTTCATGAGTAGGAATACCTTTCATGTGATTCTATTACATATTTATTTTTTGGTGATATTCTTAAAGAATACGAATGATTTTATAAAAAAAATTGTGGTCAATATATTTTATAAGGATGGTGTTTATGTGAAGGATGAACATAGGGGTTTAGACGATAATGAACCCCGCCACTTATAATTGATAATAAGATTATTTGTAGTGAATATATTTATTATGATGAAAAATGGACGCGGAAAGGAAAAATTTTACCACAATATGAAAAAACATGAATAAATTTCTTTGCGACAATATTAATTTAATTATATATATTTCATATGAGACTATGTAAAGATGTTACAAAATCATATCTATATATCTTAAACAAGACATTGGTTCAAACAACATTAAAGGGATAAATGTTTATGTTTGATTTAATTAGTAAAATCTAATCTAAAATGATTCACCCACCCTTAAGTGTAGTTTCATAGTCCAGTGGTACTAAAAATAGTTCCTTTCAAAAAATAACCAGAACATGGATATCAATTTCCCAATTAATATATTTTAAATAATTCGATAAAATAGGGTAAAACTTTCTTGATGTTATTCACATTAGAAGAACATTTATTCCATTTTCATTTATTAATTCTTCAAATAACATAGATTAATACATATTTCTTTTAAAAGATCAATATTTTCAAACCATATTGATGCATAACACATTATATAACTCAAAGCATGAATTACTATGTTAAATTAATATCTAATTTGATTCATATATATCCAAATGCATGTTATAGATATGGTACATGAAACAATTATTTGAAATATTTTAAAATAATATAACATCATAACTTCCATCTTTAGTTAGCTTGAATCTGTAGATTATTAACACTTTTAAGATAAGGCATAAGTCTCTCTGTAAGAGAGTAGTCCATCCCAAATTTCCTTTATCTAGTTAAACATTACTCAATTTACATTTCAAATCCTTCATAACCTTAACAACTAACACGTACACTCATTAATTTAAATTTAAATTAATGCTCCTAAAATATTATAATCTAATGTCAAGGTAGAAGAAAACTAAATCAATAATCAAACCCAGTATGCTAATTCTTCTCTGAATATATGGAAATCTACAGAATCATTTATTACAATTCTGAACTAAATCATACCACTTAATTCATAAAATAATAATTATATTCATGAATACAACATGTAATTATCCAATAAAATCATTATTTCATAGATTTAATCATAATTCATTAGTTTATTAATAATTAATCAATTAATAATAATAAATACCATATAATTTAGCTATACATAATTAAAATGATATATCTAAAGAGATATACAAATTTTATATTCATTTAAATATACATTGTTTCTTATTATTAATTAATTGATATTTAATTTAAATATTTTACATTAATTCAAATATAAAGCTTTTATATTTCTATTATATTATGTAAAAAATGTATATAATTTTAATATTAGTAATTAGATTATTTAAAAATTGATCATATAAAATGTAAAAACACATTTTTTTGAAGGGTTAAATTTTTTCATATATAATGATCTTTTATTTTGAATATTTCAAATCAAATAATAATGAAAAATTTATAATATAAAAATAAAAAATATTATATTTTTCCAGATTTTTAATTTATAATAATTTTATAAATTACACATATAATTCCAATATAAATATAAATATTTATATTATATGTTTTTTATATAATTTTAATGTTTATCTAATATCAAGACTTGATATTATAGATATTTATTTAATAGATGTTTCAAAAACACAAAAAGATTAATTATAAACAATTTATAAATAATCCATTTATAAAGTATTTCTGAATTTAAAAAAATATCCCAAAATTAATTCTAATATAATTTATAAATATTTTATAAACTATTTAATCAAATGTTTAATTGAAATATTGAAAACTACAATTTATCTCTATATATCATTTCAACAATATCCCGATATCATTTTTCAGAATAAATGTGTGAGATATGTAGAAGGAGGGATTATCTATCGTACTTTAAGATAGATAAATAATGGATCACATAAGACAAAATTAGTGCACATATCCTGCATAAGAATAACTTAAGTGGTAGGTAATGAAAACATATGATATTAGGATATTCATAAAATTATACTCAGTACATCCTGACATGCATAGGATAATCCTCACAATATTATTATATTGTGTGTATCAATAACAAATAACTAGAGTCTGTGAGATTTACCCAACAACTATTTATTATAAATAGTGTTATCACCCTTGAAACATGAAAATCATGTTTTATGATATATGTTATATCATAAAGATCAAAATACATGCTATTTTCCTCACATGAAATAGAATTATCCCCAATACGATAGTATATTTCATATTATCTAATACATAAGAAACAAAATAATATTATTTTAGTCCCCTCCTATGATATCCCATATCATTAGGCATGGCTGTATCTTAATTTAAGACATGACAAGTCAAAAAGCCTTCCATAGAACAAAATATAAATCCCTTTTTTAATATATGGTATGATATCAATACGATATATTATTTATTTATATTTAAATGACATTTAGTTAATAAAATATCATGTTTATGATTTCATACAATTATTGGGTTTTTATGGATTGATAGGCACGCAATCAATGCAGCAGAAACACAAATAAACCAAAAATTCTATGATCAACCGTTTAGAAAACAAAACCATGCTTAAATAAAATGAAGAGAAAGCTAATTTGTAGTATATAGTGATGATGGTTTTCAACAATATTCACCAAATGGTTGGTTATGATTAGTAACAAGAATCCTAAAGACTCCCTTATCAATGGTGTATCCATCATATAATAGGAATCACTCAACATTTGTGTGAAATCCTCTTATCTGCCATGGTATGCTAGTCCCTCACGATTGTAAAGGGAGTTGAAAATAAGATATAAATAATGATAATCTACAAAATTAATTGACTGTATCCATGAAATTATCTTTATTTATATTTTACTCAAGGATATTACATATTCCCGATAAATTTAATTATTTTTTATACAACTGATGTGTAATTTTTATGTAGTTACAATGGTTTATAACTCTTCACCCACACACTCAACAATTAACAGAAGTGATTCTATATTTAATAATGGTACCTTATGGTTTTAGGTTATTTTAATATTAACAATTAACATACATATTCCATAATCAGTTGTAACATATCATGTGAATTATATTACATAATATTTCTTTTAATACTATATTACGACACGGTCAATTGTACAATATGATTGGATAAGTAAGTGAACATATGATACATATCTACCAAACCAAACTATATTCCTAAACAATTCAATATAATATGGTCTATAATCATTCATTATACACTGTAAAAAATACACATATCGTACTCTATGATATGTGGTTCTTAAGAAATAACTTATTTATAATTTTCAAGGATTATATTGATAATATTAGTGGTATTAACTGATTATTTTACAATTATGATCCACTATAAAATAAAAAAATGATGGGAAATATTTTTTTTTGAACCCTACAATGTCATTAAACATTTTACTTCAAGAAGGAGAAGGTCACTAACACACATATCCATCTATTACCTAATGAAGGGGTTATGTAAAATTTATTATGATTCTTTAAATCATGGAATATTTTGTGGGTTGATACATTCAATAGTTTATTATATATTTGTTTATTTTCAATAAAAACAATAATTTATTAATTAACATCATGATATTGGTCTGGAAGTTATGTCATTTACTATGATGTTTTAGAGACAATAATTACTTCGAGGATTCATTGTGGACTTCAATGACCATAATATTTTACTGTATGCATTTTGAAAATATAATTTTAAATATCACTAGTGGTGATGGGTGGATTTAGTAAAGGATTAATATATTAAGTTCTCATATATATTAGGGAATAATATATTGTTTTTTGGTTTATTAAACATGAAAAATTAAAATTATGTTTCATTGGAATCCAATGATGAATAAGAGATGATAGAGTATATTGAAACATTATATTTTTATGTATATATAGATAATGATCTTGGTTTATTATATTATATTATGGTGTTTTATTATTTTTTATAAAAAATTCAGTAATTATTAATTGGATGTCCCTATAGTGGAGGTGTAGAGTGAACAAAATGTCAATTGAGATGATTTTTAATATTATATGATGGATATAAAATGTCCACTATTATTATATGAAATGATATATATACCCCAAAGATTATGTGGATTTGTTTATATGAGTTTCATATGTAACATTTCTTTTTCAATCATTCTTTTGGAAATATATACCATGATTTGATTATGTATTTTTGGTTTTTGGGAAATAATTATTTAGTGACATAAATTTATTTAGGAATCTATCATGTTAGCCAGCCCAATTTTATTATAGGGGACCAATAAGTTTATTAAATACCATGAATATTTGATAATATATTTTAAAGGAAATATCTATCAATTTTACAACCAGTTTTCCTTTTTAATTGTGTGAATATGATTATATTATCATTATTTTTTGAAATAATTATTAATTCTATGCATTTAATATCGAACAAGGAATCAATATTATTTGAATACTTAATGAGGATTTATATATTATAGGTATAATATATTCATGGATTTTCTAAGATGACTATCTAAAAATATTACACTTATTTGACATCATAAATATGGAGGGTATTATATCATGCCATTGTACCTTTTTTTATCCTCTAGACACATTAAACAAATAGATTGATGACCACACTAAAATTATGATTCGAACACCAGTGGAAAATTTGGAGGCATGAAGTTGGGATTTAGTGGATCCCATGTGGGTTAATTTACATTAGATGAATTTCATAGTAACGAAAACAAAAACAATTCATATATTATAGTGAAACCATCTAAAGAATTGTATGTATGAACTTGTTGATAATAATTTACTGGGTTTGTGTTTTTGAGGAGGAGATTAAAGAAATAAAAATAACATACAATGTGATCATGAAATTAAAATTGCTTCCTGAATTAAAGAAGATAGCACCTTTTTACTGAAAATTGTATAATGATCGAATAAAAAAACCACTAGAGTTATATTTTATGGATACCAAATCTTAATGATTTTATCACATTATATATAACATATATTTTGAAGATGTATTAGTCACTTTCTATGATTCATCTTAACTTTTTATGTGTAGTAGTGTATGAGTGAACTAGTATATCATTTTTCACTTCTATATAGTTTGAAGCATGTTCAAAATGTTTTACAGTTGTAATAGACTCCCAATTCATATATTATGGTATGATTTGTTTTGAGGAAGATGGTGATGGGAATTTAATATTACAAATATTATTTGTGGTAGTAATGGATCGTTACCTTATTAAATGTTTTATGAAATCTGGTTTGTTTGGAGTAAAGTTCTTAGAAATATGATTTATGGATTTTTGGATCATTGGTGACTAAAATGTAGCTTGGTGGAATCAAAGTTGAATATAATAGGATGTTTTTGTACCACAAAATAATATTGTTCTTTTTTTTAAATTAGAGCATAAGTATTAAATATGACTATATTAAAGTATGATTTTATTTTAGGGTTAATTTGATAGATGTTTAGATATTTTTTTAGTAATTAAAGATAAAACAAAACATAATGGATTATAACACATCCTAATAATAAATCCACCACGTTGGATTATATGAATATTATATGTTATGCCCTATGAAATATATTAATTTATGAAGAATCCAATGAAAAGAAAAACCCTGGTAAACAAGTCATTGTTTATCAATTAATGACATGGTTTTGATACAACAACTGTTGTTTTCATAATTCTTGAAGAAGTGATTTTGAATAATCCATGGTCATAATGGGATGTTGAAAACACATTTTTTTCAATGTTTTAGATTACAAAAACAATATTCACCATGGTTTTAGGTGGAATAATTGATTGTGATCATGATATGTTGTTATAAGAATAAGGAACATGATGTAATCATATTTTAGTAGCCATCATGATGAAACCATTATTATTCTAAATTTATTTTTCAAAATAGTTATCAGATATAATGATAGAATTTTATATAATATTTTCTTCTAAAAATTTAAAAATATATTTGGTTACGTCGTTCGAGGTAAATATTTTCCCTGAAATTTTTTTGTGATACATATTATATCATGAAGTCTAAACATTGTTAGGTTTCATAAGATAAAGTATCATAGTTTGATGGAGATAAGGATGTTCAAATAAATAAATTACTATATTTTAATGGATAAATGTATTTTAATTCCATTGTTTTCATAGTAAAATAATTGTCTAAGAAACCCAACCATGGTGGATCTGTAACCACCATGTTTTTTACAGTTTTTGATGATATTGTAGTTTTTTATTGATTGAAATTTATAGAATTATATATTTTTTTTATAGGAGAGTCAACATGACCATAATTCATGTTTAAAAATTCTAATTATGTTTCAAAAAATTTGGAATAAATATATAAATTTTCAATAAAATATTTTCGGAGATGAAATATGATATTTTTTAGATTAAGTTAAAATAGAAAGTAGGAAATATAGGAGATTAGAATGTCATTTTTTTAAATTATTAAATATTTTGAAACACCTAATATTTAATTTTTTGAATATTGTTTAATATATTAATTATGGTATACCAATGTGTCAAATTTATTATATTTTCCAATGTTGAAGAAGTGAGTAAAGTGGTAAAAAGATGAAGACACCCCGGGAAATAATAGTAAAATTGAAAAAAATCATCAATAAAAAAAATTATGTTAATAGTTTCCTTGGTACATTGACACATAGGACGTGTATTATCCATGGGTTTTTCCCATTTCGGTAAATAATTAAAAATATTAGGTCGTTGTGTTTTATATTTTCATAGTTGGGAGCTTTATAATTTTTTGGAATTGAGAATTATATTGTGAGGTATATAGTGTGTGGAATAGATCCATTTGACCAGATATGATTAACACTCTAATTTACCACCAATTATATTTTTTTGAGACTTGTCATTAAAATAAGTAGTATCAAATCTAAAAGGTTATTACTTTCCAAATCTATCTCAAAAAAATATTTTATTAGGGGGACACTATTAATCAAAATGGATTTCTGTTATTTTATATTAAAAATTTATATATTAGTAAGAATAACATAAAAACTCTTGTATAGTATCTCAGGAATGATTTTTTCTCCACTATGGATTTTGGAAAATATATTAGTGATCCTATAGAGTATTCATTGAAAAAATTAGATAAAACACTACTCAATGTGTGTGAAAGGGTACAAAACAGATTACATTACAACACTATAAAATCAAATCTATATGAAGGTGATGAGTTTCACATTCACTAAATTCTTATGCTAAATGTTGTGCAATGTTTATAAAAGAGAGAAATTTAATTGAGGTGAATTCAAAAGTTATTCATAATATGATTGATGATTTTAATGTAAAAAAACTAAATTAAAAAATTTAATCTTTAAAAACATTAGTGAGGGTTCTAGAAATATTAATGGACATCGATACCAAATAAGAGATGATTATATTTTGAAGAATATCATAAATTGATCCCCACATTTTATAATCCTGAGATATGAACACTAGAAGATGGAAACATGATGGAGCTCTCAAATAATATTTTATAAAGTAGTTTCATTTTATGTAATATTCATGTGAACATTATGGGGTAAAAATTATTCATATATGGAAAAAGATTTTAAATCTATGAAATAAAAAGATATTAATCATGGTGAAGATGAATAAAGAAGATGAAATTATTATGTTTGTAAAAATATTGGTAAAAAAGAATAAAACTATCAAATTAATATTTTTGGGAAATCTACCATTAGTATTTTAATGTATTAAAAGTTGGTTAAATTGTAGAAGGTGTTTTAGGATAACTCATTATGATAATCGCGAGATCCATTACGAGAAAATGACTTTGTAATTTACCCTTAATGAAAAATTAAATCTTGACATACATTATGTAAGAATATTTAGTAATAATATTCTTGATAAAAGAAGAAGGAAATGATTATATTTTCATTGAGGATGGTCAACCTATCATACTAAGTTTATGATATGAGGAAAATTATTGAAAAAAAAACAATAAAGAAAATTAGCTTGAGGATTTTGTTTAGTTGAAGGAGGATCTTAATGATGAACTTTCAGAGTTTTATATCTAAAGAATGTAGCATATGAAATTGATGTATTATTAAAGGATAACATCGAATATTTAGAAAAATTAATATAAACAATTTATAATTAATTTTTTTTTAAAAATAGAAATTTTTTTAAGAAAAATATTGGGACGTTTTTATTTTATGAAAATAATTAAGGAATAAGATAAGGTAGTCGGACCATAATTCTTATATTGTATATTGATGAAATATAATTTAATCACTTGAAAGTCTTTTCTTTACTAAATATAATTAATTTTCATTTATATTGAAATCTATTGATTCCAGGAAGAACTTTTAATTCACAAAATTTTCTAAAGAAGAAGATAATGGAATATATAGTTAGATAAAATTAGTTTTTATGAAAATTTTCCATAATATTGTTCTAAAAACAAGGCAAAATATAGAAATGGATTTGAAGGAGAATCATCCATGACCTGTATAGAAAAAATCTTGGTGATAGTAAATTTACTGTTTGGAGTATTTTTTTTAATAAATCATTGAATGTAATTAAAAAAACTAAGAGAAAATATATGGTTTTGAAAATTGTGAGTGAATGTAATACTATTGAACAACTAATGAAGTAATTATTTTATGATAAAATAGGTCACACTCTTATCTATTACGATGAGGAAAAGAGGTATTAAATTGGAAAGACTATTAGAATCCAAAAAATAAAAATTATCCCATATCATTTACCTAAGAAAAGAAATTAATTTTTTAATATTATTATCCCTCTTAAATATTTGGAAAATTTTCTTTGATTATTGGTTTATATGAATTATAAATATCTTATTTGGAGGCCCAAAAACATTATAGGTACAATTTGAATACCATTGTACTATAGATTTTTTTATCCATTTGAAGAAAATGATGAATAATTTTTTTCTCATGTTATGGATAAAGACGAGAGACTAAAATTTGTCTCATATAAAACAACTGTTTCATAGAAAAATTTTATGAAGATTATTCTATATTAATAGAAATATTGTTTAAGGAAATAATATAATATGTCACAAAGATTCTTGATGGTTTTTTTCATCGAATATTTCAACAATATAATTTTTTATAATGTTTATGAAGAATCATATAGTTATATTAGTTAATTTTATAGATTATCGATCCTTGGATATTACTCATAGTTCCAATAAGAGAATAATTACATATGGGAAGTATAATACCATTGTACACTATGTGAATGGACAATAATTTAATCTATTGAGCCTATGTAGACATTGTGATTCAACACTCGATGTAAAATTTTATTTGAAGGGAAATGTTTTTGAAGGGAAATACATGAATTAATTTTTGAAATGATGGTAGATAAATTTAAACATTAAACACATTTATGTTAAAAATATATATTTTCTATAGTAGAAAGAAGGTAAATGATGATGGAATCAATGGTTGATCTATATTAATCAATTTATTAAGGAATGTATATCATATCTAAAAGTGGTGATAGAAAAATTAAATCCAAATATATAAATGGAAATGATATGTGACACATTAATGATAATATAAAAATTATAAGATTAATATAGTTATAAATTAAAAAATCACCATGATAACTTTATTTTTTGAAAATTGGTGTGTGCGGCATGAAGGAACAAGAATGAATATTAGGAAAAAATCATTTCATCTTATTTCTGGATTATTATAGTAGGATCGGATGAATTATGATAATTAAAACTAAAAAAGAGGTTATATATCATTACAATATATTTCATGTAAATTTATATATGAAACTTGTTAGAAAATAAAAATCATACTATTGGGTAATGACGTAATGTTTATTTATATTTAAGTGGAGAATTTCATGGAGAAATATAGAATAAATAATAATGATTGTTTAAATACAATTTCCCAAAAAAAATGTTTCATTTAATATATAAAATTGGATGGCTAGCATCATTAAATAAACATTATTCCTTAAGAGTAGTATCATCACTTTTTGAATGGGGAAATAAAAGTTTCAGTGCTTACAGAAAACATTGATTTTTTATTTTCTAGGTGGAATATGAAATTTTATGGAATTTTTCATGGAAGGAAGAATACTCTATAATAATTTATTTCTTTTGATATTAATTCATACATCCTAAATAAATATTAAATAAATAAAATTTCTAGAAATATCAAACTATGGGGTGTTTTTTAGCTTTTTAACCAAGATAAATGAATATAATTACTTTAATTAGTAGCTCAGAAAGAAAGTGTAAAGGAATAATGTGATGGAAATAATGAATAACTATATAATGATTTTTGAAAATTCATATTCAAGATAAATTTATTATGAATAATTGGGATACCATTTTATTAATTTTTTGTACTCTAAAAACTCAATACACATAGAATACTTTGAACAGGAATTAGTGGAAGTGGTTGGTTTTGGAGAGATTCAATCTTGAACTTAAAGGAGTTTGGGAATATCTAAGATTAATTATTCATATATCAATGAAGGCATATATTCTCTAGATCAATCATTATGGATGGTATGATTTAATGGAACTTATCTTATATATTATTCAAACCAATATAATTTAAAAAATTAACAGAGGATAATTAATTGGCTAAGGCCTTGAAGGTGATAACCTGATCTTTTATAAATAAAATTTCATTTGTAGTGAAATGAAAAATTTTATTTAGCAATGATGATAAAGAAACCAGATGAAATTATTTTTCTTATTTTGGAATATTATATCATATAAGATTTAAAAAACATTACTAATAATAACCATTCATAATATATATATTGAACAATTAACATATTATTAGTATATATTAATGGTTTGGAAAAATCCAATTAAAATATACAAAGGATGTGATGGCCTCGACCTTGAATATCATACCCTATGATTCCCATTTACACAAGCTTATGAGGGAGATATCATGAATGGTATTTCCCCAAAAAAATAACACAATGTGATTTTGTAACTAAATCATGAGAGAATCCATTTAAATTGGAATTTTAATTTCATCTGGATCATGAAAAAAACCATGTTTGTTGAACCAAAATAAATAAAATTATCACCACAACATTCCATACCTTTAAGGTTTTCATTGGTGTCATAATGGTCTATGTATATGGATCATAATAGTATTAATATGTATACTTTATTACAAATAAAATATTTATCATATTCATTCCATTTTGATTTTACATTATTAATTATTATTTATTAAGTTTGATAAAAACATTATTTCGATACACAAAAACAAGAATTATATTTTTTGGTCAATATTAAATTCCAATTAATAAATTTGTGTTTAATAATTCATTCATATCAGATATACCATTGTATCGATCCATATGAGACCCATTCTCATGCAACTTAATCAACTAACCAGTTTTAGCTAATGTATCATGCTGAGAATGGATATTGTACACCTAAGGATCCTAGCAGGCCTCTCTGTCCAATGCGACAAAGTCACAATTTAAATAGGAAATCACATCCACACAACATGATATTAAACATAAAATAAAAAAACCATTCCAAAATATCTTAACCCTGGTCAACCGACCTATGGGGTGTATTCATAATCATACCATATATATAGACCACAATATCTTAACCCTTGAATTCATTCCTTCTTTCATTATGGTACTTATTATCAGACTCTGATAGGGGATTTATATGTATGTATGCATGCTTTAACAATTGTTTTAAATTTCATCATTGTATGGTATTAGAGATATTTATTTTGTGTCCATTTACACTAGGATAATTCCTCTCATGTTAGTGATATTCCTATAAAGTTATATTCATCCTCCCTAGGAATATTATAGGAGAGGGCATTGGATAATCATGGAATAGGACCCATTATGATGGGCTGTGACACCCTTTAAATAAAGCGATGAATCATTAGTATTGACCATCTCATGGTCAATAATTTTTTTTCTCCCATTGTCCCTTAAATCACAAAAAGCGCCACAAAAGGCCCCTATAGTCAGCAACTGGGATAAAGGGTTACACATAATGTTTACAAATCCATAAAAATTACCCATTCCCTAGATTAAGGAAACATGCAGTTCCCATAGTCCCTGATATCACATTGATCTCATAACATTTTCCATGATTGATGTAAAATAGCTCAACTAAATACCCAATAGTTGGACCAATAATATAAATTACATAACCCTAAAGGGATCCCCCAAAGATAGAGTAGGATAAACATTAATGGAGTTTCATATCACATACAAAGAATAAAATAATCCCTGAATTAGAAACATATCAACGAATTCCTTAATGTAAATTCACTTTTCATTTATAGAAAATATTCCCTTAAGGGAATACAAAGCATTACCATTATGATAGTTGAATTTCCCAATGACTATTATGACATGAATTGATCCCAAATTACACCCCCATAAATTAATCTTTGAGAGCCATTTCAACTCTTCTTAATTTCTAAATGATGGCATAAAACCATACAAAGCATCCCATGATGTAAAACTACTCTAAAGGATCCAACCAATCTGATCCTCAAAAATTCCATCTAATCCTCAATAGATCTAACCTAAATCAACTTCTACTATCATCCATGGACATCCAAGATCTCCTGAAATATATTTCCCAATCCCTCTTAATAGATTTTTTTAAAAGAAACATGATAAATGTTAGTATGAAATTCACAATTTTTTCAATCCTTAAAATCAAGTGTAAGTACCCAAACAAAACAAAAAAGAATGCACTTTCATATATTCTCAAATATAATTTATGTTTAGATTTTTATAAATTTGGGTCATAAAACATACATAAAAAACCTTTATATTATAAACTGGAAAAATCTATTCTTTACCCACAAATACCATAAAAGAGAATTTTTAAAAAGAAACATGTATTATATTCATGGAACAATTCACCATTTTCAACTTGAACACATTCTTATCACTAAACATCATGTGAAAACATTTTAAAAAATTTTATTAGCACAAAAAACTCAGTAAGGGACATAAAAATAATTAATTTCATCAGTCTAGTAAAAATCATGAAAACCTATAAAACAATAACATTTATCTCACTATTTTTTTAGAATATGAAATTAATCATTTCATCATTAAAGTCACCAACAAATTTTTTTTTTAACGAAAATCCTTAAATCCCACAAAAACTAGAGATAAAACTATTAGTTATGTTGTGAAATTATTTTCATAATACTCTATGATATGGAATAACACTCACATTTTCACATGGAAAACCATCACTGTTATACATAGAGTTACCATAAAAGTTACACTTGAATACATCAGTATCCATCATAGTTAAAATTTAAATATCTATCACATTTATATATAGATTAACCATAATATTATACTCCCATAATCACTTTGGATAATCCTAATAGTTTAACTTCATCCATTTACCCAATGCATTGGAGTGTTATAATGGGGATCACTCATCATATAAGCTATATCGGGCGCACCTGTGAGCTATAATGTTTCTCAAAATATAGGATAAGATGTATTTAGATCACCAATTTCTCACATATAATTCTCATGTAACCTATAAGGAATAATTCATTTTATTATTGCAATTTGAATACTAAGAACATTGAAAGAAACATTTAAAACCATTAGAAAAACACTTTGAGATATGAAATGACATTTTATTTCAAAAAACTATTTTTCAATACAAAAATACCCAAAATAAGGGAAATAAGGTTTTATATTAATTATAAATGAAATCTATTAGATCAATGAAAAATAAAAATAATGGTTTTATAGGAAGGAAAAAATTAGTGTCATCATATATGTTATAAAAGTGCATTCCTTTTGTTATTTGTAATGAAAGAAAAAATTATAAAGGAGGAATATTTTTGAAAAAAATATTTATAGAGAAATAAAATTACCTTCCTAATTCATTTATTTCCATATATAAAATAATTTTAGAAACATGCATATAAAAGTAAAATATTTCTACGTTACAATTTAAAAGTGGAATTTAAAAAAAGTCTCATACCTCGAGTCAAACAAGTTATGTATGTTCGTTATCTTCATGAATAATATAATTATGTCAATTTTTTACATTACTAATAAAATTTTTAATCTTTATTATTAAATTTATTTTTTCCAAAACATTATTTTATTAAATTAATTAATCATTTATGGGAAAGTCACATATTTCGATGATATTCATTTAATAAGTCCAAAATTAATTTGGTGAATTGTAAATGGAAAAAGAGTTCATTAATCCATAATATAAATAAAAATAATAACAACTAAATTTTTATTTAAATACATAAATTAAATTATCAAAACCAATCATGATTTATTTTTATGAAAAGTTAACTACATTTCAATCATATAGATGGTAGGTTGTACAAAAGCATGATTAAAATTACCATTATTCCATGATTATTGTGGAAATAATATATATATTAAATAATATTCAAATAATTATAATTATATAATAAATATCATATTTTTTATTTGATTATATATATATATATCATCCATGTGATTCAATGAAGAAAAAAATCACATCACTACATGGAGGTGGTAGTTCACTCGTACAAACATATGACAATAAATTTTCAAGGAATATAAGTGTAAGTTTTTATATGATATTTATGATTTTATAATTATAAATATTTAAATGTTATCATATATTCACATTAAATCCATTATTATAAATATACATAAGAGGTGGTGATGGAAAACATGTTACATCAGTTCATAAGTCAGTAGTTCGCCGTACACAGGAGCGATGGTTTTATTTCCCTTTGGTTGAGGAGGAGACGGATAAATGTTATTACATTAACATAATAACATATAATTATATTTATTATATTATTTTAATAATTTTATTATATTTATTAAGATTTTAATAATGTGAAATAATAAATAAAACTAAGACTTGTGGATAATTTTTTCACCACTTCTTTAGAAAATCACCGTTTATTAACACCTTTAGAACACCATGATTTGTATTCTGGAATAAATAAGTCTTATAGAATGCATTATGAAATTATAGGAATTTTTTTAGTTATGTATTATCCAATCCAGAAGGCTTTTGAAGTTTCCTAAATTTATAAGAATAGGTTCCTTATTATACTAAAGGGGAGGGGTAATCTTGGAATTTCAAAAAATATTAAATTAATATAAATGACCAAAATGTTCAAATGGATCCAAATTGATAGTATTAGTATATAGTATTATAATGAGTTGTAAATCCCTCATATAATAAAATTTTTACTGATCAGATTTTTACCCTTGTGTTTTCAAACAAGTTAAACCTTCTCACACTTATTGTGATAATATGGTTTTTTACTCTTTGAGGGTCAATATATTTATCATAAATGGGAAAGCGAACCATAAATGAGCCATGGTTGTTATTTTAGACCATATAATAATAACTTATATGAATATAATATTTTTTAGAATTCATATCATTTAATAAAAAATTATATTTATAAAATATAAATAATGTCAATTTTTGAACAGTTATTTCAATCGACTTTTGTAACATCAAGACAACAAATTAATATTGAATAAAATATTTTAATGCATCCCTAAATTTTTTATATTTATAAAATTAATATTTCATGTTTATTATATAATATTATAGTACTTTTAAAACTTTATTATAACATATTTTATTGTTCTATTAATTGAATAATTACAATGTAACATTATTTAACCCTTTATGAAAATGATTTATTCACAAAAAAAATCAAAATTAACCTCGATATATATAAAAAATTTATAATTCAAAATTTAATTTGTAACTGAACATATACTCTGTGTATCCATATGATAAAAATATTATATTTATTAACAAAAAGAGTGACAGTTTTTACTTTTCATTTCATAAATCATTTTAATGTTAATAAACACATCCAAATCGATAAAAGGACAAATATTGAAATTTGGATTATTATGGATGATTTATACTCATATAATAAAATTTATTCAATTGTTACGGTAATTTTTTGTCCTTATAATTTAATTTTTATCTTTAATTACAAATTTTACACATTGCCTTGGTTAGAAAAATTAATAAGGTTACTATTCATAATGCTTTCGAAACAAAAAAATTATTTCAAAAAGGTTGCCATAGAATTCATTATGTGGACCTAACTATTACAAAAAAATTTATGTTTTATTTGAGATGTTTCTCTATACAATTAGAATATATTGGTTTGATTTACTTGTTCCACAAGACTACTCTATAATGAAGGATAAGTGGAAAGAACCAACCTTCTGAAGAAGGTTTTTGAATTATTTTATCGATGAAAAAAGGACGTCAACACCGGAAAAATGAAATTTCCACATATCATTCAGACATATTTTTTATATTCAACAAATTTAATAGCAGATATATATTTAATACCATCTATTTGATAGGTTATATATCCCAAAAAACATATAGATAAAAAGTTATTGGTGGCAGAAATTAAATAATTTTTGTAAAGGAATTTTCGTCACTGTGCAGGCTATTCACGGAGGCCCATTCATGTAATCCCTTCCACACCCAATTTTCAAAGGCCCAATTGTTATACTATAAAAAAAACCCGCCAGAAATTTTTCATGGATGACCTAATTCCCATATTTTGAATCATGGAGAGGTCTCTTTTTACGCAATGGCTTCGCACACGTATTCCATCCCATCATGGTTGATCAACCATGGGACATCCACAATATGGAGAGGCCCCCATCCCAGCAGTTAGGGTACCCAAACATGGTATCCCTATACATATTAAAGTTTCTCTAATCAACCCACATACTACTAGTATGATTTACTTCCTGGGCGACCCACACTTGGGCGACCCAGAATTGGGCGAGAAACACATATGTATCCAACACTTTGGAGACCAATACTTTCACATGACCAAACTGGTAGATAAAACATGGTAGACCCATACCTGGTAGTCCCACAGTTGGGTTCCCCATACCATGGTGACCCACACGTGGGTGACCCACTTGGCAGAACCCGTTGGTCCATACCGTGGGGGTTGTTCCCCTGCTCAGGATCAATGTTTTCACCTTTTCTAACGATAATGACCCCCCTGGAAAAAGATTAGTGGCATAGAAAAATTTTCCCCCAAGACCATGATGTTTTGGTTTGTGATAGATACTACCCCTCCCCTCATTCCAAATCACCATGAATCAAGTCTCTCCCCTGAGCTCCTAAAATAGAAGAATCCACATTAGGAATGGACCCCAACCAAACCAAACATGAAAATCCTCCTTAAGAAGAATCCCTGAGAAAAACTATCATGTGTATCCTCCAATGAAATTATAACCAACCAAACCTACTATGGGAATACATTTTAGGAATAATCCCCCTCCAAACAAACTATCAGAATATTACTTAGGAATAAATCATAACCAAACCTAACAGGGGCCTCCTTTTTAGGAATAATCCCCCAAAAAACCTCAAATGGGAATCCTCCTTAGTAATAATTCCCCCCAAAACCTCAAATGGGAATCCTACATAGTAATAATCTCCAAAAAAACCTCATAAGGAAATCCCACCTAGGATAATCCCCTAGAATTTTCAGCATCTATCCACCACCTGACAAAACAGATTGTGTGGTCCTCTAGATCCATCACTTCCTCTTGATTTTTCCATCGTTCATGAGTCACATGGGATTAGAGGTGGGAAATGATCATGTCCAACATATGATTCCCATAAAAAGTGAATAATTCCACTTTTAAGACCCAACCAAATAAGGGAATCCAATTTATTGATATACACCAACTTAATCCTCTTAAAGGACCAAACTTTCCTAAGAGAAAAATCATCATAGGGCCTCCATAGACACAAGTCCTCACAAAAGAACTACATGTGACTTCATTCCCATCCAAATGGGATATATAGGGATCCTATTTTATTTCCAAACTAAACACCCCCAAATCAACCCTATTCACTATGAGATTCATTCTCAGAAGAGCCTTATTATACCTGGTTCCCATACCTGTTCTATGTTTCCATGTCCTCTTTGGCGTAAGTCCTACACCGAACCATGAATAGAGAAATTTCACCTAGATTTATTTAATTCATAATTTTAAACTATATTATTTTTTCCTTATCACAGTAACATAAAATTATGATGTGTTCTTTTAAGTGGCATCTAACTATGTGGGTTCTAATTCCATTCATAATGATACATTAGAATTACATCCATGGGTTTGATCATAACATCGAAATAACTCTTATTTCCCTAGATGGTGATACAATCTAGAGTGCCCCATTGTGTGGATGAAAACCAACATTAATGTAAAAATGAAAAAAATATTTTATAATCGGTACAAAAGAGGATATAGTTGATGGAGAACCTCATATACATATAGATTTATCTATTTATGAAGAAACTTAAACATATAAAGATGATTCAAAATTCAATACCTTCTAATAGTTGATTATTAAATCAAGGGTGACTCAATATATACATGGGTGTTAATGAAGGATTCATGAAAACCTATTAATCCAATAGTGGTGTCCTATAGTAGGAAACAATTCCCCTTAAAATGGTTTGATGAGATAAACCTACCATCTTATCGAATAATGTGAGTTCTTAACTATCATTGGCCAAAACCCCACGTGAGCGTCCACCATTGGAATTGAGGAACATTATGGATAACGAACAATTGGTTTTTTTTGGTTGCATGAAAAAAACATGTTTGTGACCATTAAAATGAAGTGAATTTTATGTGAACTATTACATAAAACGCAACTGCGTACAATCAATCATCGAGACAACGGCATTTTCATTAGAAAAAATAGTGAACCTCATGTGAGTCCTTAACCAATATGATGATGTCCCCCACCAATTTGGCCCCATTCTATATCAAAATAAAATGCGTCTAAACAATAAAATCAATAATGATTGTGCTAGTGAAACAAGATGCTGATTTGATGAGATTTTATTATTACTATTTTTCATCTATATTATAGGTACTCCCAACATGATCTATATTTAATCCAAATGGTATCATACCTACTCTCATAGATGCATTCCATGACTACTGTTCATGTCGAGTCTTCATATATATAGAAGATACCAATAGTAACTTACGATATTAATCATTGGGTCTCAAATAAGATGGTTCAGAATTATATACCCAATGGTACCATCATGTCCATGGAGGATACCTAATTGCCCTGCGGGTCATAAATCCCCACAAATCGTCCAACCAGTGATGAGTGATGGTCTAGTAGATGATGAAACCAACCACCTTCATGAAAACTTTTTAGAGATTATCCTTAGAAAGGAAAAACAATTCCTTCCCTTGTATTAAGGAGGTGGATCAAGAGGCCATATATAGACCCATCTAGAAGACACTAGGGTCCTTCCAAGGGGCTGAGGCTATAAGTCACCAGATCCACCACCACACAGTACTAAAACAATAACATGATAATGGTGGAATCCACTATATTTTGACCTAAGTCATCCAAGATTGGGAATGATTGACAACACTGCGAGGGTAGAAATCAACAAAAGGGAGTAGTGACACACCTATTTCTCCTCCAAAGAATCCCATCAATCATATTAGTAGGGATAATATGAGAGGGAATATACACCGACCTACACTAATTCATCTAGCCATAATACTCATCAGGAATAACCCTTGGAATCCCACCATTCAAATATGGTAACACAGAGCAAGACGAAACATACACCTACTCTCAGTAATCATGGATTCCTACAACCTTTTCTATAAGTGTTCAAATAATCGTTCAATTATAATTTGGGGACATCCTATGAGTAGGAACAAACAATATCCCACATTAATTAATCCCTCAAAAAAACCACATCTAGTTGTATACAATGAATTCCACCAGTCGAATCCAGTAGTAAACCACGAGCACTCACACACGCCTTCTCACACTTATCAAGCCTGCAAGAGGCCTCATCTAGAATCACCTAGAGAATTTAGATGGAATGTCACAAAATATTATTTTCGATAGGCCCAACTCTCTTCCCCCACTTATAATATCATTTAGTATCTACATGAAGGAAATAGAGGAATTTAGAAGGTAAATATGTATGATCCAAATGCCTAATATTATTATTTCCATATTCTTGTCACTGAAGTCACCATGAATAATTTGAAAATTGTGAAAGGGAAAGTGAAAACCCCTTCCCGCATATTACAGACCAACTTGGACGTCATAACAACAAAAATGGTTGTGAAATAAGGACGAAAAATGAAATCCTTCCCCACAAATGGGGTGGCTCAACAACATGTCACCCCATAAAAGTGAAATACCTTTACTCTTCTATTAGATGGTCATGGGGAAATATCCCCCAGGATATATTAATAAATTAACTAAGAAAATTCACCCATTCAAATAAGAGGTAATAATAATATTCCAATATCTACTCTGAGTTAGAAATAGACCCCAATCAAAATTCCAAAATCCTGATATAAAAACATGTTGTAGCTTGAGATCTAGTCAATAAGTATCCAGTTCTTAAAAACCAATTCCCCCAAAAAAATTTCCCATTCATTTTCATGAAGGCTTAAAAAAAATAACTAACGTAGATGATTAGAAAAGGATGAGATGATTTATGATCCTACTGGACTTAATGATGGAGTTATTGATGCCCTCAGACACTTATTTGTGCCATCTGATGATCGTACTCTTCCATTAGAAAATTATGTGTATCATATAAATAATTACGAAGGTCCATCATAGACACTTATCCATGAAGGATTAATTCATGAAATTAATTTCATTGGTATCGAGGTCTCATCTTCTGACGATATACATAACTGACCACCACATGGATAGAGTATCAAAGATCAAGAAGGTCTTTCCCTTGTTATAATCCAACATGGTAGTCCTCCCCATGATGGAATTTTCATTGAATTTCCTATCCATATTAGACTATCATTTCATTAAAATGGGCTTCCCATTGGATATTTAATGATGATAAATTCATCCTACTATATGGAACATGGGAGAAAATACTATTCATGTTTGTTAACTGGTCCTTAAAAAGATAAATTATATCTTAATTGAAATTCATCCATGGGAGACAGTCATTCTCCTAATATCCCTTATATCACATTCATTAAAATATGATAGAGGGATACCCTACTAGTATTGTTGTTTATGATAAATAACCATAAAAAATTATAATTTTATTGGACCAGGGTGAGGATAGTCTAGAATAACATGAAGATGACATGATAAAGATGATTAAAAAACTACTTAAAGATGACATAGCAATAATTTCCTGAATTTTTCCACCTCTCAACACAACACTCCATATGTTTTGTAAAAATATTCGGTGCCTGAAAAAATCCTTATTATATGGAAAATACATCACCACCTGAGAGAAAATTTATTAACTAATGGTGAGTATCGAATTAACATCAGGGTAATAGAATTGTTGTAATTCCAAAATGAAATTGTAGATATCCATGCTACTTGAAATCTAATGTCTGAGATACCACATAGATCCCTTCAAAACACATGGATCACCACATTAAAAATAATAAGATTACTGATCACCACTTCCCCATATGGTGTTTATAACAGAGGATGGTGTGAACAAAGAGTATTAAATTTCACAATTTTCATAAACTAGGAAATTCCAAAAAAAGGTCTATTATGTATTTTCATGTCCTTATTGAATCATCAATAGATAGACACTATTCACAACAGATGATAGGATCAATGAAAACAAGCCCTTAATGACTATCACTGATTTTGGGCTAGAATATTACAAGCAGTTGAGAGACTTCTTCATATGTAATTAGAAAATATTGAGAAATCATCCCTCTTTGGGGAAGTAAATCATCAAATATCGCAAATTTCATAAATAAGGCAGTGATATTCATGGGTGATTTAGGTTCCTGCCAAATTATATATCAATACTATGTTCGAAAAAAACTCCTTAAAATCACAAGGGAATCCATGTAAGTGACATCTCTTGAAGAATTGATGTATGTCTTCTCCTACGGTATGGAGAATTTTTCTCCTTAACAACCACTTCCTCAGTGGATGTTTATCTTCACCTAATCAGGTGAAAACAATAGAATTGATCATCTGAGTTTGTACCATCCCATGATATGATATCCACATTTAGAATGCACACAGACAAACTATCTTTAGATTCCATTTGGATTATTGTCCACCAAAATTCTCCAAGATAATAAATTAAGGTTAGGGAAAGGAAACATAAAGGGTCTATAAAAAAAAGTCTCACAAATAAATTGATAAAATTATTCCAATGAATTATATATAAGTGAATGTCATTGAAATTATAACAGAGGACCCTATTGAACATGAAAAAAAATTGAAAGAAGGAATTGAAAGATAATGTTTCGGTTCAAAATACGGTACACCCTGAAATGAATGAAGGAGATGTGCATACCCAGAACTAGAGATCTTCTCAGAATTTTAGTGTTCCCCCAATCAATCTTCCATTACCTCCTCAAAAGGAATCTCAAAAATAAAATGGTATGGGTAAAATTGTAAAAGACTTACCTCCTTGAGAGGTTGATCCTCTTTCGGATTAGAAATAATTTTCAGGAAAATAGAAAGAGATGAAAAAATCGAGGAGCCAAAATGCAGAACTACTTGGAGGCATCCTTCCGTCTTGATAAGTTCTATAACATGATCCTAAATTTGCACTCCAAAATAAAATACCTCAGAAAATAACATTCTACGTAGAGACTAAAGTGGATGTAGAACATCTTATCAATGTGGGATACCAAAAAAACATGGATCACATAGTGGTAGATCCATAATTACCTCTGTTGGTTGAAAAACCAAAAATTCGTTAGGCACATCCATATAGGGAGGCCAATATAGGCTACCCATAACAGATACCAACAATACTACAATAAATGACACTATTAACCACAAAACCAGCTAAAACAATGGATCTGCTAAAAATTCCTCGACGGATCATGAACACTACTAAGTATATAATGGATCGAATAGAATCCATGGAGGAATAACACTCATCGATACAATTGGGAAATAAGACTTACCCAAAATGGGTAGATCAAACACTTCCCTTTCCAAAATTGGGAAACCGAAATTTCTAATTTTTAATGGCCTGGGAGACTAGGAGTGTAATTTTACGTATTTCTTCTCCGACTGTGTTCCCATGATGGGGAACCATGAACAACATGAGGAATTCAAAATATAGGGCTTCATGAAATCCATACAGGGAAGAACCTTTTTTGGCATAACAGCATTCCAAATTAGTCAATTATGGGTTGGGATAAACTTTTTCATTATATTGTATTACAATTCAGCTCGATTCTATAAGAGGAATAAATCATTGATCTCTCAAACTCGAATTTTTGAGGGAATGAAATGGGCACATATTACATTTCTTGGTTTAGTGGAATAAAATAGTCCCTAAACCAACCACTCCATCAAGATGACTTATTACCCATCTGTATATGAAATCTTCCTGATGAGTTGTGCATGAAAATTATACCTGTGAAATATATTGGAGGGTTTCAAGACCTTCTTATGATCTTAAAATGGGTGGAATACCCAAGGACACAAACAAATGCTTTGTCCTATTTAATTTCATAAGCTCAAGGAAACTGAATGAGGAAAGCATATGATTACACTATTATGATTAAGTAGGACCATGTTCCCAATCATGCTATAAATATTTCACTGAATTGTGTGGTCACGCATTAGGAGAATTATCAACAAAGACAAAATAATCATGATGATAAAGTAGAGAAGAAATGAAAGCAGTTTTAGGAGAATAAAAATAAGGTATATTATTTTTTATGTGACCATGCCCCTAGTTACTTCATAGTGACATTGGAAGAAAACATGATAAAGCTTAAAAAATCAAACGAAACCCGGCGAGGATGGGGATGAAGATATCTTAAACTATATCCCCTTCTATCAATTATTAGAGAACAACATCATGGTTTCAGTTTTGTCAAATACATCATGCAATAGATTGTGGACTCTATGAGATGTAATGCTAGGAAGTGCAGCTGCTCAAGTAACATGTGTTTCTGCCACCAATATAGACGTGGGGATTATAGATACAGAAGTTAGTATAAAGAGTACATACAAGTTCAGTGATTCGATGGCTAGGAATATGCTCAACCAAACTCATTCTATAGTCCTAGCACAACAACATAAACTGAATATTACCCCAGACACCTCCTCTACAACTCAACAAACACCATTGGCAGCCTGATCCTCTAAAATCCAGTCTTCCAAAAAATTAAATTGATGAAAGACATATATGAAATCACAAAAATATGAGTCTATTTGAAGGAAAAAATTTAGATTTTAATTTAGAAGAATTCATTCCAACTGTACCAAAAGCACATGCACCTCCCCTAGAAATTGTACAAGAAGAGTCATCCTGCTAGAAACAATATCCATAAAATGGGGGTTTGATCATTTTTTACAATAATTTTATTCACATTATTTATCCCTTATTAGTTGAAGAGTGTGACTAGGAACCCAAATTTCTTACATTTGACAGGGGAACTGGGTGAATATGCAATTATATTCTGGGATAAATCGTAAGATGTGGTCATATGAGGAGTAACCACTCTAATAAGTTCTCCAATATAACAATCTACATATCTAAAAATTTTGGAACACCTCTCAAGTGATCATAGTGTGAGAATGAAATCCCCCATATGTTTAAGATTTTTCCCTAACAAAATCATCTTAGATGATCAACTATATGAAATATTATTTCCAAATAAATCTCAGCATTCTAACAGACCTAGTCAACCTAATTGACCGATAGTAGGAGAACTTGTAGATCTAGTTCCAAGGTCTAATCCATCTACATCAGGGGATTTAGTTCTAAGATAACATAAAAGATTGAATACCCTTTCTAGGAAGAACAAAAATTTGGATCAAATGTATAATGTTTTGAAGTAACTACCCCTAGTGAAAGTTAAGTTATTATTATTTTATGCCTAGTGTCTATAAAAATACCTATTGGAAGCCCTCAATAAGGCCTTTTAAAGAAATATAGAATTTCATGTTGAATGATCAAATTCAAAAGTATATCAAGTAGAGAATGATCCTTTGGAATGCCACATGATCATTTATATGAATGCTCACGATGAAGATTCCATCATACAGGGACATTTCAGTCCCTTGTATATATCTGGTATAATAAATAACATTGATATATAATGTGCCCTAATAGGAAATGGATTGGTATTAAATATCATTCCATTTTGGAAAATTCATCATTTGGGTTTCGAGGAGTCATACTTTTCCCCCTCCACTTTAGTGTTATAGGGTCATAAAAAGATAAAGAAAAATAATATTTTTGATATAAAATCCAGGACCCAATTCTGGGATATCATTTCTAACTCAGAATTCATGGTGGTTCACCAGGGAACAACCTTCAAAGTTCTGTTGGGAAGACTATGGAAACATAAAAATGCGTCTATCCCATTATCATACAACCAATATATCAAGAATGGTATCGATGTTCAAATTGGGAAATTTCATGGTGACGAATCCCTATTTAAATTTTGTGATTCCAAATACATTAATGCATGATTCTACTAGAGGAACGGGTAATAATCCATGACTAACGATGTAACCTGAATCAATGACCCATACAATTTCAATATAATATTGACTAATATTTTCATGATGTTATGTATAGGGTACATGATGACCATCAGATTGATCAATGAGGTTGGTCTAAATTAAAGCACACATTCAAAAACATCCATGATGTCAATCATAAAAACTGATCCTCATTGTTCAATAAAAGCTATCAAATCTCTAAGAAGTAATTAAATCCCGGATGAAAATGAATTCATTCTATTCCCCATGATTCTAAAAATTCATATTTCCTTCGTCTGATATAGAAGAATATGTGATGATAATGTGAGATGAAACCAATGATCATTCTCTGCCTCCCATCCCCCCTTTAGAACTTTATAAAGGCTCTATACCATCAATATATCGGGAAGTTGTTGATTAATTTTAAAAATGTACTAAAGTTGAATCCTATCCAAAATTTGAGGAACATTATACATCATCTAATTCCCTGGTCGATGTGGAAGATGTAACAATGAGGGTGAATAAGTGGAGGAAGGCCATATGAATTCCCCCAAAACATTTGAAGAAGGTGTCACTACTACAATTTTTGAGTTCAATGAAATAAACATGGGCACAAAAGTAGTACCAAATCACACTATGATCTATGCGACCATGACATCTCAATAACAATAGGTATATACCCCTTCCTGAAGCCACACCAAGATGTGTTCACCTATAATTACATGGATAATCCAGGCCTTGATCATGTGGTGACCACCTATAACTTGGGCTTGAGAGAAGAAAACTGGGGAGATAAAATAGTATCTATAAGGACACACCCAACAAATGCATTCAAAAATTGAGGATGAAGTGGGAAAATCCTCAAGGTAAAAATAATTAGAAATATTAGTATCTAAAATTTCTAGATAATATTTCCCCAGTAAACAATGAAAATGTGAAAATATGGTTTTGCATCAACATCAGAGATATCTATTGGTACAATCCAAAAAATGACATCTCATTTCCATTAAAAAGATTTCAGATTATAGTGATAGATGTTTATCATGATCTCTCCTTCATGGATGACTTTTCAATGTATAACAAAATTTTGATGGCCCATGATAATGAAAAAACCGCTGCCTTCAAGGTCCCCCATGGAGTATTCTTATATCGAGTGATAACCATTGTCTTAAAGAATGCTAATCCCCTAAATCAATGTTCAATGAATCACATCTTCAAACCCTTCTTGGGGATGTTTATTGAATTATATGTTGACGATCTAGTAATTATATAACTACAATATTATATCCACCATATTGATACTAAGACCATATTCTAGAAGATATGACAGCAAAGCTTGAAAATGAACCCATTGAAATGTGATTTTAGGGAAACCATAGGACTGTTACTCAGTATATTCATATTCCATCATGGCATTGAAGTCGACCCTAATATGAAAAATAATATCCTTATAATTTCACCTACTCAAATTCATAAAGAGTTGAAGGGATTGTAAGGAAACTTGTCCAACATCTGTCTCTTTATACCCGAGCTTGCAGGAATGTATTTTACATTCACCAAATTGATTATGAAAGTGGTCATGTATCAGTTGGTTGAAGACATTATGGATGAATTCGATAGTATCAAGAAATATCTCACGATCCCATCAGTATTAATGGCACAGGTTTTGGGAAATACACTAATTCTCTATGGTAGATCCAGGGAGCGAAAACTAAGAGGCTTCTTAAGAAAATGGAAAACTACAATAAAATAGTTTCCATAGAAAAAAATGAGATCCCACAGACTATTCCTGAAGGTCAGTCATAATATACTTCTTCGCATCCTGGGAAAAATAAAACATAGAAATGGGTGATCTCAGATGCTCATTAAGCAAAACAATATTGCGGAAATTTTGATAAATATGAATAAACATTTAAGGCAATGTATAAAACTAAAACTAAAGACTTTTCAACATAAATTTCATCATAATATGGAAAATATAATTCAAATTAATTCCATTTACTTACTCACATGGATATTCTACAAGTTGAATAATAACATGAAATATCAATAGCCACTTTCATAAGGATGGAATGCATAATTCCAGACTTTCATAACCCCATAGTAAAGGCCTTGTGACATGACTACCAATAAGATTTTGTGAAGGACTTGTGCCAAGACACTAGTTTTTCTCACATGATCTACCGATGAATCGAGGTGCTATAGCGGGCTCTACCCATCGCATATTAAGTCCAATGCATTCCTCATATGAAATGGATTAAACATGACATAATAATTTGTATGAAAACTATCTTACAAAATGTAAATACATTATCCATTAACCATGAATGGTGTAAAAATAACATATCCACATTAAAACATATCACAAAATCTTCAATACGATATGAATGTTTTTTTATCAAAATAAGGCAACTTCAAATAAGCATAAAATCCATCAAAGGATGTTGACATAGATGAAACCAAACCCTTGTTTTTAGAAATATATCTTTCTATTTTTAAATAATTTAAGTGTCAAATAATTATAAAGAAAAAAATTATTTAGAAAAAATTATTATATTCTTTTAAGAGAGGCTTTGACAATGTTGTAATGGTATAAAATAGCCGCACCCACCATATAAGTTAAAAAAAGACATTCTTACATTAAATTTTTCAAAATGGTTATAAAGAACCTAGTTTTGAAAATGATAGAGAAATTCCATTATAAAAAAATTATAAAAAGTCAAACAATGGTATAAATGACTTTAACCCATAGTATATAAAATAATAAGATTGTTTTGAAATACATTTTTAAGAAACATTGATGTGGATGATAAAGAGGTACGAGTAGATACTTACATAAAAACAACCTCGGATAATAAAGAGATTGTGAAATTAACCCTTATGAGGTAATTTTCATTGGTTGAGGGTAGGTTAACCTCGTTTATAATGTTGAAATAATTGTTATTAAATTATAGAAGAATCATATAAATTAATATGATATGATATATGATCTTTTAAAATTGTTCTGTTAATAATATCTTAGTATTATCATTGTTTCGGGTGTTAATGGATTCTGTATCCCTTATCTTATTTGTTATGTGATCCATATTTGTTATGGATGGGATGTATCTTATTAATATCCAATATTATATCAAATATTTAAACATTATTTTTAATTAGCTAATGAAAATTATTCTTGAATGGATACGATGGGGAATGAATCTCATCGCGTTCCTGGAGACGGTAATCCGTACGTACGCACGAGCAACAACATCATTTTTTTGATATTAAAATATTATATAAATCAATGTTATATCATATATAAAGAATCATTACCTTGTTAAACTTATTATTTACATGAATAAAACATCATTAGAATACACATAGAAAATAATGTATTGAATAACAATTATACCACGACGTGGAGACGGTAATCCGTATGTACGCATATATGGTGACATGTCATTCAAAGTATGGATAGAATAATGAATTTTTTTGTAACATATTTATAATTACATCATATTATATAGAATATTCTGGAGTTATTATTTTATAATGGAAACCACAAATAAAGAGGTAGTGTAAGAAGAAAGGAACTTGAAATAGGTGATTAAATATTTACCTCTTCTTCGGGTTCTTTCATTTGATTTGATCAAAAGGGCTCTTAAACATGGATTTATGACTAAAGGAATCCCTCTAGGATGAATTTAGGACAATTTAGAGGGAATTTGGGTGGGTTTTGGCCGAGCCAAGTGTATTTTATGGTGTGTATTAGAGAGGAGGTAGAGTGGCCTTCTATAAGATGGGTGTGGGGCACCTTAGAAAAGCTAGAAATATTATTTTATAATAAAATCATTTTCAGTTTCTAATGTCTCCAAAATGATTAATTTAATGTATAAGGTGGAGATGGGTTGAAAACCACTCAACCAATATGTTTTATATTGTTTGGGTCACTATATTAACTTTATCTTTTAGATTTAACATTTAGTTTAATAGTTTGTCATTTACCATGTCTCTTTCTATTTTTATATTATATTGTTAATAAATATACTATATACTTCCAAGAGAACCCCATGTGTTTGATTAATTATACACCTATAATCATAAAAGTAATTTGTAGGATCCTTATATTTTTATGAAAATAATAACAATTGTTAATATAATATTTGACTTAAAAACTCATTTATGTCAATTTTGACACTCTTGGGTATTTTGTTATTTCTAAATTCATAACAGTGTCATTACTTCGAAAATAATTCCTCTAACCAATATTAACATGTAATATTATCCTATAAAATTAGTGGAATTCATAAAAGGTCTCAAGTTACATATATGTGGATATTTATAATATCAATTATTTTAATATTTCATTATCTAGGTAATTACTGCATCATCATTGTGTCATAAATAAATTAAAATATTTAAGGACCAAAAATGATAAATTAAATAAAATTATGTAGGAAATCTTTTTATATTTCTCATGAATATTTATTATCATATTTATCTTATTTCTAACCCTATATTAATAATGGTTTAGTTATTAAACATTGAATTTAACACTATTAACTCTTCTTTGAATTAAATAATAACAAATGCCATAATCTAATCCATGTGGTCCAAAGAGGTTCATATTTTATTCCTATGGTTTTCTTTGGTATAACTACACTTATCCAATTGAATTAGGATATTTTTTAGGGTAATAATAATATCAATTTTACCCATAATTACCCTATTTACTTTTAACCGTGATAAATAAAAGTAAAAAAGTTACTATTCACCAAAAATTATTTGCATATTATTGAACCACATTTTTTACTGATATCAGCTGTGTATATCATATTTTTGATGTTCCACTCATAGAATTGGTAAAATTATGTTTTATGTGATTTTAAAAATTCTCTTAGGAGGTGGGAAAAAGAGGATGAAAAGATCAATAAATTTTTTTATATATCTAAAATTATTATAAACTGATTCCAATGAATTACATAGAACTTACATAGGTATTATGTATCTATTTTGACCTAAAATAAATTTACTTAAAATAAATAAAAATTCAAATAAAAATTCGGTTATAAACTATAACATATTGTTTTCCAGTATTCATAAAAAATTGAGAGTTTTCAGAAAAATGCCAAAAATTCAACCTACGCTAATTTTGATATTCTGAATCCAATAATGAAGTCCATTTTGAAAGATAAAATTTAAAAAATTTCAAAACGTGGGTATTACTATTATTAACGACTACATTTACTGGATGTGGTATGTTAGAACTCGATGTTGCGTACAACACACGCTATTGTATTATTCAATGAGAAGCGTAAATGGAAGCTTGTGGTGTTACATTCTCCCCACCTTGAAATAATTTTTCCCTCGAAATTTCTAGAATATTACTGCTGAAAAAGTCTCAGGTGGTTCCTCATCATAATTTCTTCGAGTTACCATGTTTCCTCTTCCATCATATGGTTTCTGCATTGAACATTTACCAGATGAGTCGTCGAGTTTCTCAGCACTTGTTCTCTTGTATCAAGAAGCATGACAGGCTCTTCACAATAAGGCAGATTGGGTTCCAATTCTAATTCTTCATAGGTGAGTACATGCATTGGGTCGGGCTTGTATTTTCTCAATAGTGATACATGGAACACATCGTGATGTTTGGAGAGACTTGGTGGTATTGACAAACTGTAAGCTACAACCCCAATTCGTTCTAGAATTTCGAAAGTCCGACATACCTGGGACTCAATTTTCCCTTCTTAACGAAATGTATAACACCCTTCAATGGAGATACCTTCATGAAAAAATGATATTCTACTTGAAATTAAAAATCATACGTTTGGTCATCAGCATTGTTCTTTTGTCTACTTTGAGCTTCCTTGATGTGGTTTTGGATTACCTTAACCTTTTCCATTGTTTCCTCTACATGTTCTAGTCCTATGAGTTTTCTTTCACCAACATCATCCCAACAGGTTGGTGTGCGACATCTCTTTCCATATAATGCTTCATATGTTTCCATCTGAATACTTGAATGGAAGCTATTGTTATAAGAAAATTCGACCTAAGGTAAATATTGATACCACATACCTTCAAAGTCAAGTGAGCATGATATCAACATGTCTTATAAGGTTTGAATAGTCAGTTCTGATTGTCCATCAGTTGGTGGTGGTAGGAAATTCTCAAAAGAAGTTCAGTATCCATGGTTTTCTGAAGCCTTATCCTGAATCTTGATGTAAAATGTGGATCACGGTCCGAAATATTCAATAGTGGTACTCCGTGATGACTTACAACATCATTATTATGTAGTATTACTAAACATTCAAGTGGAATATATTATCTTATCGGAAGAAAATGTGGTGACAAGGTACGATGATCAACAATGACAGATATTTCATATTTCCTTCTAGGAGTCTGTGTAGTCCCATGAAAAATTCAATCATAATATTATTCCATTTCCACTCCGGTATGTGAAGAGATTGCATGACTCCTCCAGGTTTTTTCCTTCCTGATATCACTTGTTGACAAATCATACATCTTGACACAAAATCAGAAATCTCCCTCTTCATGTGGTCCAACCAAAAATGTTCCTTCAAATCAATATACATCACAGTGCTACCACAGCGTACTGAGAAATTGGAACTATGAGCATTATCAAAAAATTCATTTTTTAGATAAGGTATATCGGGAACACAAAGTCTCTTCCAAAATTTCAAAATTCCATCTTCAAACACAAATTCAGTGAATCTACCATCATTCACAGCTTTAATATTCTTTTGAAACTCTTCACCACTGGTATGATAACTCTTTATACTATCTAGTAAAGATGTTTTGGAAACCATTTGAAAAAGTATCGATGATTCACCTTCCATGGTTATTCCCATATCCATCATTACTAGATCCGTGTATATGGGATCATTTTGAACTTTCATCTTATTCAAAAATCCATGATCCTTTCTACTCAATCCATATTTCGTCTTATTTTACGTCCTTGGGTGGTAGTGTATAGTGAAATAATAATCCTTGAGTAGTTCAATAAATTGCCTTTGCCTCATGTTATGTTCTTTTTGTCTGAAAATATACTTCAAACTCTTGTGATCATTATATATCTCACATATTTCACCATAGTCATAGTGTCTCCAAATAATCAAAGCAAATATTACAGCTGATAAAAAATGATCATTAGTAGGATAGTATTTCTTTTGAATTATTAGCTTTCATCATGCATAGGTAATAACCCTATCATTCTGTATAATGACGTAACCAATTCCTCTCTTTGAAGGATCACTATAAATAAAAAACCCATCATTCCCCGATGGGAGAGCCAAAATAGGATCACTGACTAATATTTTCTTTAGTTATTCAAAACCTTCTTCAGACTCTTTTTTCCAAACAAATATAACCCATTTTCCTGTGACCTTTGTTAAAGGGTTAGCCAACCAAGAAAAATTCTGGACAAAACGTCAATAATAACCAGCTAAACCAATAAAGCTACATACCTCGGTTATACTCGTTGGTGCTAGACATTCATAGATTGCCTTAGTATTAGAAGGATCAACAGGGATTCCATCCTTAGAGACAACATGTCTATGAAATGAAATCTCCTATAGCAATAATTCACACTTTCTAAAATTCCCATATAATTCATGTCTTCTATGAGTCTTTAGAATAATGCGCAAGTGATTTTCATGATCCTCGAAACATTTGGAGTATACGAAAATATCATCAATAAATACCACTACAATGTCATCAAGATATTCTATGAAAACTCTATTCATTAGATCCATAAATAGAAAGGGTGAATTAGTAAATTAAAAAGGAATTACATTAAACATGTAATGCCCATACCTGGTTGGAAATGATGTTTTCAAAATGTCTACATTATTCACACACAACTTATGATATCTAGATCAATGGTCAATATTTGAAAATCATTGTTATCCATGCAGTTGGTCAAAAAAATCATCAATGTGTGGTAGGGGATACTTGATCTTTATTGTTATAGCATTGATCTCCCTATAGTCAATGCACAACCTCATATATCCATCTTTCTTTAAAAAAAGGATAGTTGCTCCCCATGGAGAAACGCTAGGGTGAATAAATCCCTTATTACTCAAATCAACTTGTTGTTTCTTTAGATCCACTAATACCACAGTGGCCATTATATAAGGGGTCTCCAATATGTTCTTTGAACCAGGAATTAAGTCAATGGAAAACTCAATTTCTGGTTCTTGATGATGTCTAGGTAAATCTTCTGGAAACACATCAACATATTCTCGCAAAATAGGTACATCCTCTATTTGAACATTCATTTCCTCACCCATCGTTATTTCATTCTCTTTATCCCCAATAATTGAATTTATTTGAGCAACTAGGGGTGGATATGATAAGAATTAGGTGGTGACATTTCTGTTCTAATGATAAGGTATTCTTTATCATCATCATAAAAAATGGTAACCTCGGTCTTCTTACAATAAATATTTACATCATGGTCTAAAAGACAATCCATTCCGAGGAATATATCAAATTAAATCATGACTTTGATAATGAGATCTATATATAAAGAACACTTATATTCTTTAATAGGGACTAATTCACAAAACATTAGTTCAATGATACTTCCCAAAGGTGTTTTGACTAAAAACTCCCTTTTTAAATCATATTCAAAATATCTAATATAATTAACAAATTGGGAAGATATGAAACAATGCGATGATCCAGAATCAAATAAAGCATTTTCTAAACTTGAGGAAACCATTAAATTAACTTTCACCACATCTTTCGAAGCTTCAACCTCAGCAGTAGTGATAGCATAAGCTGGGACTTGTCCCCTTGGCCTATTATGAGGTATGCTCCCTTGACGCTTAGGAAATTCATTCGAATAATTCCCCCTTTTTCTACAATTGTAGCATTAAACATCGACCGCCTCTTTCTTCCCCTTAAAATCACGAGCATGGTGGCCTTTTTCTTCACACTTGTAACAAACACCCATTCCCTTTAGTAAAGTACTTGGGTGTTTCTTCCCACATTTACTACAGGATGGATATTCAACTTTTCTCTTCTTCAACTTATTCAATTTCCATAGTGTTCATAAGATCTCTTATTCTCTTGCATTGCTTTAATGTCATAAGACATAGAGAATTCTTTTTTGTCTTAATAGCACATGAGACAATATCTACGGATGACGAGAAGGATTGTGAGAGTAATTCTCGATGGATAAATGTCCATAACCCATCAAATAAATGAACAATATTACTTTTTGGGTTATGTATATAATTTGTAGCATGCCTCTCTAACCTTGTAATGTTAGCTTCATTCATTGCGACATTCTCATCCTACTTTTCCCTGAGACTCATAAATTTTTCAATATCCACTCAATGGTCATGAGGAAATTATTTTTTTATGAAAAATTATTTGCACTCCCTCAATTAATTATTTTATACTTCATCATATTCCTTTTAGTTTTGAATCAATGACCACCATTGATCAGAATCTCTGGTGAGGCTGTAAACTTCCATGATAACTTTTTCCCTTTCTCTACGCCCCAAGGCATAGACTATTTTCTCTATGGAATTTATCCATTGCTGAGATTTAGTGGATTTGTACCCCCATTGAATGTTGGTGTTTGTTTCCTCATGAAGAGATCTAACATTGATCCTCCATGTTGTGGATCAGGGTGCTCTATACATGTAAGGTTATTATTAATAACCTGAGTGAGTTGTCCAAGTATGGTGATTAGCCGATCAGCACCGGTTGGATCACCCGATCCACGATAATTGTCTTTATTAGGAGGGATATCACTACATGGAGTGTGTGCATTGATACGGGTTCCATTCCTTCCAATAGGCTCAATTTCTAAACAATTTCATAAACTATATTAGTTTATGAATCACAATACATAGATGCATACTTGTAAAACACATAACATAAATTGAACAGTTTATGGATATAATCCATAATCATAAAAATGTTTTCTTCGAGGAAGTATATAATCATAAAACCTTCATAATGGTTTGTAAAGAAAATGATAATTCTATTAAGCATATCCCCTGAGAGTGTCATAACCAAGAGTGTCGCAAAGCCTGTTGTTGTTCACCCGTTCCCGTTCGGGTCTAGATCAAAGCGGTGTTTTTGGGTTTTACCCCTATGTACATCTATGCCACAGCCGCCTCTACCTGCTAATATCCAGACAGGGATATATTTTCTTGGGAAACTCACAAAATCTCTACATTAGAAAAATTCTAGGAAGATCATCTATAATACTCCTCAATGTTTTTCTTAGGGTAAGGTGCTCTAATCAGTGTTTTTCTAAATCAAGATTTCAAGGTTTTAGTAAACTTCCTCTGAAACCAATTGTAATGCCCCGATCCCAGTTACCCAGAGATGGTGAATTATTAAATATCATTGGAATGATCCACAAATATCATGTCTCAAAAGACCGATTAGTTTAGTATCATTGAAATAACTAGATACATTTATAAGGATTACATTACATCATAAAATAGAAAACTACAACAACATTGTTTCCATATAAAACATTGTGATCCCATAGAATATCCATGCAGCTCAGTCATAATATACTTCTTCGCATCCTAGGAAAAATAAAACATAGAAAGGGGTGAGCTCATATGCTCAGTAAGGATAACAATATAGCCGAAACGTTCATAAATAAGCATAAACACTTAAGGCAATGTATAAAACTAAAAAAAGAATTCTCAACATAAACATCATCATAATATGGAAAATATAAATTAAAATAATTACATTTACTTACTCACATGTATATTTTACTAGTTGAATAATCACTAGAAATATCAATAGCCAATTTCATAATGATGAGATTCATAATGCCATACTTTCATAACCACATATTCAAGGCCTTATTCCAAGTTTACAAATAAGATTTTGACAAGGCCTTGTACCAAATTACTAGTTTATCTCCTGACACCTACCGATGCATCGAGAAGTTATAGTGGTCTCCACCCTTCTCATACATAGTCCAATTATTTCCTCATATGAAATGGTTTAAATATAACATAAACATTCGTTTTAAAACTATCATAAGAAACATCAATACTTTATCGATAAACCATGAATTGTGTAAAAATAACACATCCATAGTAAAAAATATCACAAAACATTCAATACAATATGGATTTTTTGTAACATAACAAATAAACATCAAATAAGCTTAATATCCATCAAAGGAAGTTGACATAGATGAAATCAAAACCCTTTTTTAGAGAAATATCTCATTCTATTTTGAAATCATTTAAGAGTCACATAATTTTAAAGGAAACATTTATTTTGAAAATATTATTATAATCTTGTAAGACATGATTAGACGATGATATAATGGTGGAAAATAGCCCCACCCACAGTATAATTTAAATAAAATACATTAATACCTTAATTTTTTCGAAATGGTTATAAAGGACCTTGTTTGGAAAACGATGAAAAGATTCTATTATAAAAATTTTCTAAAAATTCAAAAAATGGTATAAATTACTTTAAACAATAGTCTATTAAATATTATAAATGATTTGAAATATGTTTTTAGAAACATGCAAGTGGATGATAAAGAGGTCCTAGTAGATACTTACGTAAAAACAACCTCAGATAATAAAGAGATTGTGAAATTAAAACTTACCTTCTAAATTTCCTTGGTCGAGGGTAGATTAACATCCTTTATAATGGAGAAATAATTTTTATTAAATTATACAAGAATCATCTACATTAATATTACATCATATATGATCTTTTAACTTTGTTTTGTTAATAATATCTTTGTATTATCGTTGTTTCAGTTGTTAACAGATTCGTTTTCCTTTATATTATTTGTTATGTGAGTCATATTTGTTATGGATGGGATGTATCTTATTCATAAAAAGAATTTAATCAATTCATTGAACATTAATTTTTAACATCAAATGAAAATTAGTCTTGAATGGATACGATGGGGAATGAATCTCATGGCGTTCATGGGGACGGTAATCCGTATGTACGCACGAGCAACAATATAATTCTTTTGATATTAAAATAATATATAATTGGATTTTATATCATATATACAGAATTATTATCATGTTATATTTATTATTTACATGAGTTACACATTATTATTATACAAATCCAAATAAAAATGTATTGAATAACAATTACACCACGACATAGAGACGGTAAGGCGTACTTACGCACGTATGGTGGATTTCATTGAAATGAAGGGTAGAATAAGAATATGGTTGTAAAATAATTATAATAACATCATTGTATATTTAGGATACTAGAGTTATTATTTTATAATGGAAACTACAAATAAATAGGAAGTGGAAGAAGAGTGGAACATGAAATAGGTGATGAAATATTTACCTCTTCTTCGGGTTCATCCTTTTGATTTGATCAAAAGGGCTCTATAGGTTGGATTTAAGACTAAAATAAGGCCACTAAGATGAAGGTAGGTCCGTATAGAGGTTATTTGGGTAGGGGGTGGCTGAGAGAAATTTCATTGAAGGTGTGTATTTGAGATAAGGGTGAGTGCCCTTTTATAAGAGTGGTGAGAGGCACCTTAGGAAATGCTAGAAATATTATTTTATAATAAAATCATTCTCGGTTTCTAATTGCTCCAAAATGAATTATTTAATGTATAAGGTGGGGATGGGTCAAAAACCCCTCAACTAATAGGTTTTAGATAGGTTAAGATCAATATATTAACTTTATCTTTTAGATTTTACTCTTAGTTAAATAGTTTAAAATTTACCATGTCTCTTTATATTTTTATCTTATATGGTTAATAAACATACTATATACTTCCAAGAGAACCCCAAGTGGTTAATTAATGATTCTCCTATCATTATATAAGTCCTTTTTCTGAACCTTAGATTTTTAGGAATAGAATATCAATTAATAATATAATAATTTTTTTAAAAACCCTTTTATGTCAGGTTTGTCAATATTTGGTACTGTGTTTTTTCTAAATTCATAACAGTATTATTAATTCAAAAAAATTCATCTAACCAACCCTAACATGTAGTATTAAAATAAAAAATTAGTTTATTTCATAATAAGTCTCAAATTACATTTATTTGGATATTTATAATATAAATTGGTTTAATATTTCATTAATTTTGTAATTATTGCATCATCATTATGTCCTTGTGAAATAAAATTATTTAATGTACAAAAAATATAAATAAAATAAAATTATGTAAGAAAATAATTTATCTTTATAATGAATATTTATATTCGAACTTATCTTATGTTTAACCCTATATTAAAAATGGTTTACTTATTAAACATTGAATTTAACACTTTTAACTCGTCTTTGAATTAAATAATAATAAATGTCCTAATCTAATCCATGTGGACTAAAGTGGTTCATATTTTATTTCTAATGTTTTTTTGGTCGAATTAAACTTATCCAATAGAATTAGGACATGTGTTAGAATAGTAATAATAATAACATTTTTACCCATAATTACCCTATTTACTTTTAATTGTGCTAAATAAAAGTAAAAAGTTACTATTCACAAAAAAAATTATTTTCATCTTATTGAACCAAATTTTTCTTACTGATATCAACCGTGTCTCTTGGATTTTTGAAATTCCACTCACAGAATCAGTAAAATTATGTTTTATGTGAATTTTCAAATTCTCCTAGGAGGTGGGTAAAAGACATTGAAATGTTCAATAAATTTTTTTATATATCTATATTTTTTGTAAACTGACTCTAATGAATTACATTGAACATATATAGGTATCAACTATCTATTTTCACATAAAATTAATTTAAATAAAATAAATAATTATTTAAATAACAATTCAGTTTTAAATTATAACTCACTGTTTTTCACTATTCATTAAAAATAGAATGTTTTTAGAAAAATACCAAAAATTCCTCCTAAGATAACTTCAATATTCCAAATCCAAAAATGATTTCCATTTTGAATGATAAAATTAATAAAATTTCAAAAAGTGGGTATTACTATTCGTAACAGCTAGTTTTATTAGTTGTGGTTTGTTAGAACTTGAAGTTGCGTACAACACATGCAATTGTATTATTCAAAGAGAAGCTTACCATGGAATATTGGGGTGTTACATCTATGATGAGACTCATTATTCATATATATAGAATATTTTCCTTGCATTCATATTTGTGGATGATAAAATGTGAAATTAATTTTAGAAATATGAGGACCATTTTGTCTCTTTCAATAACCCACTCAGATATATCCTCATTCATTTTATGTTTATAAGACGATTGGAACAATGGGATGTTATCCTACAATAGTTTGATATACAATTTGTACTTCAAAAGGTAGTGATAAGCCATAACTTATCAGATTTTATTGTAGAACAACCATATGTGAAAATTTTTCATTGAATAATAAATTTATAGATGAATATATATTTTCAATTAATGAAGGCCCATGAACATGGAATATTTATTTTGAAAACATATCTACGATCCTAATATTGAAGATAATGGGAATCCCTAGGATCATCAAACTCAAATTAAGGACTATTGTCATTTCCCCAGCAAATAATGTTTTACCTTATTCCGTTCAATTGTTATAAGGCGATAAAAATAATGAGGTAGAATATTAGGACCTCATTTTTTAACAAGAACTATCACTCCAAATACAAGTGGACCACATGGAGGATAATTTTGACTCATATTTGCTAAAAAAATGCACCAATAGAGATTAATCAATATGAAAAGAATTTCAAATCCCCCTACGTGACTATTCTCAAGGGTAAATGGAAGACTTAACTAGAATACAACATTGTCTCACATCCTATGATCATATAATGCCAGGAAAATGAATTGGTAAATGTTTCTAGAGATTTGGAATATCTAAATAAAACCGAAATATTCATCATCATTTCCCATCGACCAATGGTCTCACATTTTTTCTATTCAAAATGAAATAGATCAACAAATTATTCCTTATCCTTGAACTTTATATTCCTACCAATGTGTGGATGACTCCCTTGTTGGAATACCTTCAAAATGGAATACTTCTATAAGATAGATAAATGGAAGACAATATTCATTGGTGAGAAACCATCTTTAGTCATTATGATTTCCCAAATTGCTAAAAAGTCCTCTAAAACGAGGTTCTCATTGAGATCTTCTTAGATGCATCAATGGAGAAAAGGAAGCCAATATTATAAAATAAGTAAAATTATAATATTGTGGTTCCCACTAGTCAATGTACGTGATTTCAAATAAAATCCAAATTCTTGGATACTTATGACCTTCGATGAAACATGAATTCATAGAATTCACCATGAAATGTCATTTGTTCCTAATGCATGCCCAATTCATCCATCAACCTCTCATGTTTCTATATATAATAAATTAATTCTAGCCAATTTACATATGGGTAATGGTTTTTGTAGGCCCATACCCTTCCTCTATGATTAATAAGTTCAAATAGATCATAATTTCTACTGAATTAATATCAAAATGGAATGAGGCAATACCCATCAAAGAAGATAAGGAAGAAATTAATTTTTTCATTGTTAAAACAAACATCTTTACCAGATTTGGTCTCCCTGAGAAAATAATGAAATAAAATAAAACAAATTTCTTTTACACTAAGGATTAATATCTATATAAAGAGTAAAATATCAAATCTTACAACTCATCCGACTATTATGTCGCTGTTTATTGACAGATAGAGGCCATCATCAATACGATATTTAATATACTCCAAAAGATGGAGGATAAAGATAAAATGTATTTAACTAAAAATATCATACATTAATTATGGGCATACTAGACTAGAACCCATACTACCATATGGGGAACCTTGTATTCACTGGTATAGGGGATATAAGCAGTCATTCCCATTGATGTTTAACTGCTATCACTCTTTATTTCCATCTATGACTAGGTGTTCATAAAGGAGCAATGCCCTAAATGATTTAGAGAACTAAAGAAACTAGATAAGAAAATATTTCATACCTTCAATCACATGTAGGATCATAAAAATCATATAGTGGTGTCTTTTAACAAGAATATCCACCACTATTCATTCCCCCCCAAGTAGAATTGGTATGGGTCATGAGGACTCTAATGATACCAAAATAGTACGCTTCAACATTTGAACAATAGTGGGCGAGATCGAACTCCATACACAAGGTCCACACCAATGGAGATTATTCCTTGATCTCAATTGATGGATAGCCCATTACAACCCAAACTAATGAATGATACATAAAGAAGTATTTCATGTTATCACATGACACTTTTCTCAACTGTATGATGTTAAACTTTGCATCCAGAATTTAGTGGATGACTTTAATAGGAATGATATATATCATAGATATAGGATGATAAACTACATAGAAATATATGTAGTCCGAGATATAATAATCTAAACTCCGTATAATATCATCCTTTCAACATGATGTTAAACTGTATGGTTCAATTCATTGTGCCATGACATGAAACTACATATTATTTCGATTTGTATTTTAGAAGATCACAATCTTATGTGATGGTACCCCACCACACGTTAATCCAAGAACTACATGTGGCTTTATTATAATTATAATGAGATACATACTGATGCCTAGAAATTATGACCATGTCCAATTCTTCATTCGTTAAAGCATTAATGCCCCCATTTTTTCCTTGTGTCCATACTTGATTGATGCGGGGAAGAAAATTCAAGAACTACGTGTGGCTTGACTCTTACTGTAATATGTTGCATAGTGACACTAGATTCTTATCCCCTATTTTAGATAAAATATTCCATTACACGTTTTATGACCCACTTCCCTACCCCATAATGTTAAACTGTATGGATACCATCCTTATAAACGAAAGATAAATTGCATGATTTTCTAAAAACTATATGTGGATTCATTCTCACATCAATGAGATATATAGTGAAACCTGAATTACCAATCATTGGGTAATCCGAAATAAAAAAAAGACCCCACTCCTAGTGTATGAGTCAGATCATTATATGGGACCTATAAATAACTTTAAATGGGTTCATAATCATTATAATGCGATATGTAGAGATGCATGGATCATACCTCCTAACCCAACCACCACGTAACCCAAATTCTGATATCCATCACTTGTGTTTTCATTTTTTCATGAATGAATATTTTACCGCTACATGTATCCCATTCCAGTCATAGCTCATGTGTTCTTAGAATTTTTGGTAATGAATTTCCTTGAACAGGTAAGTCATATCAATTTCCATTGGTGTTATCTTGGTCATGGTTGAAGAACATAAAAGGTATACCAGATTTTAGTGCCATATGACTTTAAATGTCATGAATTTATCAATAAATACTTATGGATTGTTTCTCATACAAATAAGATACATAATGACATATTGATCATTCAATTTTTGGACAATACATAAAAAATATGGTAAATTTCCCCCACTCACCCATGTAAGAGTCAAATCTACATAAGTGGAATCTATATGGTGTGTCACCCCATGCATGATCTTGTATTTAAAAAAGACAATTTTATCCACACAAGAACTATATCAACATAGGTAATATCTCATATAACTATATGTGACATGATTCCATATCTAATTTGATATTTATTTCCACCTAGGTCTAATATGACGGTCTAGCAAAAATATTACCTTTTCACATCTAGTAACTTTTGTCCATACCGAATGATGTTAAACTGCAAAGTGTTTTCCTGTGCCGCATGATTTTAAATTACAGTGTTCCCTAATAAATATGTGTGTCTTGATTCTCTTTCCAAAGGGAATAATATTTATTCTCAGACCTTATGTCCTAGTATCAGCCACTAGGTTAATAGAAAATAGCACCTCTATAGTGTATAAACATATATCTATGAAAAATCTCATAATTCAGGATCCCTCATTGAGGGGTCCGCCATTGAAATAGAGACCCCCCCTCGTTTATACATTGGAATCTACAATTAATTTATAATATCAGTCCAAATACCTCATTTGGGTTTATTAAAATCCCATCCACACGTCATAGTCCAAATCATGGACTCTTTGAATTCTTTTTAACATTTCTCTTACTTACGGTGATAGAATTTATGATACTTGAGGACACCATTTTCCTATCATTGGTGAAACACACCATAGTTTCCTATGAAATAAAATAACAAAAAAATGGTTTTGTTAGCTTTATTATTCCAATGTTTGACTATGAAGTAGCATGACATAGTTGGATCTGTATAAAGTTTCCCATATAATGGGTTTGTGAACATGTGGTAACATCACCCTTGGGAGAATACTGTTCTATCTATTTCAACAATGAAGACATTATGTTGGAACCCAACATTCAAATTTGGTCCATTTTAATTGATAACATACTAGTATGATTACATTACCCCAAATTTGATAACCCCAAGGGTTTGTTTTACAATTTCCACCCTCATGTACACAGTATACCAGAATGGCCTTTTCCGGTAGGCCCTATATCACATATCATTTCTATAATGCTAGGGTCCTAGTCGTATGACCTAAAACTACATGCACCATATTCCATGTGATTAAGAAAAATATATGCATGAATCCTCTACCCCCATTCTCATGTAAATTTGAATTAAAATGACCCTCCCAGAATTATGAACTTTCCGTCCACAATCCATACTTTGTGTTTAGGGGATATCTGAATCCCCATAAGTTTCCATTGTCAATAAACAATATAATTTCGTAATTCCAGAGAACTTATTTTTTTTAATATGATTTAACACACCCTATTTATATTTTCCTATGTCACCCATAATGCTTTAGGGCCTTTCAGCTAATGGATTCCACAATTTTACTATTCAGTAACACACCTGAGATGGCACTGCATAATGTAGCCCACAAAATGTGTTGGTCAACCAATGATAACTACTATCTTTTTAGAGACCTCCTATATTAACATAATCCCCTAAACCATACCACTCATATGATTTAGATATCCCCAGAATATAGCGGATAAAATTCCACTCCTCAGATCTAGAAGTAATGGAACATTCCTAAAAAAATTGTCGCGAAAATAGAAAATTATTAACATTTTGGTCAAAGATGAAGAACATAAACTATACCACAATTTCTCACTATATGAAATTAATATTAAATTCATAACATCTTAGTCAAAAGATTTTAAACATTATAACAAAATCTTCACTCTGATATGTTAAACTACATGGTCAATTTCATAGTCGGATGACATTATACTTCATGATGCTTCTACCCCTGTGAGAAAGGGGACTTCCCCCATTGACATCAGTCATTTAACAAAAAAACTACTTAACACAATTCAAATTCATTTTGGAGTGGTCTCAAATTCAAAAAAAATTCTAATATAGATATTCCCTCCATTATCATACGTATTCCCTGAGAAATCCTCCCATCGAGGTATTAGGAAAACCAAATCCCCAGATACATTCTTCTACCTTAAGTAATATGAAATCTAAATTCTTGAGAAATAATTTTCATGAAAATTTTATATCCTGAACCAACTGGATTTGAATAAGTCACCCACCTAATAACCAACCAGGTAAAGGAATCTTCTATTTGACTAACCTGCAACATTCCCCAGTTGGATTTGAATGATGTTTCCCACAATAATGATTTGTAACCAACTGTAAATTCCTCTCTTGGGGAGACCTACTCTATTCACAAAATACATTACAATATTGTTCTAGAAACCACATATCATATTTTTTCTATGGATATTCATCACATACATGTTTCATATCATGTTTTATTTCAATAAACCACAAAATCACCACTCAAAATCCAATTTTGGTATCTAAAGAATTTCATAACATTTTTGGTCCACGATCCTTGACTGGGTCATTATTTTAAAACTTATTTTCAATGTTTTTTTACATAAAAATAGTATCTTTAGTCTAGTTTTCAAGAATTTGAAATTCCCATAAAAAGAGACACATTACTCACTTGGTTGAAAACCCATAAAGGGTACTTTGGATAAATTTCGAGTCTAATATTTCTAGGCCTATGATATGAAAGATTTAGGAAAGAACTGAAAAAAGGAAAAAATTATATATAATTGAAACAAAACAAGGTAGCATAAAAAAATTGAAAAATGGTGGCATAAGAAACAACCAATTATCTTCAAATAAATATACATTGTATTGGACTTAGTAATTTTTTTGGTAAAGATAAAAAAACAATGTTTGTAGGGTCTTCCAAATAACCCAAGTAGCTATTGAAATACTCTTGATATTCCACATGTATTAGGAAAAAATATATCATTTTCTGACAATTTATATAGTTTCAATGTAAACCAAATGATGTTGGAATGCATCAAATTTCCCTTCACTAACTATAAAACCATATACCTTTGTTCGGAACAAATATAATTATAAGGGGGGTTTGATGACCTCAAAAAATGTATTTCATGCTCTTGGATGCTGAATTCATGACGTGACACTCACATAGAAAACTATTGTTGATTTTTTGTATATATGTTCCTTTGTGTTGAAGAAGATTCCAGTTGTATTTACCTGTTCAACAATACTAATCCACACCGAGTTATAAGGGAAAATAACCCCCTACATGAGTAGTCCATGTATTTATAATATTAATGATAAAATGGTTTTGAAGAATTAAAATAAAATTTATACTTTATTAATAGAAAATATGGTCTATTAACCACATTAATAATCATATATATCGATGATAACATTGATTTGATTATACTTAGAGACCAAATAGAATCCCAGAATAATATTTATGACTCTAAAATGTCATAACATATTTTGTAATGTAATTTTCATCACCGTGTATGCCATTCACATAGGCCCATTCCATCATGGCCATTCAGAAAATTACATTTTCAGAGGCCCACTGGAGGGTCTATAAATAAACCACATCACCTCAAATTTTTGGAGGATGATCAGAAACCTGGATGAAGACTCAATGAGAGGTATATGGCCACACAACACCTTCACCCAAGTATTCTATCCCTACATGGGAAACCAACCATGTCCCACCCTCACTTGTGTGAGGCACTAGACCCATCACTCAGGTGATTGAATATTTGGACACCCATAACTGGGAGAGGCATTCTGATCCTCAAAATTACTACATGGGTGAGGTACTTCTTAGAGACCCACACATGGGTGACCCATACCTAGGCAAGACCCACCTAGGTGAACAAAACATGGGCGACCCATAACATGGATACCTACACTTGGGTGACCCAACCCTGGGAGACCAACTCTTGGGTTCCCCGTACATAGGAAACCCACTTGGGTGACCCCGCAAGGGCATACCATGGATTCTATATTCCCCAAACTTGATCAGTATATACGTCAGACCCATCACTATCATCATTGACCCCCATTAAAATTTTAGAGTCCCACCATGAACTTTTCACACTAGAATTTGATTTTCTATTTTGCGACAATTTTAAGCCCACATATCATTCCCAATAAAAATGGGTCAATAAATACCTCATGGTTCCTAAAACATGGGAATCCTCATTAGAAATAAACCCCTACCAAAAAAATATTGGCATCCTCTATTGGAATAATCCCCCAACCAAACCTTACATGGGAATCCTCCTTAAAAATAATCCCTAAACCAGACACTTATATCCATCATACATAGGGTTAATCCCCAACCCAAAAAAACATTGGAATCCTCCTTTGGAATAAGACCCAACCAAAACTAACACTTGCATCTTCCATACTAATAATACCCTACCAACGGGAATAGACACTTCTGAATGATGTAATTATATCTTCTAACTCATCCAAAATGACATAAATGAACATAATAAAATTATGATAAATAAAATAAATTTATAAAATTTTCATAAATAATAAATTAGTGGGATTAATTTTCTTATCCAGGATATTAATTTCAAGATCATAACACATTCAGACATAATGTAAGAGATTACTTCTGAACCCCCATTTTACCTTTGGGTTAGATTTTCTATCTCTTTAACCTAATGAAATTTGTTATTTTTTATAAAATTATTCTACATTATGTGAATATAATTTGATAACATGTATCTAGATCATTTATCCTTAATTTTTAGATTATATACATGTTTTGAAATGGTTCCCTTCTTAAGTATTCTTGATAAATATGCCTAATTAAAGGGAACTTCCTAACTTCTTGCCCATTTTCAATTACGCTCCATAAACAATTTTCATCCACCATTATTTTTCTAAAATTACTCATTTTAATAGTAAAACTATTTGGGTTAATTTCTGGTTTTATGAAAAGAAATATTCCTTTTCCTCTTTAAATTCTCTTTAATATTTTCCATAAACCACAACGCAATGTTTCATTTCTTTGGTTTCTAAAACAATATTTTTACATGCTTCCAATTCGACATCATTTGTCATGATATATTCCTATTTAACATTTTAAATATCCATATATGATTTATTTCCATTATTTATTGGACATATTTATGATCATCCCATTTGTTATTCCTTATGACATGATTATGATACCCATTACATTCCATGGGTAACCCTTATGTTTATTTTTGATTCTTCGTATGGAATGTATATGCATGAAAATGTTATGATGGGTATAACCATATATTTCCCCAATGAAATAGGTAATGTTTAGTCTCATGAGACATTATGTCCAACTGTCTAGGTGGTTAGCCTTGATTTGTTCTCCTTGTGCAACTACCATAGTGGTTAACAATGACTAATGCTCTTCTATGTGTAATGATATTCGACTCCTGATTATGTCATGTTTTATATTCTACACAATTAACATGATCCCTTGAATACATGATCCCATGCTCTATATGTTACACTTTCATATGTTTATTCATATTCCATGCCTTTTTATGTCAACATGTTGTGCCTTCTAACCCATGTGATTTTCTTTATTCCTATTTTTACACGCATATTGGGATTTTTATATCATCCCATTAGTTCATTTATTCCACAAGTTATCCAATAAATATATCGGTTTTAAATGGAAGAAATGAAATCTATATGGATGATAAAATAAATATGTTTTATTCTAATTTATGTTTTCATCTTTCAATATCCAATCCTCTAATGACATGAGACTTTAAGATCCTTAGATTATAATTTGATGTTTAATTATGGATAAAATTCTAAAATATTATGTGTAAAATTATTGGGAAATTATAGTTGTTATGATATATTGTTCTAGTTGTTTTTTGAGATTAGTAATAGAGATCATTAGTAAGAACCATAGGGATAAATCTATAACCATGAACAACCCAGATTGAAACATAGTGTATCACATGTTAGGATATAATTTTCATTTAGATGTTTATCCTTCAATGTTCAGTGTTTTAATTCTATATTATTATTAGATATGTATATAATCCCAATGATTGTATTTTATTTTTAATAGTTAATGGGTAGAAATATAAGAACCCATGCAAAAAATCTCTATGGTAAGAAATGTGACGATTTCTATAATGAAAATTCAAATATGATGGGAATGGGTTCTCAAAACATAAAGATTGTACTTCTTTACTGTAATAAGTTATGTATAATCACTTGAATCATGTGTAACACCATAATCATTATAATAAAGAGCATGTAATGGTTTAATACATCATGCAACAATGACCTTCCATGTTTAAGTGATCCTTTGATCCACTTGAAGAAAAATTGATTAACTACATTGAGAAGATATTTTCTATCCTTTGGTGCTGATAAAATGATAAAGATTTAATGGTGGTATTTAATTTTTATGGGGAGGATGATTAGTGGGGGACAATGATAATGAAAATGATGGCTTAGGTTGAAATTGATTCCATGGTAAGGGAGGATTTCATGAAAACATTTTTCAAAAAATATTTTCCGTAAACCCACCATCTCAAGATGGAACGAGAGATTATAAAACTAATTGATAAGGTGGAAAATTATATCATGGAATATACAGAAACATTTAAAAGACATTCATGATAAAACTCTGGTATTATTATAAACACTTAATTCATGGCGGATCAATTATATAGAAGACTAAATATGATCCTAAAAAAGCGTTAGTGATTTGTGACATTGATATATATGAAGAGAATTATAATTTTCCCCTCAAGGATGAAATTGAGATTATAAACTCCTAGTGGTATCATGGGTGAAGAGAAAAAAAATAAAATATAGTATAATATGGGTGGATCAATAGATTAATCCCATGATGGAATGAAAACCCAATTTCCCACTTGTCAAAATTGTGGGAATAAGTGTCATGTGAATAGTCTAAAGGGAACTGGGAAATGATTTAAATGTGGAAGAATGGGAAATTGGCTAACAACTGTTGAAGGGATATAAAGATTCCAACCACTTTGGATGAAGAGATGAATGTTCAAATCAATACCCATCTGGTAGTGCAGTGAATCAACAACAACAAACATGGGCATTAAGAAAACCATTTCTCTAAGCCAATGGTTGTTGGGGGAAATCCAAAATAACCTCCATATAATAAAAAAGGTAATATGTTGTCTCTACTATGGAGGTGGATCTCGATAATGATGTGGTGATATGTACACAAATTATTTATTAATGTATAAAAAACACACTGTCTAATTTTGGTTCTATGCATTCATTTGTATCTTTCATGTTTATTTTTTCTATTCAAACACCACATAAAATAATATAGGATGGGTTATTTTTTAGAGTAAAAATGGGGAAATTATTTCATCAAAATTTTATAACTCCTCCCCCGTTAATGTTTTTTGGACTGAACCTCCTAGAAAAAGTTTTTTTACTTCATTTGGTGGAGCTTGATGCTATAATGGGAATGTATTTACAGTCTTTATAAAAATACAAAATCATCTTTTGAGAAGGGGAGATAAATATTCACATCCCTTGGTATCCTCTAAATCTTTACAAGTAGACTTGGAAAAGGGAAAAGTATTTTTAGACTCATGAGTTTGAATAATTCTTTAAATATTTGAATATGAGGCCAATCACTGCAGAATTTCTCACACTACCAACAAGTGGGGAACACATTGTGGTGTAACAAGACGCATTAAAGAAGTTATTAGGTTGTGAACTAATGAAGAATGAAAAATTCATCTCCTAATATTCATAGAAGATGAATTTTTTTAAGAAAAAGTATCCCATTTAAGATCTTGAGTTGGCAACTATGATGTTCACATTGAAAATATGACAGCATTTTCTGTATGGGGAGAAGTTTGGGATATATAATGATCAAAATAGACATAAATATATATTCACTCTGATGGATATTAATATGAACCATCAAATATTGTTAGAACTCATCAAGGATTTGGACAACTCAAACCACTACCATCTTATTAAAGAAAATTATGTGGTTGAAGATTTAAGTAGAAAGGATCTTGCATCATTATGAATAATGATAATTGAGATGAATGCAATATTTTTAGACCATCAAAACATGTACATGAGAATATTTAGAGAATGAACAAAATCATTCCTCTTTGAAATTGTTTTTCAATCATTATTTATTGTGAAAATAGAGGATTCTCAAAAGAAATGACGTGGTTGTCAAAAAAAGGTAGAAGTTAAAAGAAAAGGGAAAACCTCGTAGTTTCAAATGGATGAAAAAGGATTCATGAGATTTGGGTCACAAATGTGTGTACCATCCAATATAATGGTAAATAAAGAGATTCTAAATGATGCACAGAGCTCAAATTTTACAATAATCCATGGGTGCATAAATATGCATCATAATATACAAGAAAAATATTGGTGGGATAATATGAATAATGATATATGAGAATATACATCAACGTGCTTGGTATTTATGAAAGTGAATGATAAAAAGAAAATGTTAAAAGTGATGATGAATCCATTACCCATACCATCATGGAAATGGGAAAACATAACCATGGTCTTTCTCACTGGACATAAGAAGATATCTAATGGAAAAAATGTTATATTGTTTGTTGTGGATAATTGTACAATGATATCTCACATTATCACAATTCAAGTAGAATTATCCCTAGATCCAAATTAATGGACATATATAAGATATGTGCTAATGCTACGTGGTGTACCGATATAGATTGCATCTGATCGATATCTAAGAGTCAAATTCCTGATATGAAACTGTCTCCAACATGATCTAAATGCTGAGAAGATATGCATAACGTCTTATCACCCTCAAACTGAGGGACAATCTAAAATGGCTATTCATACCCTAGAAGACATGTTGGATCATTTTTATGGACTTTATGGAAGGATGGGACCGACACCTTCCTCTAGTTGATTTTCTCTACAATAACAGTTTGCACTTGAGCATCCAAGTGGATCGATATAAATCCCTTTATGTGAAAAGATGTAGAAAACCAAAAAGATGGGGTGAAGTCAGTAAATGTATGCTCCTAGGACCTGAAATGGTTAAAAAATGGTAGTGGTGGTAAAAAATATCTGGTGAGTATATTAGAATTATATTTATTAGTATCAAAAAAATATGTTCTTGATGGATAAATTATAAGAGTTTAGTTAAATTATATATTTAATAATATATAGTTAAAATGATTTCAAACTAAATCAATTCAAAAAAATTATTAAGTAAAAGATAGGATTCATACATTTCCCTCATTCCAATTTTTAAAGTATCAAAACAATTGTGACTTCGATATATTAGAGTAAACAAATTTAAATCATAAAGAGTAGGGTTAGATCATGTTCATAATGGTTATGATTATATAAGAGTGAGAAAAATCAAAATAACATAAGATTCTATTATAAAAAATGAATGATCAAATTCACAGATGATCCAAATAAGAGATTAATTTTTTATCATATTGATATATGTTACCACTAAACTCATTAAAATAATCACAATATAATAAAAAAATGTAATAAACAAGTAAAATATAAATAATAATGTAAAAATGGCTTACAATTATTTAGAAGATAATAGTTCTCTTTAACCTTAAGTGTATGGTAGAAAAAAAACTTAACTAAAGGTATCCATTTTATTATAATTACTTGAAATTTTATATTTACTTAGTATGGAAAGACCAAGAGATGAATAACATCTTTGATCTATTTCCATATCCTCAGTAGACCCTGATATGATATATTGGATATTTTTTGTTAGACGCATAATCACTCAAAAAATATGATAATTTGATTCTCTTCTTTACTATCCGCAAAAGCCCCAAATAATAATTATAAATAAAACAAAAAAACAATTTGATAATTTTATAATTAAAACAACAGGGATTGGTATTCTTTTAGAGAAAAAAGACTCCCAAAAATTTCAAAATATAATAACAAGATATTCATCATTTTGAGAATTTTTAAAACTCTTATATACTTGGAAAATCATAAAATCATTCACAATTATATCTATTATGATTCCACTCCAAACTCATTGAATTAGAAACTATTTGTATCCAAATCCCCAATGGTCATATTTCCATCCTAACATTCATATTTTTTGTAGATTTTTGGTACAACATGGAAACCTTGCACATAAAATGATCTTTTGTAATCAAACTTTTGACATCATATTTATTTAGACTATTACAATGTAAAATGTGTTCCATTGCGATAGATTTTTTTTCATATTAAAAATTTAAACATGGCCAATTTGATGTATTTACTTAAAAAATTTCATTATGATATTCTTTATGAGTGTGAATCATATGTTTATCATTTATGAAATCATTATTATAATAATGATTTTTGGTAATATAAAAACTAGATATAAAGTCTTAAATCTGATCTGATAAGGGTCAATAAAATTTTTATCTTATCAACCCACGTTATGATAATTATAATGATGAAATTTAACTAATATTAATGAATAATTTATAAATAATTCTATGTGTGTTAAATTTATATGTTTTATTCAAAAACATTCTAAAAATACATTTTACATTAAAAGTTAGTAATCATGTTTTATAAAATAGATTATAATTTCTAAAACTAAATGAATGGAAAAGTTAGAAGTAACATTTGAAACAGAATTCTCCCCCATTTGGGATAGCACAAAACATATGAAATAAATAAAAAATAAATTTGCAAAAATTTAATTCAATTGTCTTTTTGTAAATAATATTTATAATTAAGAAAAAAACCTTATCTCCTGCCGAGTTTATAACTCATCAGAATATGATGATGAATATGAATAACCACCCTTAGTATTAATGCTCACCATATGAATCTTATTCTTTACTTTAATTAGATTTCCCTCCCATTTTATAAATCTAACATAGGAATGTTTTTATCACATTTAATGAAAATTTTTCCTTTGTTTATAAAATTGTATCCAATTTTTATTTTCAAAAAGGAATTGAAAAAAATCTTGAAATTCATAAAAAGTGTTATAGAATAAACTATGCCAAACAAAAATTCTGAACTAAATAATCATCGATAGAAATTATGAAATAACATTAATTCAATATTAATTGGGAAAAAAAATAAAAAAAATTATTTGTATGAAGAGTTCATTCATTAAAAGGAAGGGCTCAAAATATTATTTCAATAAGAGTCGAAAAGATAAACTATTTCAATCATTCATTGTCAAGGATCTCACAAAGGTCTTCAACTACTGGAACACCATTATATTATCTTTTTTTGCATCCTAAATCTTCAGATTTTTAGTTATTTCTTCATTATATTATTTCATGATGATTATTTAATCTTTATAAGGCTTGATTCATGACACATCCATATACAATTATTTTTTCTTACCATGTAACTCATTGACATCCTGAATCTAGTTTTCTGAATTCCTCTGAATAGATCCAAAAATTTATCCCTATCAGACATGACTTTAGATATGTCGTTGAAAGATTATATGGATTCATCTATAATAATTTTTTGTCTCTGGAAGATTCTCATATTTCCTCTTGAAATCTACATTGATATTTGGATACCACATCCAAATATTAGTTTTTACCTTCTTATGATATTTACAATATAATTGAAGAAATTTATTGTCATGTTCATCCCGAATCACTATATCTGCCAAACATTTATTGAATACAAATTTTTGAATTTGATTTTTATGAATCAGATTGACATTTACTGTTAATAATTTTATATATGGAATTGTTCTATCAATTCTCTATAAATCTTATATGATATAATTAACTCCTGGAATAATAATCATATTCACTGAATCAGATATCATAGTATTAGATAGTTGAGGTTGAGTGGTTCTAGCTTTCACTTGTTTTCCTTTTCCTTTTTCATCATTCATTGACACAAAGTTTTTATCTAATTATATATCCTTCCTTCCATTATAAATATTAGTGATATTATCATCAACATTAACATCATTATAAAATAATATTTTTGAGATCATAAATTTTTCATTATTATTGGATGAGGATTCATCATATTTCCATGACAAATGGTTTTCCTTCTTAGGACTTTCAGAAATCCAATTTTTAATAAAAATGAAGTAAATTTTGTTGAATATTCTAATCATGTTATTAAAAAATTATTATAAATTAGAACATAATATTTATCATCATATTTAATTTGTTCGAATTCCTAAATCACTTCATTATTATTTGTTTCCTTTATTTCATATTCTTCCCGTTATTCAACTTCATCTACATGAAATTGTTCTTCTTTAAATTATTCAACGTATTCACTTTATTATCCTTCTACATCATTCTCTAAAATATAAACATCAACAGAACCTTATTCCATTTAATGGATAAACACTTCGTGTTTTTGATTTTCTAGTCTAGGATTCGTTTTATCAGTTTTTATGTATTCAACAAAAAATGAATATTTTCCTTTGTTTGAAATAGAGGGATATTTATCATCAACAATTTTGGTTTCTTGAAAAGTTAAACCAACATATGGGAATATTTTTTCTACCAATTTTGAAGGACGAACTAGAATTTATATGTATTAAACTACTCTATTCATCAATTAATCACATAAATGAGATTCTTATAACTTTATATTTTAGTTATTTTACTTTTCTTATTTTTATAAAACATCAACACCATGTAATTTTATTTGTAGATCTCCTACTAGGACTAATCCAAATTGAGGATATGCTTCTTTCATAACTACCAATATTAATTTCCAATTTTCAGTTAATTCATATGGAACTATATTTTATTATGTATTTTTCATCCACTAAGAATATTAATCTTTTCTATTATTTTCCTTCTCACCTTGATCTAATTTGTTCTTATTATTTTGAGTATTTTTCTATGGTTTCTTCAATTATTCTTGTTCTGATGCAGCACTATGAATTTTATCAACATAAATATTTTTCACTTCATAAAACAACTTCATTATCTTTAGATTAGAATCAATAATGAATTGGGTTTCTTATTTTAATTTTAATTATTTTCAATATTTAATAATTTACTAATCTAAATCATCATATTTATTATCCGTGTTGGAAACAATATGATCTAATACAACAAGAAACAATATTTTATTTTTATAATAGTAAGAAATATTTATTTTATCTGATATGTCATTCTTATATTTACCATGAAATTCAACATAAAAACACCAGTGAAATTTAGGGTTTCATGATTTACTTTTTTTGGGCATTACGGTAACATTCAACCATATAGCTAAAATTTAATCGTTTTCTATTAGGTGATGAACATTCCAATATTTTTCATAATTATCAGAAAAAGAGTCATATACATTCTTCTTATTAAAAGAATCAATGTTATCATGTAAAGTATGATTCAGATAAAATGCTTCTCCATCCTAGGATATTCCAAACGGAACTGATGATTTTCTATAATTCATTTGATATACGTTACCATAATTTATGAAAGAAATAATTTTTTCTATACTCAAGGAATAACATCCCTAATCTATAGAATTCCCATCAGTTATCAAGAATAACTAAATAACAATCCTCGTCACATTTAGCTACATATAAGGATTTCCATACTTCATAATATTTAACTTTATATAAAATAGAATCATACATATCATAATAATATTTCTCAACTAACCTATCTCTAAAAATGATAAATTTTAAAAAATATTTAGATTTAGGAATCATATTTTGAGAAAAGGATAGAGGTTCTGACATTATTATTATAGATTATCGGACTTTAGACTTTTGAAGGAGAAACACATTGATTTGAAGAGGTAGATATTTTAGATGTGGGACATGGGCTAGCCCTTTATTTAAATAATGGAAAGATGATTCATCTAAAAGATGTAATCTAATTTTTATGATTCTATTTTATATGATCTGACAATTGCAATTTATTAAAGGAATAATTAAAAAACAAACTCCTGAGGTTTTAAAAACATTATCATATTTAGAAAGAATATGATTATAAATTTATGAAAAACAAAAAAAGTAATTGTTGAAATAAATTGTAACAACAAAATATAATGAATGTAATGAAATACTACAAAAATAAAAAGTTAAAAATAAATCCTTTCGGAGATGAAAATCATATAAATATGATAATCATTTTCTTCTTTATTTGTATAAACAATTTAAATTACGATTGTTTTAATATATTGAATATTATTTTCTTAATACACATAATATATATATATGTTTTAGAATAAAACCTAAATTATTTTAGAAAAATAAAAGTAAATATGATATAAAAACTTATTAGGAAATTATTTATGAAATCAAAAAATAATGAAAAAATAAGCATATAAGATTTGAAGTTTTTATAATCATTTCATCCATTAAATAGTTTTGAATCAAATTTTTTTTTAAAGAAATAAAATTATGGAAAACCCATTAAGAAAAAAAATTAAAAATTATCATTTTTAAAAACATATATGATTCGAAAAAATCCAATCATATGTCCTAACCTTATGAAAGGGAGTAACATAATGTCAGAAGACTGATAAGGAAGAATTATATATGAATGATCAATTAAAATTGATCATTAATTGTATCAATTTGATATATTCAAATATATCAATATGTAATGATTTTTTAAAGATATCAGCAGGTGGTTATTTCATTTCGATGAATTGTGAAATGTTATCTCCTTTAACTTTGTGATCCATAAGAAATATATTCTTAATATATTTTCATTTTTCATGTCAGTGATGTCAAAGATCATTACCTAAAGCATTGTAACTAGTATTGTTACATATTGTTTCAGTTTTAGAAAAACTCATTCCATAGTCATTGAGTGTGTGTCCTTTCCACAACACTTATGAAAAATAATATCTACCTACCACATATTAGATATATGTAGTGGAAAGCGCTATCGAGTTTTGTTTCATATAGGTACAAGAAACTAATGAATTTATAATGAAATTACACGTTCTATAATTTCTTTTCATTTATATTCCAATGCCTCCAAAGTCAGCATCTGATAATTTTTTTAAAACAAAATCATTTCTAAAATGATATAAAAGTCCTAAATCTATTGTTCCCTTAAGATAACAAAAAATGATTTGAACTTATTTTAAATAGTATCCCATTGGATTATCATGATATCTTGTAAATAACTATAATGAAAACATTAGTTCTATTTGAATGACAGATATGTATAGTGAACTTCATATCATAACTCTTAAATTTGATTAATTAACAAGTTTCCCAGCCTCATCAAGATCAATTGTATTTGAGGTACCAATGGGAGTAATAATGTTTCTAGTAAAATTTTATCCAAAATGAATAACTATATATTTTATATAATTATGTAGAGATATTTAAATACCTTCTAGTTTTTTGAGAAAATTTAAAACCCTGATAAAATCTTAACTCACCCAATATTCTCATCTGAAACTCAAATTTCATAATATCTGTAAAGGAATCTGTTAAATATTTTTGATTTGATCTGAATATCATGTCATCATCATAGATTTTAAAAAACACAATTATTTTTATAACATATTTTATAAAAATAGTAGGATTCAATTCTCCCTTAATAAGATTATTTTTGATCAAAAATAATTTTTAGATATCATACCAAGATATAGTGTCTTGTTTAAGACCTTATATAGAATTGGAATGTTTATAACTGTACTAAGGATGTTTTTTATTTTTTAAACCAGGCTATTGTTATATATAAACATCTAGTTGAACATATCCATTATTAAAAGTACACTTCACATCAATTTTAAAATGTTGGAAATTAAATAACAATGCAAAGGCTAGTAGAGTAAGAATAACATCTAATATTTCTACAGATGAGTAGGTTTATTCATAGTGATTTCTTTATTTTTTTTTATCCCTTAACAATAATTAAATATTTTTTTCTTATGATTATTCCATTTTCCTCACATTTTTTTTGTGAAAATACATTTTGCTCCAATTAAAGAGGTTTTATTTGGTAATTCTTCCTATACCCCTTCTATTTTCCTTTTGAATTCATATAGGTCAATTTGAATAGCCTTAATCTAGTCATAATCACCTAAATCCTCATCAAAGTTCTTCAGTTCAAATTTAGAAATGAATTCAAGATGTTTTATTTCATTCCTTAAGGGAATTATAGTTCTAATAGGCTGATCAACATCACCAATGATACTATGACTAGTATTATTTCTGGGAAACAATTGACTTGGGTTTTGTAAAATAAGTTCATGAACATAATGTAGAAAATATGTCTGAGGAAACAATTTCATTATTATTTTTATTTTTATAAAAAATTTAAATGAACACTTTAAAATCATTTTTTGAAAACACATATGAGGATGTTAGATTGTGTTGTCTGAAATAAAATGGGTCTGTTTCATCAAATTCAACATGTAATGATTTCTCACCAATATAATAATATCTATTAAATACTCTATAGGATTTAAAATTAGTGGAAAAACCTAAAAATATCCCCTCATCTGATTTTTGAGAATATTTATTTATGTTATCATTAGTATTCATGATGAATACATTACATTAAAATACTCTGATGTAAGAAACAATTGGTTTTCGGCCTGTATATAGATCAAAAGAAGATGTATTGAGAAAAGGTTGAATTAAAACATGATATATACTATAATAGAAAATACTTACTCCTTTAGAGAAAATATTTAGAAATTGAGTTTTCAGTCAAAATGGTTCTTGTTATTTCATGAAGAATTCAACTTCTTCATTCAATGACGTAGTTTTCCCGAGGGGTTCTAGGAGATTAAAAGGCACGTGTAATACCTTTCTTACTACAATAGGTTTCAAAAGAATAATTCAAAAATTATGCACCATGATCACTATAAATATTTTTCTTGGGAATGATTTTCTCATTGTTATATTTGGCTACAAATGTTTTAAAATAAGAAAAGGATTCAGATTTATTTATTAAAAAATAGAAACACTTGTATCTACTATAATAATAAACAAAGAAATATACATACTATTTTACCCTAAACTCCTAGTTTGTTTTGAAATGAAAAATTCCACGTGAACAAACTATAATTCATCAGAAATTATGTCTTCACTTAAATATTTAAATATTTAATTATGTTTCTTATCATATTAAAAAGGGTCACATACTTTTAAAGAATCAAATTTAAGCTACGATGGATCCTTAACAAGTCTTTTCCTTGTCCAAATAAATATGTTTTTATGGTTACAATTTCCTAACATTCTATTCCCTTAAAATTATAGATCTTCCATTAGACTAAGGAATGCTATGTCTAGAAACCATAGGTCATCTATTTTTAGTGTATAAAAATTCTTATTTCTATGGGCATAAATAAGGGATTCATCGTTGGAATTTTTTATAACATACATATCAGTACTAAAATTAACAATGGAACCTTAATCAAATAATTGTATTATGATTATAAGTTTGTTCATAATTCCTCAAAGAAATAAATCATTTTAATTTAATGATTTAAAAATAATAACCATGATTTTTGTTTTGATAATCAATGATTCAATATTATCTACAAAGGAATGTTTTCCACATTTAATCTTGTGGATATTTTCGAAATATTATTTCTTACCAGTCATATGATCGGAACATACAATATCAATATAAAAAGTATTCTTATTGTCAGTACACTCATTATTTTCATAAAAATAAAAACATTAGGCTTTCAACACCCAACCCTTCTTGGGTCGAGAAATTCCTACAGTAATAATTTTTGGAATCCATTTTTTTAAATATAGTCTTTGTGGAATCCTAGATGTTGAATGTTTTTTATATAATTTTTTTAATAACCTCCACTTTAACAGAATGTGTAAAGGGGGATATTTTTAGGTATAATGATTCTTTTACTAAAAATGGATTTTTATAGGTGTAACCCATCCTGGAACTAGTTCAATGTGAATGAATTCATTTACACATATCATTAATGTTTTCATTTGTAGTTGTAATGTTTGAGAAGGGTGTATTCAGTGAATAAATTTTATACATTATTTTAATTACTAAACTATTATCATATTCACAAATATTTTTGAATTGAGTCTATCAGAATTAGTTTGTAAATAATACAATTTATAAATTAAATTAAATATCACTTTAGAAATATTATCTTTATCAAAAATTTTCATATCATGTTATTTAGGGATATCATATAATTCTTTGGTTAAATGATTTATCATAGAATATTCTTTTACCTGTTTTTTACAAACTCTTCAATTTTCATTTTCATGGAGTTTTGAAAAACTAGAAACATTATCATATGAAGGAATAATATAATCCTATTTCAACAAAAATTATTCATATAATGATTTAGAGTTTTAATAATTATCAGATTCATGGTAATTTTTATTTAATAATATGTTTGTATGGTTCTCAGTTGTACATACCAATCCATAAGAGACAAATTTCATTATGTATTATGGAAAGAAGACCAGTGTTCCTCTATCCAGAACTATTCTTATCAGAAGTGTTATTTGATGAATCTCCTCTACATTCACTCTAAGAGTTATTTTTTTAAGTATTTTCATTACTTTTGACTTATAAAACCTTTTTCAATTCATTTACGAATTTTTATCCTTCCATTCTTTCCTCTTTTTATTCTTGGATAATCTGGTCTGATATGTGTACCTTTCTTACACTCATAAAAAGTAACTTTATAATCATTCTGTTCTTTGGTATACTTATTATTTTTATTATATCAATATTGCATGTCATTCTTACCAGCTTCTGTTTTCATCCATTGAGTAAGATAATCTAGTTAATTTTCTAAATGCTTAGAATTTTCGGATTCGGATTGGAAAACCACATTCATCTTTCTCGAAGGTCTAACAACTTTTTCCAAAAATTTAGCTTTAGGAAGTAAGGTAGATGTTGTAGTAAAAGAAATACCCCCATTCTTTTTCTTTTCTATCTCATTATATCTCCTTTCCCTACATTCATACTCTTTCAAGGTTCCAATACCATCATCTAGCGTGACATTACTAAACATTCTCTTTTCATCATTAGCTATTCTCTAATATTATCATTCATTATGCATGATATTTAAGAATTTATAAATAATAATCTCATCATATAATAATTTCTCAACAATATCTTTAATTATATTAAAAATTATCATGAATCATTGATACATATTTCTAATAGATTCACCTAGTATGAATTAAAATGAAATATAATATATTCTAATAATTCCTCTCCGGGTTTCAAAAATAATTGATGTGACAAAGTGTTTAACATATTAATTATTCTATATATTAATAACTACATTACAAGAATATATCCTACAATATGAAATTCTAGTCATTTAGAAAAACAAATTATTATTTTTCAATTCACCTGATATTCAAGCTTTTCATGATTATTATAAGATCTATCTTCCAAATTAGTTATTTTGTAATCTCTAAGGAGGATTATAAAATTTTCAACCCTAATGTTGATAATGGAGGTACTTATTATATCTCTCCAATATTCATAGTCATATCCATCAAAATTAGGTCGAATATTTTGATTAATATTATCTACTAATCCGACATTGAGTGCTTTCATCTTTTCAAAATAGATACAATAATTATTTTCTACAATACACTTTAGTGTATAAAATAATTATAAAAAACATGTTTATAAAAAAAATTAATAGACTTGTAATGGTAAAGAAAATAAAAACTAAGAATATATTTAAATAGTGGTGACCTCCTTTGATACCAATTGTTGGAATAGTGTGTTGGAATTATACTTATTTGGATCAAATCAATATGTACTTAACGAATCAGTTACAGAAGGAGGTGAATTGTAGATTTATTAATCATCAGTTTAAAAGAGATTAATCCTAATCAATTAAAACCCCACTTTATATAAAACATTGTATTCTCACATAGCCCTTAGAATGATTATTATATTATTATAATCAGATTGATTTCAATACATAGGGCTAAAATAAAAAAATATTAATGAATATGATTGGATCATAATTATTATTGTTATGATTATATGAGAGTTAAAATAATCATCATTATATAATAATCTATTATAACAAAATAGAGAGATCTAATTCACAGATGATCCAATTTAAGGATTAATGTTTTATTTAATTTCGATATTTAATGATTAAACTAATTCTAGTTGGAATAAAAAATTAAAAAACATGTAAAAATCTAGAAAAAGAGTAACAATAATGTGAGAATTAATTAATGTTATTTAAAAATGAATATATATATTTTTACATTGATAGTATGTTATCCATAATTCTTGGCTAAAGGTATCCCATGTTTTATACATGAAAGTATGTTTGCCTTTCCTAAACAAAGAATACCCTCGATATGTAAATCATCATTGATCTATCTACTGATCCTCATCACCCCTCAATCTAATGGACAAGCTCTCTCTTGATATCCATATAATCCCTTGATCAATATTATGATTAGATTCTCCATCTTATTATCTCTTCCAGCTCTCTGTCGTAATCAAATTTCGTATGATTATTTTTAAATGTTTCAAATGAAAATAAATTGAAATGGGAATGATTTTTAAAATAATTATTTAAGAAATAATTAAATTCTATGAAAATATATTCCTGCTTTATATAATTTTCATAGCTCTTTCATATAAGAAAAATAAGAAAATAATTTGAAGTTTTGTCTCATATGTATCTTCTATGAACACTATGAATGATCGACTATTTATTAGAGAATCATCAATGGTCATATTTCCTTTCCAACTGTCATATTTCTCTGAGTTGATTACTGAGACATGTACTATTGGTACATTAACATGTTTTTTTAACTAAACATCTAACACTATATTAATTTACACCAATAAAGTGTAAAAAGTTCTCCAATATGATAGATTTTTTTTTCATATTAAAAATGTAAACATTATCAATCCTATGGATTTCTATAGAGAATTTCATTTCTATATTTTTTATGAGTGTGTATCTAATGTCTATTTGTTCCAACATCAGTACGATTATAAATACTTTATTAGTATTAAAACAACAAAAAATGTCTAACATCTGATACAATAATGGTGATTCTTATTTATTTCATATCCATACTCATTAAGACAATCTAAATGATGAAATTTAGTTTTTGTTCACGAATACATTAGAAAAAATTCTAATTAAGGTAAAAATATAATATTTCAAAAAAAAATTATTAAAATACTTTGGACATAAAATTTTAGTAATCAATTATTTAACAATGTGTTTGTGATTTCAAAAACTAATGGAATGAAAAATTCATATGTTACTTTTCACTAAAAAATGATTCAACAATATATCTTGGAAGATCAAAGTCGATATAAGATTTATGAAAACAATCATCAATGAGACCTTGAGTTTATGGTTTGATACATGGTATTTCTCTGCATATCTCCATGGAAGAGGATCATGATAATTATGAAGAAGGGAAATCTATGTCCTAGGTATATTGGACCATTTTATATTATTGATCATGTTGGATATATGTCCTATTGACTAGCCCTTACACCAACCACATCTAACGTACATGATGTATTCAACTAATACCTCTTGAGAAAGTAAATACCAGATTCAACACATGTACTAAATTCAGAGGTGGTTCAGTGGGAAAATGATATTTCTTAGGAGGAGCAGCAATTGGAGAGATTTGATATAATAGTTAAAGTTATAAAAACAAGACCACTCACATTTTCAATGTACTATGGTGGAATTATAACTACTAAGAGATAACATGGTATCTAGATAAGGTGATGAAGAAGAAATATATTCCCCAGTTTTCCCCATAGTTTATAAAATGATATTTCGTGGGAAACATTTTATACAGGGAGAAGAATATAATGAACCAAAGTTTTATAAATGAAAATTAATTTCTTATAATTATGTTATATAATATAAATCACATAAAATAAAATATATAACATAATAAAAACATTATAAATGGATAATTAATGAAATAATAATTCTTTATAGAAGTTCAGGAACATAAACCAATGGAATAGTAACATGACCTATGGAATAGTAATGGGACACTTAAGAATTGTAACCCAGTCAATAAAATTGTAACCTAACCCAAGAAGTATAAATAAACATTATCTATCATATAAATGAGAATATAATATATTTATATCATTGTATATGTAAATAAATATTTTAAAAATGATAAATTACGTGTCTTTATTTATGTAAGTAATAAATATTTAATTAAAATTTATATTTAATATAATGATATAAATGAAAATATATTTCCATATAAAATAATAATAAATTAATATTTTGTTTTTTTATGATTATATGACAATTTCTTGAGACTTTAATTGATTTTTCAATGTGTTATAAAATCAGTTAGAATTTTAAAATTAGTATTTTTGGATTAAAATATAATTGAATTAAAAAATAAATTTCTGATATTTATAAAATTATTTTCATAAAAGGGAGTTCATTTTTGTATTATAAACATTGAAAATTGGTTGGGGTGAATTTTTTGGGTTTTTTCTAATATACTTGAATATTTTGTAAATTTGAAAATATGGTAATTTACGGTATATATACATTATAAGAAAAATATAATATTCGTAGATTCATTAATGATGTAAGAAGAATAATTATAAATTATCCTTCTCTACTTTTTTATTTACTCTTTGAATCATCATTATTTATTTTCTTGAGGGACAATAAACTAAAGCATAAAATAATTGGAAAACACCCCTCTCATCCACTATAAATACCACCCCTCACCATCTATTTTCTTCTAACCAGTAATGCTTTGTGACTATAAAAAATTATACCCAATCTACTTCCCAATCCATTCCACCATGTACTAGATCATATGGTTGCATAAAATCCCAAACTTAATTACCTCAAGGAGGTTCTCGAGGAAGAGAATTCGAGGTTTAGAAACCTCCTTACTTTTAATTTTAATTTCATTCCAATTTATTTTATTTTCTTATTATCTCCTCCCCCACCGTTAGACAAGAGTAATGGTAACTCCTTAATATCAAATATAATGGAATTTTAACATGTTAATTTAATAATACATCATCATTTATTACCCCTCCATTTCTGTTTTAAAAAATAAAACATCATTTGTAATGTTTTAAATTATCACTATCAAGGATGAGAAGTTTTTCAATTTCCATTAATGCCTTTAATGATGGTCAGAAAACATTTTTTATGTTTTAATAATATTTTATAATTTTTATTGTAACCTATTTTATTTTTTAATGATTATTTATATTTGATATTAGTTAATAAAACAAAATTAGTTTGTGATGCTCGAAAAAACCCCAAATTAATCTAAATGATTATCATCAACAATTTATCTAGTGATAAATCCTCATAAAATATAATATAATGATATATAAGAAAAAATAAACTAATTGATGTTCATTTATAACATCTAATTTCATTTCATCACATCTATTACCAATATACATGATATTTTATACAATTATTCAAATGAACGGATCATGAAAACCAAGGAAATGCACACTCCCAAATGATAGAATTGTGACTTATAACTCATCAAAAATACCATAAATAAACTAAATAAAAATATGATAAATCAAATACATGATAAAGAAGTCCATAAATAATTAATAAATGGATTTAATTTTATTATCTTCGATATTAAGACCAATTTAATAACAATTTTTGGATATATGGTAAGGGATTCATTCTCAACCACCATTTTACATTTGAGTCACATTTCCTCTCTCTTTACCCAAATGTAATTATTTTTTATTTTTGTATAATTCCTTTAAATTATGGGTTTATGATACTAACTCATGTATCCAGATTATTTTAATATTCTTTTTATGGATATACACATTTTAAAAAGGGTCCCCTCTCAATTCTCTCTCACATGCAATCCCGAGTAAGGAACTTCTCGATTTCTCACCCATTATCAATTGAGGTCAATAATATATTTTAATAAACCATTCTATTTCTAAAATAATTAATTTTATCATGAAAACATTTCTTGGTTCATTTCAGGTTTTATGAAAACTAATATTCTTTTTATTCTTTAAATGATCTATCATTTTCCTTAAACCACACTATAATGTTTCATTTATAATGATTCGTAAACACTCATTTTACATGTATCCACATAAATTGGACATAATTTGTAATTATATATGAATATTTTACCTTATAAGTGAAATACATTATTTCATGGACACCTTTTTGACACACCCATTTTTTATGCCGTATTACATGATTACGATAACTATTTCATTCCATGTGTAACCCTTATGTTTATGTTTGATTATTCATGTGGTACTAATAAGCAAGAACATGTTATAATGGGTTTTTTAAGTTGGTTCTAAAATTAATTAGTTAATTTTAGGTATCATTAGATATCATGTGCAATGGTCTACGTCGTTAGCATTCACTTGTGCTGTATGTGAAATGGTCTTGGTGGTTAACCTTGAATAATTCTCTTCCATGTGCAATGCACCTCATCTCATTCCTATGTCATGTTTTATAATTCTCCCACATTACTATGATTCCATGATTATAGGATATAATGATTTATATTTTATGCTTCAATATGTTTATTCACATTCCATGTCTTCTTATGTCATAGTGTTCTTCCATCTAGCCCCTGGGATTTTTTTATTCCTATGTTTACAGACATACTAGTATTTTAAGATCATCCCTTTAGTTCATGTATTCCCTAAATTAGCCTATGAAGATGTAGAAGATCAATGGATGATATGATCTCATTATGGATGATTAAAATAATGGTGTTTTTTAATTCCATGTTTTAAACATTATGTATATAACCATATAAAGACACTATATATTATGATCCTCATATTTTAATTTTACTGTGAATTATGATTAAAATCATGTAATAATATTTTTAGAAGGACATGGACATTATATAACTCCCCTTTTAGCAAATAATCAGAAGGGATCCATATGTTTGGGTCTTGAAAACAAAACCAGGTGGTATTTGATTCTCATCTAGATGGTATACGTAGGAAGCCTCCCAGAGGACAAACCCCAACACCAAAATTCAACCATATTTTATCTAGGGAATATTTCTAGTATATTTTTATTCATCATGGGGGTCCATATCCTTTACAGGTTCATTAGGACACATTGTTATAAGTTTCACACAACGCCTTGACTATGAACATTTCAGTTAGATGTCCTTATCAAATGATGCTAAACATCATGGTTTGTTCCTTACCACATGACCGTAAAAGGTAAGATTTTCCAATTTTGTGGATCTGAACTTATTTATTTTATTCCATTAAATTGGATGTTTAGGAATCACATCCATGTGATAGATAGCAACACGAAAATCACTCTCATTTCCATGGATGAAAATACACTCTAGAGCCACCAACTATGTTCTAGAAATCCATCAACACTTTAATAATGAGAAAATAATCTATAATCGATACATTTGAGGATACAATTGCTTGAGAACCTAAGATATAGATATATACCTTCATTAGTGAATAACCTAAAATTCATAATGAAGATTTTAAAATCCATACAAGAAAATAAATTATTATTAATTCAAAGGTGATCCATTTTATACTTGGGAATTAGTAATAGATTAACAAATTTTTCTTAAATATATAAGATATTACTATAGTAGGAAAAAATTCCACCCAAAATTGTGGGAGGAGAACGACCTTTCATCCTCTCGACTAATGTGAGTTCTTAAGTTTAATTTGCGAAATTCCCTGTCAAGGGTCAACCATTCAAAAGAATGCCCCTCATAGAAATAGAACCATTGGGTGTTTCTAGTTATAGGAACAAAATCCATTAGAGACCATTTATAAGTAGTGAACCTGAAATGAATTATTTAATAAAACATAACCATCTATAAGTAGTCATCAAAACAATCCGCATTTTCATCTGAAACAAATGTCAAAAAATAAAAGTGTATTATTAACTAAATTAAAAGCTACTTACTACCATTTTTTAATCAATATTTTATGATTCAAAACATATAATTAAAATAATTTTAATTGAAATTAAATTTATAACAGACAATGAAAATAATTTTTCTTCAAAAAAATGAAATTTTTAAGTATAGAATTTTTAAATTAATTAATCTTCAAAATTAATCTAAAAATGGATAATTGGATTATTTAAATAAAAAGAAACTAATCAAAATTTTAATTTAATAAAAAATTAAATTTTAATATTCAAATATTGTAAATGAAAAGGCTGTTTTTAATAAATATCAATATTTTTTTCTATTCATTAATAAATCACCATTTTTAAAATAATTTCAAAATTTCACCATATAATAATTTTTTTAAATAATTATTTATCAAATGAAATTTATTTTATCGTAGAAATTTTCTAAATTTTAAATAAATTAATTATATATTTCACTCACAAAAAATATAAAAAACCAAATTTAAGGAAAAAAAAATCTTGGTAGAATAAAATATGGATAATAAAAATTGAGTACTTATTTCATATAAATTAATAAATAAATTTGTATTTATATGAAAAATAATATATATATAAAAGATATTTAATCATATTCATACCAACCAATTTAATGACTATGTTATAATAGTCATATTTAAATATCAATATTTCACTATTCTTTTAAGCTCGTTGTTCTGTTTCATACTCATTATTGAACATAATATAACTACATTAATATAATGTTATATTACATTCTTCAAATATAATAAATTTCTTCCACATAATTTGAAATATTTCTAATAAATCGTAGGATTTAATTTTAAATATTTCTCTGTAGGACACACATCATTAAATGGCTAACAAAAGTTACCCTTATAACGAAGGAATGAAATACAATGCTTGTCTGGAATAACACATAATTAATTTTCCCATTTATAAAAATTTAGTTGAATGTGAAAATATTAACGTGGAAGAGAAATGTACTGTATAAATATTTATTGATATTTGAATGAGATCATTGATCGTGAGAATTGAATGACATTGAGAATGCCCAGAACCATAAATCACTAAAACCAAGAGCTTTGAAAAAGAACATTATTTAATCAGAATTGAATGTAATTGGATATCCTTTTTTAGATCCTTTTTATTGACATGAGGAATTATTTTACCATATATACTATGGTAATAAAGAAATATACTTAGTTGAAAATTATAATTTCATCCACTATTGAATTTCCACGATAATAACATCCTTTCCCACAAACAATGAGTATTCTTGATGATTTTTTCTAACTAATGGACTAAAATAAACTTCTATTGGTTCTAATTGTTCCAGAAATGGATAAAAATATATACCCTCTATATTTAGACATTGAAAACCATAATAGAACAAGGTATGATAATTCCCTAAAAATAATAAACCTTCATATGAGGAAATACAACAGTATTCACAAAAACATCAATAAGAACACCCAAAGATAGTTTAAAATAAATATTCCAATGTATTAAATGTATTACCAAACAAAATAAAAAATATTAAACTTTGAAAGGATTCATCATGTAATCTTCCTTGATATATTTAACATTTTTTTCCGAATAATATCTATAACTCTAAATGTCACAAACTAAAAATGAATATTAAAAAGACATACAATCTCAATGATATGATAATCATTTCCATCAATGAAAAAAATTACAATAATGAGATATTAACCTGATATACACATCAAAAATATAATTTTAATTTTAATCATCAAATAATATCCCATAAGATTATGATTACCATAACCATATAATGTTCCCTGGAAATTGAAATATTTTCTAAATAACATTAATCACATAATCACATAATCACTTTTCATTCCCACAATAGTCCGTATGAAAAAAAATATTTCCCCAACATCAATTTCATATCCATTTGATGTCTCATACATACTAGGAAACCAATTTGGCCAATGATAGGTGAACCCCACTCTTCTCCCTTTAGTGGTGGGTTCAAGCCCCATGGCCGCTAGATGCGATGAGTTATTACCTAGCCTACAAATTGTACCTTAACTAAATTTATTTTAATATAGTTCTAATAAAATTACCAATAATATTCTAACCATGCTAAAAAATATTAATAATAATAATTTCACTTTTTAACATATAACTGTTTCCATATCGATCAATTTTAATCAAAATATAATAATGTCAATTAACTATCATTTCCTTAACTTCAAAAAAATATTATACCAAAGTGTTATCAATTCCTATATCAAACATCTTTAAATTATTTTCTCCAAAAATGGTAACTATTTCACTACATGTGTTTTCAAAATTACCAATTACATTTTTTTTTAATTGTTGAAATCAAAATCTACTAGATAATGTTTCATAATTCTTATAATATATGAAAATATCAATTATTAATGTATCACCTATAAAATTATATATGAAACTCATAATAAATAATTACCATATTATTAATTAGTGAAATATATCATTATGATTCATTAATATCATCATAGTAATGGTGCATAACTAAATTAAAGGAAATTAATTCATTCCTTAAATCTGAAAATTTGGGTTTTCCTTTATGCTTTTGATAATACCTTTATTTTCCAACATGTATTACATATATCTAGAAAATAAACTATCAATTCCTTTAAGTTATTTCACTATACGAATAAGATGGATGAAATTAGATTTTGAAATAAAATAAATGAGATTCCAAGATTCATATAAAATTGGGGAAATGAGAAGGTGTTGGAAAGATAAAATAGTTTCTTGAATGGGATTTGGATATTTAAAAACCATTATTAATAATTTGAACAACATTTTCACATTATTTTGATTATTAAATCAACTAGAATAGATAAAATGGTTTAGTGAGGTCATTTTCATTTATTCTTGATAAATGATATCTAATATTTCAAAAATAACATCATTAAAATTTGAAATTAGTTTTTTCACATTAAAATGAAAATAGTCCTTTTAAAATAAAGGCACAATGAAATTATATAATTAATTAACCATAAAATCCTCAAAAACAACATTAATAAATATATATTTAATGAATATTTTTACATAAAATGTAATGTCAAAATTTTACACATACATCCCCAAAATTGATATTTAATTATTTTAAAATCATCCATCACTTTAAAAATAAGGATCACACTAAAATAAATAAACCATCTCACACAATATCATTAGTCATCTTAATATTGAATTACCAAACTACTAAAAATGGGGGTTTCAATGCCTTTGATATAATAATAAACTATAAATATTAAACCCTTGATGGTATACATCCTTCTTAGGATAACTTCACACGAAAACATCAGAATATCAAATGTTTTCTAACGACTGATCTGATAAAAAATATAAGGACCCAGCATTGAAAATTATAAATCACATTATTAGAATACCAATGGTATTCTATATTCATATTTTTAGGGATTTATGTCATTAATGTTTCATAAAATTGACATGTATTAAAAAGTGTAAACTTTTATTCATAATTCTTTCTCTGTTATATCATTTAATATAAAAAATAAAAATGTTTTCACATCAAGAAACATCTTCACCAATTTAATCAGACCCCATCCTTGACCCTAATCATCTAGACAAATACATTTTTAAACATGGTATGAGAACAACAATATCAGTAAAGAAAATAAATATAATTTAACATATTAGTCTTGTGAAAAACATTAAAACCCATGAAATAATTACAAATATCTCAAAATTATTTGTGAAGATGTAAGAAGCCATTTACACATAAAAATAACAAACATAATTTTTCTCTATGAAAATATTTAAGATTCATATAATTTATTTATAATACATGTATGAAACTTGGGGGGTTTAATTTTTATATCTCACTTACATATGGAAGATCCCACTTTGTTACACATAGAATAACCATTATGGTTATACTTGGAGTATCAATCATAGTTACACTTGAATAGTTGTTGTAATTGTCATAGTTTCACATGAAATAACCATCATGATTATTATATGAATAAAAAACATAATATATTTACATATTATCTTTTAGGTAACCAAATCAGTTAACTCCATCCCCTTACCAAATTCACTGAAGTGATATAATGGGGATCACACTATGTATAAGCTATATTTTACTCACCCGTGATCTATAGTGTTTATAAACCCTTCATATAAGTTTTGTAAATATCACCCATTTATCTAGTATACATATCTTGAATAATATAATGAAAAAAATATTTTACACCTCAAATTCACATTATAAAATCCTTCAAAATCGATTTTAAAACTGTAAGAAAAACAATTTCAGATATCGAAACACACTTTTGTTTTAAAAGCCAATTTTTAATTCAAAATTACCAAAAAAATGAAATATGTTTTTCCTTTATATAAAATATAAATCATGTTAATGAATAAAAACATCAAATAATGGTTATAGAGGTAGGAAAAGTAATTATCACATTATTTGTTAAAATAAAATATCCCATTTTCATTTAAAAAAGAAAGTAAAAAATTCTAAAAAAATCCTCATTATGAAAAAAATAAAATATAAATAAAATATTCATTATAATTATGTTATTTTCATATATATAAAAATATCAAAAATATGTACACAATATTTAAAAATGGATTTTTAAAATTCCCTTACCCCATGTTTGACTTGTCATGTATATTCCATATCTTCAGATATAGTAAAAATATGTTAATTATTTATAGGATTAAGAAACTTTTTCATGTATCTATTCCATTTATATTACTCATTACCTTTTTATATTAAATTACTTAATAATTTATGTTCACATCAAATGTTTTGATGATATTCAATTTATATATCTAAAATGACTACCGTCGGTAGACAATGGTCAAATAGACCATTATTATATCATCAAAAAATACAATCATGAATTAATTATCATTTATAATCCTTAATTTTAGTTTTAAAATATATTAAGAAATATGGTTCTGAAAATGTACTATGTTACAATTTAGAGATAGGAGGTCATATGTAAACATGAGTAAATTTTCCATTTTTCAATTGTAATTACGGAAAGAAGGTATGTGTCATTTTATCTTTATAGAATTATAATTATACCATAAATGTATAATTAGTTATAAATTATAATTATATATATATATATTATACATGAGATGTGGTGATAATAAACAAATCACACCACTTCTTCGAGGTGGCAGTCCACATGCACGCACGAACAATGTTATCATTTTACAGTGAGAGGAACTGTATAAAATTATATGATATTTTTCCATTTCAAAGTGATAAATATTATATGAATTCCACATATACACATTAAATTAATCATTATAACCAGATTTGAGAGGTGGTGATAGAAAATCAGTTTCATTAGGTCATGAGGTGGTAGTGTGTCTTTCACACAATCCATGGTTCTATTTTCCATTTTATTGAAGTGGATATAGATATATGTTATGTCATTATCCTAATAATATCTCAATATATAGAGGATAATTTTTTTAAGTATGTTGAATAACTTTTTATGGTGGTTTATGGAGAAATAAAACTAATACATGGGGTTAAAAAGATTATCGTTTCTCTGGAAAATCTTGTTGGGTTAACTAATAAAGACCACAATGATTGGTATTATCCAAAAAATGGCCAAGATTGATTGATTATGTTTTTTATGATGGATTTTAGTCAAGGATATGACTATGAAAATTTAATTTTAGGTGTAAAGAGTTATGAATAATGGGTTTCCTTTTATTAGAGAGGGGAGATGCATTCTTTGAATTTCATTAAATATTAGATTAATAAATATTAATATATAACTCTAAATGGAACCAAATTTATATTATTTTATTTTATGATGAGTATGAGTAAGAAAAACTCATAAACTAATTTTTTTATAATTTTGAATAACATTTCTCTTTTATCAATTTTCATTAATCCCAATATTATCCATTTTCACACTTACCCTGAAAACATGTCTTTAATACATTAAGGGTCTATATAATATCCATAAATAGAAAAAAAAATCCCATAAATGGATAAAGGATGATATTTTAAATCAAATAGTAATCTATTAGTTTAATATATTTTTTTTATGAATTTTATATTATTAAAAAAAATTATTTTTTAAATATCAATAATGTCAATATTAAAACTATTCATTTCCTTTGAATTTTATAACATCGAGATAAAAAATGAAAATGAAATAAAATATTTTAATACATCCCTAAAATATATTTTTATATATATTAAATTAATAATGCCTCTATTATTATTTTATATTGTTGTTGTTTTATTTTTTTTTTAATAATTTTTTTAATTATCGATTAATTAATTAATTTCTACATTAGTTTTGTGTAAGAACATGAAATAATTATTTATTCCCAAAAAATTAAAAATAAATTACAATGATGAAGACAAACCATTTATATTTTAAAAATATATTTATAAATGAACATATCCTTTGGGTATCCCCATGTAAAAAATATTAAATTTATGAAAAATTAGAGTGTAATATTTTAGACTTTTCTTTACATTAATCATTATAAAGGAAATAGTCAAATCAAAATAGCTGCAACACCAAAATATTCAACCACTGGATGATTATTAATGATATTTATAATCATCTAATAAAATTTATTCCTTGAATATGGTCACATTTCATGTCCTCATCATTTGTTTTATATTTAATTACATGATCTACCCGTTACCATGGTAATAAAAATTACTGAGGATTCTATTCATAATGTCAAAAAATAAATGGATCTATTTAATATATTTGTTCCCATAGATTATAAATATTTAATTAATTTTTCAGGATTCAAAATAAATTATGTCAATTATTTATTTTCAAATTCTACAATTAGAACCTGAAAGAAAACATTTTTTTAGAAAATTGACCTTTTTAATTACAAAATTGTAAATAATCTATATTAATTATCGAAATTATATTAAAAATTATAAATAGATTATTTATAATGAAAATAATTTAATTAAATTTTGAATAAAATTCATAAAATATATTATTAATTTTTAAATTCATCTAACCAAAATCTGATTTCAATAGAAAATTATTATTTCCACTATTCATTGGAATACCAAACATATTTGAAATAATATAAAATATCACGAAAGAATAATTTTGATATTTTTATTTCAAAAAATAGTTTTTTAACAATTATTATTTATTAATCATCTATAAATTATTTATATTATTCACTCACAAAGATCAATAGATAAACATTTTCGATGAAAACATATCTTTGATGAATAAAATGGATTTTCAAACAATTAAGTGCTTATTTAGTACGGTCTAATGAATATATTTTAATTTATTATAACCCTAATATATATTTAAAAGGTATTAAATCCTTTGAGTACTATCAAACATAAGGACTATGTTTTAACAATCATGTTTATCTAGTAATATTTTGTTGTTAGTTTATGCTTTGTGTTTTGTGTTGTACATGTTGTTGAACATGGTGTCCTTTAAAAATCCTAGTATATTACAATGAATCTTTCACTAGTGACTCACACCACAAACCCAATCCCATAAGAGGACTATGAAATGACACATCATTGATAACCACCTACTAATGTATTGCTAATCTAAAACACCATTCAGATGACATCTCCATGCCAAATGGATTCTACCACCATAATTTATGTATGAATCACTTAAATTGGAATAATCAAAGGTCTAAATATGAATCCAAGGATAAAAACTAAAAAAAAAAATCTAAGAACTGGGATTACATATCCAACACCTCATATACATAGGTTGTACCAAAAAACCAGAACCATAACCATGTACCTATAGACAACATAGCATGTACTTCCCCTAGTACATGAAGTATACTTCCACATAATAATGTGTCACCCAAACTTGGAGCCCATAGATATGGTAGTCATTATCCCCCAAAAAATCCTAGAAAACAATTTTACCTGGCCATTAGTATTTCTATCTCACATGGGGTCTGACTATGCACTCTATAGAACCAGTTGTCCAAACACATGATGTCTGGACATGTACAAAAAACACCTTCAGTCGCCTATTCATGTATTTTCTAAATAAAAACATATGTTGTAACCATCATATTCAATACTTATGCGAAAATAATAACACAAAGTGTTTGTTATATGAAGTACAAGCCGTGATGAGAGGTTTCACAAGTGCTAATCCACCTCAATGGTCATGAAACCCCCAATTTCCCACCATTATAGAGGCTGTGATGGAAACCCCAAAAACTAAATTAGGGACTTAAAAATGATAAAAATTAACTCTATTTGGTGTTTTTAGAAAAAAAAGTTAGTAGAGACTATCTTCTGATTAAATCATTAAAAATTCAGGAATTATTAAATACCTGAAGTCTTTGTATCATGATGTAGGTCAACATGATGTTATATGTAACGCCCCGACCCCAGTTACCCAGAGTCGGTGCATTATTACATAACATTGTCATGATCACAAGAAAGATCAAATCTCGAAAGACCGATTGGTTTAGTAGCCTTGGAAACACTAGATATATACATAAGTTTTACATTACATCATAAAATGAAAAACTACTACAACAACATAATGTTTCCACAATCCACACTATTAACCCCTCATAAAATCCCTGCAGGTCATTCATAACTTACTTCTTCACATCCTGGGAAAAATAAAACATAGAAAAGGGGTGAGCTCAAATGCCCAGTAAGGATAAAAATATAGCGGAAACTTTCATAAATAAGAATAAACATTTAAGGAAATGTATAACTAAAACAAAATCCTTTTAAATATGAACTTTCAACATGGTATGGCATAAATAAAATGAAATAATGCCATTTACTTATTCACATGGATATTCTACTAATCGAATAATCACATGCAAAAATCAATAACCACTTTCATAATGTTGGAATGCATAATGCCAGACTATCATAACCACATATCCAAGGCCTCATGCCAAGACTACAAATAAGATTTTGTCAAGGCCTTGTGCCAAGACACTAGTTTGTCTCATGAGACCTACCGATGCATCGAGAAGCTATAGCGGGCTCCACCCGTCACATATTAAGTCCAATGCATTCCCATATGAAAAGGTTTAAACATAACATAAACATTCATATTAAAACTAGCATATGAAATGTCAATATTTTCACCATAAACTATGAATGGTATAAAAATAGAACATCCACAGTCAAAAATATCACAAAACCTTCAATACAATATAGAAGTTTTGTATCATAATAAATCAACTTCAAATAATCTTAAAATCCATCAAAGGATGTTGACATAGATGAAATCAAAATTATTTTTAAATAAATATCTCCTTTTATTTTGAAATAATTTAAGATCCATATAAAATAAAACATTTTCTTTGAAAATATTCTTATAAGCTTGTAAGGGAAGCTTTGAAGATTTTATAACGGTGGAAAATAGCCGCACCCGCCGTATAAGTTAAAAAAAACATTCTTACCTTAATTCTGTCGAAAAGGTTAAAAAGGACCTTGTTTTGAAAACGACCAAAAGATTCCTTTATAAACCACTTATAAAAGTCAAAAAGGGTATAAATGACTTTAACTCATATTCTAGTAAATAGTAAAAATGTTTTGAAATGCATTTTTAAGAAACATGGATGTGGATGATAAAGAGATCCCAGTAGATTATTACGTATAAACAACCTTGGATAATGAAGAGGTTGTAAAGTAAACCCTTAACTTGTACTTTTCCTTGGTTGGGGTAGGTTAACCTCCTGTATAATGGTGAAATAGTTGTTATTAAATTATACAAGAATCATATATAATAATATGATATCATATATGATCTTTTAACATTGATTTGTTAATAATATCTTAGAATTATCGTCGTTTCGGGAGTTAACTTACTCATTTTCTTTTATATGTTTTGTTACATAAGCCATGGTTGTTGTATCTTATTCATATCCAGAATGATATTTAGTCCTTAAAAATCATTTTTAAATCATAAAATGATAATTATACTTGAATGGATACGATGGAGAATGAATCTCATCGCGTTCGTGGAGACGGTAGTCCGTACGTACGCACGAGCGACAATATCATTCTTTTGATATTAAAATAATATATAAATGGATGGTATATCATATATAAAGAATCATTAACATGTTATATTTATTATTTACATGAGTTATACATCATTATTATACCCATCCAAATAATATTACATTGAATAACAATTACACCACGACGTGGAGACGGTAGTTCGTACGTACGCACGTATGGTGACATGTTATTCAAAGGGTGGATAGAATACTGAATATGGTTGTACCATATTTATAATAACATCACAGTATATGTGAGATACTGGAGTTATTATTTTAGAATGGTAAGAACAAAGGAAGAAGAAGTGGAAGAAGAAATGAACTTGGAGAAGGGTGGTGAAATCATTACCTCTTCTTCGGGTTCTTCCTTTTGATTTGATCAAAAGGGCTCCTTAGGTTGGCTTTATGATCAAACTAAGGCCTCTAGGTTGTAGTGAGGGATGTTGGGAGAGTATTTGGGCAGATTTTGGCCGAACCAAAAGGCTTTGAAGGTGTGAAGAAATGAGAAGGAGGAGTGCCCTTTTATAAGAGGGGTGAGGGGAACCTTTGGAAAAGCTAGAAATATTAATTTATAATAAATTCATATTCGGTTTCTAATGGCTCCAAAGCTTATTATTCAAAGGTTAAGGTGGGGATAGGTAGAAAACCACTCAAAAAATAGAATTTAGACAGGTTTGGGTACTTATATTAACCTTATCTTTAAGTATTAACTCTAAGTTAATTAGTTTCACTTTTACAATGTCTCTTTGTATTTTTATATAATATGGTTAATAAACTTACTATATACATCCAAGCGACCCCCAAGTGGTACATTAATGATGAACATATCATGATATAAGTCTCTTGGCCGAACCTTAGATTTTTAGGAATTTAATATCAATTAATAATATAATATTTGTTTTAAGAACTCTTTTATGTCAATTTTGACACTATTCAATAGTTGATTTTTGTGAAACTCATAACAGATTGATTACTTCGAACAAAGTCAATTAAATCAATTCTAATATATCATATTATCCTAGAAAATTAGTTTAATTCATTAAAAGTTTCATATTATATTTATTTGGGAATTTATAATATCAATTATTTTAATTTTTCACTATTATAGTAATTACTGCATCATCATTTTGTCATAAATAAAATAAATTATTTAATGTCTAAAAATTATAAATAAAATATAATTATGTATTAAATCGTTTTATCTTTCTAATGAATATTTATAATCTAAAATCCAACATATATAACCCTATGTAACAATTGTTTTTCTAAAAGATATATGCTTGTGTCATTTTTGTATTCATTTTAACTTAATTAAAATAAAGTGTCATTATCACTTACAAGTGGATCCACGGGGTCCCAAAATAGGCCCAAAGATTCCCATGGTCGACCATGTATCAACCAATAGGCTTAAGACACGTTTTAGGGTAATTTAGTATTATTATAATATATTTTTTTAACCCTTATTTACCGGATTTACCCTTAACCATGGTAAATAAAATATTTACCGCAGTAATTATTCAAAATGTCTAAAAATAAAAGTTACCTATTTACACAATTTGAACATCCTGATTCCAAATATGGAATACATTTTCCTAAATTCAAAACACAGAAGTGGCAGAAATTAATTTAAAATTAATTCCCGCTGTCAAAACAAAAAGCGTGTTTTTAAGAGATAATAACTATCAAAAGATTGACACTCGTTTATGTTCGGTTTAATTGTAAAATTATGTCCAATGAACAACATTATATTAAATGGTAAAAATATATTCTAAATATACTTTAAAACCACTCAAATTCATAATTTATCACTATTAATTATTTTGATTAAAAAAGTTGTTTTTAATTAAAACTTAGTAATTTTCACTATTCATCAAAATATGAAAGTTATCCGAAATGTACCAAAATTTCACCTTAGGCTAAATTCGATATTCCAAATCCAAAAATGAAGTCCATTTTCAAATATAAAATATATATAATTTCAAAAAGTAGGTATTACTATTCATAACGGCTAGTTTGATTAGTTATGGTGTGTTAGAACTCGGTGTTGCGTACAACACACGCTATCACATTATTCAAAGAGAAGCGTACCGTAGAAGCTTGGGGTGTTACATTCTCCCCTCCTTCAAATAATTGCGTCCTTGCAATTTCTAGGTTATTACTGCATAAAAAGACTCGGGTGGTTCTTCATCATAAGTTCCTCGGGTTCCCACGTTGCCTCTTCCATCTTATGGTTTCTCCACAAAACTTTTACCAGACGCGTCGTCCGGTTTCTCAGCACTTGTTCTCTCGTATCAAGAATCTTGACGGGCTCTTCGCAATAAGACAGATCGGGTTCCAGTTCTAATTCCTCATAGGTGAGTACATGCGTCGGATCAGGCATGTATTTCCTCAATAGAGATACGTGGAACACATCGTGAACTTTGGAGAGACTTGGCGGCATTGCCAATCGGTAAGCTACAACCCCAATTCGTTCTAGAATTTCAAAAGGTCCGATGTACCTGGGACTCAATTTACCTTTCTTACCAAAACGTATGACTCCCTTCCACGGAGATACCTTCAGAAAAACATGATCACCGACTTGAAATTCCAAATCCTTCCTTCGATTATCGGCATAGCTCTTCTGCCTACTTTGAGATGCTTTGATGTGATTTTGGATTACTTTCACCTTTTCCACCGTTTCCTCCACCAGTTCTGGGCCTACAAGTTTTCTTTCACCAACGTCATCCCAACAGGTTGGTGTACGACATCTCTTTCCGTATAACGCTTCATATGGTGGCATCTGAATACTCGAATGGAAGCTATTGTTATAGGAAAATTCTACCAAAGGTAAATATTGATCCCACATACCCTGAAAGTCAAGTGAGCAAGATCTCAACATGTCTTCTAAGGTTTGAATAGTCCGTTCTGATTGTCCGTCTGTCTGAGGGTGGTAAGCAGTGCTCAAATGAAGTTCAGTATCCAGGGATTTCTGAAGACTTTTCCAGAATCTTGAAGTAAAACGGGGATCATGATCAGAAACAATCGATAGGGGTACTCCATGAAGTCTCACAACTTCATTAATATATAGTCTTGCTAGACGTTCCAGGGGTAGATCTTCTCTTATAGCAAGAAAATGTGCTGTCTTGGTAAGACGATCAACAATAACCCATATTGCATCGTTCCTTCTAGGAGTCTTTGGTAGCCCCATGACAAAGTCCATCGTAATATTGTCCCATTTCCACTCCGGTATGGGAAGAGGTTGCCTGACTCCTCCAGGCTGTTGCCTTCCAGCTTTCACTTGTTGACAAACCATACATCTTGACAAAAAATCAGCAATCTCCCTCTTCATGTTGTCCCACCAAAAATGTTCCTTCAAATCTCTATACATTTTGGTGCTCCCAGGGTGTATAGAGAAATTGGAACTATGAGCATCATCCATCAATTCCCTTTTTAGATCAGGTGTATTGGGAACACAAAGTCTCTTCCCGAATTTCAAAATTCCATCTTCATACACAAAGTCTCTCAATCTCCCATCATTCACAGCTTTAATCTTCTTTTGGAATTCTTCATCATCGGTCTGAGAACTCTTAATCCTTTCTAGTAAAGATGGTTTGGCAACCATTTGAAAAAGCATTGATGTTTCACCTTCCCTGGTTATTCCCATGTCCATCTTCACTAGATCCATGAAAATTGGATCCCTTTCAATTTTCATATTGTTCAAAACTCCATGGTCTTTTCTACTCAAAGCATCTGCCACCTTGTTTGCCTTCCCTGGGTGGTAGTGTATCGTACAATCATAATCCTTGAGTAATTCAAGCCATCTCCTTTGCCTCATGTTGAGTTCTTTTTGTGAGAAAATATACTTCAAACTCTTGTGATCAGTATAAATCTCACATTTTTCACCATAGAGGTAGTGCCTCCATATCTTCAAAGCAAAGATCACTGATGCTAACTCGAGATCATGAGTAGGATAGTTTTGTTCATGAATTTTCAACTGTCGTGATGCATAGGCAATAACTCTATCATTCTGCATAAGGACACAGCCAAGTCCTTTCTTCGATGCATCACTATAAATAACGAACCCATCATTCCCCGATGGTAGAGTCAATATAGGAGCATTGACTAATCTTCTCTTCAGTTCTTCGAAACATTCTTCACACTCTTTTGTCCAAACAAATTTAACCCCTTTACGTGTGAGCTTCGTTAATGGGTTAGCCAATCGGGCAAAATTATGGACGAAACGTCGATAATAACCTGCCAAACCAATAAAACTACGTACCTCAGTTATACTCGTAGGTGTTGGCCATTCTTGGATTGCCTTGGTCTTAGAAGGATCAACAGAGATTCCATCTTTAGAGACAATATGGCCAAGAAAAGAAATCTCCTGAAGCCAGAATTCACACGTGCTAAACTTCCCATATAATTCATGCCTCCTCAGAGTCTTCAAGATAATGCGCAAGTGATTTTCATGATCTTCGTAGGTTTTGGAGTATACCAAGATATCATCAATAAATACCACCACAAATTCATCGAGATACTCCTTGAAAACTCTATTCATTAGATCCATGAATACAGAGGGTGCATTAGTCAATCCAAACGGCATTACAGTAAACTCGTAATGCCCATACCTGGTTCGAAATGCTGTTTTCGGAATGTCTTCCTTCTTCACACACAACTGATGGTATCCAGATCGAAGGTCAATCTTTGAAAAGTATTGAGATCCATGCAGTTGGTCAAATAAATCATCAATACGAGGTAAGGGATACTTGTTCTTTATCGTTATAGCATTGATCTCCCTGTAGTCGATACATAACCTCATAGATCCATCTTTCTTTTTAACAAAAAGAACAGGGGCTCCCCATGGAGAAACACTAGGGCAAATAAATCCCTTATTACTCAATTCCTCTAGTTGTTTCTTTAGTTCGACTAACTCTACAGTGGCCATTCTATAAGGGGTATTCGATATAGGCCTTGATCCAGGAATCAAATCAATAGAAAACTCAACTTCTCGTTCTGGAGGATGTCCAGGTAAATCTTCCGGAAATACATCTACAAATTCTTTCACAATAGGTACATACTCTATTTTAACATTACTTTCCTCACCGACAGTTATTTCATTCTCTTCCTCCCCAATAATTGAATTAAGTTGAGCTACTAGGGGTGGATCTAAATAAGAATTAGGTGGTGACGATTCTGCTCTAAAAATAAGGTGCTCCTTATCATTATCATCAAGAATCGTAACCTCTTTCTTCTTACAATAAATCTTCGCATCATAGTCCGAAAGCCAGTCCATACCGAGGATTATATCAAACTCAATCATAGGTATGACGATGAAATCAGCAGATAAAGAAAATTTATGTGCTCTAATGGGGACTGATTCACAAAACTTTGTTGCAACGATACTTCCCTTAGGAGTTTTAACTGACAACTCCCTTATTAAATCAAATTGGAAATATCTAATTTTCTTAGCAAACTGGGAAGATATGAAACAATGCGATGATCCAGAATCAAATAATGCATTTGCTAAACTTGAGGAAACCATTAAATTACCTGCCACCACGTCTTTCGGAGCTTCTACCTCAGCAGTAGTGATAGCATAAGCCTGGCCTTGATCCCTTGGCCTTTTCTGAGGTAAGTTCTCCTGACGCTTAGGACATGCATTTTCATAATGCCCCATCTCCCTGCAATTGTAGCACTGAACGTTGGTAGCTTCCTTCTTCCCCTTGCAATCATGAGCTTGGTGGCCTTTTTCACCACACTTGTAATAGACTCCCATTCCCTTCAAGCAAGTACCAGGATGTTTCTTCCCGCATTTACCACAAGATGGATATTCAACCTTTCCCTTCTTCCCCTTATTTCCATTCCCAGATTGATCAGCAGGTCTCTTCTTCTCTTGCTTTTCTTTAAAGTCATAAGACTTAGAGAATTCCTTTTCGGTCTTGATAGCACATGAGACAATGTCTTCGTACGATGAAAAGGATTGTGAGACTAACGCTCGACGGAGAAATGGTTTTAACCCATCAAAGAAAAGATCAATCTTACTTCTTGGGTTACGAATATAATCACCAGAGTACCTCGCCAACCTTGTAAAGTTAGCCTCATACTTTGTGACATTCTCATCCTCCTTTTGTCTCAGACTCAGAAATTGCCTTTCCATATCTGCTCGATGGTCGCGAGGGAAGTATTTTTCTAAAAATAGATATTTGAACTCCCTCCATTCCATATTTGATACTTCATCATCTTCCTTCGTATTTTGAATCAATGACCACCATTGATCAGCATCTCCAGTGAGGCGGTAAACTGCCATGATAACTTTTTCCCTTTCACTGCTCCCCAAAGCCTGAAATATTTTCTCTAGGGAAAATATCCATTGCTCAGCTACTAAGGGATTTGTATTCCCATTGAACGTTGGTGGTTGTTGCCTCATGAATCGATCTAACATTGATCCTCCACGCTGCGGATCAGGGTTCTCCATACGGGTAAGGTTATTATTCATAACCTGAGTAAGTTGTCCCAGTATGGTGATTAGCTGATCAGCACAAGTTGTATCACCAGCCCCACTATAATTATCTTGAGCAGGAGGGCAATCCCTACATGGAGTGCGTGCATTGATACGGTTTCCATTTCTTCCACTAGGAGCCATTTCTAAACAATGGCATAAACTAGATCAGTTTATGAATCAAAATACATAATCCCATACTTATAAAACACTTAACATAAATTGAACTATTTATGGATATAATCCATAATCATAAGAATGTTTTCTTTGAGGAAGTATATACTCATAATCCCTTCAAAATGATTTGTAAAGAAAATGAGAGTTATCCTAAGCATATCCCCCGGGAGTGTCGTAACCAAGAGTGCAGAAAGGCCCGTTGTCGTGCACCAGTTCTCGTTCGAGTCTAGCTCAAAGCGGTGTTTTCGGGTTTTACCCCTAGGTACATCTGTGCCAGAGCCGCCTCTACCTGCTCGTATCCAGACAGGGATGTATTGCTCGGAAAACTCACAAAATCTCTACAATACCAAAATTCTAGGAAGTTCTTCTATACTAATCCTCAAAGTTAATCTTAGGTCTACGTGCTCTAATCAGAATTTATCTAAATCTAGCTTCCAAGGTTTGTACTAAACTTCCTCTGATACCAACTGTAACGCCCCGACCCTAGTTACCCAGAGTCGGTGCATTATTACATAACATTGGCATGATCACAAGAAAGATCAAATCTCGAAAGACCGATTGGTTTAGTAGCCTTGGAAACACTAGATATATACATAAGTTTTACATTACATCATAAAATGAAAAACTACTACAACAACATAATGTTTCCACAATCCACACTATTAACCCCTCATAAAATCCCTGCAGGTCATTCATAACTTACTTCTTCACATCCTGGGAAAAATAAAACATAGAAAAGGGGTGAGCTCAAATGCCCAGTAAGGATAACAATATAGCGGAAACTTTCATAAATAAGAATAAACATTTAAGGCAATGTATAACTAAAACAAAAGCCTTTTAAATATGAACTTTCAACATGGTATGGCATAAATAAAATGAAATAATGCCATTTACTTATTCACATGGATATTCTACTAATCGAATAATCACATGCAAAAATCAATAACCACTTTCATAATGTTGGAATGCATAATGCCATACTATCATAACCACATAGCCAAGGCCTCGTGCCAAGACTACAAATAAGATTTTGTCAAAGCCTTGTGCCAAGACACTAGTTCGTCTCATGAGACCTACCGATGCATCGAGGAGCTATAGCGGGCTCCACCCGTCACATATTAAGTCCAATGCATTCCCATATGAAAAGGTTTAAACATAACATAAATATTCATATTAAAACTAGCATATGAAATGTAAATATTTTCACCATAAACTATTAATGGTATAAAAATAGCACATCCACAGTCAAACATATCACAAAACCTTCAATACAATATAGAAGTTTTGTATCATAATAAATCAACTTCAAATAATCTTAAAATCCATCAATGGATGTTGACATAGATGAAATCAAAATTCTTTTTAAAGAAATATCTCCTTTTATTTTGAAATAATTTAAGATCCATATAAAATAAAACATTTTCTTTGAAAATATTCTTATAAGATTGTAAGGGAAGCTTTGAAGATTTTATAACGGCGGAAAATAGCCGCACCCGCCGTATAAGTTAAAAAAAACATTCTTACGTTAATTCTGTCGAAAAGGTTAAAAAGGACCTTGTTTTGAAAATGACCGAAAGATTCCTTTATAAACCACTTATAAAAGTCAAAAAGGGTATAAATGACTTTAACTCATATTCTAGTAAATAGTAAAAATGTTTTGAAATGCATTTTTAAGAAACATGGATGTGGATGATAAAGAGATCCCAGTAGATTATTACGTATAAACAACCTTGGATAATGAAGAGGTTGTAAAGTAAAACCTTACCTTGTACTTTTCCTTGGTTGGGGTAGGTTAACCTCCTGTATAATGGTGAAATAGTTGTTATTAAATTATACAAGAATCATATATAATAATATGATATCATATATGATCTTTTAACATTGATTTGTTAATAATATCTTAGAATTATCGTCGTTTCGGGAGTTAACTTACTCATTTTATTTTATATGTTTTGTTACATAAGCCATGGTTGTTGTATCTTCTTCATATCCAGAATGATATTTAGTCCTTAAACATCATTTTTAAATCATCAAATGATAATTATACTTGAATGGATACGATGGAGAATGAATCTCATCGCGTTCGTGGAGACGGTAGTCCGTACGTACGCACGAGCGACAATATCATTCTTTTGATATTAAAATAATATATAAATGGATGGTATATCATATATAAAGAATCATTAACATGTTATATTTATTATTTACATGAGTTACACATCATTATTATACCCATCCAAATAAAATTATATTGAATAACAATTACACCACGACGTGGAGACGGTAGTCCGTACGTACGCACGTATGGTGACATGTTATTCAAAGGGTGGATAGAATACTGAATATGGTTGTACCATATTTATAATAACATCACAGTATATTTGAGATACTGGAGTTATTATTTTATAATGGTAATAACAAAGGAAGAAGAAGTGGAAGAAGAAATGAACTTGGAGAAGGGTGGTGAAATCATTACCTCTTCTTCGGGTTCTTCCTTTTGATTTGATCAAAAGGGCTCTTTAGGTTGGCTTTCTGATCAAACTAAGGCCTCTATGTTGTAGTGAAGGATGTTGGGAGAGTACTTGGGCAGAGTTTGGCCGAACCAAAAGGCTTTTAAGGTGTGAAGAAATGAGAAGGAGGAGTGCCCTTTTATAAGAGGGGTGAGGGGCACCTTTGGAAAAGCTAGAAATATTAATTTATAATAAATTCATATTCGGTTTCTAATGGCTCCAAAGCTTATTATTCAAAGTTTAAGGTGGGGATAGGTCGAAAACCACTCAACCAATAGAATTTAGACAGGTTTGGGTACTTATATTAACCTTATCTTTAAGTATTAACTCTAAGTTAATTAGTTTCACTTTTACAATGTCTCTTTGTATTTTTATATAATATGGTTAATAAACTTACTATATACATCCAAGAGACCCCCAAGTGGTACATTAATGATGAACCTATCATGATATAAGTCTCTTGGCCGAACCTTAGATTTTTAGGAATTTAATATAAATTAATAATATAATATTTGTTTTAAGAACTCTTTTATGTCAATTTTGACACTATTCAATAGTTGATTTTTGTGAAACTCATAACAGATTTATTACTTCGAAAAAAGTCAATTAAATAAATATTAATATATCATATTATCCTATAAAATTAGTTTAATTCATTAAAAGTTTCATATTATATTTATTTGGGTATTTATAATATCAATTATTTTAATTTTTCACTATTATAGTAATTACTGCATCATCATTGTGTCATAAATAAAATAAATTATTTAAGGTCTAAAAATTATAAATAAAATATAATTATGTAGGAAATATTTCTATCTTTCTAATGAATATTTATAATCTAAATTCCAACATATATAACCCTATGTAACAATTGTTTTAATAAAAGATATATGCTTGTGTCATTTTTGTATTCATTTTAACTTAATTAAAATAAAGTGTCATTATCACTTACAAGTGGATCCATGGGGTCCCAAAATAGACCCAAAGATTCCCATGGTCGACCATGTATCAACCAATAGGGTTAAGACACGTTTTAGGGCAATTTAGTATTATTATAATATATTTTTTTAACCCTTATTTACCGGATTTACCCTTAACCATGGTAAATAAAATATTTACCGCAATAATTATTCAAAATGTCTAAAAATAAAAGTTACCTATTTACACAATTTGAACATCCTGATTCCAAATATGGAATACATTTTCCTAAATTCAAAACACAGAAGTGGCAGAAATTAATTTAAAATTAATTCCCGCTGTCAAAACAAAAAGCGTGTTTTTAAGAGATAATAACTATCAAAAGATTGACACTCGTTTATGTTCGGTTTAATTGTAAAATTATGTCCAATGAACAACATTATATTAAATGGTAAAAATATATTCTAAATATACTTTAAAACCACTCAAATGCATAATTTATCACTATTAATTATTTTGATAAAAAAGTTGTTTTTAATTAAAACTTAGTAATTTTCACTATTCATCAAAATATGAAAGTTATCCGAAATGTACCAAAATTTCACCTTAGGCTAAATTCGATATTCCGAATCCAAAAATGAAGTCCATTTTCAAATATAAAATATATATAATTTCAAAAAGTAGGTATTACTATTCATAACGGCTAGTTTGATTAGTTATGGTGTGTTAGAACTCGGTGTTGCGTACAACACACGCTATCACATTATTCAAAGAGAAGCGTACCGTAGAAGCTTGGGGTGTTACATTATAGATTAGTCAAGAGGTGAACTCCCATCACTATAATTATTTGTCCTCTCAAGTGAGTGCCTCACCCACATGGGATATTAACTTTGAAATAATTCTATGGATAATGGAGAAACAAAAATGGAAAACAATTAGAGAAGAACAAAAATGGAAAATTTTCAAAGGTTGATAGGCTCGGCCACAATGCCTATTCCAGTTTTATAGAACACCTAAAACCCCCTCCCCATTATATATTAAACCTTGACGTATTATCCTCTATCTCATTCTATGATCAAGATATATCCCCATTAAATCATGAAATAATAATTTATAATTATTTAATTATATAATAAATTTTGAATATTTCTTTAAATTACAAATGATTGTGAATTACACCAAACTTTTTCCATCGGGTAAACGCCCTATTTCCTGACAAACAGTTTGTTCTATAAAATTATCTGAGGTTAAATGAAATACGAAATTACCATTCCTCTCTTAAATAACCTAGGAACAAAAAATTAATTAATCTCTTATTTTTTTTCTCAACTTGTAATAATGAAGGTAATTAAAAACTCCCCACAATAACACTTATCACTCTTGATCGACCTTAGAGGTCAAAAACTATTATGATTTCACTCCAAATATTGACAGAATCCACTCAATATTGATCATTCCCCAAAATTTCTCATTGAACATAAAACAATTCTTACATGACTGACACTCAACCATGAATTATCAATTCTCCCCAACATAATATTGTCTTTATAATATCCTCACAAGACAAAATTTAGCCTCCACTACCCACACTCCATCCACTGCAAAATGTAATGACAATATTTGGGTGAAATGGTCACACTATAGATTTGGACTATAAAATGAACCACTACCCATCCCAGAATAACCATACATGGTAAACTACACACATAAGAACATAATTAAATTGTGAATTATATAATCCAATAACCTATGGTATGTTTCCCTCAATAGTTATTTCCTGACACTGATCCTCGATCACTAGAATCAATATGTTTACCATTGCTATGCTTCAGGTGTTTCTTAAATAATAGATAAAATATCAATGAAACCATATTTATACCATTTAATGATCCAATTATAATGCATCTAAAACCCCAGAACATGATTCTCATATTAGAAAATTCCAAAAATATCATCTACCCTCCTGGAGAATATTAAAAATAAAGGTATCTTCCACATGTTTTGATCACACATGTGACTACCCTCTACTCGGTTGTCATAAAAAACCATGAGTAACCACACTCCGCACCACAACACTATAAAATAGAACCAAAATAAATAGGTCCTAGTATTCAATAAAACATTCCCTCTAACAAAAACAAGGAAAAAAAGAGCACATGTTGTACTCCACATCTCATGAACAAGGAATCTATAAAGGATCCTTCTTATGAAATAATCCCCTAGAGATAAAAACCTATTTCATACCCCACCAGAAGTCAAATCCAACACGTCTTCCCTATTCAATGATGATTACCGGAACACAAGCCACATGGATAGAGACAGTATATATCATGGGGAAAAAACATACTCCATCCTCAATGACTTCATCCTAGGAATTTTGGGAAACCAATACCTAATGGATGATCAATCCCGGTCAAAAAAACTCCCAAGAATTTGTTTTACTCATCAAGACACCAAATGTAGTTGCGGGGCATCCAACACCTGCCTCGACCCACATGGGTCGCTATGCTTCACATAAAAAGGGGACCAAATTTACATCACTAAAAACCACATATCTATATGATCAATATGACATGTAATTATAAAAAAATAATGATGGTTTAGTTGAGTATAGTTGCACCAAGGTGTTTTGTGTAAGAAAACCATATAGACTGTTGTGAAAACTTTAAATAATTTAACATTAATCATCAATAAAAACAAACATATATATGAATATATCATGTAAATATTAGAGTCCTCATATAATGTATGAACCATGATCAATTTCCACTTGGTAGAGATACAGAAACCTCAATAAAAAATTAATCTATAGACCCACGGGAATCAGAATAGGTGAAATCAAATAATAGTAAGGAAAAAACAAAGAAGATTAATCCCATTCCTTGATAAATTGGTAGTCCAATTGGAAAATTTGTTCACAACACACTTGTCTGATATCCATAAAAATCGTCAAAACTACCCTAGAACACCATTCTAAAAACTCCATATATCATAAAATCATACACCATCAACACCATTTTGTAACAAACTAGATCACTTTTTCCTAACATATCCCTCTATATAGCTTTTTGTAAGGCCTAAAGCATCCCTCCCAATACCCCAGAGGCTAACAACTAGGAAAAAGGGTCCAAATGATACAATGGGTATGTAATAACCCGTATATGGATTGAAATAAAAGAATAAAAAGCCAAAAAATTTGAACAATATGAATATCTAAGAATAAAATAAATAGGTGAAGTGAAAAACTATTAAAAAAAATTAAATTTGGTATAGAGAGTTACATGTACAATATAACTGAAAAATTGGCCTCCCTTAGGTCCAACAATATTATATATATATATATATATATAAACCTAAGTCTCTTCTACAATGCTCAATCTACAAAACATACTCATTCGGAACAATAGTTGAACTGCTCCGTCTCGAATATCAACCTCCAGATGAGAACTAGATCAAGAATCACTAGACCTTATCCCTATCCACCATGTAGACTTTGATTAGCTCAATATAAGACACATAGGTATGCACACACATAGAAGTGCATGTATATATTTTGATAAATAAATCATATTACGACACCCCCAATGATGAACCTATAACTTTATGTCATATACATGTGCATGAACACATGATATGCCCCTCATAGTTGCAAGATAATAAGAATTGGAATAAAATAATAAACCATATATGTAAAGAGGGAATAAAAAAAACTATCAACCTCAGATTTAGTCTTGATACCTGAGGTAAATCGACCCCTCTGTCACGACCCGCCCTCGGGGCCCGTGCCGTGACTACCCCAAGCCCGCCATCCATAGGCCAGGGGCTGGTGACTAGCACCAAGGCGTAAATCCTGGTAAAAAGGGAAGGCATTGCCTTTGTAAAGTAAACAAGCACCACAGAGTAAGCAAACAGAAAAGTAAACACTATGTAAAAACAGAGTAAAACTGAAGTGCGGAAAAGTAAATGGGCCATTATAAAAACCCAAACTGAAAATAATGTACAACTCGAAAGGGAAAACAACAACTGTAAAGTAAAAGCTGCTACACCGAGCTGTCCACTGGAAATCCCACCTAAAGGGTGGGTACATATAGCTCCACTACTCCTCAGGTCCCGCCGTCCGCTCCGAGCACGTCCCGCCCAGTGGTCCACCTCCAAGTATCATCCTACTCTGCAAGCCTCAACCACAATCAACGCTCTCCGTCGTCTGCAACCAACACAACGTAGTGCGGGCATAGCCCGTGCAGGGGTGAGTATAAGCTACTCAGTAGGGACCCTGAGACCCCTGAAGGTCTCCCAAAATCCACAAAGGATAAACCACAAAGGAAAGATACAATCACGAAGTAACAACCGACACTGCTTAGGTATAAGCCCATACATATACCTAAGTCATCAATTCTAGTACGCTCCAACCTCCGAGCCCAAGTACAACTCAGTCCACACAGGAAAGTATACGTATTCCACACAGGAAAGAAAAACGAAATCCACACAGGATAGCACAACACAATCCACACAGGAAAGCAACAGGATTCAGCTCACACAGGTATACTTCTTCGGAAGACGATAGAGATGATCACCGATCCATCTAAGTCGTCGGACCCACAAAGGATCGATAGGTACTAACCCCCGCAAAGACCCACACAGGATCGGACCCACACAGGATCTGTAGGCACTGGTTCACACAGGACCACTGAGCGTAGACCCACACAGGATCGGACCCACACAGAATCGGTAGCATTGATCCACACAGGATCGCTGAGTGCTGTAGTCGTCGTCGTCGAATCCACTAAGGATCTCTGTACTGTCGTCGTCGCAGTCACAGTAGCAGTCGCAGCCAGCTCTAGGGTTCCCGCACACAGCAAGCTCGTTCGGGAGTGTCTGCTCCACGAGCCGAGAGGTTGATACATCAACTGTCACAAATTCCATAGTTGATGTATCCAAAAGTTCTGTATCGTCAACAGGAACTCAACGCAACAGACGGCGCGTCGATCGGACGCCCGGTCTGAGAGTTATTGGCTTTTTCGTCCTAGGGGCCCGGTTGGTTTTTAAGGCAAAACCAACCCGATCGTACTCCACCTGCATTCAAACCTTGGGCGGAGAGTTCCAAAAGATCTGTCTCACTAAGAGGAACTCAACAAAACTGACGGCACGTCAATCGGACATCCGTAGCTCAAGATATGAGTGTTTCCGCTCCGAGGGCCCGGTTGGTTTCGCGTACGAACCAACCCGGCCGAACTAAAAGTATTCTGAAACTTTGAGTGTAATATACCAAAACGACCGTCTCGATCCAAGGATCGCATCTCCGCTGACGGTGCGTCGTTTGGAAGTCCTTAGCCCGAGTTATGGGCATTTGAATACAAACCGCTCGGTAACGGGGGTTTCGGGCCCAGGCCGTCCCGACCCTAGATCCCCTGGTTGGCCCGAACCGGGTCGACCCGCCCCGGTCATGGTCGACCCGGCCTGGAAAGGCCCGTCCCGGCGCAACCCAGCCCGGCCTGGCGGACCGGCCAGGCGCCGTTTCGGCGCTGCGCGCCGCACGCTGCCAGCACGGCCGAAGGCCGAGCTTCTGGAAAACGGGGGGCCGCCTGCCCCCCCTTTGTGAAACCGGCCCCCCTCATTATGGGGGGCCAATTAAGCTTCCCAGGGGAATTTAATTCCCCCGGTTTCCACCCTTTCGGCCGGCCCGACTTGGCCGGTCGGCTTCTTCTCAACAGGACCGGCAAGGGCCGGTCCTCTTCCATCTTCCGACACCAGCGGCCCGGCTGGCCGCCGGTCATCACGTTCTGTCGCGGCCCGGAACCGGTCGCGGCCTTCGTCGTCCATTGTGGTGCGATGGAATCGCGCCCCTCCGCCGCGGCCCCGCTCCGGCCGCGGCGTCTTTGGTTTCCTTCGAAGCAGCGCGACGGCGTCGCGACCATGAAATTCATACCACGGCGCAGCGCGACGGCGCCGCGCAATAATTGTCTTGTGATTCTCATGTGGTGCGACGACACCACACCATCTCGTTCCATCCTCAATAAACAATCAAGAACAAAGGAGGGGGGTTTCGGCCATGTTTGTGCGGTCCGGCCCCCTCTCGTTAAACGAAAACACTTAATCGTTTATCCTCAATGTTCGTCGTGCTAGAACCAAGAACGGACAAATTAAATAAAACAACAACAAACCCCTACCTCAGTTTCAAGTGTGGAGCACGTCAACAAGCCACGGAAGACAAGCGTCGTGGAAGTCGGGCGTCACAGAAATCGAACGTCGTTTCCATTGACGTCGAGGTGCGCCTGAAGAGGTACGTCTCTGGAGAAGCTTCGTCGCATCGCGGATACGGCGTCGCGGAAGGACCGTGTTCTTCAGCGGAGAAGTTCTTCGTTGAAGAACGTCATTCTTCGCGTTCTTCGTTGAGTTTGAAGAAGATGAAGAAGACTTCTCTACCCTCTCACGGAGACAAAATTCTAACAAAATAAAATAAGTCAAAAGCTTATTTTATTTACACAACTAAACATTTGAATTTCAAAAGTTTGAAATTAAGATAACTCTCCTCAATTAATTAACCAAGTTTTCAAGTTTAATAAAAGAGGAGTTATAGGGAGTTTTAAAAAAGAAGTTGAAGTGTTAGGGTTCGTGTGGGCCCCACCATACTTAATCCTCTCAAGGGAGGTTAAGTGGATGTGGGTCCCACCCCTAACTCCCTTTGGGAGGTTATAACCAACTTGGTTAAAAATAAAATGTGTCTCCACATTTTATTTAACTTCATTTTAAATTTCCAAAAACTAACTCTCAACCTGCAATAAACGCAACCTCGGAAAAGGTCTCCTTAAGCAATAATCGGCGTTGCGAGTTCCTCGGTGCCCTCGGGATTCGATTCCGGGCACCGGTTCAAATGTTAGAAAATCTCGCTCGTTCGTTCACTGAACGTACCCGAGCCAAACTTCGTAAATTGATTTCGGGCACTCCGGGCCTCGGAATCAGGTGCCGTCAGAAACCGCGTTCTTGTAAAATTCCAAAGAAAATTAAGAAAAAAATTCCCATGAATTTTACGGGTCTTTACATTACTCCCACCTCAGGGATTTACGTCCCCGTAAAGATACATCAAAATTAGGGAAACAAATGAGGGTACTGAGCACGCATTTGAGCCTTCCGCTCCCATGTGCTCTCCTAGAGGTTCCCGTGCTGCTATCTGATGCACACAAGAGGAATCGATCGTCCATGTAGGACCCGCTCCTGTCGATCCTCTATCTCCATCAGGACCTCCGTAAAAGCCTCCCCATCGTCAACGTCAAGCTTCCCATGGTCAATGATGTGTGTCGGGTCATCCGCAAACTGATCCACCACTGCAGGAAAACCAGGACTCCCCACGTCAACTGCTCCAAGGATGAGGCTAGCCAACTGATGAGTGATGGGATGTCCTCTCCTCTGCGAAAGTCCATCCTGTGCTGCGAAGGCTCCCTTCTCGCCGGTGAAGGTGAACCTGCTCCCGTCTGTGTGTACACATCGCACCTTGTGCCTAAAACAGTCAACCTGTGCATGGACCATAGATAACCAATCCATGCCTAAGATGACATCGTAAGGCCTCGACGCTGCTACAAGAAGATCCCAGCCGAATCTTTCGCCTCCTATAGTAAGCTCACACTGCCGGCACCAGGGCGTAATCGTCGAGTCTACTCCCGTAGGAGTCTCTAGCCGTAAGGATCGAGCCAACGGCTCTGTCGGAATCTTCGAGATCCGAACAAGGGCAGCGGCTATGAAAGAGTGACTCGCTCCTGTGTCTATAAGTACTGCAGCAAGAGTGGAATAGACACAGATAGTACCTCGAATCATCTCGGGTGCGCCGTGGTCGTAGGCCTCTGCTGCCTGGAGTTGTGGTTGTCTCTGTCCGCCAGCTCCCTATGGTCGGGGTGGACCTCCTGGTGGTGGTGGTGGTAGAGTCTCAAAGTGTCGCCCACCACCTTCTGCTTGGCCAGCTCCTCTGCCTCGTCCGCCTCCTCCCTGCGGACCGCCACGGTCGACCCTCTACCTCTTCCTCGGTGGTCCCTCAACCGTCTGCTGCTCCTCGGCACGGTGGGTTGGGCAGTCACGAGCCATGTGGCCCTGCCCGCCGCAGGAGTAGCATTGTCTGCCTCTCGAAAGACTGGCTCCGCGCTGTGTGCCCCGCACTGCTGAGCCAGTGTCCTGAGGTCGTCTGCCTGAAGGTCTGGTCTGCATGGACCCCTGAGTCATCCGTCGACTGCCAGCTGCAGAAGACTCTGCCACGTGCCGCCCTGCGGTGGGTCTCGGAACTGGTGTAGACTCAGCAAGGATGCTCTCGATCAAAAGGGTCCGCTCCAGTACTCCCGTCTGAGTCGGAATGCTGAGGGAGATCAGCGATGCCATGATCTCATGTCTCAATCCCTGCTCCAAGGTCCGGGGCCGGAAGAATGGGTCCCGTACCATGTCAGTCGAGTAGTGCGAGAGATCAGTAAATCTCACCGAGTACTGAGCGACCATCATGTTGCCCTGCCGCAGCTGAATAAGCTCCTGAATGCGCAGCGCACGGAGGGTGGCTGGGAAGAACTCCGAGCGGAAGAGGCTCTCAAAGTCCGTCCATAGTAGAGATGCCTCATCGTGCACCTGGAGCATCAAGCTCCACCATCGGCCCGCTGCTGCGTGCAGTAGGCTCGCAGTGAGGATCACCATGAGGTCTGCAGGTGTCCTCACTAGCCTAAAAACTCGTTCCACTACCTCCAGCCAGTCCTCTGCTGCCTGGGGGTCCATCTCCCCATGGAACCTAGGTGGTCGCTGGCGCTGGAACTCGTGCAGAGCTCCAAGGAGACGTGCATCGTCAGCGACTGGTGCTGGAAGTATCGGTGGCTCGGCGGGTAGTGCTACGGCTGGTGCCACTACTGACAAAGGGCCCTGCACCAAGGCCTCGTCTCTCAGTGGGCTGTCATCACGCTCGACTCTCGGAACCCTAGCTGGCTACCGTCGTGGGGCCATCCTGAAAAGGAAATAGGTGTGCCACGGTCAGAACAGTATACCTGGTGAGCTGATATAGATTAATCACAAAGAAAACTTTAAACACACATGCAATCAATGTTTTCGTGCATTAATTCGGAAATCAGAAGTTAGGGTCCTGGTGTACGGATACGTCGGTTGCCGCACCAACACTGGACTCCCTGGACTGATAACCACACTCAATACGCTAAACATTATTGCTTCACATAGAGAAGATCATAGTTCGCGGTAGATCCGAACTCCTTTGATACCAATTTGTCACGACCCGCCCTCGGGGCCCGTGCCGTGACTACCCCAAGCCCGCCTTCCATAGGCCAGGGGCTGGCGACTAGCACCAAGGCATAAATCCTAGTAAAAAGGGAAGGCATTGCATTTGTAAAGTAAACAAGCACTACAGAGTAAGCAAACAGAAAAGTAAACACTAAGAAAAAATAGAGTACAACTGGAGTGCGGAAAAGTAAATGGGACAGTATACAAACCCAAACTGAAAGTAAAGTACAACTCGGAAGGGAAAACAGCAACTGTAAAGTAAAAGCCGCTACACCGAGCTGTCCACTGGAAATCCCACCCGAAGGGTGGGTACAGATAGCTCCACTGCTCCTCGGGTCCCGCCGTCCGCTCCGAGCACGTCCCGCCCAGTGGTCCACCTCCAGGTACCGTCCTGCTCTGCATGCCTCAACCATGACCAACACTGTCCATCGTCTGTAACCAACACAACATAGTGCGGGCATAGCCCGTGCAGGGGTGAGTATAAGCTACTCAGTAGGGACCCTGAGACCCCTGAAGGTCTCCCAAAATTCACAAAGGAGAAACCACAAAGGAAAGATACAATCACGAATTCACAACCGACACTGCTTAGGTATATGCCCATACATATACCTAAGTCATCAATTCAAATACGCTCCAACCTCCGAGCCCAGGTACAACTCAGTCCACACAGGAAAGTATACGTATTCCACACAGGAAACAAAACGAAATCCACACAGGATAGCACAACACAATCCACACAGGAAAGCAACAGCATTCAGCTCACACAGGTATACTTCTTCGGAAGACGATAGAGATGATCACTGATCCATCTAAGTCGTCGTACCCACAAAGTATCGATAGGTACTAACCCCCGCAAAGACCCACACAGGATCGGACCCACACAGGATCTGTAGGCGCTGGTTCACACAGGACCGCTGAGCGCAGACCCACACAGGATCGAAATCACACAGGATCGGTAGCACTGATCCACACAGAATCGCTGAGTGCTCTAGTCTTCGTCGTCGAATCCACTAAGGATCTCTGTACTGTCGTCGTCGCAGTCAGAGTAGCAGTCACAGCCAGCTCTAGGGTTCCCGCACACAGCAAACTCGTTCGGGAGGGTCCGCTCCACGAGCCGAGAGGCTGATACATCAACTGTCACAATGTCCAGTGTAGATGTATCCAATAGTTCCATATCGTCAACAGGAACTCAACGCAACAGACGACGCATCGATCGGACGCCCGGTCTGAGAGTTATTGGCTTTTTCGTCCTAGGGGCCTGGTTGGTTTTTAAGGCAAAACCAACCCGACTGTAATCCACCTGCGTCCAAACCTCGGGCAGAGAGTGCCAAAATATCCATCTCACTAAGATGAACTCATCAAAGCTGACGGCACGTCAATCGGACGTCCGTAGCTCATTATATGAGCGTTTCCGCTCCGAGGCCTCGGTTGGTTTCGCGTACGAACCAACCCGGCCGAACTCAAAGTATTCTGAAACATTGAGTGCGATATACCGAAACGACCGTCTCGATTCAAGGATCGCATCTCCGCTGACGGCGCGATGTTTGGAAGTTCGTAGCCCGAGTTATGGGCATTTGAATCCAAACCGCTCGGTAACAGGGGTTTCGGGCCCGGGCCGTCCCGGCCCGAGACCCCCCCGTTGGCCCGAACCGGGTCGACCCGCCCCGGACAGGGTCGACCCGGCACGGCACGGCCCGGCCCGACCCCAGTCCGGCGAAGCACGCCCTGCGCTGCCAGCTCGGCCGAAGGCCGAGCTGCTGGAAAACAGGGGGCTGCATGCCCCCCCTTTGTGAAACCTGCCCCCCTCATTATGGGGGGCCAATTAAGCTGCCCGGGGGAATTTAATTCCCCCTTTTTCCACCCTTCCGGCCTGCCCGACTTGGCCGGCTGGCTTCTTCTCAGCAGGACCGGAAAGGGCCGGTCCTCTTCCGTCTTCCGACACCGGCGGCCCGGCTGGCCGCCGGTCATCACGTTCCGCCGCGTCCCGGAACCGGCCGCAGCCTTCGTCGTCTGGCGCGGTGCGACGGCACCGCGCCCCTCGGCCGCGACCCCACTCCGGCCGCGACGTCTTTGGTTTCCTTCGACGCGGCACGACTGCATCGCGTCCATGAAATTCTTACCACGGCGCGGCACAACGGCGCCGCGCAATAATTGCCGTGTGATTCTCGCGTGGTGCGACGACACCACGCCATCTCGTTCCATCCGTAAGAAACAATCAAGAACAAAGGAGGGGGGTTTCGGTCGTGTTTGTGTGGTCTGGACCCCCTCTCGTTAAATGAAAACACTTAATCGTTTATCCTCAATGTTTGTCATGCTAGAACAAAGAACGGAAAAATTAAATAAAACAACAACAAACCCCTACCTTAGTTTCAAGTTCGGAGCACGTCAACAAGAAGCGGAAGACAAGCGTCGCGGAAGTCGGGCATCACGGAAATCTAATGTCATTTCCGTTGACATCGAGGTGCGCCCGAAGAGGTACGTCGCTGGAGAAGCTTCGTCGCGTCGCGGATACGGCGTCGCGGAAGGACCGTGTTCTTCGGCGGAGAAGATCTTCGTTGAAGAACGGCATTCTTCGCGTTCTTCGTTGAGATTGAAGAAGATGAAGAAGACTTCTCTACTCTCTCAAGGAGACAAAATTCTAACAAAATAAAATAAGTCTAAAGCTTATTTTATTTACACAACTAAACATTTGAATTTCAATTTTGAAATTAAGATAACTCTCCTCAATTAATTAACCAAGTTGTCAAGTTTAATAAAAGAGGAGTTATATGGAGTTTTAAAAAAGAAGATGAAGTGTTAGGGTTCGTGTGGGCCCCACCACACTTAATCCTCTCAAGGGAGGTTAAGTGGATTTGGGTCCCACCCCTAACTCCCTTTGGGAGGTTATAACCAACTTGGTTAAAAATAAAATGTGTCTCCACATTTTATTTAACTTCATTTTAAATTCCCAAAAACTAACTCTCAACCCGCAATAAACGCAACCTCGGAAGAGGTCTCCTTAAGCGAAAATCGGCGCTGCGAGTTCATCGGTGCCCTCGAAATTCGATTCCGGGCACCGGTTCAAAAGTTAGAAAATATCGCTCGTTCGTTCACTGAACGTACCCGAGCCAAACTTCAGAAGTTGATTCCGGTCACTTCGGGTCTCGGAATCAGGTGCCGTCAGAAACCACGTTCTTTTAAAATTCCAAAGAAAATTAAGAAAAAAATTCCCTTGAATTTTACGGGTCTTTACACCCTCGGTCCCACCCATGGCACAGGGCTTATAACACACTATTCACCTAGCAACATGACACATGGCATGTACAAAAGATTTATATAAGATATCCCAACATGTAGAAATAAAGAAGTATTCATTTCGGATCATATGATCTCATCAAGGGAATCCACAAAAACCCCACATAACTGTACTACGATCTTGGACTCTAATTACATGATTCAAATGCGAGACATGAAGTCTATTTAATTGGATAGGTCCTATAAAAATAATGATTGTCAAGTAAAATTAAATATCTATAAAAAATATAGTTAGAGAAATGAATATCCCACAATCCATGTCCATTAAGACATATATTACTATGATCTTCAAACCCCTAATGGGGGTATAACATTACCCAGCCTATGGGTGGTCCATACTCCTCACAATCATCCATTAGCTCCCTCGAAATTTCTAATGACAACTACTCAACTGTAGAAGAGAAACAAAATTACTATGGACAATTCATAGTATAAATATATCTAAAGGTGTTCTCATACATCTAATCCTCAACAAAAACCTACTTAATATAACATTGGGTAGAGGCCACAAAAATATGGTCCAATCAACTCCTGATCTGATCATCTAAACATTTGAATCATCGACAATGACCATATCACAGTCAAAAAAGATAAAGGCTCTCATAGTCCCATAAAATAGGAAAAACATTGATCCCTCAATACAGGACTATGGACTATAGGGTGACACATGAAGTCACCAAAGACAAAATAAAAATGATCCTCAATTAGGGTTAATGAAACATGGTTATCCCATAGTCACTAGGATCATATCCCTCTCAAAAATTAGGAAGAATTGATATATAATATCTAAACTAAGGACTCAGAACCTAAGCCAACCAGGACAATTAAATTTCCCATTTGGGAATATATAATGATAGAACATTGAACTCTATGAGGGGATCCTCTATCATGTAAAAAAAATTAGATAAGGCATACCCAAGAAACATTTCTAAGAGAACATTTTTGGTAAACCAGTAATACTTGATCAACAATGCACCCTCAATGGAATAAAAAATAATAAGAACTCCCAAATAGGTATTTCACAATATCCATCTATTAAATCTACAAATCATTGATAAAAAACACAATCACAAATTCATCCTCAAGAGTCCATGAAACATTTCCCACTGTTTATTCGATGACACCCAACCATACCCTCTAACCCCAAACTAGAAACCCGCATAAGGGATCCAACTAATCCATTCCTTAGACACCTGAACAAATCCTTAATATCTCTAACCATGAGGAATCATTACACACATCCCAGGACCATAAAAGATATATTCAGGGATACTACATGATCTCCACATCTATGAATCATGTGAAAGAACCTCATTCAAAACAAACATGGAATCTGTTATCCAATATTCCCAATAAGATTGTGAACCATAGTTGGGAATCACATCACAATAAACCAATGCACATGAGTATTATGAAATAAAAATTAAAGGAAAACACTTAACCAAATATCACCAAATGCAAATCCCTATCCAAATATCATCTCTATGATGAATTGATTTTATGTTTGTGATCATCATAGAGAAAACACATAATAGACTACACACAGGTAAAAATATAACACGTGGGTGATGGAAAGAGGTAAAATACATAAAAATTGTATGTACATGGTTTAATAATTATCTAAATGGTGTATATATCAAATCATTATCCCAAATCCCAAACATTTGTATACTGCTTCATTCACATCCCCATGTACATAGTGTGTACATCCTTAATTATATGATTTATACTACCTCTTCACAATTTTCACTATACATGGGATATCCAGTGACATGCCAACCCATGAAACCCATAGGGTGTTTTTAAAAATATTTTACACACCCACTAACAATGTACCTAATGCATGGTCTAGTTATTCACTCTACAAGAATAACTTTTTTGACACAGGGAGTCTAGATGAGTACATGACCACATCTTGACTTTCCTCTATAAGACCTTTTTTGAACACACACTCAAAAACACACACACACACAAATATAATCTTCGAACCCTCAACCAAAATAATACCACAAGATATGTTCATTTTATACTATGTGTTCTATAGAAGGGTTTTTAAATATAAATATCCTATGAATCCCTCAAAACCCATGGTTTCCCTAAAAACACATTAGTGAGGCTCTCCTCAAACCCCCAAAAAACATATAATGGGCCTATGAATAAAATGATTATTTGGTTATTTTTGGCAAAAACATTTCATATGAACCACCTCTTGTTGAAATCAATAAATCATCACACTAGATATGTAACCAGAAGTGGCTCTATCTCATTCTATCCCCACTTGATTTTAGGGATAAAGTATGATGTATATCCCTTTAACGTCACTCTCTATATCTTATTGATGATTTAAAAAAATTCAAGGAGAGTTATGTTTTCAAGAATCCAAAGTGTATATTTTATTACCAGTACAAAAAAAAAGAAAAATAAAAATAAAAATAAAAGGTGCCCAGCCCTGACCCATTTCCCGTGATGAGTTTATAATATCCCTATAAATGCAACATAATCACGACTAAAATAGGAGTTGGAACAACAATCTAATTCTTTATTAATGAAATATCAAAAATCAATCATTCTTGAATCATTAATATTTAAATATTCAAATATTAATAATCTATTGAAATATGAATGAATCATAATTCAACTAAAATCATTTACTTGTGTAAACACACTAATATAAGACCAATAATGTGGTTGAAAAAATTATTTGAGATCAAATAATTGTATAAATTACTTTTATCTGTATCAAATGAGCACTAAACAGTCATTTAAAACATATATTTATTTTCATAACCCGTAATTACAAGGGTTGATACACATTAAACTCTATATATGTCAAGTAATATTAAGGTAATTATATCAAACAATTAAAATTTAATAAAAAAACATAGAACCCTATATAAATCCACAGTGGTAATACATTGAATTATTTAGGAAACACATCCATGAATTTTTCCACTTCCACCCATAATTGAAATTAGGTACCTAGTACTAAAAATACCTAATCCAATCTAATGATCTTGAAGAATAAATATCTATAGTCTAACAACTGGTCCTACTTGACTTACATGATGCAAAAATATCTTAAATAATTAAAAATTCCTATATATAAATTTATAGTAAATAATCTACTCATATAAATTAATTAAATCCAAATGTTTTCAATATAATTAATCCAAATTATGATATATTATCTATTCGTATCCATAACTATAAAATCCCATGAGATTTTTACATCAATAATAATTGTGGAAAATGATAGAAACATAAGACCTCGTTATATGCATTATCAAATTCATGTATCAATATTTCTGGAGTAATAAATTAAATAAATATAAAAATTCAATTGGTATACTACTCATAAGGATATAATTGAATGAGATGAACTTTTATCAAACACGGAAAAGTCTATAGTTTATGTTAAAATTTGAGTCTCAAAGTCATAGTTTATACATTACATTCCTCTATCAATTTTTTTATAGAAATATTAATTTATTATTTATTCTCATTATAACCATGTTGAAGATTACCCCCAATCATTTTATATGTTTTTAAAATTATAAAATGAACTTCTCTCTAGGCATCATTAGTACCTACTTTTAGTTGGTACCACTAAAACTAGAATCCCATGATAAATCATCATAATGATTATATTGATGCCTAATAATTATACAATGATGGATTTTATTATGAATATTGTGACATTGACAATTTTTTTCATAGTTATACCAAACTTATAAAACTGACTAGAATCATCCTCTGAGACATACCTAACCTTAATGATTTGTTTTTAATTCCTCCCCACTCAAAGTCATTCCGGATCATCTTCTTGTCACCCCCAAACAATAATATTTATCTCAATTTTGAGAGGAAATGTGTTCAAATATTTAGTAACATTTACATTATATTACACTATATTTACAATATTTTCCCCTACTTTATTGGATTGTAAAATGAGAATATTCAACCTTGATCAAATATAAATTTTAATAACCATATCAAACCACTATACCATGATATTTTCATTTGTGACTATCCATAGGTGAGACTAAACATATTTGGTAAACCGGAATCTTAATCTAGAATCCATATATTCCACTGCCCCATCTCTAATAGTGTTGAGTGTTCCCAAACATCAACATCCTTGTGTAAAAGTTTTAATAGAATAAAATTCAAAATCAATACCAAGTCATATCCCTATGAATATTTGATTCCACTAGAATAACCTACCAATTCAGATAATATTCCTTCATATCTATGTAGTGAACATCGATATTTTAATATCATAAATAAATTAGTTGATTCAGTTCACCCGTCTTGATAAGACTTATATTTATGATTTTAAACATCATTTAAATAGAAAATGGATTTTCTATTTTCAACTCTGGGGCTCAATGAGTCATGTGGATCGGTGAACCAAATTATGTTTTCCTAATTAACATGGTTTATTTTATTTATGTCTATTAAATGTCTTATTACTTTTAATTGTGTATTGAATAGTATATTTTTAATCTTGATGAAATCATAATATTTAATTACATACAATATATTTATATTTCATGTTTTTATTGATATTAAAATGTTCTCCATGTTTTATATTGTGTACATATGCTTAATAATTCATTTGAGACCTTAAAATATCATTTAGACATGTTTTTTACAATTCCCATCAAGAGTTTTTATTAAAATAATAATATCCATTTCAAAAACCATGTAGGTAATTTTTAATTCACATATCCATTTTGAAATCCATGTTTCTAATTTTCCAAAATTAGATACTCTCGGTATTTGAATTGTATCATGATCTAAAAAACAAAAAATTTAAGGACTTTTTTGAAATGATAAGATGTTTTTATAAATTTCATTAGAATTCATAAACCAATAAATTTATCACTATCTTAGATAAATTTATTAATAATTCAATGTATTTTGTTAGTCTAGATTATATAGTTTTGAAGAACTATTTTTTCAGTTGATTTTAATATTAAATTAAGATATATACGTCAAATTATGTTCATTCTTTATCATTTGGAAATAATGTTTTTATAAATATAAGTAAACTAGACACAAATTTGATTCTACCATTTAATATGTTTGTTTCAGGTCAAAAATTAAAAATGAAAACCAATTTACATATTTCATAAATTTTTATACATGGGAAAATCCACCAAATTGAATATCAAGAATCTTTTATGTGAATCCTATATATCAATTTCACTTAAATGAATAACTTACATGAATCACTTACGTTGATTCATCAATTTTCAAAATACCTATTTGAATTTTCCTAAGTAGTTTTGTAAATTTCTATAGGTTGTTATAATATATGGAAATTTTATTTGTTTTATGTAGTTTTCATATTTTGTTTTTTTCCTATTGATTTCACATATTTAGCTATATATAATAATTTAATGATTCATTTTTATTATATTGATCCTATGAAAATCATTTTTCATTATTTTAATTTTTTTTGATGTTCAATGGGTGTTTCATTTTCACGCATGAAACATACAATATGAAACTCAAAAATCATTTTTAAAATTTTATAATGATTACTTAGATTAAATTTTTCCTAAATTAATATTTTAATATATCAAACTCATTCAATTTTTTAAAATATTTTATTGATTTTTTTAATTTGGTAAATTCTTAGCATATTTATTTTTAATTTTTAAAATGGAATATCATTGAATTTAAAATTTAAAAGCTATTCAAATGATAATTATAGAAGTTATATTACCAATTATTATAAACATTATTTAATTTATTAAATAGATTATGTATACTTGAATTGGATTATTAATTATTTTTTTGAATACTTAACATGAGTAGATATATTAATATGCAATGATGATTTCTCTTTTTTTTATGTTTTCAATAATCTAATTTTACAATTTTTTTAATTTTCGATACAATAACCTCTCATGGTTGTGTTGAGTTCATTTGATTTTTCAAAATTGGAGTTCAAGACATAAAACTAAGTGGTGGGAATGTAATAGGTAATCACATTCCTTCATAATCTCATTCTAATGAAGTAATCTTGTTCTCAAATGATTATATTCTATTTTATGAACTATCAATGGAGGAACACAACTTCTTAAAATTTATTTAAATTTAAGAGGAATATTTAAACTTTTATTGAATTACCAAACATCATATTTTAAATCCATTCAAAGGAGATGCACCAGTTGTTTTATTAACGAATTTATTTCCAGAACACACTTATATTTTGGAATTGATGTGTTTATTTAGTCTTGTCTATTTAGAGATTCATTCACTTATACCTTTCAAAAAAAAATTATACTACATAAAAATAGTATTATGTGGTTTTTATTCCTTACCAAAAAAAATTACATGGTTATGATTACCTGGAAAAAATGTCAGAACAATTAGCTTGGGTATTTTTCTTACAGAAAGGATTGTGTTTATATCTACTCCAGAAAGACCCTATGTGTTGTACGATTTTTAGCTCCTTCTCACAACATATAGGGTTTGGAATAATTCCATGTAATTTTCTAGGATTATATTAATACATTATAAAAGTATCTTTTTCTATCATAGATGGTGACATACTCCATTGGTTGGGGTGTAATGAGTATATTTGGATCAGTTAGATCTAAACTACAATAATATAATATATGATTCTTTCAATTTTGTCTACTTGAGTATCAAAATAATTTTAATAAAATTAATAATTTTAATAATAGTCTATTAACCCCATAGACCAATATACATATTTTAATCTGTTGTAACAATTCGAAACTCAAAAAGATTGAATTCTTAATTTCATTCAGACCACCTCATTTTAATGAAACTGGATTTATATACTGGAAATTTAAAATTGATGTCTTAATCGAAAATATAGGTATTGAATATTGGATTATAATTTATAAACCCTATAAAATACATTAATTAAAACAAGAAATTTTATTTGAAAAGATACTATAAAAAATATTTTAAATTTAAATGTCATGAAATGTTTTTGGTTCTCTGTTATTACTAGTTTTTAATGACATATATCTTCTTATAAAACTACTTTTGAAATTTGTAGGACTTTAAAGGTCACTCATCAAGTTGATTTTAAATTGAAATGACCAATCCAAGCATTCACAGGTCAAAATTTCAATAATTTTGAATGTTTGACCATGAATGTGATAAATGATTTATTCAAAAAAATAAAAATGATTCTCTATAAAATCATCACACATGGTGAAATAATGAACAATGAAGTAATTTTTTAAAGGATAAATATAGCCTTACTAAATCTGGGGAATCCAAATAAAGTTGACATTGAAAAAAGTATTTTTTTGAATATCCTCTAGATGATCTTATTTAGTCTATTTTACAATATTATTGTGAATTGGAGAAATATGGAATGATTAATTTAACAATATAAAGAGAGTTTCTTCTAAATATAAATATTTTATCTGTAACTCTTATAATAACACCGCATATTTCTCTATCTCAAAGATGGTTTATGAAAAGTATCATTTTGTTAAAAGCATTCATTGAATCATAAAGAAAAATCATTTGTCCAAAATGGATCTAGGGAAAAGAAATATATTCATGAAATAATACACAATAAAAAGATATAAAGGTAAATAACCTATTATTTTTTAAGAATATTGGAATCCCAGGAATTAAAAATATGAATGTCTACATTTGAAAGAATAGGAAAAATATGAGAAGTAAATGAAGTAAATGAAAATTCATTATCATGTTATCTGTAGTTTCATAAAAATAACACTCCAATAAAGAATTTGGATGTGAACAAGTTCTTAGTTACCTTGATATTATGGGAAAATATCATTTTATAATAGATTATTTCTATGATATATTAATATTTGAATATTTTTCATTAATGTAACAATAAATTAAGGTTATTAATTATTCTAATTAGGGATTTGATTTGGAATATTCTTCTAGTTATGACTTTGATAATTTTAATGATGAAAAATATAGTTATTTATATAATGAATTTCAAGTGTAAATTGAAAATCAATTTTAAATATATGAAAATATTAATATGGATCATATGATAGTTTCAAATGAAAATAGAAATCTAATTTTTGAATTCAAAAGATAAAAAATTATATTATTGAGGTTGGTAAATAATTAGAGAAAATGAATAATTTTGTGAATAATATTTCTAAGCATGAAATGGAAAATAAAAATTTGATAGATTCTAATTTATCTATGAATTATTAACCATGAAATGATGTTGATATTATATAGTAGTAAAAATATAATCCAAAAATGTAAATTTAATATGTGATTTAAATTATATTTTCCTTTTTTCAATGAAATGAAAAATTTTATATGATTGTTACTATGACTAAAATAAAAATCAGAAGGATTGGTTTTGATTATAATTATCTTATTCTTAAGGTTTACAAAAAAACTTTTTGGAAATGTTTTATTGGGATGATTTTTAAAATTACAGGATTCAAGCATCAGCTAAAAAGAACATGTATTGATAGATGTTCTATCATGTTTCCTAAATCTCTTGGAATTATATCTTAATGGGTACTAAAATCTTGTGTTACTAACACAATTGTACTCAAAATAAAATGGTTATCAAATTTTTTTTATTGCTAATGGAATCAAGCACAAGTACATCAATGTTTAATCAAATATTAGATCATTATCAAATAATGATTCATTTATTTGATGAATTAAATATTAGATATATGATTTTTTTTAATATTCTGTAACAGTTTTGTATTGATGGGTATCCTCTATATGAAAATCAGAGATTCATGGGTAGATATTATTTTATCTTCCATTTTTTTTTATCCCACTAATTTTTTTTACAGAATTCTTTACTAAGACGATATAATTTTCTCTATTTGATAACATTTAATTTTATCATTGTATTTTGGAGTACTAATTGTTTTATTTTCTATTTTGTTTATTGGGAGTGTGAATATATTTATATACTGATATTTTTAGATTTTCTTGAAATATGTGAAATTTGGAGTCTTTTCCCATATTATTATTTATTAATATTAATGAATATTTATTTATCATATAACTATTTCAAAACCATTCATACATCCAAGATGATGTTAACATTCTTTCTAAATATAAATTATTTATACAAAAAAATTAAATTTTTTATCATAATTTTTCAAACAAAAATTTCAAAAATATCCTCATTATATTTAACTCTATTTTTAATATTTTATGACTTTATAGTGACTCCTTGGTATATGTTTTGGAAATCATTCATAAAAAATTTATGGTTGTATTTTAATAATTACCTTATAACACAAAAACCATTGTTTATATTTGAAGTCTAGTCTTTTTGATAATTTCAAAAGGGTGTAGAAGTTTTATAAATTATACGTGGTTTTAAAAATATCAAAAAGGGGAGAATTTTTAGTCACTAGTTTAACCACTTTGTTTTTCGAAAATTATATGGATTTCTTTATTTCATTTCATTTAAATGTTTTAATAATTTTAATTGTGAATTAATTAAGGCACAGTTAATCTTGATCGTATCATAATATATACTATCATGAAATATCATTAGACTTATTTTTTTGATAGGTCATAACATTTTATAAATTTTTTATACTATTATACTAGGACAAATAAGTAATTTGGGAACTTAAAATTTTATCTAAACAGCTTCTATAATATTTCAATATATCCATTTTTTCATAATCCTTGTATCTGATATTTAATTCACATAGCCAATTTGAAATCCTTCTAGCATATTCTCCAAAATCAGTTACTATCAATATTTCAATCATATCTTCAGATACATAAATTCAAATTGATTAATTTGTCTCTTAAATCTAATAATTTTATATAAATTTCATTATAATACCTATACATTTTAAATAATCACAATCTTGTTTAAAATTAGATTAGAAGACATTTATTTGTTTTTAGTATAATTTATGTAGTTTTTCCAAAACGTTTCACTATTGTTTTTAAAAATAACATGATATATAAAGCATTAATTTATGTGATTATTTATATATGGGAAGGTTACTGTAATTTTATAAATATAATTTAACTGGGTCCAAATTTTATTCTTCTATTTGTTAGTTATGTTTTACATCTGTAATTAGAAAGTAGAATTTATTTATAGATTTAAAAAATTTCAATACGTGGAAAATTCAACATCATCGAACCACCTAGGATTATTTTTTTACATGAATCTCATATTTTGATTTCAAATATGTTAATAACTTATTAGATGCTCTTAAATCAGTTCACCTTTATAGAAAAATTCTATTTTAACATTCCTAGGTAGTTCCGTGAAATTCTACAGGTTTCTCTAATAATTTGAAATTTCCTCTAATTTTAATAATGATTCTTGATCTGATTTTCTTGTATATTAATTTCATATTTTTATATTTAAAAAATGACGTTATAAATTCATATTAATTAAATTTTCATTATGCTAATCTGTCTTTATTTTTTTAATCATGATTTTAGGAAGATCAAAATGATTCTCAATTTCATGAATAAAACATAAAACATCAATCTCAAAAAATAGATTTTATTATTTTATGTTGCTTTCTTTGAATATATTATTTGTAAATTAAAATAGGTTTATGTTATATTAATTAAAATAGTTTTAATATTTTTAATGTAATGTTATTATTTTTTTAAATTCGATGCATGTTTTAAACTTGTTTTAAAATGGAATGTTTTGGAATTTTGAATTTAAAATTGAGTTTTATGATGTTTAGGATATTAAATTATACTATAATTATGTATACAATTTAAATTATTTAATGGTTTATTTTAAATTTGTACCAATTTTAAATTATTGTTTTAAAATTGGATATGGTTTGAGAGATTATTATGTAACTATAATTTCTCAATTTTCTAACTCTTTCCTAGAATAAAATTTTATCATTACAGTATTTTTAATTCATTACCCTCTCATAGAAATTATTCTTTAATTTTTAAAATAGTGGTTTGATCCTTGTTAATGTGTGGTGGTCATGTGAAAAATGATGAAATTTAATCATACTTGTACATCAATGAAGGGATCAACTAATCAACTATTTACATTCATTGAAATGAACTATGAAGAGAGGAAACAATATTATTTAACTTCATTCTACAAAATGATATGTATTGTACCTATTCTTGAACTACGAAAATTCATCATTCATATCCATTTATGGGGCCTGTATAAATTCATTAATCAAAAAAATTCTTTTTATATCTCTTCATTGGTTCTTTAATTTTTGTATTATTTTCATTTGGGTTGGATAGATCTTTTCTCACATCAATGTATTCAAAAATATATTTGAAAAACAAAAAAATTAGTTGTTGTTTGTGATACCTAAACCAATTACTACTCCCTAATTATTCTCTTCAATCTAAATGGTAGAAAATTTAAGTTGGGGCTACTCTTTATAGAAATTCTTGGGCTTCTGTCTTCTCCTAGAAAAGTTCATGTGTTGTTTGGTTTGGGGTTACTCCTAAAAAATTCCAAGGTTGTGAATCATCCCATGTAAAATTATGGGTTTATATTTATCCCATTAAAAATTATATATATTTCAGAGAGGGTTCCATACTTCATTATCTAGGGTTTAAAGATTATATTTGGACAATTTATATATTATCAACTCTAAATTTGTTGTTGATATCATTCCATTTATTTTAAAAAAAAATCGTCAAATATATTTAATTTTTTTATATTAATTCTAATAAAATTTTGTTCAACCCCCCTCTAGATCATCTACCATATTCCTATCTGACCTAACACAATCCCCTTCCTTAGGCCACCTATAATCCATTACCACTCACAACCATTAGATCTCTTAGAAATATGAATTCCTGATTTGAGGAACAATTTATATGTTTATAGAGCCTTCCTTACATATATAATCTCAATGAAAAGGCATATATATAATTCAATTAAACCATGAATCAAATAATTAACTACATTGGTGTACCAAGTTCTTTTTTAGAATGCTCTAAAACTCCAAAGAACATGATTTTAATTCTATGTCTATGTGGTTTTATTCACCATTCAATGATTAATTCATTTTCATGGGTAATATTGAACAAAATTAATCAAAAATAAATATAAAACAATTGTATGAATACAAAATTGTGTTAAAACTAAAATATTTTAAAATTCCATTTGAAATCCCCTAAAAAACTAATTATAGTTATTGAATTTATTTAGGAAAATATAATGAAAATTTATTTCACACTATATATTCAATCCATGATTTATTGAAACATTTCATATTCAATACCATCAGAAGTAGAAACACCTACATGGCATAGACTTCCCATATACTATAATGCATATTTTGATCATTCTTATTATCTGAATTCAATTTAAACTTTTGGGACACCATAAAATGAATTACTATAATTTTTCATTGGAACAACTTGAACTCAAAATATACTAATGCCAATATATACCAAAATTTCCAAGATTATCTATTTAAATATTGATATGATACATTTTTTAAGGACCGTAATCAAGGATCCCAAATATTGGGGGTTGATATTGGATTTTCATAATTCCTCAACCATTTTCAATGATAACTAGATGCTGGAGAGTAATAATGAGGGATACAAAAAAACTATGTAAAAATTTTCTCTTATAATAAATGACTAACTAAAAAATATGGGTTACTTGAGTAGTTTTTAACTTTTTAATTTTGATTGATATGTACTTTAAATGAATTCAGATACGTTTATTTTTTTTATATTAGTTGATGGGTTTGAGTTGAAGTTAGAGGAATAAGTGCTATTTTTTGGAAAAAAATTATTGAAACCAACTGGTAACTAGTATGAATCTATGAAAAACCCATTTATATAGGATCAGTGTTTCCTGGATCAATCAATTTAGAATTTATTAGTTTACTATTGGGTATTTAGTGGAAAATGGGTTGTTGGTGTTTAGCCATTAGGCTTCTGGTCTTATTCTAGAATGATTTATTTATTTTAGGAATCAGTATATTTATATACTCATGGAATTTAAGATTTAGGTTGATATTCCCATTTTTATAATTCAATATATCAGTATTTCATCTCATAGTTTTCTCAAATCTGCTAAAATAATTATATTTATGTATTTTTATTCATTTATTGGTAGATTAATGATCAATTTATTACATTGGGACTAGTATAGTGCATAAAACACATTCCATATCATTTTATATAATATCATTGTTTTTTTCACTATTTTTTTCTAATTTCAGTTTTACATACTTTTTTAGAAGAATAATTTAAATTTTATAGGAGATGAGACATTAGGATTCCAATACTTATATATATTTTTTTCATATCCTAAGGTTAATGTCATTTATCATTACACGGTTTCTTATTTTCTTCTATAATTCATATCATATAATGTAATTCCTCAATTTACTTATATTGTTATTTTGTGATATGATTTTTTTATTAATTAAATAATTAATAAATTCTATGATTAGTTATGAATATACCAATTTTCTTCCATAAAAAATTTATAATATTTTTTTATAATAAATTGTTATGATTTATTTATTCCTTGGTTTAAAATGAGATATGTTGATAAAATATAGTTCTTAGTTGAAAGAGGATAATAAATAAATTTTTAATTAATTAAATTTCATTTATGAAAATGTGATTATTAAATATTTAATAATTGTTACATTTGTTATAATTCTATAATATTAGGAAAAATCATTTAGTATTAATGTGGGTGTTATTTATTAAATTTATATAATTAAAAATTATTTCATATACATGAATTTTATTATAATGTTTTTTTTATGCTTAATCATTATTCAATTATAATTAATTTAAATTATAATACATGGCATAATTTTATGAAAAATGATATTTTACGTTATTAAATTTACATGTATATCTTGAACAACCAAAATTCTGTTGTCAGATTTTTTTAACACTTGTTAAAAAAATATGGTTAATGTGATTTAATTGTGTGTGGGGTCAAAATATAAAATTTGAAATATAAAATTCTCAAAAAATGGGATGTTTATAGTGGGGTTTAAAATGGAAAATTATGTTATTCAAAACGATTAAAAATGAGGATTTGTTTCTATTTGTCTTCACTATGCTACTTTATGTAACATAAGTATTCCTTGGATGATTTATCAATTTATCTATATGAGAACACAATTAATTAATAATAACATATGTTTTAATATTTACAAAAAAAGTGATCGAAATATGATGAGAAGTGACTAAGAATATTTTTAGTTATTAATTCAAATTGATAAAACATAGAGTATTATTTTTGGTCATATTATAGGAATTATGATAAAATGGTTGTAATAAAATATTTATATGGAAATGGATTAAAAAAACATAGGAATTTTTTTTAAATGGGAAATTATTATATTAATTTAATGATTTTTTTCTTTTTGATTGATGTGTTTCTATATATCTGTTCAATTTCATTTAAATATATAATCAGTTATGGATTTGTTAAATGAAAATGAAATTCTTTTGGGAATGTTAGGAGGTCGATATTTTTATAAATTATTCTCATCTTGTGGGAATTATTTAAATGAGAAGGAGTTCTGTTGTTATAGTTGAAGTGAACTGTGTTGCATTTGTTGTCAATGAGGCATGATGTTATCATAAGATAAATGGATGTCAAGGAACGTCAAGATGTGAATGAAAAAGGATGTGATGGTGATGGTGATGAATGGAGAATGGCCATGGACCATAGAGGAATGTCACTTAGGAGATTCACTAAGTGACATAGGAGATGATGGTTGAAACATTCTCTATGAATATCAGACGATTGTAGAACTGATCTTAATGTTTCAATACTTGTATCAAGATGATACTAAGTTACACCACTTGAAGAATTGATGATGATGGAGCATCATCATTAAATCAGATGATTGTTGAGCTGTTCTTTATGTTCTAAGAACTTGTATCAACTGGATAAAATGTCACAACAATATTAGAAGACCATGAATTGTCTTAAAAATGCAAGAGGAGATGAAGATGATCCATCCACAACTTCAAAGTGGATGAAGTGGATTAATGGAGATCATGCACTATCTTTTTGTGTATGAGAAGCTGAAGAAGATCCAACTTGATCTCTGATTAGATCAATGAAGAACATTGAGGAATTAATTGACTTAGGAGTTCAGTTGATGACGACCCTTCAAGAATTTTCCTCCTATGTAATGAATATATGTTGAGGAGATTTGTGGAATTCTAATGAAGAAGAGAAGGGAAGAAATTAAGAAGAAGATTTGTGGCATTTGGCATTAGAACTTGGTCACTTTGTTTTTACACAAAGGACTTGTTCTACACTTAGCAAAAAATTAGGCCACCAAGGAAGGACATCCAAGGACAACACCTCAAGAATATGCGGGACCCGAGGGTCAACCACGCTCAAGGGAATCCTCAAGGACAAGGCGGAATCCCTGAGGCAGGTCGGGCCATGTGTAAGCCCAGGGCCACACAGGGGTGTCAATCCCTGTGCAGCGTGACCGCGAGGAGCGCGCCCGCTAAGAGAACACGGTGCGGGGCAGCACCGTGGAGGTTGTAAGTTCAATTGAGCCGGCTGGGGGAGCGCATCTTTGATAAACTACGAAAAAACCAGCCTTCGTTTCGATGTGGGATGCGGGATTTTGCCGCGGAGCGGATCCTGGCCGCATGATTGATCGCGCGCCAGATCTCGGCCGCACATCTAATCTGTCGTGGCCCTTTCAGATTCATGCCGTTGAAGATTGTTTGATCGCCTGATCCGACGGCTCCCCGTTCGTCTTCAACCTCGAGCTCGCCCAAAGGCCACCCGCGACGTCGCCTGAACTGGAGGCCTTCCGACCATCGGATTTTGAGATTCTGGCCACCTCTGAAGAAGCTGAAGACACCAATGTGTTCGTATGGATCTAACGAACACAACCATTCTTAAAAACGATCTTGCATGCAACAAATGGGGTATTTCGAGTTCGGCCGAGGAAAGAAAATATGTCGAGGCCTCGGTGAGTTCGTGTTTTGCATGGATTATAAAAGAGAGGCCATGCACACGTTCGAATGTGCATGCATGTGAAGAAGGCCAAGGAAAAATAAAAGAAGGAAGAAGCCCGTGTGAACCGAGGATAGAAACCAGATTTGAAAGATTTTTAAAGATCCGAAATCTTCGGGATTTTGAAGATAAACCACGTGGATGTTTTGAGGCATTTCTCTTCCTATATAAAGAGATCCCGAAGCACAGGGAATGGTTGCTGAAATTTTGAGACCCGCGAGAGCTCCGGTGCCTCGTGAAGAAAGAAGCCACCGCGCAACCACTTGTGCGGCTGAAGTTCCAGAGCCACTCGAGGCTCTGAAGGAGGTCCCTGCCCGCGTATTCGCATGGCAGAAGGAGCCCTCACTGACCGCAAACTTGCGCGGTAGTAGGCTGTCTTGCACCCGAGGCTTGCGCGGCCCTTGTAGCATGTGAACCTTGCGCGCCCAAGACCCATTGCACCCTTGTGCGGCGTTTGAAGAAGGCAGTTAGAGGCCGCACCTTGCGCGCCCTCCCTTTTAAGAAGGAATTCGGGTTAAGTGTTATACACACTTGGTGTTGTGTGTGCTAAGTAAAGAAGGAGACCTGAGGCCTTGTGTGCTTTACAAAGGAGAAAGGCCGTGGGCAGTGGGTGTGAAAAAAAAGGGAGGTCGTATCCCTTGGTTGTGCCAAATTGAAGAACACACTTTGTGTGTGCAAGGAGGAGAGGAAGGCCACACTTAAGTTCCGTGTGTGCTTAACAAACAAAAAAGAGGCCAAGATCATGTTTGTTCAAAAGTGAAACAAGTGTGTGCAAAGAGACAAGAAGGCCGAACCTAGTGTGTGCACTAAAAGTGTAAACACTTAGAAGAAGGAAGAATAAGGACCCCCACACTAAAGTATAATACACATTCAAGTGTGTAAGAAAATTGGATAAAGTGTGTGAATGAAGAAGTGGTGTGTGTGCTTAAAGAGACTACAGCCTTTGGGGGTTTATCACACAAAGAAGAAGGAAAGGGGAGCGCATGCTCGCATGCATGCACGTGAACACATGAATAAAGATTAAATCAGTGGTGGGCATTTGAGTTGTCCAAGACCAAGAGTTCTTGAAGAATATTGAGAAGCCATGCATTCGGTGCATGAGGAATCATAGTTTCCATTCACTCAGTGCATGAAGTTGAATTGAAGTGATACTGAAGCCAAGATGAAGTGAAAGATATTATTTGGCTGAGTTTTCAGTAATTGAGAAGGCCCTGATCAACAGAAGTGATCAGATGTTGTGAGCAAGACCAATAGACCTTATCAGAGGCTGTTGAAGATTCTTGAAGAGAGAAGCCAGGTTATCCTAAGAGAAAGGAGATAAATCCTGAGCAAGACGAGAAGTCCTGATCAACTCAAGTGATCAGAGGAAGAGAGCAAGGCCAGCAGCCTTTATCCCAGGCTGCTGAAGATAGTTGAAGAACTTGAAGTGAAGAAGTGCTACTCGTGTGACTCGAGAAGCCAGAAGAAGCCCCCTGTGAGACTCAGGGTGGAAGACGTCTTCAGTGGGATTCTGGAGCAGGCCAGTGGGACTCTGGTAACACTGTGGGACGTAGTATAAATACCCTCCTGTGGGACTCAGGAGAGATACAGTGGGACTCTATATCGACCATTGTAATTTTAACAAGTTATAATGGAGAAACCATGTTGGGGCGTATAACCAACATGGCAAGGACGTAGGCCTTTGGTGCCGAACCTTGTAAATCCTTGTGTCTAGTGCCTTTACATTTACTGCATCATTCGAGGAAAGGTGAGAGATACAAGAAGAGTGGATCGAGGCTTTAACCAACCATAGAGGTTTAATTGATAAAGAATCAATTAGTAAAAAGTTTTAAAGGATCACTGATTCACCCCCTCCCCCTCTCAGTGATTCACACTGATCTGGGCACTTAAATTGGTATCAGAGGGAAGGTTACCTCTAAAAGATCCAAGGGACTCCATATGGAGTGCATATTTGAGGAAATGAAAGAACAGCCTCAAATGGAGATATCTGCCAAGACTCTGAAAAATATAATGAAGAAACGGGCAAATAAGATGAGGAAGAAGGTTGTTGCAATCAGAGAAACTCCTTCTATGGAATGAAATGTGAAAGTCACATCAGATGACAATTCCTTTTATCATTCTTCTGATGAAGCTTGCTCTAGCTGTGATGAAGATGGAAGAAACAATGATCTTCTAAATGCAATCAAATATCTTCAGAAGACAGTCCCCAAGGAAGTGGCAATGTGTATAACTACAGGCATCCTTGATCTTCAAGAAGAAAAATTACAGCTAGAAGAAGAAGCCAATACAATGGAAGATCAGTTGGATAAAAGGGTTGGCATAACCAACACTCTCAGAAAGCTGGTGAAGGCTAAAGATGAAACTATTTCCGTTTGCAATGAATGATTTGAAGACACTAATGAAGAATTGAAAAAAATCACTTCTGAGAAAGAAATCTTTATGATAATGATCAAAGAAGTTTTCCATGCAATGGAGAAGTTGCACAAAGTTTCAATGAATGTCAGAGATGCTCAACTCGAAGAAAAAGTCAAAATGGTGAAGGAGCTTGAAAATTAATTTCTATAATTGAAGAAGGTGCATGAAGACTAGTTAGAACAGCTGAAAGAAAATTGGGAAGGAAGGCTAAGAACTGTTGAGGATGAGAAGAACTCCCTTAACATGAAATGCATAGAACTAGAGGTGATGTTTAAAAATCTGCAATCACCCAAAGCTGAATCCTCCCAGTCAGTTGAAAGTAGAAATGTTGCTACAAAAGTGTGCTTTGAGAATGATGATTCTAAAAGAAAGACATCCTCTAATGAAAGGTCAACACCTTCTACAAAGAAGGTACCATCCATTCCATCTTGTACTCATGATTCTAAAAGTGTTTCTACTAATAGTGCAGGATGGAAGAATGAATCCAAACAAGTATGGATGAAGACAGTGAAGAAAGAATGCTCTCCTGAAACAAAACAGCAAGTCAAGAAAAGTACCCAACAATCAGAAGGACTGAAGAGGTCAAGATTTGTGGGTCAGTGTTGGTGTTGTAATAAGTATGGGCACTGTGCAAAGGATTGTTGGTACAATCCACTGAATGTGAAAGCACAAAGGAAGCCCATTCCAAGGGGGAGCAAGCCAGAAGGAAAGAATCAGCATCCACAGGTCCAAAGACATCGGTTTACTGCAAATAGATTTGGATTACATGACAACATCTGGGATGTTTGCAAAAGTGTTCAAAAAGATACATGTCAATCTCCAACTGTATCCAGAGCTCAAAAGAAGAAAAGATCACAGAACCTGGCTCAGAAAGAATCCTTGGGAAGAAAGCAGAAGAAAGCTGAAAAAGCTCCCAATAAGATTTTGTCAAAGGAAGACAAATCCTTGGATTTGAAATCCAAGAAGGGTGATGCATCCAGAAGGACAACCAAGAAGACATGCTTCTACTGTGGAAAGAATGGCCACACCATGGATCTTTGTAAACAATCCATGTAATTCAATAGAAGCAGACTGAACTCAAATAGAAAATCAATCCAGAAGAAGCAGAATGGATTGATTAAAAATAAGTTGCCTAAGAAAGGTAGCTTAACAGCATCAAAATAACCATGTGGAACTTCTAGAACTGAGGCCACACTTCCAAGTGACTTACTAGTCATATGGCCTAATCAGTTTCAACTTTCCAGAGAGCTGCAGAGAGCTGAAGATAAATCACTGGAAATAGCTAAGGCAAAAGGAATGAAAAATATTTCACATGAAGATCATGTTCTGTGTGTGAGGTGCAATCAAGCTGGACATACTAGTGATAAATGCATGATATTCATTCCAGCTCAGAAGGGATTCTTCAAAAGAATGAAGATTGCACCAGGAGACTCTAGTGCTCAGAAGGCACCTAGAAATAGAGGAGTCACACACAAAGAAGTTAAAGAGTTGTTGAGATCCACACCGGCACAAACATCATTGAAGATCAAATGTGCAAGTGTGAAGAATGGTGAAAATGGAACATCTCGGTTGAGAGAATCTTCTCAACCTTGTTGTTCACATTGATGAACCATGGAGGTTCCATCTTATTCCCTAATCACTTGTATTTACATGTGCTAACATTATAGGGAATTGAATATGATGATCATTCTCAACTGGAGGATGGTTTGGAAGGAATGGAGTGCACCCCTTGAGGGGGAGCTAATCTGGAGAAGATGATATTTTGGGATTTAATATCATCTTGAGAAAAGTGAAGGTATTCCAATCATACTTTCATCCCTTGTTTCTTAATTGTATTCATTATGTCAATTAAGGGGGAGTATTGATTGAAGGAAAATGGATGAAAGGGGGAGCTTTATCTTTGCACTGAACTTTCTAATGAGTTTTGTGAAGTATGTGCAGCATTTAGCAATTCATTGATAAATCTGAATAATTTCACCCCCTGAAGCATGATCTCACATGTACAGTGAATTGTGGAAAGCATTGAAAATCTTGGTTACATCACTCTTGTTTTCTACACCGGGTTAGCCCAAGTAGACTTAGAGTTGATCTACTAAAGGTTCTTTGCTCAAGAGAACATGTGGCATCATCCCTCTCTTAGTGTTTTTCAAGAAAATACTTTTCAATGGGAGGAATTGATATTTTGGAAGAGAACCACACCACACCTTTGCATTTTATTTCCAATAAGGGCAAGAAAATATTGGCACACATATTGACCCATTCATATGTGCTGAAGAAGTGTATTGACAACAAATACAAAGGGGGAGATTGAAGTGAACAGTGTTTCATTTGTTGTCAATGAAGCATGATGTTATCATAAGATTAATGGATGTCAAGGAATGTCAAGATGTGAATGACAAAGGATGTGATGGTGATGGTGATGAATGGATAATGGCCATGGACCATAGAGGAATGTCACTTAGGAGATTTACTAAGTGACATAGGAGATGATGGTTGAAACATTTTCTATGAATATCAGACGATTGTAGAACTGATCTTAATGATTCAATAATTGTATCAAGATGGTACTAAGTTGCACCAATTGAAGAATTGATGATGATGGAGCATCATCATTAAATCAGATGATTGTTGAGCTGTTCTTTATGTTCTAAGAACTTGTATCAACTGGATACAATGTCACAACAATATTAGAAGACCATGCATTGTCTTAAAAATGCATGAGGAGATGAAGATGATCCATCCACAACTTCTAAGTGGATGAAGTGGATTAATGGAGATCATGCACTATCATTTTGTGTATGAGAAGATGAAGAAGATCCAACTTGATCTCTGATTAGATCAATGAAGAACATTGAGGAATTAATTGATTTAGGAGTTCAGTTGATGATGAACCTTCATGAATTTTCCTCCTATGTAATGAATATATATTGAGGAGATTTGTGGAATTATAATGAATAAGAGAAGGGAAGAAATGAAGAAGAAGAGTTGTGGCATTTGGCATTTGAATGTGGTCACTTTGTTTTTACACAAAGGACTTGTTCTACATTTAGCAAAAAATTAGGCCACCAAGGAAGGCCAGCCGAGGACAACACCTCAAGCATATGCGGGACCCGAGGTTCAACCGCGCTCAAGGGAGTCCTCAAGGCCAAGGCGGCATCCCTGAGGCAGGTCGGGCCGTGTGTAATCCCAGGGCCACGTAGGGGTGTCAAGCCCTGCGCAGCGTGAGCGCGAGGAGCGCGCCCGCTAAGAGAACACGCTGCGGGGCGGCACCATGGAGGTTGGAAGTTCAATTGAGCTGGCTGGGGGGAGCACATCTTTGATAAACTACGGAAAAACCGGCCTTCGTTTCGATGTGGGACGCGGGATTTTTCCGCGGAGCGGATCCTGGCCGCACGATTGATCGCGCGCCAGATCTCGGCCGCACATCTAATCCACCGCGGCCCGTTCAGATCCAGGCCGTTGAAGGTTATTTTATCGCCTGATCCGATGGCTCCCCATCCTTCTTCAACCTCGAGCTTGCCCAAAGGCCACCCGCAACGTCACCTGAACCATAGGCCATCTGACCATCGGATTTTGAGATTCCGGCCACCTCTGAAGAAGCTGAAGACACCAATGAGTTCGTATGGATCTAACGAACACAACCATTATTAAAAACGAGCTTGCATGAAACAAATGGGGTATTTCGAGTTCGGATGAGGCAAGAAAATATGCCGAGGCATCGGTGAGTTCGTGTTTTGCATGGATTATAAAAGAGAGGCCATGCACACGTTCGAATGTACATGCATGTGAAGAAGGCCGAGGAAAAATAAATGAAGGAAGAACCCGCGTGAACTGAGGATAGAAACCAGATTTGAAAGATTTTTAAAGATATGAAATATTCGGGATTTTGAAGTTAAACCACGTGGATGTTTTGAGGCGTTTCTCTGCCTATATAAAGAGAGCCCGAAGCACAGAGAATGGTTGCTGAAATTTTGAGACCCGCGAGAGCTCCGGTGCCTCGTGAAGAAAGAATCCACCGCGCAACCACCTGTGCGGCTGAAGTTCCAGAGCCACTCTAGGCTCTGAAGGAGGTCCCTGCCCGTGTATTCGCACGGCAGAAGGAGCCCTCACTGACCACAAACTTGTGCGGCAGTAGGTTGTCCAACACCCGAGGCTTGTGCGGCCCTTGTGACATGTGAACCTTGCGCGCCCAAGACCCATTGCACCCTTGCGCGGCGTTTGAAGAAGGAAGTGAGAGGCCACACCTTGCGCGCCCTCCCTTTTAAGAAGGAATTTGGGTTAAGTGTTATACACACTTGGTGTTGTGTGTGCTAAGTGGAGAAGGAGACCTGCGGCCTTGTGTGCTTTACAAAGGAGAAAGGTTGTGGGCAGTGGGTGTGAAAAAAAGGTAGGTTGTATCCCTTGGTTGTGCCAAATTGAAGAACACGCTCTGTGTGTGCAAGGAGGAGAGGAAGTCCACACTTAAGTTGTGTGTGTGCTTAACAAACAAAGAAGAGGCCAAGATCATGTTTGTGCAAAAGTGAAACAAGTGTGTGCAAAGAGACAAGAAGGCCGAACCTAGTGTGTGCACTAAAAGTGTAAACACTTAGAAGAAGGAAGAAGAAGGACCCCCACACTAATGTATAACACACATTCAAGTGTGTAAGAAAATTGGATAAAGTGTGTGAAGGAAGAAGTGGTGTGTGTGCTTAAAGAGACTACACCCTTTGGGGGTTTATCACACCAAGAATAAGGAAAGGGGAGTGCATTCTCGCATGCATGCACGTGCACACATGAATAAAGCTTAAATCAGTGGTGTGCATTTGAGTTGTCCAAGACCAAGAGTTCTTGAAGAATATTGAGAAGCCATGAAATCAGTGCATAAGGAATCATGGTTGCCATGAACTCAGTGCATGAAGTTGAATTGAAGTGAGACTGAAGCCAAGGTGAAGTGAAAGATATTATATGGCTGAGTTTTCAGTAATTGAGAAGACCCTGATCAATAGAAGTGATCAGAAGTTGTGAGAAAGACCAATAGACCTTATCAGAGGCTGTTGAAGATTCTTGAAGAGAGAAGCCAGGTTATCCTAAGAGAAAGGAGATAAATCCTGAGCAAGACGAGAAGTCCTGATCAACTCAAGTGATCAGAGGAAGAGAGCAAGGCCAGCAGCCTTTATCCCAGGCTGCTGAAGATACTTGAAGAAATTTAAGTGAAGTGCTGCTCGTGTGACTTGAGAAGCCAGGAGAATCCCCCTGTGAGACTCAGGGTGGAAGAAGTATTCAGTGGGATTCTGGAGCAGGCCAGTGGGACTCTGTTAACACTGTGGGACGCAGTATAAAGACCCTCCTGTGGGACTCAGGAGAGATACAGTGGGACTCTGTATCGACCATTGTAATTCTAACAAGTTATAATGGAGAAACCATGTTGGGTCGTATAACCAACATGGCAAGGACGTAGGCCTTTGGTGCCGAACCTTGTAAATCCTTGTGTCCAGTGCCTTTACATTTACTGCATCATTCGAGGAAAGGTGAGAGATACAAGAAGAGTGGATCGAGGCTTCAACCAGCCATAGTGGTTTAATTGATAAAGAATCAATTAGTAAAAAGTTTTATAGTATCACTGATTCACCCCCTCCCCCTCTTAGTGATTCACACTGATCTGGGCACTTCAATTGGTATCAGAGGGAAGGTTACCTCTAAAAGATCCAAGGGAGTCCATATGGAGTACAGATTTGAGGAAATGAAAGAACAACCTCAAATGGAGATATCTGCCAAGACTCTGAAAAACAGAATGAAGAAACAGACAAAGAAGATGAGGAAGAAGGTTGTTGGAATCAGAGAAAATCCTTCTATGGAAAGAAATGTGAAAGTCACATTAGATGACAATTCATTTTATCATTCTTCTGATGAATCCTGCTCTAGCTGTGATGAAGATGGAAGAAACAATGATCTTTTAAATGCAATCAAATATCTTCAGAAGACAGTCCCCAAGGAAGTGGCAATGTGTATAGCTACAGGCATCCTTGATCTTCAAGAAGAAAAATTGCAGCTAGAAGAAGAAGCCAATACAATGGAAGATCAGTTGGCTAAAAGGGTTTGCATAACCAACACTCTCAGAAAGCTGGTGAAGGCTAAAGATGAAACTATTTCCATCTTCAATGAAAGATTTGAAGACACTGATGAAGAATTGCAAAGAAGCTCTTCTGAGAAAGAAATATTTATGATAATGATCAAAGAATTTTTCCATGCACTGGAGAAGTTTCAAAAAGTGTCAATGAATGTCAGAGATGCTCAACTCGAAGACAAAGTCAAAATGGTGAAGGAGCTTGACAATTCATTGCTAGAATTGAAGAAGGTTCATGAAGACCAGTTAGAAAAGCTGGAAGAAAATTGGGAAGGAAGGCTAAGATATGTTGAGGATGAGAAGAACTCCCTTAACATGAAATGCATAGAACTAGAGGTGATATTGAAAAATCTGCAGTCAGCCAAAGCTGAATCCTCCCAGTCAGCTGAAAGTAGAAATGTTTCTACAAAAGTGTGCTTTGAGAAGGATGATTCTAAAAGAAAGAAATCCTCTAATTAAAGGGAAACATCTTCTAAAAAGAAGGTACCATCCATACCATCTTGTACTCATGCTTCTAAAAGTGTTTCTACTAAAAGTGTAGTATGAAAGAATGAATCCAAACAAGTATGGATGAAGATAGTAATGAAAGAATGCTCTCCTGAAACAACACAGCAAGTCAAGAAAAGTACCCAACAATCAGAAGGACTGAAGAGGTCAAGATTTGTGGGTCAGTGTTGGTGTTGTAATATGTTTGGGCACTGTGCAAAGGATTGTTGGTACAATCCACTGAATGTGAAAGCACAAAGGAAGACCATGCCAAGGGGGAGCAATCTAGAAGGAAAGAAGCAGCATCCACATGTCCAAAGACATCTTTTTACTGTAAATAGATTTGGATTACTTGACAACATCTGGGATGTTTGCAAAAGTGGTCAAAAAGATACATGTCAATCTCCAACTGTATCCAGAGCTCAAAAGAAGAAAAGATCACAGAACCTGGCTCAGAAAGAATCCTTGGGATGAAAGCAGAAGAAAGATGGAAAAGATCCCAATAATATTTTGTCAAAGGAAGAGAAGTCCTTGGATTTGAAATCCAAGAAGGGTGATGCATCCAGAAGGACCACCAAGAAGACATGCTTCTACTGTGGAAAGAAAGGACACACCCTGGATCTCTGTAAACAATCCATGGAATTCAATAGAAGCAGACTGAACTCAAACAGACAATCAATCCAAAAGAAGCAGAAGGGATTGATTGAAAATAAGTTTCCAATGAAAGGTATCTTAACAGCATCAAAAGAACCATGTGGAACTTCCAGAACTAAGGCCACACTTCCAAGTGACTTACTAGTCATATGGCCTAATCAGTTGCAACCTGCCAGAGAGCTGCAGAGAGCTGAAGATAAATCACTGGCAATAGCTAAGGAAAAAGGAAAGAAAAATATTTCACATGAAGATCAATTTCTGTGTGTGAGGTGCAATCAAGATGGACATACTAGTGATAAATGCATGATATTCATTCCAGCTCAGAAGGGATTCTTCAAAAGAATGAAGATTGCACCAGGAGACTCTAGTGCTCAGAAGGCACCTAGAAATAGAGGAGTCACACACAAAGAAGATAAAGAGGTGTTGAGATCCACACCGGCACAAACATCATTGAAGATCAAATGTGCAAGTGTGAAGAATGGTGAAAATGGGACATCTCAGTTGAGAGAATCTTATCAACCTTGTTGTTCACATTGATGAACCAAGGAGTTTCCATCTTATTCCCTAATCACTTGTATTTACATGTGCTAACATTACAGGGAATTGAAGATGATGATCATTCTCAACTGGAGGATGGTTTGGAAGGAATGGAGTGCACCCCTTGAGGGGGAGCCAATCTGGAGAAGATGATAATTTGGGATTTAATATCATCTTGAGAAAAGTGAAGGTATTCCAATCATACATTCATCCCTTATTTCTTAATTGTATTCATCATGTCAATTAAGGGGGAGTATTGATTGAAGGCAAATGGATGAAAGGGGGAGCCTTATCTTTTCACTGAACTTTCTAATGAGTTTTGTGAAGTATGTGCAAGATTTAGCAATTCATTGATAAATCTGAAAAATTTCTCCCCCTGAAGCATGATCTCACATGTACAGTGAATTGTGGACAGCATTGAAAATCTTGGTTACATCACTCTTGTTTTCTACACCGGGTTAGCCCAAGTAGACTTAGATTTGATCTACTAAAGGTTCTTTGCTCAAGAGAACATGTGGCATCATCCCTCTCTTAGTGTTTTTCAAGAAAATACTTTTCAAAAGGAGGAATTGATATTTTGGAAGAGAACCACACCACACCTTTACATTTGATTGCCATTAAGGGGGAGAAAATATTGGCACACATATTGACCCATTCATATGTGCTGAAGAAGTGTATTGACAACAAATACAAAGGGGGAGATTGAAGTGCACTATGTTGCATTTGTTGTCAATGAGGCATGATGTTATCATAAGATTAATGGATGTTAAGGAATTTCAAGATTTGAATGAAAAAGGATGTGATGGTGATGGTGATGAATGGAGAATGGCCATGGACCATAGAGGAATGTCACTTAGGAGATTCACTAAGTGACATAGGAGATGATGGTTGAAACATTATCTATGAATATCAGCCAATTGTAGAACTGGTCTTAATGTTTCAATACTTGTATCAAGATGATACTAAGTTACACCACTTGAAGAATTGATGATGATGGAGCATCATCATTAAATCAGATGATTGTTGAGCTGTTCTTTATGTTCTAAGAACTTGTATCAACTGGATACAATGTCACAACAATATTAGAAGACCATGCATTGTCTTAAAAATGCACGAGGAGATGAAGATGATCCATCCACAACTTCTAAGTGGATGAAGTGGATTAATGTAGATCATGCACTATATTTTTGTGTATGAGAAGCTGAAGAAGATCCAACTTGATCTCTGATTAGATCAATGAAGAACATTGAGGAATTAATTGATTTAGGAGTTCATTTGATGATGAAACTTCATGAATTTTCCTCCTAAGTAATGAATATATGTTGGGGATATTTTTGGAATTCTAATGAAGAAGAGAAGGGAAGAAATGAAGAAGAAGAGTTGTGGCATTTGGCATTTGAACTTGGTCACTTTGTTTTTACACAAAGGACTTGTTCTACACTTAGCAAAAAATTAGGCCACCAAGGAAGGCCAGTCGAGGAAAACACCTCAAGCATATGCGGGACCCGAGGGTCTACCATGCTCAAGGGAGTCCTCAAGGCCAAGGCGGCATCCCTGAGGCAGGTCGGGCCGTGTGTAAGCCCAGGGCCACACAGGGGTGTCAAGCCCTGCGCAGCGTGAGCGCGAGGAGCGTGCCCGCTAAGAGAACACGGTGTGGGGCAGCACCGTGGAGGTTGGAAGTTCAATTGAGCCGGCTGGGGGAGCGCATCTTTGATAAAGTATGGAAAAACTGGCCTTCGTTTCGATGTGGGACACGGGATTTTGCCGCAGAGCGGATCCTAGCCGCACGATTGATCGCGCGCAAGATCTCGGCCGCACATCTAATCCGCCGCGGCACGTTTAGATCTAGGTCATTGAAGATTATTTGATAGCCTGATCCGACGAATCCCCATCCGTCTTCAACCTCGAGCTCGCCCAAAGGCCACCTGCGACGTCTCCTGAACCAGAGGCCATCCGACCATCGGATTTTGAGATTCCGACCACCTCTGAAGAAGCTGAAGACACCAATGAGTTCGTATGGATCTAACGAACACAACCATTCTTAAAAACGAGATCGCATGCAACAAATGGGGTATTTCGAGTTCGGTCGAGGCAAGAAAATATGTCGAGGCCTCGGTGAGTTCATGTTTTGCATGGATTATAAAAGAGAGGCCATGCACACGTTCAAATGTGCATGCATGTGAAGAAGGCCGAGGGAAAATAAAAGAAGGAAGAAGCCCGCGTGAACCGAGGATAGAAACCAGATTTGAAAGATTTTTAAAGATCCGAAATCTTCGGGATTTTGAAGTTAAACCACGTAGATGTTTTGAGGCGTTTCTCTGCCTATATAAAGACAGCCCGAAGCACAGAGAATGGTTGCGGAAATTTTGAGACCCGCGAGAGCTCTGGTGCCTCATGAAGAAAGAAGCCACCGCACAACCACTTGTGCGGCTGAAGTTCTAGAGCCACTTGAGGCTCTGAAGGAGGTCCCTGCCCGCATATTTGCACGGCAGAAGGAGCGCTCACTAACCACAAACTTGCGCGGCAGTAGGCTGTCCTGCACCCGAGGCTTGCGCGGCCCTTGTGGCATGTGAACCTTGCGCGCCCAAGACCCATTGCACCCTTGCACGGTGTTTGAAGAAGGCAGTGAGAGGCCGCACCTTGCGCGCCCTCCCTTTTAAGATGGAATTCGGTTTAAGTGTTATACACACTTGGTGTTGTGTGTGCTAAGTGGAGAAGGAGACCTGAGGCCTTGTGTTCTTTACAAAGGAGAACGGCCATGGGCAGTGGGTGTGAAATAAAAGGGAGGTCGTATCCCTTGGTTGTGCCAAATTGAAGAACACACTTTGTGTGTTCAAGGAGGAGAGGAAGGCCACACTTAAGTTGTGTGTGTGCTTAACAAACAAAGAAGAGGCCAAGATCATGTTTGTGCAAAAGTGAAACAAGTGTCTGCAAAGAGACAAGAAGGCCGAACCTAGTGTGTGCACTAAAATTGTAAACACTTAGAAGAAGGAAGAAGAAGGACCCCCACACTAAAGTATAACACACATTCAAGTGTGTAATCAAATTGGATAATGTGTGTGCAGGAAGAAGTGGTGTGTGTGCTTAAAGAGACTACACCATTTGGGGGTTATCACACCAAGAAGAAGGAAAGGGGAGTGCATGCTCGCATGCATGCACATGCACACATGAATAAAGATTAAATCAGTGGTGTGCATTTGAGTTGTCCAAGACCAAGAGTTCTTGAAGAATATTGAGAAGCCATGAAATCGGTGCATGAGGAATCAGAGTTGCCATGTACTCAGTGCATGATGTTGAATTGAAGTGAGACTGAAGCCAAGCTGAAGTGAAATATATTATTTGGATGAGTTTTTAGTAATTGAGAAGACCTTGATCAGCAGAAGTGATCAGAAGTTGTGAGCAAGACCAATAGACCTTATCAGAGGCAGTTGAAGATTCTTGAAGAGAGAAGCCAGGTTATCCTAAGAGAAAGGAGATAAATCCTTAGCAAGACGAGAAGTCCTGATCAACTCAAGTGATCAGAGGAAGAGAGCAAGGCCAGCAGCCTTTATCCCAGGCTGCTGAAGATACTTGAAGAACTTGAAGTGAAGAAGTGCTTCTTGTGTGACTCAAGAATCCAGGAGAATCCCCCTGTGAGACTCAGGGTGGAAGATGTCTTCAGTGGTATTCTGGAGCAGGCCAGTGGGACTCTGGTAACACTGTGGGACGTAGTATAAAGACCCTCCTGTGGGACTCAGGAGAGATATAGTGGAACTCTATATCGACCATTGTAATTCTAACAAGTTATAATGGAGAAACCATGTTGGGGCGTACAACCAACATGGCAAGGACGTAGGCCTTTGGTGCCGAACCTTGTAAATCCTTGTGTCCAGTGCCTTTACATTTACTGCATCATTCGAGGAAAGGTGAGAGATACAAGAAGAGTGGATCGAGGCTTTAACCAGCCATAGAGGTTTAATTGATAAAGAATCAATTAGTAAAAAGTTTTAAAGGATCATTGATTCACCCCCTCCCCCTCTCAGTGATTCACACTGATCTGGGCACTTCAATAGTGTTATAATTTTTTTAGTGAAAGTAAAGAAAAAGGGAATAAATTTAATGAATGTAACAGAAAAATTTCATTCTGAAATGTTGTGTAATTTTATGTATTATTTCTAAATAAATTATTAATATTTATGGATTAATTGACATTAATTTATGATAAATATATTATTGTTTTGGTAAATTATTTATTAGTCATTAAGTAAAAAAATTATCTTTTAAATAATGGGAAATAAATGAATGATTCAATGGGTAATAAATTAGTGAAATTAATAATGGGTTTTAGTGAATTTAATAAGAAATATTGAATACTGAAAAGTGAGTTTTCATTGATAAAATTTACTTTTGTAAATGTGTAAAGGTGTGATAAAAGGGAAAATATATGGTTATTGGTCCTTACATGGAAATCTGGATTTAAGAGGTATATGTTGGTGATTTATAATCAATGTAATGTCACGAAATTTTTTACATTAATATGTAAAAAACATGAATGAGGATTTATTAATTCCTTATGAAATTGTTACAAAAAATTATTTTTTAAACCAAGTACATGTTTGATTATTTATGGCTAGATGATTTGGAATTATTATTTATGATTTTGATATTATAACATGATTCTTTTGTCTCGATAGTTCCATAATGTTCTCTATATGTTGGGATATTTGGTTTAGTCTATGTATTTAGATGATGATATTCAATCCTGGTGTTTTAGCTAGTTCATATGTTGAGATATGTTAAGATTATCTCTAGGTTTTATTAAGACATTACTTCGGTAAAAGGGGTATTATTAAATTATATTTTTATATTGATTTCTTAAGTAATTTTCATGGATTTTATAATATCTTGTAGACAATTTTATTTCATTCAAAAAATTAAAAAATTAATTTTTTTAGAAAATGTATTATGAAATTTATTTCATACTATATTTTGTAAGATGATTAATTAATATAAATTCGTGCATGCATTTCACTGTATATCTATCAGTATAATAGAATCTTGGAGACATCAGAGAGCTTAGTGGTTTCTTACTAGATTGTATTTATTATTCCCTAAACATTAAAATCCTTGGAATCTGTGGTTTTGTATGTTTTGATATAAATATTTGAATGACACTGAGTATCTTAGAGATGAAGTTTGTATAATTTTGATGAGGCCAATTGAGTTAGAAGTATGGATGGAGTGTTATTTTATAATTTCATTTGAGTAATTTTTGTTATATGGTTTTGTATATATGTATTGATTGTATTTATTCCTTTTTTATTTTATTGTATGACCTATATAAATGTATTGGGAAAATTTAAAAAATTAATTGAGGTTTTTTTTGAATTTATTTTCATTATTTATTCTTTACTTGGATTATCCAGTTTGTATTAAAATGATTTATTTAATGAAAAATCATTCACCATACTATACTCATATACCATGAATTCTAGTCATCATTTTTTGTTGATCAAGGGGTAAATATGAAGACATGTATATTTTTTCTCACTGTCGTGCTTATATTGGAATTGGATGTTGCAAACTACATGAAGATTAAATGAAATTTTCTTTCGAAATGTAATATCGATACATAAAAAACTATTTTAATGTAAAAAAATATTGTATAATATAAATACGAATCGACATGTATGATATAGAATGAGAAATAAAAAAACACCTATTGATCATGTATCATCTTACACCTTCTAAAACATATGGACAAAAAAATCAACACACACCATGAACAATACTCTAGGGGTCCATCTTTATTAAAACAAAGATTTTTTCCATTTCATACATCAAATAAAAATACATCTATATAGATAATAATATATTTAAGTATGATTGAGTATATGAATTCCTTAATGAACATAACCATATGACACCCATGTATTACCATGCATGATGTATTCACAACAATGTAAAAAATTACATTAAATATAGTTTAATTTATTTGAATATAAAAAAACCTATCAAAAAAGTATAGATAAATAAATTTTAGTATATAGAAATTACTCTAAATAATTATATTCCAAAATTAGGGTAAGACTTCCTAGATCCCCCCAAACAACCACATCAATGCAAATCAATAAGAATTCTAAACATTCATCATAGGGAATTACCAACCACCCGAGTTTTTTCCAAAAACATATACCACTTCATCCACATTATCACATAATGAAACATCTCATATATCATAATTACATGGTCCCTCCATCTATTTATAACACTTATGGGACATCTCTCAAAACAAAATTTATTTAATTTCACAAAACCCTTTTTTCATTCTAAAAACACCTTTCCCAAAAAATTCCAGTAATCAAAATTATCATAAATCAATTCTATTTATGGTGAAAAATATACATTTTAAATTATCCATGCTTTATAGAATAATCCCATTATTTAATAAGATATATAAAATATAGGTTTTGATGTTCCAAAAAACCCAATCTTTATCAAATCAATTATAGAAAATTATTGTGTAAAAAACATCACATAATATCTATATAAATGAATATATGTCTTGAAATAAGGAATAATAATCCAGAAATTAATTACTAATTACCACATATAATATATGATTAATATCCAATTATATATAAAACACATATCTAATTACATTGGCTAGAATATAATCAATATCGAAAACCATCAGGGACACAAGATAATGATTATTCTATTCATGATTTGAAATGTATAATTACACCATGATATATCAAACCTACCATGATTGATCATTATAAAGTTACAATGAGAAAGTTATGTATTGATAATAATGAATGATATAATGAAATAATTGAGATATAACCTTCTATAAAATGTTAATCTAATCAATCATATTGCGAATCACATCGTTCTATAGTGGTGAAATACTATAATCAATCTCAAATATAACATAAACCCTAAAAATTTATAATGCAGATTTATTTATTATTTTTGGATTATAATCCATTTTTCAAGATAAAATTTATACATATTTTACCAACACACGTGATTAGCCAGTATAGAATCGGCGAAAATTTAGAAAACCATATATAACTTTATACATGAAAATATATGGAACATGGTTTTGTAACATGGTATGGGAAACCATGTTCATAACTACAAAAAATTTTCTAACCCCTTTTAATAATCATATTATTAACCCTCATTATTCGGAAATATATGCATTAAACTACTCACTCATCACCACTTTCCAAAAAATAGGAAATGTTTTTCTACTAAAAGAGTAATATTCTAAAGGGGCTTACCTAATAGGTACATGTATTGATAAATATAATAAGGTTATCAAATTGAATAATGATAATATATATAGATTATGATGATATAGATTCATCAATATTTTCAACTAATATTTATATTTTCTAGACTTTAAGAAATACATGAAAACTAGAGAAATATATGGAACGTAAATTGAATGAAATTAAATAAGACAATATTTGAGGCTGAGAAAATTATAGGATTGGAATTCGAGGTATTTGAATCAATTCCACGTGATAATATCATAAATTATGATGAAGGGATAAAGTGTTATAATTTTGAATATATAAATCAATTTCAAGAGGTTTAATAATGCTTTAAAATCAAGGATCTTAATGATAAAATTAATATGATGACAAAAGAATTAAATACATTAGTTTCAATAAAGAATTATCAAATTAATGTTTAGACTATAATAACAAAGGAGATTTATTTTCAATTTTAATTAATAATGTAATTATGTAATTATCATGAATCTCATATTATTGTGACAATTATGAAATTAAACAATAAATTTAATTCTCTGAAGTAAAAAATTATTACTGTTAATATAAAACTATTTGAGTGGGAATTGACATTGACATCATAAAAAAATTATGATTAGAAATACATAATTATTGACAATTATTTATAGAATTTTTAATACCCCATGGTCATGAGATTCTATATTATAGCTGTATCATTCCCAACTCCAAAAATATGATTCATTAATGATTCATATCTCCTCGAAATTAATATGGTTTCTTGATTTAGATGGAGTTTTCCTGCATTGGACGAGTATGATAAATATGTTAATGTGGAATAAGTGTTATAGAACCATGTATTGGTTGGTTTTCTAAACCATAGATATATTGTTTTCCAATTTAGTAATGAGGAAACCATGAATCACGTGTCATCCAATATCCCACGCCCCTTCAAATTATTCTAATTATAGTAACTCAAATAAACTTTTGATTTCTAGATGAATCAAAATAAGATATATACAATGATTTGGTTTTGTATTTCAGGATTACCCAATATATTCTAGAATCCTTATATCTATATGATTATTTGAATCACGAATGAGTATTTTTTTTGATGTAAGATTCATTCATTATGTCTTAACATCACTAGTTAGATATTGAGCGAGGAAGATGCTTAAAATACACCGTCGTATTTCATATGAGTCAATGTTTAAGGTGATTATCTATACAAAAAAGGGTTTTAGTTTAGATAGATGTTCTGATTTATATTTAACCTTATACCATTTTGGAAACCATTCTATGTGATTTCATCATGACAATTGTGAGTTTCCTACCAGTATTATATTGATACATGTGTAGACCCCGGAAAAAACGTCCCCAAAATTTTCCAAATGCTTCCATACATGATCCAAGATCGTATTCCATTTTGCAAGCTTCGATTTGGTGGGTCGTAGGGCCCGAACGGAGTTACGGATTAGGATTTATGGACGTTTGAAGTTGGGCTGGAAATCTGGTTCGCGAAGCCCATTCGCGAAGCCCCCCCCTCCGTGATCACGGAGCGCCGCCGCGAAGCAATGAGGAGAGAGGCTCCGCGAACCCATTTGACGTTCACGATGCGCCGTGAAGACCCCTCGCGAAGCACTGATGCGAAGCACCCGAGCAGCGCGGTCCCGCGAAGCTCCGGAGGCGGTAACTCTCCGCGAACGAATTTGACGTCCGCGAGCGCGCCGCGAAGCTCCTGAGGCGGCGCGGGAGTTCTGCTTCGCGGCGCCCCTGCCTATAAATACCCAGCTCACCCCCTTCTCTAGGAGGACGGCCACGACCACTTCGCCCCTTGGGCGGCCGAGCGGAGCTCCGCATTGCGGCTCCGCGAAGCCATGCTCCGCGAGCAGCTTCCTTCGCGTTGCTGCTCCGCGCGCGGAGGATCCACGAGTCCATCCTCCGCGAGCCTATGCTCCGCGAGCCTATGCTCCACGATGCTGCTTCGCGAGACCGAGCTTTGAGAGAGCCCATGCTCCGCGAGACCCCTTTGCTCCGTGAGACCCATTTGCTCTGCGAGATCCCTTTGCTCTGCGGGAGATCATTGCTCCACGAGGCCATGCTTCGCGAAGCTACATCGCTACCGTCACAGACCCCCATGAAAAATGGAGAGTCACACTGCGACCTTTTCGGTCCGGGATGTCGTGATTTTCCATTGCGCACTTATGCGCTGCCACCTTCAACCTATGGAATACCATGATTAGAGATACTCCTCCACACACCATGAAACACCTTGAGTTGACATATTCCTCTGGGTTTCATTCCATGTCGTGAGTTGATATTCTCATCATTAATCCCCCGAGTACCTTGAGTCGAACCATTCCTCAGGAAACTCCTCCAAATCCTATCACTTGTCTCTTATGCCAGGTTGAATCAGAAAGGGTCGCCCTTGCGTAAGTCCCAACACCAACCATTTCTAGGCTCCTTCTGCCTAATAGTCCTTTCTACATGACTCTAAACTATAGTAATCCTTATGTTCCAAACATAGGATTCCCCTTGCTCCAAGCAAGAGATGCCTTATGCTCCAAGCATGAGATTCCAATAGTCTTATCTACAAGACTTTAAACTGTAGTAATCCTTATGTTCCAAACATAGGATGCCCCTTCCTCCAAGCAAGAGATGCCTTATGCTCCAAGCCTGAGATGCCAATAGTCCTTTCTACATGACTCTAAACTGTAGTAATCCTTATGTTCCAAGCATAGGATGCCCCTTGCTCCAAGCAAAAGATGCCTTATTCTCCAAGCATGAGATGCCAATAGTCTTATCTACAAGACTTTAAACTGTAGTAATCCTTATGTTCCAAACATAGGATTCCCCTTGCTCCAAGCAAGAGATGCCTTATGCTCCAAGCGTGAGATGCCAATAGTCTTATCTATAAGACTTTAAACTGTAGTAATCCTTATGTTCCAAACATAGGATGCCCCTTGCTCCAAGCAAGATATGCCTTATTCTCCAAGCATGAGATGCCAATAGTTTTATCTACAAGACTTTAAACTGTAGTAATCCTTATGTTCCAAACATAGGATGCCCCTTTCTCCAAGCAAGATATGCCTTATGCTCCAAGCATGAGATGCCAATAGTCCTACCTACAAGACTTTAAACTGTAGTAATCCCTATGTGCCAAACATATGATGCCTCTTGCTCCAAATAAGAGATGCCTTATTCTCCAAGAATGAGATTCCAATAGTCCTATCTACATGACTATAAACAGTAGTACACCCTATCTAACAAATGATAGGATGCCTCTTGCTCTATACGAGAGATTCCTTATGCTCCTAGCATGAGATGCCAACTATCCTACCTACAAGACTATAAACTCCAGTATTCTCCCTATGTTCCTAACGTAGGATGCCTCTTGTTCCAAAAATGAGATGCCTTATGCTCCAAGCGTAAGATGCTCAATGCCATGACTACAGTGGCATGATTCCAATGCCCCTTGGCATTATCCCTCTTGTGCAACAGTGCATAGGTGAAGGCCTCAATTCATCTGTGAGTTGGAATGCCCTCATGGCCAGACATGAGGAAGACATTATGGGTAGCTTCCTAGCGTAAGCCCCATCCACGATTGCCGCTCCATAGCGGCACCCGGGCAGCTCCTTGCGTAAGCCCCATTCACCATTGCCGCTCCATAGTGGCACCCGGGAAGCTTCCCAGCGTAAGCCCCATCCACGATTGTCGCTCCTTAGCGGCATCCGGGCAGCTTCCTAGCGTAAGCCCCATTCACCAGTGTCGCTCTATAGCGGCACCCGGGCAGCTTCCTAGCGTAAGCCCCATCCACGATTTCCACTCCATAGCGGCACCCGAGCAGCTCCTTGCGTAAGCCCCATTCACCGTTGCCGCTCCTTAGCAGCACCCGGGCAGCTTCCTTGCGTAAGCCCCATTCACCAGTACTGCTCCATAGCAGCAACCGGGCAGCTTCCTAGCGTAAGCCCCATTCACCATTGTCGCTCCATAGCGGCACCCGTACATCTTCCTTGCGTAAGCCCCATTCACTAGTACCGCTCCATAGCGGCACCCAGGCAGCTTCCTAGCATAAGCCCCATTCACCATTGCCACTTCATAGCGGCACCCGGGCAGCTTCCTAGTGTAAGCCCCATCCAATATTGTCACTCCTTTTCAGCGGTAAGCCGTTGACAACCCTATCCCGCGATAAGCCGTTGCAACCCTATTTAGCGGTAAGCCATTCACACCCAATCCAGCAGAAAGCCGTTGAAACCAACCAATTGGAGGTAAGCCGTCATCAGAAGAACTAGGTGTTCTTTGATCCATGTCAAGGCTTGGTACGTAGGAATCCTCTTCAAGGCTACAGCCTGAAACCATCATCATCCTTTTCTTTGGGCCTCCATCCTAGAGTAATTCCCAACACCATGGGCCGCCCAACGCGTAAGCCCCCTTTCGCTTCTCACGGACTCACCCTTCGCGACGTGATTGTCAGGTCCTTGCAACCTCTTGTTTCTCACACCGAGCATGACTCACGTGGGCTTAGAGTGAGCACCGACCCTGACCCCTCACCCTTTTGAACTATGAGGTCTTTGATCCATGTCAAGGCATGGTACGTAGGAAGCCTCCATGAGGTTCAAGCCCACCCGTCATTCTTCCACGTCGGGTCTCATTCCCGTCCAACATGACGTTAAACTGCACATTCCATCCGAACTACGAGGACATTGATCCATGTCAAGGCATGGTACATAGGAAGCCTTCACGAGGTTCAAGCCCACCAATAGTGGACCCCCGGGTCTACTTTCACATCGGTTCACCGACAAACCCATCCTAGAGAACTATGAGGTCCTTGATCCATGTCAAGGCATGGTACGTAGGAAGCCTTCCATGAGGTTCAAGCCCACCTGTCATTTCACGTCGGGTCTCACCCCGGTCCAGCATGACGTTAAACTACATTCTGGTCCAGTGGTAAGCCGCTGCGACCCATTCCCACCTGAACTACGAGGTCTTTGATCCATGTCAAGGCATGGTATGTAGGAAGCCTCCATGAGGTTCAAGCCACATTTCTCGGTCGTTCATTCACGTCGAGTTTCGCCCTCGTCCAACATGACGTTAAACTATATCCCCCCTTTTCCTGCATGACATTAAACTGCACACCCATTCCCACCTGAACTACGAGGTCTTTGATCCATGTCAAGACATGGTACGTAGGAAGCCTTCCAGAGGTTCAAGCCCACCACTCATTGGACCAAGGTCCACTTTCACGTCGGTCTACCGACAAAGCCCCATATGAACTACGAGGTCTTTGATCCATGTCAAGGCGTGGTACGTAAGAAGCCTCCACGAGGTTCAAGCCCACCCATCATCCAATTCACGTCGAGTTCTATCTACGTCCAGCACGACGTTAAACTGCAATTCCATTCTGACGGCAAGCCGTTGTGACTAACCCGAACTACGAGGTCTTTGATCCATGTCAAGGCATGGTACATAGGAAGCCTCTACGAGGTTCAAACCCACCATCTGGTCGTTCCGACCTCATTCGTGTTGGTTCACCCCTGTCCCGCATGACGTTAAACTGTATTCCCCAATACGAACTACGAGGACTTTGATCTGTGTCAAGGCATGGTACATAGGAGGCCTCCCTGAGGTTCAAGCCCAACAATCATTGGCCCAAACCGTCTCCTAGTCGGTATGCCAGGCCCCCATTTTCAGGCCCATCTCCCATCGGACCAAGGTCCATCATTTACGTTGGTTCGCCGACACCCACCACCCGTCGTTTAATCACGTCAGGGTTCACTATCATCCCGCATGACGTTAAACTGTATTCCATGAAACCCATTTGAACTACGAGGACATTGATCCATGTCAAGGCATGGTACGTAGGAATCCTTTCCAAGGTTCAAGCCCACCATTAGTCGACCCACGGGTCTACTTTCACGTCGGATCACCGATTAAACCCTTTGAACTACGGGGTCTTTGATCCATGTCAAGGCATTGTACGTAGGAAGCCTTCCAGAGGCTCAAGCCCACCACTCATTGGACCAAGGTCCACCTTCCCGTTGGTACGCTGACGATGCCCATCGGACCAAGGTCCACCTTCACGTTGGTTCGCTGACGACATTCATCGGGCCAAGGTCCACCTTCACGTCGTTTTACCAGCAGCATCTCGAACTACGCGGACTTTGATTCCCTGCCACAGGGATACGTAGGAAGCCTCTTCAAGTCTCAAGCCCAACTTCACCGTCTCCCCTACGATGGTCCCATTTCATCCTCCTCCACTTCACTCATCCATCCATCACCCATCCTGATTCTCACCCGGGCCGCCACATCCCGGTGGGATTATTCCATCCACCTCCTCGCGGCTCCTCGCGGTGCATGGGCCGCTTTCCACGTGTAAGCCCCATCATATCTCTGGGTCATTGTACTCTGTGTACACCCCGATTCATCACCCTTTTCCCTTCTAGGGAGTGAACTACCTCAGATCCGTCCTCATTGGGCGTTCTAATCCATCCATCTTCTAGATGTTCTCCCTTTTGGATATACCAATCTAATCCGTCTCTATGGGACGTTCTGATCACCCTCATTTCGTCTCTACAAGACGTTAAACTCGCGGCCTACCTCGTGATAAACATGAGATGCCAGAGGAAAACCTCGGATGACACGCCTTTGGTGTAATCGTCTCTGCTAGACGTTAATCTTTCAACATACCCTATGTTAAACACGGGAAGCTGAGGAAAACCTCAGATACATGCCTCGGGTTATGCACCCTTGAGATGCCCTCTCATGAGGAAGAATACAGGTTCCCCAATGTCCATGCACCCAGAGATGACCTGAAAAGCCTGATGTTGCTGTCTACTCCGACCGAAGGTCGCTACCATGTCAAGACCCCATGGAATGTCTTGACGGAAGTAGTGTAATTAACCAGCGTCCATGATGATATGGAACCGGGAATGAGATTCACGAACAATGTATTAAATCTATGAGGGAGACCCGGACTAGGTGACGAGTTCTGAGGATGAATCCCCATAAGGAAGAACCGACATCCCATCATCCCGTTTCAATCAAGGAGCAGACGTCCCTGAACAAGGAACGAATGCCGCCCGCCTTTGGAAAGCGGGAATGCGGGGAGACAGCAGTGCGTCCTCCATAGACGGATGCGCGCGCCCCGGCGAAAGCGTTGGAAACAACATGATAATACTTTTGAGAATGTAAAAGTAAATCAGCAGTAAGATAACGATTGGTTCATTGTTAAAAACACTGAGCAATCCTAAAATGATATCTAATTACTTTGGGGAGGGAAAATATATTGGATCTTCTATTAATGAAGTAACCGTTGACGTAACTAAAATTTTCTGAGCGTTGGATTCTAACCATGAATTTATTGATATTGAATGTAGGGAGGCCATCACTATTCTATTATGATTAATTTATTAGATAGTGGTAAGATTCATTCCAATTAATTTTACATGATAATGTATAGATAAATATTCCCCATATGAGATACTCATCCTTTGTACAATTAATGATCAAAATTCTAACAAGAAATTGATAGTCAAAGGTAGTAAAAAGATGATATATTGTTCTATATGGCCAACCAAGAATATAACTAAAATAAAATAGTATAAAATTTAATAAGATATTATGAATCACTTCATGATAATGAAGGAGATATATCAAGATGAGGAAAAAGAGGGTTGGTAATCATTGGTATCGAGGATAAAGAAGAGGCATGGATGAGTGACAATCTCAATGGCAGATCAAGACATGTAGTATTTTGAATAAGTGGAAAAAAATATCTCCAAGATGTAGTGATAAAGAGTATATTTTACTCTTTGGTTTCATCATAATTAAAATATGTCTTTTAATAAAAATATTTCATCCTACCATAAATGAAAAAATGGAAGAATGTTATTAGGTATTTGGAGATCACTCAATAGAATTAATGAATAAAACAAGATATCATAGTATTAGCCTAGTCAAGCCAATACTATAACCAAATGACCCCTCAGTATTTCTATTATATCTAAAGAGATGGGTATTAACAAAGTCAATGGTTCTAAGGAGACATAGGATATTCCTTGTTTTATGAAGCCTTTATCCACCATTGAGTTCATGGGTAAGAGACTGAACATTTAGGATGTAATTATAACTTATACCCATTTCATTTCTATAAAAATATAAAATAGATTTATGTTAACATTATAGAGTAATCAATTTAAAAATTTATCAAATATAAGTAAAAATTATTCCTATTATAATAATAGGATCATTATAAATTTGGGAGCGAGAATGATTATGAGGACTCAAAATAGTGTTAATGAAATGGTATAGTTATCAACTAAATGTTTTTCCTAAAATTTGAAGCTCATATCCATTCACTTGATTAATTCCTATCATTCTATAAGATCATATCATCATGTATCATAACTAAATTACGTATTTATCCAAAAATTCAAATCATATAAATATCATTAAAATGCTTAGTGAAGCCCCAATGACTTTAAAACTATTGATCTGTATTGAAGGTATTGAGTGTAGTTATTTTTCATGGTCTTATCGGTTGTATTATCTTAATGATAACTATAATGGTTCCACATTACTTGTAAAAGTGGATTTTAATGATTATAATAAATCAAATTTTATGCATTGACAATGATAAATATGATTATGATGGTAGATTATGTGATGATAGAAATAATCCTACTAATGATTGAAAAATATAATAACCTATTAAAGATTATAGGTCCTAAAAAATCATTTTGTAAATAGAATAGCTTCAAATTAGATATCAAGTATAAAATAATATCTATTAATTCTGAAAAATTTGGTTGAATACTAAAATATGGAAGTATATGTTACTTTTATTGATCACATATTTATACTGTAGGAATTTTCATTGAATCCTTGAAGATCATTAGAATTTATGAATATGGAAATAATTTTATTCAAGGTTCTTATTATGAGATGAAATATGAAAATTTTGTTTCTATAATAAATGATTTATTCGTATATACATTGGCTCTAATGGTAGTGGTAAAATGATTTTGAGGGGAAATATTATTTTCTATAAAAAATATAGAAATATTATATTAATATGTAATATTTTTTTTACTAATAATAGATAGTATGTATTGGATAATGAATCCTAGTAATAATAGAAAATTATATGGAAGAATTATTATATCCATATAAAAATATATTGCAAAACTAAAATAATATATGGAGTCTTAAAATAGTGAAGTAGATTTAACATCTTACCTTAAGACAAATTAATTGAATACATAATAGAACCCAATGTTATGGTATAATAAATGAAAAATAAAAAAATAATATATAAGAAACAATTAGGTCTATAAGGGGAAGATGAAAAAATAATAAACAAATAGAGATCGATAACATAATTGAAAAGAATTAAGATTCATTATTTTTTATAAAAATTAATTCCTAGTATATATCTTATCAATGAAATGAAGATATATGTATTGGATGAATTACATTAGGAAAGGATTTTCTATATATGTGTAAGAATAATTCCATCCCAACTAAAAAGGTTAAAATACTATCATATTAATTGATTAATGGATTATGTGGTAGGAATATGAAATAACATGACCAAAGAAAAGATATAAGCATTAAAATGTTCACTTAAATATGATAAAGAGAGTATTATACACAAGTTGCAATGTATTGAAGATAATAATAGTTACAATGGTTCACATGGGAAATGTTTATAAATAACAGATGAATATGTGATAAAAGATAAAGAGACATTCCTATGTAAAATAAATATGTAGAAGGATAAAATAATATAATAGAATGTTCCATATGTAAATAAATGTAAAAGAAAAAGGACAGATATGATAAATAATTTGTCAAATATCCTATAACCAGGGAAATTTGAATGGGATCACATGACATTAATGATATTAGAAAATATTATAAAAATACATAAAGTGTGATTAAATATTTAAATAATACATAGAATAAGGTATATAATAATATTAAAATACAAAAAATTTGTAGAAAAACATGAAGAATAAAAATTAATGACAATTAAAATATTTATTTTTAAAATTTAATTCTAAAAAAATTATTAAATATACATGTCATATTATTGGATTATAAAATTTCATCAAATATAAATCAATATAGGGAATTATTTTCTCTACAACTAAATGTTAATATAAGAAGATAAATAGAATCTAAATAGTGATATTATGTTTTTTAAAGCAATAGAACTGTTATTTTGAGTCAAAAAAATTGTGATTAAATATTTTATTGAGAACATGTTGTGGAGGTTGAAATTTTTAAATATATTAGAATTACTTTTTTTTATATCATTTTTTACAAATTTAAGGATTTAATCCGGATTATATATGAATATAAAGAATATATTTTATAATATATTTATTAATTGAAATGTTTTTTGGGATAAAAAGAACAATTAATTTACATTTGAATGTAAAAGGGAGATAAAAATGGGATGAATAATCAGTATGTTTTAATTATTGATATATTTCATTTTTAAGAAATAAATAATGCCAAACCTATGGGGAAAAATGAAAAAGGGGACTATTTTAGGCCATTGACGTACGAAGTGTTGGATTTTTCTTCAAAAGAAATTATTAATTTTTTTATGTTGTGTTGGACCATAATTAAGTTTTATGGGTTCTATGGGGCATGTTATAATATTTTATGTTCTAGTATTATTATTTTATATTATGTGTTTTATTCTATTACTATTTTATAAATAAAACATTGTAGAGATACATGTCATATTCCGTTTTTTTGGATCTATTTGATGAAAAAATGTAAAATTAAATGAAAATAATTATATATATAAATATATTGTGATATAATTTAATTGATATTAATGCATAATACATACTAAACTATAATAGAGTATTTTTAATGACTTATTGAGGAATATTATTGGAAATGATTAATATGGTCATTGTATAGGGCCATTAATTTGTTAGTTAAATGTGATGGTAATATTTTTCTTTCATATTAGTTCTATGGATTTCACAAATTATGTATTATATCCAATTAGAATATGTTCTTAGTGAGTTATGAGTTTCTTTTTTAATAAGAAATATTATTTCTATTAATAAATTGTATGTTTAATTGTGTTAATTTATAATCTTTATGCATTAAATGATTATATACACCCTATTTTCAAAGCCATATAGTTACGTTCTATTTATCTACAAATTCTGTTATATAGAAGTGGTGTGATTTAGATTTAGTGATAAATGATTTGTGAAGGTGATTTTATTTATTCTACATAAAATATATGTCATGTGGATATTTTTTATAGTTATATGTTATATTTTATATGATTGAAAATTGAAATGTTATCTAATATTTATGTCAAATCAATAATTTTTTAAGAATAACATATATATTCAATGAATAAATATTATTTTATGTATAATGGTAAGGAAATATTTTATGTTATTATGTTTTATGACATAGAATTATCAATGTAATTTATAAATTAAGGGAAAGAACATGTAAATTTTGAGGTTAAATAATGAAAATATGCTTTGATTAAATATATTCTATAGTTAAATATTTTTTTAAGGATAAATATTTTATGAATATATGATATAGTCAATGGAACTAGAGATATGTTCTATAGATATGGTTATTTGATAGGTTATGTGAAACAATATAGTATGTATGAATATATTTTAGTTTTTGTTAAGATATGTAATATAAGGGCCTATATGTTCTATTTTGAGAAAATATAAAGTCGAGGGAGGTCAATTATTAAGTCATATATGTTTGGATTTAACATGGACATTTATTGTCAATATAATTTTGAAGCATGATAATATTTTGGAAAATGTTTCCAGTGTTTCATAAAATTCTATGTTGATACGTAAATAGGAATAAATGTGTGAATTTTGAAAGAAAAAATTAATATAATAACTCACTTATTGTGTTTGGGTTTCTCTAATTTTTAGAGCCAATGATTTCAAGGAATGGGACATGGGAATTACTCTCACTGTTATTACTTTTATAAATTTATTTTTCAATTAATGGGGGATTATAGTTAATTTTTATGAATATAATATTTTTACTGATGTTTAAAATGAAAATATGTAAAATATGATTTAAGGTTTATTGGATGGGAAAAGAAGTAATAAAAACATTGTACAATGAAATACACATATCAAGAAATATGAAAATGTTATAGATGAATCATGTGAAGATGTAAATGGAAGTCTATCCTATACAAATCACATTTCATAAAATAAAATGATAAAGATTAGTTTTCATACATAAGATAGGTCCTATAATTTATTTAGTCGAGAATAACACAATCATTTTTGAAGAATCAAAATGTAATGTGTTTATATCTCTATGAAATAAATGAATGATGGAGTTGTAAAAGACATGCATGATGGTTAACGTGATTATAGGAGATGAAAATGAAAAATTTATTATAATTTAGTGGTTGTATACCAACTAAAAAATTTTATAGTTCAATCGTGATGATAGTTGTAAAATATAATAATCGTCTAGAAGACACCATGATAATTAATATTCATCATCTATGTTAATTTTGATGATAACGGCCAAAAAAATAGTGATGGGATATAGATTTCATATATCTATCCAAATATTATTATAGAATATATGAATATATGAGCTATTTAGTGAACCATTAATCCCTCTTATGATACATATATAGACATCATCTAGAAGGTGGCCATGTACCAGCTAGTTTGTGGCCCTAAAATAGCTAACCCCGAGTGTTTCCCCATCATGATACATCAATCGATCGAAGTCCTAAAGCCATCACACAATCTTTTGACATATAATGGAATTCTAAAAGCATTATTAGAATTGTAAACGCACCTTATTTATATGTCCAAACTCTCAAAATATTATTCCGAATACCACATCAAAATACGATCCCTCCACCAAAACAAACTCCATGGTCATTATTAAAATAAAAATTCTTTTAAGGGATAAGGAATTAAAAACTCTACACTATTATACTTATCATCTTCATGAAGTCATGGTGGTCATCCTACCCCATCACCTGACCTATGATGGTCATAAATTCAATTCCAAATGGTTGTGGTCCATTCCGAAATTCAAAACCACATTCCAAAACATTGAGATCAATGTCTATGTTTCTTATTTATAAAAACATGATCTAATTCCATTACATAATTTCAAAACACAAAGATAATGCTTATCCAATACTGTCTACCTTGACACATGATCATGTCTCAAATACAAATAGTCATCAGAAATATATTTCCTCCCTCTATAATAATTTTCTCATGAAAAAATTCTAATTTATAGTTCTTTATGACGATATAATTCCTAATAAAAATATCATGTGTTTTAACAACACACCTGGTGTCATCTCAGATGCTCCTCACATAACCACGCATGGGAACATTAGTTTAATATAGGTTATAATTTTCAATTATGATTTAAAACACGAAAATACATTCCTTTATGTATGCACAATTTGAACATTCAATATTTTCCTCGAAAATGCATAGAAAACTCTAAAAATTACTCCATAATATCAATATAAGATAATTGATGCGTTCCTGACTCACCACATGCAATTATATAGAGGAGAAGATATCGGACCTCCTTCAGCCCACCAATCTCAAGATTACCCAGTTTTCATTGCTGATTCAAATTTAAATTACTAGAGCATGATTCCATTCTAACTAGAGACATCCCAAGATCATCCTAAAACACATTGAGATCTAACCTCAACTCATATGCGATCCCATTGCTAAGTCCCTAGTCACTTTCACTATTCCCTATGCTCTCACTTGAGAACTATCCTAAAATCGAATCGAACTACACTTTGATAAAAAAATTCCATGGGTTCAAAAATATCATTTAGACCTCAACTAGCCTCGTATAAAAGGAAACAAATTATATTACAAAAGGTATTAAAATATCATTATAATTACCGACATATTGGCATCTAGTGCTCTCATGAACATAAAAAGATCAGTCATTAACATAAATACTATTTCTTTTAAAAAGGTTACACTCTTATGATTATAAGGATTATTGAAAATAAAGGAGTGTCCTTATAATCACTACACTAGGTATAAACCCTAATATCAGTAACAAAAATCTTGTTTCTTAACAAACAGAATGGTTAGATACAGCTTTCACACTCATTATATAGTTTCCTTCCAAAATTTTGATATCAGTAAGCTCTTTGATATCATGAACATCATCATAAACATTAACCAAAACATATCTAATAATAAGGTTAAAACCCTCAATAATGTAATGGTGACCTCACAATGAAATGTATTTACCTTATAATGATTCTAGAGAATAGTTGGAAAATTATTTCATAGCATTGAATGCATGAAACTTATTGTGAGTGAAGATCATCAGCTAAAAAATTACACCAGTATCATGGGTCATCCTATGATAGAAAACATACTCATTTCTTGATCAATCTTCCAACATCATCCCTTTACATAGGGATCTCACATGACCCACCAAAATCATTAGGTCATTTAATATGAAATCATCTACCAACTTATGATCACCCCACCCAAAGTGGGACCATTTAATTAAAACCAACCAGGTATTGATGGCCATATACTATTTATATATAAAATGAATCCCAAAATGACACTTATTCCATAAAATCCCTCAAGTCCATAGAAAAAAATGGGTTATCACTCTCGCAACACCCATAATCATCATACCTAGGGGTGAAATTCTCCATGCAATGACAAATTCACAAAACATTAAATTAAATCATGTGAGTTTAGAATTTATGATCTTGATAACTTGTGTCTAATTGGGTCATAAATAACTGACATGCGATGTTAGATTAGGTATACAAAGAAATTCTAAATACCCTCATAGAACAATCCTAACATCTCGAATGTGTCACAGATATTCCTATAATCATCTATCATCCAATGATCCATTTCTAGATACTTAATCACTTACATATGCTTCCACCACATACCAGTAGTGCATCCATACCCGATAGTCTCAGAAATCCATGTGATCATTCCCTTATGAAAATTATTATCCACAAGGCACTAGAACTACTACCGCTTATCCACTACAACACCATCACTCAGAAGCACTAAGCATGCACCACATATACAAACAAAAGAATCTACTAATTCATTACATCTTAGAGAGAAATTTCGAATAATCAGAATACCATGCACTTAGGCTACCCAGACACATAACAAGACTCTGGGTCACTAAATTTGAGTAACTCTAAAGGGTAACTAGTTCATACCACCCATCAATTAAAAATCCCAAAGACAACTAGTAATAGTCTAACACTTAACCCCATATCAAGGTCACAAAATGTCTTTCTTTTTTAAAAACCCTTCTAAATTTCTCATAAAAAACATGAAACATGTCAAAACATAAATAATGGAATCAGATATAGAGTCTCTTTTTTGAACTTTTTAAATTATGGGTCGTTAGTAGGCAGGGAGTGGTGAATACTCTAAGTGGAACTAGTTTTTACAGCATGGTGCCAATTTTATATTTTGGAGTTTGTGTTCGAAATGTGGATAGGATGATTAGTAATATTATATAGTTTGTTTATTTTTTCATGTTTTGACATAGTTATGAAATAGAGGGTATTCTACAATGTGGAAGCAGGAAGGTGGAGTCCATGTAGTTCATGGAATATCATGGTCAATACATCTTGGTTTGATGATTGTGGAATAATATTATTTAAATAGAATTGTATTTATAGTGTTCTAACTACCATTTCACCATATTCATTTCACATGATTCTATTATCTCCCTATTGAACACAACATGGATTATAGATAATCATTTATTTTGGAACCACTACAGTGTGGAAAACACCATTTCACAATAGAACGTTCCATTTTGGTATATTATGTGGCGCAACACTATATGTTGTTCCAAGAAAAATGTTTTTGAAATATATCTATAAATTCATGAAACCATTTACCTCATATTATTTATATTATTTTAAAGAAACCTTAATGATAATTTTGGATATATACCACTTCTCGTTGGAAGATATTCATGTTTTTTGGAAGGTTAGATATAAATTGGGTGTAATCTAGTAAGAGATATCATTTATAATATATTTTATTCTCTACATATCCGTAAATTTGACTATTTTTTAGACTAGTTATTCAGACCATTCATGGAAATGGGGAATTGATATTGTTTTAATTGGATATTCTTTCTTCGGGATATGATCTTTTTCCTCTCCCATCATTGGTATTTAATGCAACATTATCATCATAAATATAGAGGTATGTGTCTCTTTACTATGGTATATACCATAACATGAATAGTGTTATTGTGAATTTCATATGGTCTTGATTTATGAAAATGATGTTTTTAGATCCATGATATGGAATATGATCTTTTAGGGATTTTTTTTAAATGGAATTTCACTAAAGGATGATTTTTATTGTGAGATTTGATTTTATGAATTTCATGAATGGATAATTGATATAAAATATTTTTTATGCATTTAAATTTGAATCAAAATTACATGTAAAATGTTTTATGAGTAATGAGATAAATTTTCTTAAACAAATTAATGATTATATGTATCATATTGGGATACCTTTTGGTTTTGGAGATAAGTAAGCATAAATGATCCATAGTGAAGTAATCTATCACTATGGTATGTGCTGATTATTCAAAATAGGTATTGGGTATCCATTAATTGGGAACATAGGTTCATATTGATTGGATCAACATTTTCCATCTAGTGTTTCATTGTGTGTCTTAGTTATGTGATATTTTTATGTCATGTATTATCCTTTAATGATTTTTGGATACATCACAAGCAAGAATTTTTTATATTATTTTTTCCATGTAGATATGGATATGGATTCATGAAACTTATTTTATTCATTTTTTGGAATTATGGATATTTTTTATCCCATATAGATTTTGTTATTAGAATATAGAATCTGTTTAAATAAAATCCAAATGTTTAATTTATAAATAAAATGATTAATGTTAAATTATTTAGAAGTCGATTTCTTGAAAAACTAGTAGATGAATGTGGATAGAAATTATGTTGTTTCACTAATGGTGTCCAAAAATTTAGTTCTCACAACCCACTATTTCCTTTCTTCTTTTTAGGCCTTTTTGGAATGATTTATATAAAGGGAATATCATCATATGGAGGATAAACATCCTAGATTATATTTCCCTATAATGGGTTAGGATGGTGATGATATATGGTCATATGGAGATGGACCCATGGGTTGCTTCAGGTTCTATTTTTATATTCTTTAAGTTGTTACATTTAGACATTATGATCTACTAGTTGGATATTGTATTTATTGTTTTGTTGTTTTTAACAATGATGTATTATTGGATATTAGATTTTATAATATGATTGTTTTGATATTATCATATATCTATTAGAGACTAAAAGAATTTCCATGAATCCTTGTATGATATCCATGTTCTTATCACTAGCCTCTGGTGATTGTAAACATGCTTTAGGCCTTACAGAATACCATGTTTGGAAACATTATGGTTTAACTATTGTTGGTCTATTAGAAATTGATATTATATCCCTATTTTATCATTAATTTATACTCCCATGCTTGTCCGTTACTTATATGTGTATAATTATTGTTGATAGACATGAGATAGGATTTCTAGAACATGGGAGGTAGTGTGGGACTGTGCCTATCCCTATATCATTAATGACAAACCTCATGTTTTTATGTGATGTTTAGGGAAATCTTTCTTTATTTTTTATAGTTTTAGACTTTTTAATTCATATCTCAAAATTAATTTTATGATAAAGAAATAAAATTTTATTCTAAATGATATTTATCTGTTTTTTTCATAAAATAAGGATTTTTAATGAAGAACATGTTTTTATTTTTGAGAGTATTCTTCTGTTAAATCCCCATAAAAAAATTCTATAGTTGAATCATATTTTGATGAAAATAAATTCTGAATGATCCATTCAATGGGGTATGTTTCCAATTTAGAAAAAACACAAAGGTGGATCATGATTTAGAATACACTAAATTGTATCCAATGTTTTTTTAAGGTAAAAAGGGACTGTAGGTTTCATTAGACTGAATTGACAGTATTGATATAAATTTACACATCCCAAAAATCTAATGGACTCCAGTTTTTTTCTACATATATGCTTGAGGATTTATAATGGTAGCAGTAGTAATCTACTATGAAATCCATGATTCGTGAATATAACACTTAGACTAATTTCAAGAATTTTTTCTCAACTATTAAATAAAATGTGATTGAATGTGGTGATGGTAAAAGATTTCATTACACTAGATCAAGGAGATTATTGTGTCATGAAGTATAGTAAATTTTTTTCTATGTTGGTTTAGCTAACTTTTGATATTGTATCCAATGACTATCTCAATACATGGAGATTTGTGAGTGGTTTGGGGCCTGATATTTAGAATTTACTAATTTTAATTTTCATACCCATATTCATAGAGGTTATAGAAATGGAAATTGTGGTTGATGTGGATATAGATGGGAATACATGATTCTTCAAGGAATTAATTGTAGAAGGAGGTAGCCAATGTTTTTCTTCCAGCCAGTAGTGGAAGTAGGGTGACCATTTCCAAGATAGTATAATGAGTGCATAACATATGTCAGGTTAAGGATAAGTGGTATATTAGAATTAATGGAGAAAGTGACACCTCAAATATAGTTAAAAGGAATCACCCAAGGTATTTTATTATTTTGGGTAATCGGATTATATTTACTGTTTATATGAGATATTATTCCGAAGATGTAGAGTTTGATCCACCACCACTATGGTCTTTATGTTTAATTATGTTATGTTAAATGGGTTAGAATCGAAACCTCTTTCTAATGATTATATGTAGGTCATGAAGATAAGGAAACATGTGGTTGTGCGTATCATTGTAGTATAGTGTGTACTAGAGGATTTAGAGGTAGGACCAGAGAATGTGAGAGGTATAGTGTCTTCTGAATTATATTTGGTTATGGAAGTACATGATGTTTTTGAAAGGCCTTCCATTATATCATCCAAAACTACTTATGTGTTGGGATTAAATTCAGATCTCATGACATTCATGATTACTATTTCCGTGACTTATTAAAATAAGCCATATTGGGGTTTCAAATTTTCTTATTTTCATGTGAAGACCACCTTCCATGAAAACATATGGTATTGTTTAGTTCTTTATATTGAAAACATAAATCTCTTCATATTAATGGATTATATGATTAGCTTCTAATACCATATCTATTTAAATCATCATTGGATCTAGTTTCTTTCTTCTGATGGGATCCATCATGTCTTTCAGGATGATTGGTATCATAAATATGGGATTTAGAGGCCTGTTATAACTAATATTGAGTTGATCTCATGCATGTTTTTAGAGATGTTTGTTGACTCTGCGGATCCATTCCTCATTATCCTTCTTAATGAGGGGTTGGGTAAATATGTTATTGACATTATATATGATTTCATAGGGTTTCTTCCTCATTGGGTGTTTGTGTTTATTATAGACATACATCTCAGTATTAGCCACATTTCATTATGTTCATACCATATAATTCCTATGAAATCAAAATAATTAATGTTTATCTTGATGATCATGATTGAAAGTGATTTATTCATCCTAGAATTTCACTATGGGTAATTTTAGTACTCTTTTCAATGAAGGATGAAGAGGGTCTTTGAATTTTTTATCATCGAAAATGTATCCATTTGATAGTTAATGATTACTATCAAATTATTTGGTTTGATGGTGACATTTTTTGTCATGGTAAGGGAGCTCAATGGTTTTTAAAAATTGATATGATATTGTTGTACCATCAGACAAGGGTTCAAGAGGATGATATTCATAATATGGTGTTAAAGATTATGCATGGGAATTATGAGTATCTAGTCATGCCATTTGGCCATACCAATTCACATGTGGTTCATATAGATCTATTGAATGAATGCATACATTGATTAATGTAATTTTATAAATTTTGATATCATGGGTTGAATCCTTATTTATTCCATATCAGAGTAAGATCAGGATGAGAATTTTAATATCATCCTCAGAATCATGAGGGAGTATCATCTACATGAAAAGCTATAAAAAATGAATAATTTTGTTTTCATGAAGTGGAATTTCTATTCCAAGAGATTTTTGATAAAAGGTTTCATTGTGGATCATAAGGAGATTCTGGTTGTGATGTATTGGGAGAATCCAAGAGATTTATTTGAGATATGAAGTTTCTTGTGATCATCTGGTTATTATAGGAACTTTGTTGAGGGAATCCCCATGGTTGAATGTCCTATTACAGAGTTAGCCGATATAGATGTGAGGTTTTTGTTGGAGTGATTATTTCCAAAGATAATTTGTGGAGTTGTAAGTGAGATTTAGTTCAGTTCATATCACTACTAAAAATACAATTTCATACAAAAATAGGATTTTTAGCACTCTAAAAAGTACTTATAACGGGGGTCTTTATGAGTGCTAGAAAACGAACTAATAAAGGTGGCCCATTAACAATTCTAGTAAAAAAGTAATGATATTGGGGGAGATTTATCTGTTTTTTACTAGTTCTTGTCATGGAACCCCTTATTAGTGAATTTTATCTACCACTCATAATGGTTATATTTTATAAAAATAGATATATTCCATAAAAAAATTAAATATTAATATATTTATATTGATATAAATATAATATATTTTTTAAATCACTCTCTGTATAAGGGAAAATAAACATACTATTAAAATATATGATATTTAGTAAAAAAATAACCAAAAATAAATAAAAAGTATTATTAACTATTAATTTGAAAATCATTATCCATAAATATTCAATTAAAGACAATTTTATGACATAAAAATTAAATGATTTAATGAACATTATTAAATAAGTTCGAAATATTACATGAACATCAAATGGCTATAACATTTGATCTGGTTATCATTTCCGGATCTAACACATATAAATTTGAATCCAACGAAGAGATATATGCCCTTTGGACCCATGGGTACCCCATACATCATTTTCTTGAGGTAAAAAAGGCATATAAGGCCTCCAAATGCGTTTTTTGTTGGGATACCCTAATTTTTCATATTCGAAAATATTATATCTTCATTTAAAAGAAACTTCTTATTGTGATCTGACCCTAGAAAACCCAAATATGAAGTCCAATACTAATATATTTTCATTAGATATAAGTAAATTGTGTCCCAGAGGACCAAACATTTTTGTAGTCTTGGTAAAATAGTTATATACATGAGTCTTGAATTACAAAATAATACTCTAATTATGACATTATTTATTTATATCATAATAATATTTTTTTATATTGAATATCCTTGATTATCATTCATAGTGAACTTATCAGATTCATGGGGAAAGGAATCATAATAAGGGTGAGATCAAATTCAACATATAGGTATAGTACATCGGAAGAAATAATGAATCAATGCAAAAAATATAATGGAAAGATATATAGATAAAAGCACATACAAGTGATGTAACTGGATAAAGTAAAATTAATATGAAATGGTGAGAAACTAAAACACAGTCCATTTATCAATCAACCAAAAAAGAAATGAATTCACAGATATTTTAACAAAAAATATCATGGATAAATAAAATACTAAATCAAAATGAAGGAATTGCATATCTATTGGACACCATATTGTTTCTGTACATGATGGATTTACAATCAAGAACTATTCTCAAGATAGATTAAAATACTCTAATTTGAAAAAATGAATCATCTCTTGAGATGACCAATTCACTAATAGGATAACATTAACCGGTCCCAAACTCGTATCATGCTAATATATTATTCTTGGAAACAAACATGATGTTTTTTCCTCTAACTGTTAAGTCCCATGAGACAACTAATGCATCAAGGGGTATCTATAACTAGGCCACACCCAGAGGTATTTCTATAAACTATCCCATACTTATGTCTTTCATGTCAAAATAATCACCATGTAATAGATTTATGTTAATAAAAAAAGTTCCTTATCAAATATACGTATTTAATAATGGATGAATATTTATAAATATTTCCATATAAAACTAAATAAATTTAAATGTAAATATTGTATGAAGAATGGTATATGGTTAGGGAAGTGAACATATCCTGGATAAATGATACGAATAATTACTGAAAATTAAATGTTAAACGATCATATGAAATTGAATATTTATAGGTATATAACAAAGGAAATCAAGGAAGTAGATTTCAATATTATCTTTGGAAAAATAAACCATAATCATTCTGGGGAAATATCAAGGATATTATTAAGATAACGTATCCCATGTGGAATGATAATATAGGGTTTTTCTCAGTTATAATTATAAATAAAATAAAAATAGCTCTTAAAAAATCATGGGGATAATATCCTTTTTTTGAAAATAATTTTTAAAAAAATTTCATATGAATATCACTTTTGAGAACATCTTCCTAAATGAAATAACATTTTAAACCTTCAATGTAAGCATCACTTAATTGATATAATGTAAATCTATACATGTTGTATGAGGTAAAAGGAATGTTACTTTTGCAAGGTAAAATTTTAGAGAAATGACTTGTTGAGAAAGAGATGATAAGATTCATCTGAAATAATAGGTAAGAATAAATAAATGATAAATATTTACTTAATAAATCATTTTTTAATGTTTAAAAACAATTTTTAAAACAATTTAATAAAACACGAATTTTATTTGAAAACATGTTCTCCAACGAAAGAGAGAAATGAAATCCAGTTTTCTTAAAAAATATTTATAAAATATTTTATGTACCAAAGTGTAGGGAAATGATAGAAATACTTGAAAAATGTTAAGAATAACTAGAGGAGTTTAAAAAACTATTTATTAAACAATTTTAATTTAATTTCCTAGAATATAATAGAATTATCACTAAAATTATCCTTGAGGATAATAACCTTTAAAACTTTCAAAGTGTCCCATACAACAAAGAAATTTTTTGAATCAAAATCCTCATAAGGAATAAAATTAAATGAATTTTTTAAATACTAGTAAGATAAATGGATTAATAATATAATATATAAAAATGGGTATTTCATACACCACATGAAATACTTAAGTGGTGAGAATGAAATTTATTTTACAGGCGTAAAAAAGTGAGATGAAAATACCGTACCTTGTGTTTTGTTTCTGGTGAAATTATTTTAAATTCATGTATAAGGGTTTTAAAAGATTTAATAACCTATTACATAACAATATTAATTTTGATAATATTATATATTTTCCTATTATAATATCTTATTATCTATTTGACTACAACTGCTCATTATTTTCACTATTTCAGATCTTAATTTCATAGTTTATCGAGTCTGTTTTAACTTAATAATAGTGGTTCCTATCATTGATTAATCATCTTTAGAATAAACAACATGATTTAAATATAATATAAGTTCAGTATATATGTATTTATAATAATCCATAATTTTTCGAGAGAAGAAATGAAATGCACTATTCATGGAGACGGTAGGCCATACGTATGCATGAACGGTAAATTAATTTATTCATCATATTAAAAGAAGTCAATTTAATGATATATATGTATAATTTAATTCCATTATAATATATATATTTCATATATATTTCATAAGATTACTAAAACAATCCTTTATATATTCCATGTTTAGAGGGAACGAGTCACATCGTTTTGAGGGGGAGGTAGTGCACCCGTCAACAGAAGATATTATCATATTTACACATAATAAAAAGAAAAATGGTATATGGTTTATAAAAATTACACAAGTATGAAGATATTATGATTATTCTATATATCATATAAAAACATATTTTCCATCCTAATTCCCAACCATTAGAGGTGGTAATGGATACAATAATGACATCATTTTGTGAGGTGGTTGTTCACCGTACACATGAAATGTAAGTTCGTTACCTGTTGCATGGAAGTTCCTGTAAGTGTTTGTATAACACATATCATTAAAATATAATAGTATTTTTAGTATATTTATTAATATATAAATCAATAATATAAACTTTAGGGGGTGGAAAATGGAAATAAATATAATGATATTGAGGAAAGATGTTACCTCTTAATTAGGTAACTCAAATTTGTTTGAACCAAAGGTCTTCCTTGGATGTATTTATGACCAATTTGAGGATTATAGGTTGTGTTGATGAATTTTTATGAGATATTTGGTTACATATTTTTCTATCCAATGTTTTGTGATCGGAGTGGGGATGTGGGAGGAGAGGGTTCATTTTTATAGTGGAGGAGGAGAGACTCTCTTGTAAATTTTTGAAATGGGGATTATAACCACATTTTCGCACTAAAAATGGAACTATGATGGTAAAAATTTGATAAAATGTATAATAAGGTCTAATTATTTCACTAAAATGTATTTTGGGCATGTTTATAATCCATTAGGGCCCCTTAGTTTAAGATTTGGTCCTTTATTGAGCTTAATTTCACCTTACTTGTTGTAATTAATATTATTTACAATCACTAATATTTAAAAAAAACTAATATATCATTATTATAAATTATAAATTTTTTTGACTCCAAATATGGTAACCATTTTCCAAATTCCAATCACTAATTTAGTAGAAATTAATTTAATTTTAATCCCGTGAATGAGACAATAATGCATGTTTTAATGAAAAAATGTTCAAAAGTATCCTGTATTTTTATATCCGATATCAATGTGAAATTCATTTCAATTATAAAAAATAAAAATATTGATAAAAAAATATTCTAATTAAACTTTAAATCCATCTAAAAATATAATTTATTCTTATAAATAGATTATATGAAAAAACAGTTTACAATTAAAATGAAATATTTTCCACTATCCATTAAAAAATGAACCATCATCGAAAAATACCAAAAATTCACACTAAAATAAATATTATGTTCCACATTAAAATAATTTTTTTATTTCTAAATATAGGAATTATAAAATTTTAAAAAAAATTCAAATAGGCTGACCATTAAAAGGCGGTAAAAGTGTGTTAACAAAATTTTAGGTTTTTATGCATAATATTAGGCTTGTTATTTTCATACGCTTAAAAAATATATTGGATGAATATAAAAAATAATTTATTGAATTTATAATATATATAATAATTTAATATCACTCAAAAATTGAAAATAATTTAATTTATTTGGATGAATCAATTTTGTGAGAATGAAAATATTTTTATATAAAGACATTCCCTTTAAATTAAATTGGTTCTCCAATTCATTTTAATTAATTAATAACCAATAAACAAATTTCATATATTTTTAAATAATATATTTTCAAAATTTATTTAATAAAATTATTAACCTCTAATTTAACAATGAATGTAGATATTCTTATATTAAATAATAATTTAATAATATATCGTTATTTGGTAAAATTTGTTCCTGTGTGTAACAAATGAACATAAAGAAACTCATTGTTTCATGAGACATAGGCAGATTCAATTTCAAATTCATTATATGAATGAAATTATATTTAATTTATTTTAAATATTAAATATATTATAAATTATTAAAATATTATATTCTCTTACAAGCATGGTGTAGTGTGTCATACATGCTAAAAAATAAAATGTTCTTTATTTGGATTTTTTGGGAGTATCATTATAAAATGATTAATTAAATTATGTCCATGCAATTTAAACTCAATATTGGTGATATTTTTTTGATATCTATTCTACATGAAACCATACATCATGTGAATGGTTGATAAGAAATCATCTATAAAAGAGAAAATGTGAAGTACAATGGATACATGGAATAACATATAACTAGGTCTCAATGTAGGAGAACATTAGTGAAAAGTAGAATACATACTTGGAGGAAAACTATAAATATTTATATTGTGTAATTTAGTTCATTAATAAAAAACCAAGGAATGATCAATTCAAATTTCGGGGATTAAATGACATAAATCAGTGATGATTTAGAAAACCATTGGTTCAACAAAAACTAAGGTATTAAGGAAAGATTTTTTTTAATATACTTTTCATAACATTGATTAATTATTTTATTAATGGATAATATAGGGAAATATGTTTACATGAAATATTTATATAAAAAAATTCATCCTATGGTTGTTCATATATTTGTTTCCCAATTCATCCAAAAAATATTTTTTATGACTAATGAACAAAAATATGTTTATGAAGGATCTTAAATACCGAAAAAGAATGAAAATTCTAAATATTTTTCTCTAACTATTCTTAAAATCCCATATTGTTAATTTATTAATATATAAATTTAAAATTAACACAATCGGTTAGACATTAATATTTATTCATCAAATTGTTCAACTAAAAACAATGACATATTTACCAGGATGTTGTGGGCTATGCCAAATTTGATTGGTTTTCACCAAGAATATATGTTGTCCTTTTCTAAAACGATATAAATATAATTTATAATATATACTTGATGAATATCCTTGAAATATTTTTAATCAATAAATATCCTTCTAACTAAGGTTATCAACACAAGAAAAATACAAAAATACATCATAAACTATTTTCCAAAAGGTCCTTTGATTGTCTAGTGTTTGTCAATAATATCATTTATAGGATTTATAAATAAGGACTTTATATCTTTAATCTATTATATCATAGGATTAAACTAGGTCATTCATTGTCAAAATCTTTTATAATGATTTCTAAAGAAAATGTGGGTTATCCTAGGATTATCCCTTGATAGTGTTAACTAGGTGCATAATATGACCCTTTTTCAGGTACCAAGATATGACGAGTGAGGCTTGACATCACATTTAAGAGTTTTTACTCCTAGGTACATCTATTCTAGAACCACATGCACTTATATAATATGAATGTGGATGTATTTCTAGGAAGAACAAAAAATAACTACTCTACCAAAATTCTATGGGGTTATTATATTATTATACTAACATTCTATATTTGGGTTTTGTTCTCTAATATATTTTTTCTTAAATATATATCCCACAGTTTATACAAAAAAATTCCCAAATACCAACTCTTGCGACCCGACCCTAGCAAGCCGATATCTAGGGTCCACTACCATTACAATAGAATATGATATAGGTAAATCATATCCCAAAGGACCAAATGGTTTAGTAGTCTTGAAAAAACACATAAATAAATTATTCTTGTAAAAAAAATTAATACAATAATTATTAAAATGAATATTTTGAATATAGTAATATTGTTCTATCTTGTGTATCCTTCTATATCGTTATTAGTACATTTCTCTGTTTCATAGAGAAAGGAAACATAATAAGGGTGAGATCGAATACTATGTAAGGGTAATGTAAAACATAAAAAAATAATCAATCATCAAGATTAATCAAATGGAATGATAAATAACTGATCACAAATGCCAATAAAAAAACTAGTTAAGAAAAAAATCACTATGTAAATGTATGAAAATGAAATGCACCAATAGATATTTCGACACAAAATTTCATAGGTATATAAATATTAAATCAAAATGAAGGAAATGTGTAATTATTATATTCCATGTTTCATGGTTTCATAGTAATATTACCATCTTGATCATTTCCCATGACTTTCTAAAAAACTCAAATTTGGCCACATGATTCTTCTCATGAGACTAATGATTCATAGAGGGGATGGAATTACCCGATTCCTAACATGTATCATACTAGTGTTTTCTTCACAGAAACACATTTGATGGGGTTTTAGCCAACTGGTTCATCCCATGAGACTACTGATGCATCATGGGAATATATATAATTAGGCCCCACCCATATGGTTTTACTTAAATGGTCCCCAACACATGACTTTCATGACCAAAGATGAAATGTCCCATTTCATCTCACAACTAATACAGTAGCTAGAACGGTCTCCACATGACCTCATGGGTGCATCCCCATACGCCAGAAGCTGCCGATTAGTAGCGAGGGTGTAAGGATAGTCAGTGGGGAGACTATACCCTCTTATTATAGTTCCACAGTGGTATAGAATAGTTAAAAACAATCAAATTCAGAAACAGTAATACCTAATTGATAATGAAATAGAAGACAGATTACATATAAGTGAACAAAAATGGCACACACTAGTGTATATAAGAATTGAATGCATGACAGGGTATTGATACATGACAGAAATAATTAAACTGTACAACATTCTTTTCAATGCGATAAAATGTAGCACTAAAGTATGTAAAAGAACATAAATCCCAATGGTGATCTCCAAGAGCATCCTAAGCTCCATCTCAGTGATTTTCTCATAATTCCCGAGTACAAGTAAAAAACAACGAACAAGTTCTAAGGCCCTATGAAGAAGAAATGTCTACATGGGTACCCCAATGCAATGGCGGCCAGATTAGGTTGTGAGATATAAATATTAGTAGGCCAGAACCACCGGTGTCTATCCCAATCCTGATAGGGTAATTCAAATTAAATAGGATAAAAGCTTGTATAAATAAAGCAAGAAGTACATTATAACTAAATAATCAAGTACTTTCGTCTTCCCTAAGCTAGTTTTAGGACATGTATTTAGTTTATTAATTGAATATTACCAGTTTATTTATAACTCACCTATGAATAAGTTTACTAACAAGTCCAAGGTGTTTCCTCCATGGTAAAATATGGAAAATAATGGATCGGGCACGATGTGATTTAGCCATGAAACCTAGTTATCAACGCTGGACCCAATGAGTGTATCCAAGGAATCCTATGATGGATTTTAGTATTAAAGTTCCATGGTTATATCTATGGAAAAAACCTTTTAGATAGTATAAGTATTAAAATTTCCAAGATGTGACAATTTAACTTGACAAGATATCTGATGAGTGAGTTCTATGGTAAAAAACAGGGATACATAAAACTCACATAAAGCTAACTCAGTAGTATATTAGTCTAGCTAAGGGTAAGAGTGTAATAAAATGAGCGTAATCCACGTTATTCAATGGTAAGGTGCCTACCGAGTCCAAGGTGATCGGAAAAGGAAAAAAAAGATTATGCAACGATATGTCCTGATGGGATGTAACCATGGAAACAGCATGTCAACACTGGAAGAAAGGAGTGTATCCAAGGCATCATTTAATAATGTAAGAATATTAATGGACCAGTGTCTAGGTGGGTATCATCCTATGGAAAACATATCCTTGAATTAGAATGGGGTTCTCGAGTCCAAAGGTATTCTCCTCTAAAAATCCATTGCAATCCCAAGTCCGCCCATTCCATTTTTTATGTAAATCATGTAGTAATTCATTTGGTCCATGTCTTTACTTCCATTAGTGTGTGTGGGTCATGTAGAGTTGCATCAATTTATTATTGGTCCATGTCATGTATTCCATTAGTGTGGATAGGCCAAGTAGCATTGCAACCCAAAAATCAAGTCTCAGTTAATCATTACGTTCATTTCGTCCAAGGAATTCCTTCCATTAGTGTTGATAGGTCAATTATCATGCAGCCATTTAGTAAAATATTTTAAGGCCTTTTCAAAATCTATGATCCACACTGAAACCATCCCTTAATTTGGTGAGGGTTGTCACAAACATGGGACCCATTATTCTCTCATGAGCCTGGGTCCGTCCTTAGAATTCCTAATTGTTAATCTGTGTACCTCCCAAGGTATGAGTATGAAAACCCATTTATTCCAACCATGGAATTTCTACATGTGAACCCACATGTCTCTTAAGATTTTATTATCATTAATAACATTTTAAAACAATTTGGTAATTTTTTTTGAGGGTAAATAATAAAGCATTGACCATTCATTTAACAAAACTCATTCCATTTACCAAAACATGTCAATTTAATTTAGAATGATCCAATTATCCACGGAAAAGGTCAATTACCTACGTGGGTAATTCCAATATAAAACTTTTCCTAATAGATAGATGGTGCATTGGTCCTTAAAAAATTTATAAAGGGAAACTTTTGGTTTCTAAAGCCATTAGGGACAATTCCTAAACATGAACTGTGGAAACATAACATCAATGAATCAGATTTATATAAATTAATAGTCGGGTTAGAAAGGATTAACAACTACTTTTTAACTTGAAAGAATCAAACCTTTGTTGGAGGGGTTTTTTTAATAAAAAAAAAGATATTTCTTATCACACAAATCATTTACTACATTTATCATTTTAAATGAAACAAGATAAATTCACATTTAAGAGTATTCAATATAGATACTTCACTATAAGAATTTAAATTCTAACTATACTACAGTATGTAATTAATTAATGAATTTATAGAAATAGATGACTTGGAAAGGGACCCTACCACAAGGTGTTGACGATAAACCCAACTGAAGCCAAATCCCTCGACGAGACTCAACACCTTACCGATTAAAAAAATTGAGTCAAAAACACATAAAAACCTTATTAAAAAGGGTTCCAAACCAACCAATGGAATTAAATCCTTACATTGGTTGGGGTGATAATCCAAAATGAGATGAAACCACCCATAACAACTTAAAACCCTCGAAACATTGTCAGTGGACCGAAACCACATGAACTGCATCGCCGTTGGCGACGGTTACCAGAACACCCAAGAACAATGCCCGAGAGACCATATTCACATACCTAGTACTAGAGAAAAATTATAATTGGATAATCCCCCAAGCCCTATGGTATGGTAAAACCTCAGAAGGTGTAGACTAGGTCAAAGAGAAGCTGGTGGAAGGAAAGATAAGGGAGAGGAGGACTGACCATAATGGATGGACCAAGAAAAAAGAAGGAAACTGGACGGAGAATGAAGAAGAGAGGAGGTCAGGAGGTTTGTCGAAGGGATAAAGCTTTTATGGTTTCTACACACTACGGGTCGAGCCAAGGAGGGGTAGAGGGGAGAGTTTATTTTAGGTTTTATTTTTAATTAACTTTTACAATAAATAAAATCCAAAAATAGGGTGTCACACACAGTTAAGCTGCACAGTTTTGAAAACTATGCACCAACCATGCAGAAACCGACATCCTTCAAGACACACCATACATGGTCTTGACCCAAGGTTTATGAAACTATGTGCAACTCATGCACAAAGTCACTACCCTCTTAAAAATGGGTCACATGGTTTCTTGCAATGGGCCACATGGATTAGCAGATAGTGTGAAAACCATGAACCCTCTACTATCATATAAAACATGATTTTTATTCAGGTCCAGAACTCCCAAAACATCTACAGAAACTCTGGAAACTTCTGGGGCCTTCTCCCATGCCCAAAACATCACTTATTAGTGAACCAACTCTCATAATTTAGTTCTGAATAACAGTTTTAAAATCAACCAATTTAGTTTATGAAAAAGTTCCAAAAAAATATTTATTTTAGCCCAGTTCAAACACATGGGATTCTACAATCTACCCATGTTAAAAATTCTCATCCCCAATAAGACATCAGTAATAATGTAAACATCACCTAACCTACAAGGTTTAGGAAGTTTCATTCAAACAGTCTCCTAGTGTTACCAACACCCAAAGAACCATAAACATTTCCAACTGACTCGACACTTTATCCCTTTCACCATGAGCCAATGCTCAATGTTCAACTCAAAATTATAAATAGATATTAAAAATCCCATTTAGATGGACTGATGATAATGTAAAAGCCTCGATAACATTCAACCAATGGTTCTCCCCACCATAGGTTTAATATTATATAAGGGGAAAATCCAAGCCATAGTACCTCCACCTTCAGATATGTGGTATAAAGAACAATTCTGGGTGTTATTACCACACTCCTGACATGATTTCATAAAAAAGAAAAGATTGAATTTTGATTGACCTAATAGAACTAGTCGAGTAAGCTTTCTCAGATGAAACTTCCGACCTTGAGACAAAACTTTCCTTCACCTGTACATGTGCTTTAAAACATCCTCTTACAACTGCAAACATTTAACTAAAGGAAGATTGAATGATTCTATCCACATAACTAATGAATCTCATTTATTTCTTGCTTAGGCGGTAGAGGGAATTCAAAATAAATTACTAGAGTCTTTGAGTCAAACAAGGAGTGCCTATGGGGGAACCCAGGAATCTTTCATGAGTTACCAATCCACGACAATCACCACACTTTTGCATGTCACACTAACAAATATGATCTAAGAATTTCAAATGCATTTAATGATTTAGAACGACGTAATATCGACACTGCCTTATTGCATCGAGGATGACGTCAAGATCGGGGACATGCTCATCTTTGATGAAGAGTACACTATGGGTATTTAAGACGAGTTTTCCAATTAAACACACCCAGAAACAGGAACATAAAAATGTTGACCAAGATCAAAGTTGTACAACCAAGAAAGCACTAAAACGATTTAAGACATACAAGCCTCAAGGGAATTCAAGATATAACCATCCATTGACCAATGGTCCCCTTAGGTGTTCCTTATACTTCTAGGGGCACATTAACAGACTCAACAATATACTACCCACATTAGGAGTGCCCCAGTTGAAAGGGAAGAATACTATCCACTCTTATGCATGCGATATTATGAAAACTATATTCGCATGTAAAAACATCCAATTCGTCCATAAAAATTCCATGTATTGGGATGAAACTGTTTCATTAATGCTGAATTCACTCTACATGGAGATGACCCAAGACCGTATTTAATAGTACATGAATATTTATTCAATAGTCTCATTTCCTCGTATGACTATTTTTTCCTAGACAATGCCACACCTTGTTTCCCATCACAAAAGTGGAGAGAGGGTCAAACGACATAAGATATGGTTGACCATGACTGAGGAAAGTCTAATCAACTTAAAAATAGAATTTCTCGATGTTCAAGCCCATAATGTGGTCATAAAAACATGACCATCAATGATTAATAGGGTGTCAATGCAAAACTGAAAGTCATACATGGGACAACGACACCCAAACAGAACCATGAGTGCGGAAAGTCACTTCACTTGCAAGGAATTTAAAATCTACGTGTTCTATCTACCTTAGGTTAGCCACTTACAAAAAAATGTTTCAAACCTACCACTGGGTCATGTAAAAAATATAGTTGAAGCCTCAAAATCCAATCATGAACCAATTGATAAAGAAAAAATGCCAATGGAAAATAATCACACTTATGATCGAAGGTAACTCAATGAGCGGTCTGGACTACCAATGCACAAGGGTTTAAAATACTAGACACCACTATATGTTCTGATTCTAGGAAACATACATTTAATCACTTTTAATCATTAATCATCAAACTATTTAATCAAAACATAAATATAACATTTTCATAACAATACATGGTACATGATTTGAACCAATTCCTCTAGGAAAAACATGCACATTTTATTAAAATCACATTTTAAAAACATTTCACATCAATTAAAATTCCATCATTTTCAAGAAAAATATCAAAATAAATTCCTTTTATGCATATTAGGTGACCTACGAAGGTCCCATTTTAACAAAACTGGGTTCTCTAGAAGGCATCAAAATAGTGATCACACAAATTGTTAAAAATCAATTACCCTAATGGGTCATCTCATAAAAACATTCCTCATGTGAGATACATGGGTCCAGTTTCATTTTTAAAATCTAACTATTTTATTTTAGATCAAGTTAAAACACTTTATCATTTTTACGAATCTCACAATGCCTCCTACCAATACATTTTTATGGGTTGTCATTTCCCAATTCTTGAAGCGCCCAAACACTCCATGGATTGAAAATTGGCTCATATTAATTGATACCAATGTCAATTTAGAATTTAACATGGTCAAACATAACGGTCTAAATTATATTTGTAGCAACCTAAAAATCTATATGGCTCCCATACACTTTACGGTTTGGAATTTGGATCCCTTTAGTCCAAACCAACATCACTTAATAATTGAATTTAACAGCTTTTTTTTAATGGATCGAATACATGGGTTACATTTTTTCAGCAATACAGAGCCAATACACCTTTCAACTTAAAAATGGTTCCCATCATAACAGTAAACAATAACATAGCCCCTGAAACCATTTAAATATATTAATGTATTCTAGAGCGTCACTACATGAAGCTAACATGGATCAACAAGATAAAATCACATAAGAATTGAAATTTAATCATAGGAGTATGATATAACAAGAAGTAAGCATAGAAGGCATGCTAATGTATTACCTAAATAGGTAAAAATCTATGCATGAGATACTGATAAGGTGTTTAGTCATACATAGCTAGAATCCTACTAATGAAACTACATGGCATGGAATATATGCATGGAATGTGAATTTCTAAGTGCATAATATGATGCATGTAATGTTACTTCCTTGCCATATCCAACCATTGAATGTTTCGAAATTTTAAAAACCCATAAGTAGAAGAATATACAATAGTCACTCTAGGTGAAATGATATCAATTGTAACAATAAACAACATAAATAACAATACCAGCCCAATTCACTTGGTCATTCCCCATATGTGGGGTGATTGGTCCCATGCTAAGATATTTTCCATGCACCAAAACATTCCTAGTATCATGTATACAAACCAAAAATAGTTTGAAAAAATGAAAAACCACCTGTAATACCAATTTGTAACATTCTGATCTGCCTCTCCACAATGATGGTGGCTGGACCGGTCGCCACATGACCTTAAGCAAGCCTCCCCGTATGAAAGATGTTACCGACTAGCTGCGATGGTGTAAGGATGGTTAGTGGGGAGAATATACCCACTTATTAGAGTTGCGAAGCAGTATAACAGAGTAAATAATAGTTAAAAATGGATGTAGTAATACATAATTGAAAAATAAGTGGAAGAAAGATTACCTATATGTGAACAAAAGTGGCCAACTCTAGTATGTACAATAACTTAATGCATGATAGGGTATTGATCCACGATAGAAAGCAGTAACCAATACAACATTCAATTAAATTCAATACAATTTAGGTCTAACGTAATGAAAAGAACTAAAACCCCAATGGTGATCTCCCTGATCATCTTGAGATCCATCTCAGTCCTTTTCTCCTTACTCCAGATTCCATGACAACCACAACAAGCAAGGTCCTAGGCCCTAAAAATAAGAAATTAGTACTCGGGTACCCCATTACAATGTCAACCGAAGTAGGGTGTGAGATATAAATATTAGTAGGCTGGCACCACCAGTATATATCCCAATACTGTCTATGTAATATAAATTAAACATGGTGAAAGCATGCATAAATAATGTACGATGTACATTATTACAAAATAATGAATTACATCCTTCAGCCTTAGGCTGGTGTCTGGACATGTATTCAGTTCACTAATGGAATATTTCCAGATTATTTATAAGTCACCTTTGGATAAGTCTCCTAATTAGTCCATGGAGTTTCCTCTATGGTTAAATGGTCTTAAGAAATGATTAGTTCTTATGAGATTTAAGCATGGAACCTACATGTCAATGATGATCCCAAGGAGTGTATCAAAGGGTTCCTATGATGATTTTTAGTATTAATACCTCAAGGAAATAACCATGGAATCAACATTTTAAATATTATATGTATTGAATGTTCCAAGACGTAACAAGAAAACCAGATAAGATATCCCCTATGTGAGTTCCCTGGTAAAAACCAAGGTAGCGTAAAACTCATAGAAAGATAACATAGTAGTATCTTAGTATAGCTAAGGTTTGTGACTATAATCCAAAGAGCATAATCCAAGGCATTCCACAATAAGGTACCCACCATGTCCAATGTGATCGACCAAGGATAAATGTGGATAAGTAATGAGAGGGCCTGATGGGCTATAACCATGGCACCTACATGTTAATGCATGAACCAAGGAGTGTGTCCAAGGAATCCTATAATAATGTAATAATAGATAAGAACTGATGTTTAGGTGGGTTTCAACCTATGAAAATTTCATCCTTGAATCTAAATGGGGTTCTAGAGTCCAAAGGTATTATCCTCTTAGAATTAAATTGATCTCTAGTAAACCCAATCCTTTTGTTATGAAAATCTTGTAGTAATTCATTTGGTAAAAATCATTCCTTTCATTAGTGTGGATAGGTCATGTAGAGTTGTAACCATTTAAATATTGGTCCATTCCTTTTCGTCCCTTAGAGTGGATGGGCCTAGTAGCATTAAAACCATGTAATATAGTCTTAGATAATCATTAAGTTCATTGGGTACAAGGCTTTCCTTCCAGATGGGAGGATTTCTCAAGTAGCATGAAACCATTTAATAAAATCAATTAAGGAATTTTCAAAAGACATGGTCCACACCACTAAATACATTTAACATGGTAAGGGTTTCCATGGACAGGGAACCAATTATACTCTCATGATCCTAGGTCCATTCATGGAATTCATATATGGGAATCTATGTACCTCCGAAGGTATGAGTATAAAAACCTATTGAGTCCATCCATGGAATTTCTACTTGGGAACCAATATTTCCCTCATTGTATTGTTAGAATTAAAAAAATTTGAAAACAAATTGGAAATTTTCTAGGATCAATAATTAAGCATTAACCATTTATTTAACACAACTCATTACATTTAGCAGAACAAGTCAATTTCATTTAGAAGTCTCCTTATATCCATGTAAAAAGGGAAATTACCAACATGGGTAATTCTAATCTAAAAATGAAAATAACACATAGATGGTTCTTTGGTCCTTCAATCATTTAAAAAGTGAAACTTGGGGTTTCTAAAGCAGTTTGGGCCATTTCTTAAAAATCTCGTACCACAACATTACATCAATGCATCCGAATTATAATCTCGACAAGTAAAATAAGCAAGCTATAACCTCTAATTTTTAACATGAATGTAGTACACCTCCGTTGGAGGGGTTTTATTATAAAAACATGACATTTCCTATCACACAAATCATTTAGAACTTTTTTCATTTTAAAAAAAATGATAAATTCACATTTAAGAGAATTCAATATAGATACTTCATTGCAAGAATTTAAATTCTAACTAAACTGAATAATGTTATTAATTAATGAATTTATAGAATTAAAGAACTTGGAAAGGGACCCTACCTTATGGTATCAACGATGAACCCAAACAAAGCAAAATCACACAACAGAACTCAATTCCCCACTAATTAATTAATATTGAGTGAAAAAAACATGAAGGCATTATTACGAAAAGTTCCAATCCATCAAATGGAATAAAAGCCTTAACATGGTTGGCGTCGATTAACCAAAATGAGATGAACCCACCCATAACAATTCAATACCCCTTAAATGCTATCGGTGAATTGAAACCACCTGAACTACCTTTCCTTCAGTGGTAGTTGCCGGAACACACAATAACAATGCCCAGGAGACCATTTTCACAAACCGAGAACAATAGTAGATCAATAATAAAGTCACCCAAAAATCTCTAGAAATTGTTATAACCTCACCAAGAATCTATTTGGTTGAAGATAATATGGTAGAATGAAAGAGAATGGAAAAAGGAATCATTTTGATGGATCGTCCAAGAAAAATAAAGGTAACTGGATGGAGATCGAAGAGGATAGAAGGACGAGAGGAACGTCGAAGGGAGAAACCCTTTTGGGTTGTTGCGAACTGTGGTTTGAGCCAAGTAGGGGGTGATTAGAGTGTTTAGATTAGGTTTTAATTTTATTTAAATTTTAAAATAATTAAAATCCCAAAAAATGGATTCACACACGATTAGGACACATGGTTTGGAAAATGGTTCTCCAACCATGCGGTACCCCACTGCCTTCAAGACACACCCTGCTTTGGCTAGCCACCCAGTTCAAGAAATTGTGTCTAGCCCATGAAAAAATCCACTACCCCTCTTAAAAAGTTGTTACATAGTTGCATACAATGGTCCACACAGTTTGGCAGAACATGAACGAACCATGCACCCACTACTATCATTTAAAAAATGCTTTTTTTCTGATCCATCACTCACGAAACTTCTTGACCCACTCGGGAAACATCTAGGGCCTTATCCCATGAAACAAAAATTACTTATTTGTGATCAAACTCTTAGAATTTAGTTTACAAGAATAGTTTTAAAAATGACAGGTTTAGTAAAGGAAAATGTTATTAAAAACATTCATATTTTAGTCCGGTTCAAACACACAGGTTTCTACAAACTACCCACCTTAAAATATTCTTGTCCTTGAGATGCCTTCGGTATAAACATAAACATTACCTAAGAGACTACTGATGCATCAAGGGGTTGTTTATAACAAGGCCCCACCCATAGGGATTACTATAAAAAATCCCCTACTTGTGTATTTCATGTCAAAATAATTACCATGTAATCGATTTAAATTCATAAAAAAGTGCCTTATCAAATATAAATACTGAACATAGGATGAATATTTATAAATATTTGTATAATAAACTAAATAAATATAAATTTAAACACTGTATGAATAGTGGTATATGGTTTGGCCCAAGTAAATATCCACAAAAAACGATATGGATAATTATGGGAAATTAACAATTCATTTATCATATGAAATTGAATATTTCAAGGGGTATGAAAAAGGATATCAAGGGATTGGATGTCAATTATATCCTTGGCCAAATAAATCCTTAAAATTATAGAGAAATAATAAGGATGTAATCAATAAAATATATCCCATTTTGAATATATATAATGTGGTTTTTGAGTTATGAAAAGAAAAAAAATAAAAATATCTATTCAATAAATTATTGGGGAAAATATCCTTTTTTATTAAATTATTTTGAAAAAATATATATTGAATGTCACTTTTGAGAAAATATTCATTAAAAAGTAACATTTTAATCATGAAATGGTAGCCTTAAGTAATAAATATCGTGTATATTCATACATGCTTTATGAGGTGAAATGAACATTCCCTTTTCAAGGTAAAAGTTTAGAGAAATGCCTTGTTTGGAAAGCGATAACATGATTCATTTGAAAAAATTTGTAAAAGGAAAAAAATAGTAAATATGTATTTACTAAATAATTTTATAAAGTTTAATATCAATTTTGAAAACATTTTAATAAAAAATGGTTTTATATGAAAACAAGTTCTCCAACTAAAGTGAAAAATGATGTCTTGTTTACTTATAAACATTTTAAAAAACATTTTAAGTACCAATGAGTATGAAAATGATACTAATACATGAAAAATTTCATGAATAACCCAAGGAGTGGACAATTAATGTGTTTATTGAACAATGGTAATCTTATTTCCTAGAAATTAATAGAAATATCATCAAAATTTTCCTTGAGTAAAATAACCTTTAAACATTCCAAAGTGTACCATACAATTATTAATCATTCTAAATCCTATGCATAATTAGGAATAAATTAAAATGAATTTTTTAAATACCCTTAAGATAAAATGCTTAATGATATAATGTATCAAAATTGGTATTAGATAAACCACACAAATAAATTAAGTGGTGAATAAGAAATTTTTCTCCTTTGTGTAAAATGTGAGATGAAAATCACATGCCCTATGTTTAGTTTCCGGTGAAATTACTTTAAATTTATGTATAAGGGTTTTAAAAGTGTTACTAACTTATGAAATAACCATATTAATTTTTATAATATTATATTTTGTCATCATATAATATCATATTATCATATTGATAATAATTTTTCATTATTTACACTATTTTGTGTCTTTATTTCCAAGTTTGTTGAGTATGTTTTAACTTAATAATTTTTGTTCTTGTCATATTCTAATCATATATAGATTGTAAACCATGATTTAAATTTATTTTAAATTTAGTATATATGTATTTAAAATAATATTTATTTTTTGGAGATAAAAAATGAAATGCATCGTTCCTCGAGATGGTATGTCATTCGTATGCATGAACGGTACATTCATTTATTCATCATATTAAGAGAAAATAATTAAATGATATATATTTATAATATAATTCCATTACCATATATATATATATGTAATATATGATTCATCAGTTTACTAAAACTATCCTTTATATATTTCATGTTTAGTGTGAACAAGTCACTTCGTGTTGAGGGGGTGGTTGTCCACCCTTTCATAAAGGATGTTATCATATTTACACATAATATAAATCAAAATTGTATGTGTAATATTAAAATTAAAAAAGTATAAATACATTATAAATAATATATATATATATATCTTATATTAATGGATTTTCTATCCTAATTCCCATCCATGATAGGTGGTAAATGAAAATCAAATGACAGTTTTTTGAGGTGGTAGTTCACCATACACATGAAATGTTAGTTTGATACCCATTAGATGGAAGTGTGTGTAGGTGTGGTTATAAAACATAACATTAAAACATCCAAATATTTTTAGTATATTTGTTTTAAACACAATTATAGAATATGAAGATCTTAGGGGTTATAGAATGGATATAAAGCTAATGAGATTGAGGAATGATGTTACCTCTTAATCAGGAAACTCGTATTAGTTTGATCCAAATGTCTTCCTTAGTTGTCTTTATGAAAAAAATTAGGATTCTAGGTTATGTTGTCCGATTTTTAGTAGCTATTCGGTTAGATATTTGTCGAGAAAATGTGGATTGAGGGGTGTGGGGATGTGGGAGGATATGATGTATTTTTATAGTAAAGGAGGAGTCACTCCCTTTTAAATTTTGGAAAATTGAATTAAACCCACGTTTTCCCTATAAAAATGTTTCTAATAATGGTCCAAATTTGAGAAAAGGTCAGATATGGTCTAAATATTTACATAAAATGGATTTAGGTCAAGTTTAATGGTAATTTGGGACCTTTTGTTTATAGTTTGGTCCATTATTGAGCATAATTTCACCTTACAGATTGTAATTAATTTTAATTACCATCACTAGTATTTTTGGTCAAAACCTAAGAGAAAATTTTAAGAAATTATAAATTTTTCATACTCTAAATATGGTATCCATTTTCCAAATTCCAATCACTGAATTTGTAGATATTAATTTCAATTTAATCTCGTGAATGAGATGACAATGCATGTTTTAAAGTAAAAAATTTCAAATATATGCTATTCTTATATATCCAATTTCAAAGTGACAATTTTTTCAATTATAAAAAATGGAATAATTGATAAATCATTATTCTAATTAAAATCTAAAAAATTTAAAAATATAACTTATCCTTATAAATAAATTATATGAATTTTTTGAATTAAAATAAAATATTTTTTACTATTCATTAAAAAATGATTCTTAACAGAAAAAAAAACAAATTGACCCTAAAATAATTTTTATGTTCCAGTTTCAAATATTTAGTAAATATTTAAATATAATATTTATAAAATATCTATAAAAAATATTTCAAATAGGCTCTCATTTGAAAGGCAGTAAAAGTGTGGTAATTATATTTTAGTTTTTTATGAATAATATTGGTTTTATTATTATCTTATGCTTACCAAATATATTGGATGAATATGAAAAACATTTAATTGAATTTATAATATATATAATACATTAATATCACAACCTAATTGTAATTAATTTAATTTATTAGAATAAAATAAATTTTTGAGCTTGAAAATAGTTCTCTATATAGACATTCCCTTTATATTAAATTGGTTCTCATATTCATTTTTTAATTACATAGTAACAAATGATATAATTTCATAATTGTGTAAATCAAATATTTTCATTTGTTATTTTATAAAATCCCTAACCACTAATTTAACGATGAGTTTAGATATTATTATATTAAATAATAATTTAATTATATATCATTATTTGGTAAAACATGGTCTTGGGTGTTTAAAATGTCCTCAAAGAATGTTATTGTTGCATTCATAATACGCTAACTTAATTTCTCATTGACTATAATTATTAAATTATATTTTATTTATATAAAATATAGAATATATTATAAATTATTAGAATATTATATTCTTTTACACACATGGTGTTGTGTGTCATACATTCCAAAAAATTCAATGTTTTCAATTTAGATCTTTATCCAGATACATTATCCATAGAATATTTAAATTATATCCTTGCAATTTAAAATCTATACTGGTGATAGTTTTTTGAAATTTACTCTACCTGAAATCCCACAACATGAGAATGGTTTATAATAAATACTCTAGGAAAGAGAAAATGGGATGCACTTGGTAACATGGAATAACATATTACATGGTCTCTAGGTATTAGAACATTAGTAAAATGTAGGGATACATACCTCTAAGAAAACTATAAATATTTATAGAGAGTTTTTTAGTTCATAAATCAAAAACAAAGGAATGGTCAATTCATATTTGGGGGAATCAAAGACATAAATCATTGATCATATAGAAAACCATTGGTTCAGAAAATATTATGGTATAACATTAAGATTTATTTAAGATACTTTTATTAGTGTTAAAAAATTATTCAATTAACCAATAATATAAGGAAATATAATTACTAGATATATTTCAATGAAAAAAATTTACTTTGTTTACTCATAGATGAGTTTTCCAATTCATCCAAAAAACCCTATTTATGCCTGAAGCACAAAAAAATGTTTATGAAGGATCTTAAAGCCCAAAATAGAATGAAATTTCTAACTATTAGTCTATAATTATTCTCTGAATCCAATATTGTTAATGAATTAATATATAAAAGTAAAACTTATAAAATTGGTTCGACATCAATATGTATTCATCAAATTGTTCAACTAAAAACAATGACATGTTAACCAGGATGCTGAGTATTCAGTGATTGGTGTTAAAACCTTATTTTCCTTCAATCGTGGGTTAAAGACCCATGACTACGCCAATTTTAATTGGGTTTCACCTAGAAAATAGGTTGTCATTTTCTAAAACTGTATTACTATAATTTGAAATATTAATATGACGATGATCCTTGAAATTTTGTAAATCACTAAATATCCGTCTAAATATGGTTATCAACATAACCCAAATACAAAAATACTTCATCAAATTATTTACATATAGGTCCTTTATTGGTCTAGTGTTTATCAATAATATCATTTATAGTATTTATATATCAGGAAACCGTATATTCAATCTAGAATACCTTATGATTAAAATAGGTCATTCAATGTCAAAATCCATTATGATGGTTTGTAGAGAAATGTGAGTTATCCTAGGAATATCCCCCATGTTTGAGAACCAGGTGCATAGTGTGACCCATTTTCATGTACCAAGTTATGCTAAGTCAGCCCTAACATAACATGTTAGAGTTGTTACTCCTGGGGACATCTATTATAGAACAATTTCCACATTAAATTAAAGAGGAGTATTTTTTTCTTAGAAGACCCAAAAAATTAATACTATACCAAATTTCTAGGGTGTTTTTATATAAATATACTAAAATTATATATCTAGGTTATGTTCTATAATATATTTTTTTCCTAAATCTATATCAAATAGTTGATAAAAAACATTCTCTGATACCAACTATTGCGACCTAACCTCAGCGAGCACGTAGCTGGCGTCCACTTCAATTACAATAGCTTATGATACTAGTAAATGATATAAAAAATGTCCAAATTGTTTATTATCCTTTGAAAACCCATATATAAATGAGTTCTATGACCCAAACTCTTCTTTTTCAGGTACGTTTTCCCTTTCTGGTCGTTTTTGAGAAAAATAGGAAATTTTCGAAATTTTCGAATTACACGCTATGTACATTATGAGTTGGGCCGATTTACTTTTTGGTTTTTAAAGTTCATATATTTATTTGGGATGATGTTGGGAGAGTTTGGAATGGTTTTGTATATGTTTGGAGGCATTTCTTAGGGAGAAAAGTTTGATCACAATTATGGGAAACTATGTGGGTTCTCTAGGAAATCATGTAGGATGAGATAGTAGGCTTCGCACAGCCTGTGCACGGTTTGAAAAACCATGCGAGGCAGACGTGCGGACTGTAAGAATGGTATAGAGTAAGAGGTTTCCAACCTCTGATACCAATTGTAGGATCGAAATATAATAGAGATGCTCAATATACAAGAGGGGGGTGAATTGTATACTTTAAAAATTCCTTTGGAACCTTTAAAGTTAGTTATGAATAACTAGAGTTTCCTTAAGAAAAGGAAAGGGCTAAGTTTAACAAAGTTAAACTAAGTAGATTCACAACACCTCTATCACCGAACTAAAACTAGGAAAGAGATTCCAAAAGTAGGTTCCGGAAATATGGTTCCGGAAATTGAAACTTAACAAAAGTTACAGTATAAGATTCTACCTTAAAGCGTATAGAATCTAAACTAATCAGAGTAAGTAAGGAAGTATAAGAAAGTTATACTTTCCTTAAGATACAAATTGCAGCGGAATAAAGACAAGTAGTAAAACTACTAGTAACAAGATAATAGTCTTTTAACCCAAAGAGAAGGGTATCCAACAACCTTGGATAAAGGTCCCTTGATTTATACTTTCAAGCAAGTCTGTCTTACCCACACCAGGGTAAGCCCTCGATACGAAGATCGGTGTCTCTGTCTTGCTATCCCCGCAAGCCCTCAACTTCAAGGTAGTTGGCAACCTCTGTCTTTCTCAGCAAGAAAGCCCTCGATCTTTAAGGTAGTCGGCACCTCTGTCTTTCTCAGCAAGAAAGCCCTCGATCTTTAAGGTAGTCGGCACCTCTGTCTTCCTATCCCCGGAAGTCCTCGAATGTAATCACCAACATTCGGATTCGCACGAAGCTTTGAGAGTTAATAAGATACTCTCTCTCTAGAAATCACTTCAACAGCATGTATGCACAAAATCCAAATTGTTCATCCATCCGTTATTCATCAGCTCTGAGCTCTTTCAAATGAGCTCCTATTTATCGGTAAGGTCGGCTCCTTCTCCAACGGTCATATTTCCCTTCAAGTTCGGAGGGACCTGTACACGTGTCACTTAGACAACGGTTAGTTTATAACAAAATGGACGACATCATTTTATAAAAAAACAAGTGTAACAGAAAGTACGACATCGTTTCAAACTCTAACATAAAGGTTCGGAATAGAAATTTCGGAGTGAAAGTTCGGAGTGAATAAATTCAGAGTGTATAAAACAATTATAATCAGATTCTGTTTAATAGGTGAATTCGGAATGAGAATTCGGAATAGGAATTCGGAATAGGAATTCGTCATCAGAAATCGTAATGAGAATTCATCATCAGAATTCGTAATGAGAATTTATCATCAGAATTCGTAATGAGAATTCTTTATCAGAATTCGTAATGAGAATTCGGAATGAGATTTCTTCATTAGAATTCGTAATGAGAATTCTTAATTGGAATTCGTAATGAGAATTCTTCATTGGAATTCGTAATGAGAATTCTTCTTCAGAATTCGTAATGAGAATTCGGAATGGGATTTCTTCATTAGAATTCGTAATGAGAATTCTTCTTTAGAATTCGTATCCTGAATCTGGAATAGAACTAAGTCAGAATTCATATCCGGAATTCGGAATGAAACTTCCTTATAGTTCTTGTCCAGAACCGAATCCTAAAAACAGAATGCTTTTATATCAAAGTTTTTATGACTCCGAGAAAGTGAATCCGAATCTCACACTTAAGAAAAATATTAATGAAAATATGATAAGGATAAATTTTTCTTATAAAAGCGATTTTCCTTAAGAAAGCATTTTTCCTTATAAAAGCAGTTTTCCTTAAGAAAGTTTTTTTCCTTATAAAAGCGATTTTCCTTAATGATAAGGTGTTTGTGATTTTCAAAACAAGAAGGAATGGAAAAGTCATAAGGAAAACCTTATTGACTCAACACGGACCCCTCCTCTCGAGGAAGTGGCATGAACATGGTAAGTGCAAGGTTTTTCAAACCATGCGTACTAAACATGTCGCCACATAAAAATAGGGTTTCTAAATTTGAGCTCCCTCGAGGGTGCCTCATTTCACTCCAAACACTCTCCCACTCGAGCCTCACTCTGTATTTTGGGTTCTCAATGGTTTATGGTGCACTTCAACAAGTTTTTTAAGAAAATAAAAGGGGATTCTTGTTGGAATGAAGTCAGTTCTTCTCAGGTATGTTTCTCCTCTGGGATTCTCTTTCGTTTTCCCAAGGTCTTCTCTTCCCTCTCTCTCAGTTTTCTAGATCAACATCTATTTCATGTTGATCTGGTTTTGGGGTTTCTGTGGGTGTTGATTTTAAATCATGTTGATGATAGGGAATGAGATTTATATAGGTATTCTTAAAGCATTTTCCCATTTTTGGGTGCAGTTGTTTGTGGGTTGATTTAACTGGAGCCCAAAAAGTATGTGGTTTATGCCTTTCTGTTGAAAGTCTTTTAGTATTATGGGAAATTTTTCCCAATACCATTGAATGAGGTATTGTGTGTTTACAGTATTAACCCTGTTAATTGCATGCCCTACATGAATTCCTGAGTGGAGGTTATTTGGATATGAATAGGGTTTATTGTTATGTATTGGATGTGGTTGCAAATGCATGTTCTGTTTACTACAGTTTGGTCCTACTTAGAATTTTTGGCCGCCTTGCCTATTTTCCCATGCCTGGTGTAGTAGGGTGGATTGTTGTTTTCTTACATTATTAATATTCTATAGACTAATTAGAAATGTAGTACATGATGTTTACTTGGGCGGTATTACATTTCTATACTAGTTGACATACATAGGGTTGTGAGAACCTAGTGTAGAAGACTATAAGGGGAATTTTTTGAGTGAGCTTTCTCAGAGTGTTGTTGAACAATTTGAGACTATAAGTGGAATTGACCATGTGAGCTTCCTTATAGATTCTTTGACCACTTGGGGATATAAGGGGAATTGACGATGTGATCTTCATCAGAGATTCCTTGACTATATTAGACTATAAGTGGACTTGACCATGTGAGCTTCATCAGAGAGTCTTTAAACGCATTGGACTATGAGGTGAATTGACTAATAGAGATTTCTCAGAGAGTCTTTGTGGTATCTTTGTTTTTATTGAACTAAACGGGTTAGGCTGAGAGTACTACTCAAGGGGTTACCTTCTTATTTGATGTTGTTGATGTATATAACTGATTACATTGAACTGTGGGACTGGTTACATCTGAGTACTTCCCTGTTTACTGCATTATTTTGATTATTACCTACGATATAATCAGTAACTATTAGGCACATATCCAGTGGTGATTTCCTAATAGGATTTAGTTTCACATCCTGTTTGGGATATGCATTTGGGCGCAAACATATTCTTTTATTACAGGTACATATAAGGGCTAGCACCCTTCTACTTCAGGTACTTGATATGCAATGGAGCCGGAGAGCGTGGGACCAAGCTGAGGCTTGTGATGCTGAGGAGCTATTTATATGTTTTCTTTTGTACATTTTCTTATTATTGTTATCTATTCCAGTATTGTGATGTGTTTAGTTGTTTTCCTGGACATATGTACCATTCATCATTTATATATATATATACACTACAACTGTTTATTTCTTCAGACTTACATTATTTATTTTCATATGGATTATTACTACATCCGCTATTGTTATCTTTTTTTATCATTCGTTGTGTTACTATTCCAATGAGGTCATAGTATCCCCACTAACACACCCAAGCCCCTCGCTGCTAGTCGATAGCCTCTGGCGTTAGGGGAAATGCGCTTCAGGCCATTGACCTACTGGGTACGGGGTGCCTCTGGGTGGCTTCCAGAACTGGGACGTTACAATGTGGTATCATAGGAATTCATTTCTTCATGACATACTATTTGGAGCCTATTGTCAGGGATATGATATAATTTTTACTTGGCAATAAGTTGTTCTTGGGAGTAGCTAACCAGTGTATAGGGAACATCGAATCTACATTGTTTAGTTGAAATTTTTTTGTTCATCAATTATAATAGTTTATTTTATTTCACCTTGAGTGAATCACATGATTTTTGATATTATTATTGATGTTATTATGGTTCTATTTCTATTTCAACCTAATGATATGAGGGTATTCCATTTCATGCATCATATAGGCACTTTCTAGGGATCACATGACATGCATTCCTTCCATGCCATATAGGGTGAATTAGAAATTTCATTTTGTTGTGATATGTGTTGTGCTAGATATGCATGATGTTGTAATAGTAGTCATGATAAAAATACATGTTGTTTGATGAGATATTTTTTGTGTATTGTTTTGATTGAATGAACAAAAAACATTGGTTCTTGAGGTGTTATGGGCCATCATGGACTAGAATTTGGTGGATCATTGCCCTATTTTTCTTGTCATAACATGAATAAGAAGACCAAAATTTACTCTTAGGGTGTATGGTCCCTCACGGATCAGAATTTTGAACTTTAATGTTCTTTTCAGTGTTTTCTGGGCTCTGGAGTAGTTTATGTGGCTTATTGTTTAGAAAAACCCTGAATACACACCGTGTAGTTTTAACTACACTACATGTGTTCTTCTATTCAGGAAGAAACTGATTTTCTTAAGTACATGTCATGTACTATATGTACACATCGTGTAGTCTCTAATAGTGTCATATGCCATGTGTGCAGAGACAGGAGATAGATAAATTCTTGTGGGAACACGCCGTGTACTAGTTGTACACGCCGTGTAGGGTTGAACCTGTGTTCGCCAGTGTGACTAAAAACACGGATGATGAAACCATAGGTGATACATGTCGTGTCAGTTATAAACATTCCATTTAGTGTAATCTTGGAATCTGGCCGTGTAAATAACAACATGGGTCAGTGTTATCATTTCTAGTACACGCCGTGTCCATATGGAACACTCCGGGTAGTGCCAGCCGAGTACCCAGCCGTGTCACAAACAACATAGTTCGGTGAAGCTCGTCTAGTACATGCTGTGTCTGGAACAAACATGCCATGTAACCTTATTCTATGGGGAGCCACGTGGCTTAGCCGTGTAGAAGGACTTGAGTAGGGGATGAATATTCAAGTTCACATCGTTTATAATAACAACACGCCATGTGTTTGGGGTGTCACATGACCAGTTCTAGCAGAAGTACGCACCCATGTAAAATACATAAGGGAACACCCCATGTACTTATTATACACTCCTAGTAGTCTTGTTTTGCAAAACATGAATTTTTCATTATCTTGTTCTCTTATTATGTTTCCAGTTCCTGGTCCTTGATGATCTTAATCTAAGGATTGCACTTGACCTTGCAGAGTCATGCAAATGAGACATCCTCTGGTTATAGGCCAGTTGAAAAGCGATGATAAGACACCAGACATGGATGATCATGGCCCACCGACAGACCCTCTAGTTATTCTAATCTTGGCACCATCAGTTATACCTGACACAGGTGTCGATGCACAATTAAGGGATGTATTTTTGAGGATGATGCAGACCATCCAGGGAGCGCCGCCTCCTTCCCCATCGATGGTAGAATTGACAATGATATTTCTATAGCAGCATCCTCTCACCTTCTCAAGGGATTGAGGACCCCAGGCTGCGGAGTCATGGCTGGAAGCCACGCTGACAATCTTCGAGCATCTGGAGATACCTCCATAGAGGAGGATGAAGCTCTCTACCTACATGATTCTAAACTCTTCCAAGAGTTGGTGGGATGAGATATTAAAGGTGGGAAGCCAGAAAAACATGACTTTGGATGAGTATTAGTGCATCTTCTATGATATCCTCAATCTAGAGACCATACGGGCTGATCGAGCCTGAGAATTCATTAGTCTGGAGTAGGATACTCTTTCTGTTATGGAGTATTCCTCTCGCTTCACCGAGCTGCAGCGTTTCATGCCTATTCTAGGAGGTGATGAGTTGTTCCTTGCAAGGAAGTTTGAGGATGGTCTTAGGGACGACATCTGATAGTTGGGGAATGTCTTAAGGTTGAATTCTATCTCTTCTATAGTCAACCAGGCGCTGATCAATGGGTGCAATCTGAGGGATTATGGAGCTGTGAGCCGAGGTGGTTCAACATCCAGAGCTAGTGCACCACCAGCTGATTGCAGGAAGCACTGTAGGGGGATTGCACGAAGATATCAGAGTAGTACAGATGCATCTTTTGGTATCCATGTGGTATGCTACCAGTGCGGGAGGAGCGGACATATGAGGCCACATACCCTGAAAGACCCGGTGGAGTGCCGATCTTGCCGCAAGATGGGTAATCTTCAGTGCCTATGTCAGATATTCCCACCAAAAGCTATTGCAAGGGAATATTCTATGAATCTGAGTTCAGGATAATCACCACCAGTTTCTCACCAGTAAGGGAACTAGAGTTCTTCCGGCCATTCAGGCCGAGGTGGAGGTCATGGCCATGGTTGCCAGTAGCCAGGTTTTTAGCAACATCAGAGAAGATCAAATCAGAGTGAACAGGAAGGGTCACATGGCTGTGGTATAGGCTAGACTTTTGTAGTAGATTAGAAATAGTAAAAGAAGGATCCTAAACCTTCTACAGTTCGAGGTACGATCTTAGTTGCCTCAATGTTAGCTTCTACTCTTTTAAATACGGGGGCTTCCCGTAGCATCATATCTATTGTTGTTGGGATGAGACATGGGCTCTGGATATTTTATTTTGCTGATATCATGACAGTAGACACTTTTTTGGGGACTAGAATGGCGAGCGTATATCAGTGCATGGAGTTCCCTCTAGATGTTGGTGGGAGTTACTTTTTATGGGACCTATATTTCCTAGAGATGACATGATATGGTGTCATTATCAGAATGAACTGGTTAGTTCCCTTCCAAGCAGTGGTCGATTTATATCATTGTAGGGTTAGTTTCGCATCACCAGAGGGAGGATATTTTATTCATAAGGGCATGTGGGATGTCCAGGAGAGCAGAGCAGGACCCACAGATCATGGATTTGGAGGAGTTACAGCCCAGATTTCTAGTCTATATCTGGATGACCAGGGGAATTCACAGTTAGACTATTCTACAGTGGTGTAACATTTTAGATATGTTTTCCCAAAAGTCATTTCATGTTTACCTCTGAATCATGAGGTAGAATTTTCTCTTGAGATTGTGCCAGGAGCAGCACCGGTGTCTATTCCTCCTTACATGATGGCTACACCAGAGTTACAGTAGCACAAGAAGAAGTTGGAGGAGTTGCATGGAAAGGGTTTCATCCGACACAGTACATCTCCATGGGGTTTTCCTATCCTGTTTTTGAAGAAGGAGGACGGTACCCTCAGGCTTTTTTTGGATTATCGGAAGCTGAACCAGTTGACGGTCAAGAACCGATATTTCTTAATGAGGATTGATGGACTCTTTAATCAGCTTCGAGGAGCGTGGGTGTTATCAAAGGTTTACTTGAGATCTGGTTATCATCTGTTGCACGTTAGACCATCAAATATACCTCTCACCACCTTTCAAAGCAGGTATGTTCTATATGAGTATATGGTTATGTTGTTCGATCTCACGAACACTACTGTAGTTTTCATGGCACTGATGAACTGTGTATTCCATTCATACTTAGATTCTTTTTTGGTGGTCTTTGTGGATGATATCCTAGTGTACTCTCACACTCTAAAAGACCTTTACACACATCTTGAGATCATTTTGAGTACACTAATAGAGCATCAGTTATATGCTAAGATCTCAAAATGAAACTTTTTGATGGAAAATATTCCCTTTTCGGGGCATGTTATCTCAGAGACAGGAGTATTAGTAGACCTAATGAAAGTGGGAGTAGTAGATTCCTAGGATCAGCTGAAGAACGTCTTTGAGGTATGGAGTATTCTAGGGCTGACTGGATACTACAAACATTTCATACAAGACTTTTCATGCTTAGCAGTACAACATACGAGTCTGACTAGGAAGGGGGTGATGTTCTTGTGGGAAGATTCTTGTGAGTCATCCTTTCAAGAGAATAAATGGAGGTTGAATTCGTCACCGAGACTTGTTTTTTCAGATCTAGGCAAGAGATATATTGTGTACTGTGATGCTTCCGGTATCGAGCTGGGAGATGTGCTTGTGTGTGGAGATGGAGCCTTTGCGTACAGGTCTCAGCGGTTGAGGCCACATGAGAGGAATCAACTGATGCACAATCTCGAGTTGGATATAGTTGTCCATGCCTTTCCCTGTTGAAGATATTATCTTTTGTGAGAACATTTTGTGGGTTTCACTGACCACTAGAGTCTAAAGTACATATTTTATCAGCATGATCTAAATATGAGACATTGAAGGTGGGTTGAGTACCTTTAGTCTTTTGACTTGTCTCTTTCATATACACATGTTAAAGAAAACACAGTGGCAGATGTGTTGAGCATGAGGACTCAGAGACATGCAGTTCAGGAGGCCAACAATGAGTGGAATCTTATGGATTTGTTCTCTGAGATGTATTTGGAGGTGCATAAAAGACATGGGAAGACCTTTCGTTCTTTTGGGTTTGTTACCTCTCCTCTTTGTGATCGAGTGCGAATTAGGCAGATATCTGATTCAGAAGGCCTATTCCTTCAAGAGATCGTTCCAAGAGAGGACCCTATTCCGGGATGGACCATAGATGAGAATTAGATATTGTGTTTCCAGGGGCGTGTATGGGTACCAGATTACATAAAAGAGGAGCTCATGCATGACGTTCATTCCTTAGGATGGGCAGTTCATCCTAGTGTCACCAAGATGTATTATGATCTATACAGTAAGTATTGGTGGCTAGGTATGAAGAGATTTGTTTCTGGTTTTGTTATATAGTGTTCCACTTGTTAGCAGGTGAAGGCAGAGTATCAGCGACCAACATGGATTATGCAGTAGTTGCCTATTCCCAAGTGGAAGTTGATTTATGTCGCGATGGATTTTGTGAAGGTTTACCAAGGTCGCCTCGAGGGAATGATGCAGTTTGGGTTTTCATTGAAAGACTCACAATGGTTTCTCACTTCTTTCCGATCAAGGAGACCTTCAGTGTTTATGAGCTTGGACGGTTTTACATCTATGAGATTGTGCACTTACATGGAGTTCCATAATCTATTATTTCAGATAGAGATGGACGCTTTACTTCTGATGACTGGCATGGGCTTCAAAAGGCTTTGGGTACAGAGGTTATTTTGAGAACAACTTACCATCCCCAGACATATGGCCAGTCTGAGCATACAATTCAGGTGCTTGAGGACATGCTTCATGCATGAATCCTTGAATTTGGCGGTTCCTGGGAGAAGCACATACCTATTGTGGAGTTTTCCTAGAAAAGTAGTTTTCATGAAACTATACAGATGGAATCTTATGAGGATTTTTATGGTAGGCCATGCTGATCACCCTTATGTTGGTTAGAAGGAGAGGTAGCTATGTTGGGACCTCATCTTATTCAGGAGACCACATTGCTGATAGAGTTGATTCAGAAGAGGATCGCTACAACAGTGTCTCGAAAGAAGTCTTTTTCTGATCAGCGGAGATGACCTTTTGAGTTCAGGGTCAGGGATCGGGTTTTTCTGTGTGTCACACAGAGGTTGGGGCACAGGAGGATTATAAGATAGGGTATGCTTTTTTCGAGTTATGTCAGACCGTTTGAGTTTTTGGAGAGAGTTGGGCCGGTTGCCTATAGGTTGTAGTTTCCTCAGAGGTAACAGGTTGTGAATGACGTCTTCCACGTTTCTCAGCATCAACAATACTTATTAGACCCATCTAATTTCTTCCAACCCAAAGATGTTGAGTTTGAAGTAGATTCATTTCTTTAGGAGCATCATATATGGATTTTCTATCGAAGTACGAAGGTACCCTATGGCTGGACTATTCCTCTGGTATGAGTGCTATGGTAGCATGGGCGAGTACAGGATGAGACATGGGAGAGGTTGGTGGATGTACGATCACAGTGGCCAGAGCTTTTTGGGGTTTCTTCTTCTATGATTCCTTGCTAGGGATATTTGGTGAAATATTTCTTTAAGGTGGGAAGTTTTTAAGAACCCAGATCTTCTTTTTCAGTTACTTTTTTTTGTTCTAGTCGTTTTTGAGGAAAAGAGAAATTTATGGAAATTTTCTATGTATAGGATGTGTACATTATGAGTTGGTATAGTTTCATTTTTATGAATTTAATGTGCATGGATTGTGTTGGGAAGAGGTTGGGAGTGCTTGGAATGGTTTTAAATAAGTTTGGAGGCTTTTCTTAGGGAGCACAGTTTGAGCACGATAAGGGAAACCATGTGGGTTCTCTAGGAAATAGTGCAGGGGGAGACAGTAGGCTTCGCATGACCTACACATGGATTTCCAAACCATGAGAGGTAGCCATGATGACCCCTCCTCTCGAGGCAGTTCTTTTCACACTAGTAGCACACGGTTTTCCAAACCATGCGTACTAACTGTGTGGCCATTTAAAAATATGGTTTTTAAATCTGGGCTCCCTCAATGGTGCCTCATTTCACTCCTAAATCTCTCCCACTCAATACACACTTTGGATTTTGGTTTCTCAAAGCATTATGGTCTTGTTCCACTTGTTTTGGATGCAAATAGAAGGGGATTCTTGTTGGATTGAAGTCAGTTCTTCTCGGGTAATTTTATCCTCCTGGTTTCACTTGGGATTTCTCTACATCTTCTCTTCATTCTCTCTCTCAGTTTTCTAGATCTACATCTGTTGCATGTAGATCTAGTGTTTGGGTTTCCCTGGGTGTTTATTTTAAGTCTTATGGATGATAGGGAAGGTGATTTAGAGTGGTTTTCATGAAGCGTTTTCCTGGATTGGGGTCTGTTTGTTTGTGGGTCGATTTAGCCGAAACCCTAAAGGTATGTTGTTTGTGCCTTTCTTTTGAAATTATTTGAGTATTATGTGCAATTTTTACCAATACCCTTGAATGGGGTATTGTGTGTTTACCTTTTTACCACTATTAATTTCCTGCCCTTCCTGTATTCTATTGTAGTGGATATTTGGATATGAATAGGTTTGATTGCTCTGTTCTAGATGTGGTTGCCCATGCATGTTTTGTTTATGACCGTTTGGTCCTGCATAGCATTTTTGGCCACCTTTACTGTTTTCCCATGGCCAGTGATGTAGGGTGGAGTGTTGCTTTCTGACACGATTGATATGTTGTAGACCGATTATCCATGTATTTATTACGGTTTACTTGGGTTGTAATTCATTGCTATACTCGTTGACTTACACAGGGCCGTGAGAACCTAGTGTAGTAGTCTATAAGGGGATTTGACTGAGTTATCTTCCTCAGAGAGTCCTTGAACCATTTTGGACTATAAGGGGAATTGACCGAGTGAGCTTCCTGGAATATTCTTTGACCACTTGGGGATATAAGGGGAATTGATCGTGTGAGTTTCCCTCAGAGAGTCCATGACTACTTTAGACTATAAGGGGACATGACTGTGTGAGCTTCCTCAAAGTGTCTTTAAATGCTCAAGTCTATAAGGGGAATTGACTGAGAGAGCTTCCTTAGAGAGTCTATGTAGTAACCTTGTATTGATTGAACCAGAGGGGTTAGGCTGTGTGTACTACCTAGGGGTTCCCTACTTATCTTTTGTCATTGATGTATTGAACAGACTGCATTGAAAGTATAGGACTAGTTTCTGATGATTACCTCCTTGTTTACTAATTTATTTAGATTATTACCTGCCATATATTCACTAATCATTAGGCAGATATATTTTGGTGATTGCCTACTGAGATTTATTCTCACACCCTGTTTGGGCTATGTATTTGGTCCCAAACAGATTATATTGAAGCATGTATAGATAAGGTAAATCACACTTATACATTAGGTACATGATATATTGTGGAGCTCGAGAGCATGAGACCAAGATGAGGCTTGTGTTGACGAGGATCTATTTATCTGTTTTCTTTTGTACTTTGTCTTAGTAATATTCTGTATTCCAACAATTTGATGTGTTTAGATATTTTTCTAGACATATGTACCATGCATCATTTATATATATATATATATACACTCCAAATATTTATTTCTTTAGACTTCCGTGGTTTAATTTCATATGGATTAATACTGCTTCCACTATTTTTATCTATTTTTTTCTCTTCTGTTGTGTTACTCTGCCTATGCGGGTATAGTTTACCCACTAACACACCCAAAGCACTCAGTTCAAGTTGGAAGCCACTGGAATTAGGGGAAATGTGCTTGAGGCAATGTGACCTTCCAGGTATGGGGAGCCTCTAGGTGGCTTCTGGAACCGGGACGTAACATGAGTCGTGTAATAAAAATTAATATACTAATTAAAAAAATATATTTTGAAGATAATTATAGTGTTTCATCAAGCGTATCTTCTATTTCTCTTTTAGTACATGTATTTTATTCCCAGAGAAAGGAATAATAATAAGGGAGATCTCAAAATATATGTACGGGTAATGTACAACATAAAAACTAGTAAATCAATACCATTAATTAAATGGAATGACAAATAACTAATCACATATGACAATAAAATAAAAAAATAAGGAAAAATGAATATGGAAATGTATGAAAATTATGTGAACCAATAAATATGTCAACACAAAATCTCATAGGTATATAAATACTAAATAAAAATGACGGAAATGCATAATTATTATATTCCATGTTTCATTGGTACATGGTATCTTTACCATCAAGATCTTTTCTCATGACATTCTAAACTACTCTAATTTGGCCAAATGATTCTTCTCATGAAACTAACAATTCTTCTAAGGGAAGGCATTACCCGGTTCCTAACCCATATCATACCAGTTTTTTTAATTAAATATTGAATGGGTTTTTTCAACTGGTTCATCTGATGAGACAACTAATGCATCAAGGGACTATCTATAATCATGACCCACATGTTAGGTTTTCCTTAAACGGTCTCCAACCCATGTATTTCACGACCAAATCATTATCTAATAATCGATTTAAATTCATATACAATGTTCCCTATAAAATATCTACACTGAATAAAGGATATCTGTTTTACTATATCTCCTCAAATAATTAAATAACATTCAAAGTACACACTGTATGAAGAATGATATATGGTTTAGGAAATAGAAATATCCCAAATAAATTATATGGATAATAACAAGAAATCAAATGTTCAATGATCATATGAAATTTAATAATTCAAGGGTAATAATAATGGAAAATAGTGAATTGAATATCAATACCATCCCTAGTCAAATCAACCTTAAACCATCCTGAGGAAGAATAAGTGTGGTATTGATATGACATAAACCAATTGGAATAAAAATAAAGGGTTGTTGTTGTTGAACAATATAAATACTATATAACAAGATTCTAAAAACATTTTTAAGGAATATATAATTTTTTTTCATAAACATATTGAATATTTTGTTCATTAAAAATAAATCTTCATGAAATTTTATTTAAAAAAATAAGATTTCAAACCTCAAAATGAATCGTTAATGAAGTGAATGTGGGTATATATGTACCTTCCATATGCGAAAAAAAGTAAATTCATTTTGTTTGTAAAAGGATAGAAAAATGCCCTTTTCAGTAGGAGACAAGAAGATTCCATTGAAAACATTGGTGAAAGAAAATGATGGTAAAATTTTATTTAATAAATAACTGGAAAAGATTAATTTTTTTAAAACAATTTAATAAAATATGATTTTTAAAATAAAACATGTTCCCCAAATAAAGAGAGAAATGTTGTCCAGTTTTTTTAAAAAACATTTTAAAAAACATTTTATGTACCAATGAGTGGGAAAATGATACAAATACTTCAATTGTTCTTGAATAAATAGAGGAGTAGAAAATTAAAGGTTTCATTTAATAATAGTCATATAATATCCATGAATGGAAATGAAATATCTTTAAAATAATTTTTCTTGAAAAAAATTATTAAATATTCTAAAGTGTCCCACACCACTATGGGTAAAATTAAATCATAAGCCTCATGATGGTATTGTAACACCCTGACCCTAGTTACCCAGAGTTGGTGAATTATTTATAAACATTGGCATGAATACAAAGAATCAAGTCCCGAAAGAGAGATTGGTTTAGCCGACTTTGAAAATAGATTACATACATGAACGTTACATTAAAAATTTGAAAATAAAACACAATATCAATGATCCATTGAGAATGCCATTAATACCATAGATTAACCCTTATTATCAATCGAAATACTCTTCTTGTAATCCTGGGAAAATAAAACATAAGGGTTGTGCTCAGATGCTCAGTCAGAATAACAATATAGCAGTAACTTTCATAAATAACCATAAACATTTAAGGAAATGTATAAGACTGAAACATAAGCCTTTAAAACATAAAATCTTCATAATATGGCCAAAATAAATCAAATAATTCCATTCACTTATTAACATTTATATTCTACAATTCTAATAATAACATGCAATATCAATAACTAATTTCATAATGATGGAATACATAATTCCATATTTCATAACAACATAGTCAAGGGCTTGTTCCATGTTTAAAAATAAGATTCTATCAAGTCCTTGTACCAAGACACTAATTAGTCTCATTAAACTATCCGATGCATCGAGTAGATATAGTGGGATCCACCCATCACATACTATGTTCAATGTATTCCGCATATGAAAGGATGTAACAGAATATAAACATTATTATTAATAAAATAATACGAAATGTTAACACATTAACCATAGCCCATTAATGGTATAAAAATAACACATACATAGTCAATCATATCAAAAAACCTTCAATACAATATGAATTATTTGTATCATAATGAATCAACTTCAAACAGGTGAAAAATCCATCAAAGGATGTTCACATATATGAAATCAAAACTATTTGAGATAAATAACTCTTTCTATCTATTGAAATAATTCCAAAGTCACATAATTTTGAAAGGAATAAATTTAAATACATTTTGAATCAAATTGTCACATACCACTTTGAAACTTTTGAAAGTAATTATCATTTTAAAACATTCATGTCCATTTATATAAATCCTTAAAACCGTTTTGAAAATATGAAAATTAATGAGAATGGTTTAGAAGAATAAATCATTAAAAAATTTAAAATGATGTTTTAATAAAAATTAAATTAGAAATATTCTGTTTAAAAATAGTTTCATGAAACATCTAAATGGACAATAAATATGTCCTGGTAGATACTTATGTAAAAACAACCTCTTATAAAAAAGAGATTGTGATATTAAACCTTACCTTGTACTTTCCTTTAGTCGAGGGTACATTTATCCTCCTGTATAAAGAATGTTGTGTGTTATTAAATTATACCAGAAACATATTAATATTTATTATATCATACAAGACTCATTTATGACATTCAACTATCCATTCAATAATAGTTTCCAAGTTATATTATCATTTCCTGTAATAATCGCTTTCATTATCATATATGTTTTGACTTGTTACTCTTGATTGTATCACATAGATCATTATTTAAATACTTCTAGAATATATAACATGATTTATATATGATATATATTTAGAAAGTAAATTTATATAATATATATATAGAGGAAATGGGAAACACCCTTTATGGAGAAGGTAGGCCATACTCACGCATAAATGATTTTTTCTGTTTTCATATCGTATTGAACAGAACTAAGTGAATACGATATATGTAAGTACACACACACACACATATATATATATCTACAGTAGAATTATTATTTCATATATTACATACTTATTAATGATATATATTTTTATAATCATCATTGAATAGTGAATGTGAAAATGAATCTCATCGCGTCGTGGAGACGATAATCCGTACATACGCACGAGCGACAATATCATTATATTGATGATGAAATCGAATGTAATTGGATGGTATATCATATATACAGAATTATTAACATGTTATATTTATTATTTACCTTAGTTATACCAATTATTATACCAATCCAAATAATGTAGTGTTTGAATTACAAAATACACCACGACGTGGAGACGGTAAGCAGTACGTACGCACGTATGGTGACTTTGTCGTTTATATGATGGATAGAAAAACAAATATGGTTGTAACATATTTATAATAACATCAAAAAATATATAATAAACTGGATTTATTATTATATAATGGAAACAACAAGGAAAAAGGAAGTGGAAGAAGAAAATTACATGAAAGAGGTGATGAAATATATAGCTATTCTTCGGGTTCTTCTTTTTGATAAGATCAAAAGGGATCCAAAGGCAGGCCTTCTCACCAAATGATGGCCTCTAGGTTGAAGGGAGGATTTTTGCGAGGATATTTGGTCAGGGGATGGCCGAGAAAAATTTCTTCGGAGGTGTGAAATTAAGAGAAGGGGAAGTTCCCTTTTATAAGAGAGGTGGGGGTCACTTTATGAAAAGACTGGAATATAATTTTATAATAAAATCAATTTCATTTTCTAATGGCCCAAAAATGATTTATTTAGAGTATAAGGTGGTTATTTGTCGAAAAAAACTCAACCAATAGGTTTAAGAGATTTTTAGGTCAACATATTCACCTTATATTTTAGATTTATCACTTTGTTAAATAGTTTGACATTTATCATGTCTCTTTGTATTTCTGTATTATATGGTTAATAAAAATACTATAAAAATCCAAGAGAACACCAATTGGTTCACTATTAATATATAAAATCTTATCTATGTATTTTTACCAGGCCTTAGATTTTTAGGAATTTTATATCAATTAATTATATAGTATTTGTTTTAAAAACTCAATTATGTCAATTTTGACACTATTTAGTATTTGGATTTATTGAAAATCACAATAACCTTATTACCTCGAAAAAAATAATTTAATTCACCCAAACATGTGATATTAATCTATAATTTTTTTTGAATTCTTCAAAGTTCTCAAATTACATTTATTTAGATATTTATAATATACATTATTTGAATCTTTCATTAATAAGATAATTACGACATCATCATTGTTTCATAAATAAATTAAATTATTTAATGTCTAAAAATTTTATATAAAATACCATTTTGTAGAAAATTTTGTGCGCCTTCCAATTAATATTTATAATATAATTTATCTTCTATAGAAACCTATATTAAATATGCTTTAGTTATTAAACATTGAATTTAACTCATTTAACTCTTCTTTAAATAAAATAAAAAAATGTCCTAATCATATCCAATTGGACAAAATGGGGGTCATATTTTATTCCTAAGATTGTTTTTGGTCGAATCATACTTATCAAATTGAATTAGATAATGTGTTACGTTAATTATAATATCATTTATACCTTGAATCGCCGTATTTTCTTTTAACTGCGGTAAATAATACTCAAAAGATACTATTCACCAAAAACAATTCATCTTATTGATCCACTTTTTACTTACTGATGTCAATTGTGTGTCTTGGTTTTTTGATAATAAAATCACAGAAGCGGTAAAATTATGTTTTATGCAAATTTGTAAACGCTCCTAGTTGGTGTGTAAAAGACGGTAAAATGTTCGATAAAATTATATATATATAAAATTATTATAAAATGACTCCAATGAATTGTGTTGAAAATATGTATGTATTATGTATATATTATGACCTTAAATAAATTAAAAAAAATCACTAATTACATAAAATATAAGTTGGTTTTAAATAATAACGTATGGTTTTTCACTATTCAACAAAAATTGAATGTTTTCATAAAAATGACAAATATTTACCCTAGGCTAATTTTGATATTACGAATTCAAAAATGAAGTATATTTTCCCAAATACAAAACATAGAAGTTGTATTTATTAATTTAAAAATAATTCTTGTTGTCAAAACCAAATAGCGGGTTTTTCAAAAGTAAATACTATCAAAACATTGACATGTGTTTATGTCAAATTAAAATGTGAAATTATTTTTAAGGACCAACATTGAATTAAATAATAAAAATTCAAACTAATTATTCCTCCTATTCATTCAAATTCATAATTTATCACTATAAATTATTTCAATTAAAAAAGTTTTTTTCAATTAAAACGTAGTATTTTTCAATATTCCTCAAAATATGTTAGTTATCAGAAAATTAAAAAAAAATTATCCAAACTAAATATTTAGGTCACTATTTTAAATAAGAATTTATTTTAATTAAATTTTATAGGTAAAAGTGTCAAATATTGTTTTTAAAAAAGGGTTCTCCATTAAAAGGTGTTAAACTTTCATTATTTGAAAAATAATTATTTTATTCGAAAAAAATGATTTTGTTCATATATTATGTATAGGAAACAAATAATATTGATTTTAAAATTATGTAGAGTATATAAGATTCTAAATTCAGTTAATATTATTCATAACCTCATTTTGAACGGTTAGTTTAGTATGTTGTGGTGCACTCGAACTTATTGTTGCATGTAGCAAAAGCTATTGAATCACTTTAATGAGATAATGTACTATGAAATTTTGGGGTGTTACATTATATCGTCCTTAAATATATTTCATCCTCACAATTTTAAAATGTTCATAAAAATAAATGGTTAAAAATAGAAAAATACCTTTGTCGAAAGCCCACATCGGAAATTGGGTTATTAAAATTTAGTCTTAATAAGAGGGAATGGGAAATGAAAAAGTCACCACCAAGTTATGATCAAAATTAGGATAAAATTTATGGAAATTAGAGACATATAATTGGGGGGGAAACATAAATATTTATAGGGAGTAATTGAGGTCATCAATCATAAACAAGTCTAAAATTGAGGGCCTCAAAGCCATCAATCTTTGATGATGTAAAATATCATCGGCTCAAAAAAACATATGGTATTAAGAAAACAAATTTTTGGTTTTATGATCCCTTCCATATAGTTTAATAATTAATTTAATCATATAATAAGAGGATATATATATATATACATGACAATTTTTGTTTCATCTGCCAACTAATTTCTACCAAAAACTCAAATTTCACTCCAAAAGATTGTAGAATTAAAAAATATTCTATTTATATTAATCATATGGGGTTTTAAAAATAATGAATTTATAATTCATTTTTTAGACTATTTAAAAAAAACTATATTATACACACTAGGACATCAAGTTCACCAGTGGTAGGTGATGCACCCTTGTCGCTCTTCGGTTGTGGGTTCATGTCTCGCAGCCTCGCCGGAAACGAATGGTTGTTACCCAACCTCCAGGTCATCTTTTTTAGGACAGTCCAAAAATAATCTCATGAAATGATTTAACTTTAACAATATAATCCAATATCAATCTTAATCGATTTCAACCATTAGACATATCCAAAATTCTTCTCTCCACACACAAAGTACAAAATTTATAAGGAAGTTAACCACAATGAAGATCATTTTTCTTGCGTAATAACATGTAAATACCATCATCAGGTATTCTTTTAAAACATGGTAACACCCTGGATTTCCATAAAACCTTATTTACTATATTCATGCTCCCTTATTCCATATATTATAATAGATATATTCTTTATATCGAAAAATTTGGAATACTCCAACAATGATGGAATAAACAAACCATTAATCAGTTCTAAGGTAGTCAAGAATATCTAATATAATTTATCCAAATAAACCACCTCTTATTCCAAAATCCCTACCTCAGTATCAGGACCATATTAAGGATTATCTTTCCTTTATCCACTTATTTTACAAAAATTTTAACTTTTTATTGAGTAACTTTTCTTAGAACCATATAATATCAATTTCTCAATGAAATAGTACTGTAGTACAATCATTATTTATTTCCATAATTTATATAACCATTACATCATTGATATAATAATAAAATTAAATAATTATTTAATAAAAACATAAGAATACTAGTCATTCCTTTTCATTTTTGGTAGTATCATAACTTGATTATTATCCAATAGAATCATTTAAGGCATACTCTGATGATTTGGACATTGATTCACGTTGTGTCGCAACTCCTTGCAGATGAAGTATTATGCATTTGAAACCTTTTTCTAACCCTTGCAATCACGTACTTGGTGTCATTTTTCTCCAAACATATAACAAACTCCCATTCACTTCTAGAATTTACCACGGTAATTCTTTCCACAGTTATCACATATGGGAAAATCTTTCTTTCCCCTCTTCCGTTTATCCATCTTTCTCTCTTCTATCATTTTTATCTCCTGTTTCCATTAAAAGCCATAATACTCATAGATTTATTTACATATCTTATTAATACATGGTACTATTTATTCATATGATGAGAATACTTGGGAGACTATTTTACTTTTAAATTATGGATTAATCTCATGAATGATATGATCCTTAATAATCTTTCGATCATGTGTTTTATTGGAATTCTCATTCCTTCTACTAGGCACCATTTCTAAACAATGTAATTCACTATGTTAGTTTATGAATGACAATGCATTATTCCAAACAAAAAAAATACCTAATCTAAATTGAAAATATTATGCATATAATCTATAATAAAAAAATGTTTTCTTTGAGGAAGAATATACGATTAAATCCTTCATAATGTCTTGTATTGAGTATGAAAATTATCACAGGCATATCGTTCTAGGGTGTCATAATGAATAGTGTAGCAAGGCTCGTTGTCATGTACCAGGATACCCCGGGTCAATCCTGAAACTCCTTATGATAGCTTTCACCCCTAAGTGCATTTGTTCCAGGCCCGCATCTACCTGCTTTTATCTAGATAAGTATTTATTTCATAGAAATTACACAAAATATCTATATTACCAAAATTATAGGAAGTTCGTTTATACAAATCATCAAAGACTATCACAGGTTAGTGTTCCCTAATCAGAGTTTATCTAAATCTATTTCCAAGGTTGTTTATAATTTTCCTCTGATACCAACAATAATTCCCCGACCACAGTTACCTAGAGTCAGTCCTTATTTTAATAGAAGGGCATGATTACAAGGAATCAAGTCCCAAAAGACCGATCAGTTTAGCAGTCTTAGAAAATAGATTACATTCATGAATGTTACATTAACCATAAAAAATAAAACACAATATAAATGATCCATTGAGAATCCATTAATCTCATAGCTTAACCCTGCTTATCGATCATAATACACTTCTTGGTATCCTATAAATATAACACATAACAAATTGGTGAGATCAGATGCTCAATAAGGATAACAATATTGCAGAAACATTCATAAGTAGGCATAAACACTTAAGGAAATGTATAACACTAACATATAATCCTTTTAAACATAATTTTCAGTATAAAATGTCCAATATAAATCCAAAAATTCAATTTACTTATTCACATGGATATTCTTCTAGTCCAATAATCACTTACAATATCAATATCAAATTTCATAATGATGGAATGCATAATTCCATAATTCATAACCACATAGTCAAGGATTTATGCCAAGACTACAAATAATATTTTTTTCAAGGCCTTGTGTCAAGACACTAGTTTGTCTCATGAGACCTACCGATGAATTGAGGAGCTATAACAGGCTCCACCCATCACTTAATAAGTCCATTTTATTCCTCATATGAAAGGATGTAACATAATAGAAACATTCGTATTAAAACTAGAATATGAAATGTTAATACATTAACGAAAAACCATGAATTGTATAAAAATAACACCTCCAAAGTCAAAAATATCACAAAACCTTCAACACAATATGGAATATTTGTATCATAATGAATCAACTTCAACCGTGTGTAAAATCAATCAAAGGATGTTGACAGAGATGAAATCAAAACTATATGAGAGAAATAACACATTCATTTTTTTAAATCATTTAAAAGTCACATAATATAAAATGGAAGACATTTAATGACATTTTGAATCAAATTGTCCCACACCACATTGAAACTTTTGATTAGAATTAACATTTTTAATCATTCATGTCCATTTATATAAATCCTTAAAACCATTTTGTAAACATGGACATTAATGAGAAAGGTTTAGAGCAATAAATCATTACAACATTGTAAATGATGTTTTAGCAAAACGTAACTTAAAAATAATACATTTGAAAACTCTTTTATGAAACATGGTCTTGGATAAAAAATATTTCTCAGTAGGTACATATGTAAAAACAATGTTGGATAAAAAAGAGATTGTGAAATTTACCATTACCTTGAACATTCATTTATTCGAGGGTACATTTATCTTCCTATATAAACCCCATAGTTTGTAATTAAATAATACCAGAACCATATTAATATATATTATATCATAAAATATTCATTAATGATTTTAAACTACCCATTTAATAATAAATTCCATGTTAAATTAACATTCTGGGTAATAATCACTTTCTATATCGTACGTGTTTTAACATGTTACTCTTTATTTTATCTCATAGATCATGATTTAAATACATCCAGAATATAAAATATGATTTATATATCATTTATATTTAGAATATAAAAATGTATAATAGACATATATATGAACTGTAAAACATCGTTTATGGAGATGGTAGGCCGTACGTATGCATAAACACAGTTTCTGTTTTCATTTCATATAGAACAGAACTAAGTGAATAAGATTTATGTAAGTAAATATATATATATATATCCAGTATAATTATTATTTCTTATATTAAATACTTAATAATGATTTATATTTTTATAATCATTATTGAATGGTGAATGTTTAAATGAATCTCATCACGTTGAAGAGACGGTAATCCGTACGTATGCACTAGCGACAATATCATTATATTGATGGTGAAATCGTGTTTAATTGAATGTTATATTATATATAAATAATAATTAACATTTTATTTTTATTATTTACATCAGTTATAAATTATTATTATACCAATCCATATAATGAAGTGTTTGAATAACAAACTACACCATGACGTGGAGACGGTAAGCCATACGTACACATGTATGATGACTTTTTCATTTTCATGATGGGTAGAATAACTAATATGGTTATAACATATTTATAATAACAAAAAAGGGTATATAAGATACTAGAGTTATTATTTTATATTGGATACACCAAGGAATGAGCAAGGGGAAGAAGAAAATACCCTGAAAGAGGTTATGAAATATTTACCTCATCTATGGGTTCTTCGTTTTGATTTGATCAAAATGGATCCATAGGTTAGCTTTATGACATAATTAAGGCCTCTAGAATTAATGGAGTAATGTTGGGATGAGATTTGGGCAGGGGTAGGCTGAGATAAATGTCGTTGGAAGGGTGAGATTAATAGAATGTATAGTAACCTTTTACAAGAGAGGTGAGGGTCACATTAGGAAAAGCTTTTAATAATATTTTATAATAAAATCATCTGCGGTTTCTAATGTCTCCAAAATGATTTATTTAGAGGATACGGTGGGTATGGTTGAAAACCTCTAAACTGATAAGATTTATACAGGTTTAGGTCACCATATTAATGTTATCTTTTAGATATAACTCTTAGTTAAATAGTATTACATTTACCATGTCTCTTTGTATTTTTATATTTTATGGTTGATAAACATAGTATAACAATTTAAGAGGACCCCAAGTGGTTAATTATTAATACATATAACCTTATCTATGTCCTTCGACCTAATATTATATTTTTTGAAATATTATATCAATTAATAATACAGTATTTTTTTAAAACTCAACTATATCAATTTTGACACTATTTAGAATTTTGTTTTTGTGAAAATCATAACAGCATGATTAATTCGAAAAAAATTATTTAATAAACCCCAAAATGAACAATTAACCTATAATATTAGTGGAATTAATCAATAGTCTAAATTTACATTGATATGGATATTTATAATATCAATTATTTTAATCATTAATTAATAATGTAATTACTCCATCATCATTGTGTCATAAATAAATTAAATTATTTAATTTATGTAAATAATAAATAAAATACCATTATGTATGATTTTTTTATATTTATAATGAATATTTATAGCCTAATTTATCATATTTATAACCCTATTTTAAAAATGGTTTCGTTATTAAACATTGAATTTAACTCTTTTAACTCTTCTTTAAATAAAATAATAATAAATCTCCTAATCATAACCATGTGGAACAAAGGGGGTCATATTTTATTCTTAAGGTTGTTTTTGGTCTAATTATACATATGAAATATAATTATGACATGTGTTAGGTTAATTATAATATCATTTTTTCCCTTAATCACCCTATATACTTTTAACCGTGGTAATAAATAAAATTCAAATGTTACAATTCACGAAAAATTATTTTCATCTTATTTACCAAAATTTTAATAACTGATGTCAACTGTGTCTCTTGGATTTTTGAAATTCAACTAACATATGAGGTAAAATTATATTTTATTCAAATTTGAAAATACTTCTAGAAGGGGGGTAAAAGACGGTAAAATGTAGGATAAAATTTTATATAAATAAACATATAATAAAATGAGTCAAATGAATTACGTTGAAAATATATATGTATTATGTATCTATTTTTACCTACAGTATATTAACATAAAATAACTATTTATATAAATAAAAAGTCGATTTTAAATGATTATGCATTGTTTGTCTCTATTCATCAAAAAATGAATGTTTTCAGAAAAATACCACAAATTTACCCGAAGCTAATTTTTATATTCCTAATTTAAAAGTAAATTAGATTTTACAAAATTTAAAACATAGAAGTTGAATTTATTAATTTAAAATTAATTCTCATTGTAAAAACAAAAAGTGTGTTTTTAAAATTTTAAAACTATCAAAAGATTGACATGTGTTTATGTCAAATATAAATGGGAAATTACTTATAATGACCTGAATGGTATTAAATGATAAACATATAATATTATTATACACACAAAACATTCAAATTCATAATTTATCACTATAAATTATTTCGATTAAAATAATTGTTTTCAATTAAAACATTGTATTTTTCACTATTCATCGAAATAATAAAATTATTATAAAAGCACCAAAAATTTATCCAAACTTAAATTTTAAGTCCCAAATGTAAAGAAAATTTTAATTTCAATAAATTTAATATATAAAAGTGTCTAATATTGGTTTTAAAAATTATTCTCAATGAAAAGGTGGTAAAATTTTATTTTCTAAAAAATACTTATATTATTTAAAACAAATGAATTTGTTCTTATGTTATGTCTAATAAACACATAATATGGTTGATAAAATTATATAGTGTATATAAGATTAAAAATGAATTAAATAATATTCATAATTCCTTTTTGAACAGCTAGTTTAGTAAGTTGTGGTGAACTCGAACTCAGTGTTGCGAGAAGCGCAAGCTATTGAATTACATTAACGAGATAACGTAATTTGAAATATTGGGGTGTTACATATATAATATTAAATTAATGATTTCAATAAAATTAATATAAAATGAATAAATATATAATATATCAAAAATTTAATTAGATACACCAAAGAAGAGAATTCAGTGGTGAAAATTACATTTATCTCACCGGCGTAAAAAGTGAGATAAAAATACATTCCCTTGTGTTTCCTTTGGGGTGAATATCATGGAAATTAGTGTATAATGGGGTTTAAAACATTAATAAAATATTAAATAACCAAATTCATGTATATTATATTATAAATTATATTCATATAATATCTTATTACCCGTTTGATAACCATATTTCATTATTTTCACTATTTCGGTATTTAATTTCTATGTTTGCTGAGTATGTCTTTTACTTGATAATTGTTTTTAATATCACAGATTAATCATGTTTAAAATTAAAAACATGATTAAAAAATGAAATATATTCTGTATATATTTGTTTAATGGAATCCAGTTATAGTTAATGAAATGAAATGAAATGCACCGTTCTTGGAGATGGTAGACCATACGTATACATGAATGCTAAATTCATTTATTTGTTGTATTAAAAAATGAAAAGAGATTTGTATATATGTATATTATAAATATAGTATAATATCTATTTCGTTTATGTTTCATATTTTTTTTAAAACCATCATATTTTATGTTCCATGTTTATAGTGAATGTGTCACATTACTTTGAGGGGGCGGTAGTTCACACTTCTAAAAATGATGATATCGTAATTAAAAAAATGGAATGAATAATGTTATATGTTATTTAAAAATTATAGATGAAAAAAGAAATTATAAATATCATATATATAATATATAAATATAGTATCCATCACAATTACCTTTAATGAGATGTGGTAAAGGAAAAAGGAACGACCTCATTTTGTTAGAGAGTAGTTCACCGTACTCCGAAACGATGCGTTCATTAACCATTAGATGTGTATTTGTATAAGTGGAGGTCAAAATAGTAACATAATAAAATTACTAGTACATTTAGGACACTATTTTTTTTATAATTATGAAATAAGAATATTTTATTTGTAGGATGATGTAAATAAAACTAAACAGCTTGAGGAAAGATGCAACCTCTTAATTGGGTAACACCTTTTGTTTGAATAAAAGGGCTTCCATGAATGTATTTATGACCATGTTGAGGATTATATGTAGAGGGTATAGATTTTGAGAAGATTTTTGGAATCATTTTTCATGAAAATGTGTCCTAAGAGGTTTTTGGAAGTTGGAGGAGAGGGTTCCATTTGATAGTGGAGGAGGAGTGGCACTCTTTTAAATTTTTGAAAACTGAAATTCCACCCATGTATTTCCAATTCAATGAGGATCCAATAAAGTTCCACATTAGAGGAAAGGGAGGATAGGGTCAATATATGTCCATAAAATGGATTTTCAATATTTTTATAGGTCATTTGGGTCCTTAGGTGTAGGTTTTATTCATTTTTAGCTTAATTTCACCTTAATTATTGTAATTAATTTTATTTACATTCAATAATATTTTTGGTCAAAAACAAGGTTGACCATTTTAGAAATTAAAAATTATGATTCCTCCAAATATGAAAACAATTTTCTCAAATTCCAAACACCTATGTGGAAGGAATTAATTTATATTTTTCCTGTAGACAGGACGACAATGGATATTTTTAAACTGTAACTATACGAATTTTTGCAATGTTTTTAAATCCAATTTCAAAGGGAAATTGATTAAATTGATCTAAATTGGATTAATTTATAAAAACATTAATCTAATTAAAAAAAATTCAAATTAAAAATATAATTTATCCTAATAAATAAAATAAATAAAAAAATATTTTTGAATTAAAATTCATTATTTTTCAATATTCATTACAAAATTAAACATCATAGTAAAATACAAAAAATTAACCCTATACTAATTTTATTTTCTAATGTCAATTATTAAGTTTATATTGTCATATATTGTTTATTAATGTTCTATAAATTGAATTTAAAATGAGTTCTCAATTAAGATGTGGTAAAATTACCTTAATACAAATATAGGTTTTTATACGAAATATTAGGTTTGTCATTATCTTATGTTTATCAAATCAACTAGCTGAATAAAAATTTTTTTTATTAAATATAATTTATCAACATATATAATATATCTCATCAATTTTAATTAAAATAATTCATTAGGACAAAATACCTTTGTGAGAATAAAAATAGTTTTCCATAAAAACCTTTCCTTTATATTAAATTGATTCTTATATTCATTTCTAATAAATTGATATCCAATGAAATAATTTCATATGTTTGTTAATTTTATATTTTAATAAGTTAGTTAATACTATTAACAACTACTAATTTAATTGATAAATAATATATTATCATATTGAAAAAAAATTTAAGAATATATCATTATTTAGTAAAATGTGGTCTTTCGTGAAATTCAAGTACATTGAAGAATCTCAATATTGTGTGTGAAAAATGCTACCTTGGTATCATATGCATTGAAATTTATAAATTATAATCGATTTATTTAAAATATAATATATATTATAAATTCTAAAGATATTATATTCTGTTACATGGAGTTCTGTTTCATACACAATATCTAATATAATGATCCTACTTTAGATTTTTGGTCCATTAAAATTCATGACCATTTTCACAGGGGATTGAATTTTTTTTTCAGGGGTTAAATTCATATAGATATTAACAGTTTTATATAATATATATATATATAATTAAATATATGCATATTTTCTTGTATTTAATAATAATAAATCAATTGTATAAATACATACTTACATATAAATGTATCCTTAAAAATACAAAACAATATGGAAATAAATATTTATTATTATTTTCATCTAAAATAAATAAATATATGGTATACTGTTCTTATAAAAATGAATTAAAATTTATATATATACATATACAAGAAAATATGTATATAAAAGCATATCACTGAAAATAAAAAAAAAATGTATTTATGTGTATATTATAATATATGTAAATAAATAAAAATATATGTAAATATTTGTGTGCATGAGAGAAATATAAGCATGTACTTGTGTGTGTGAATATGAATGTATGTGTTTGTGTGTATCAATTTTTTTTGTAAACATCATATTTGAATATATTTTAATATAAATATATCATTATCATTAAATATTTCATATAAATTAATTTATAGTAAAAAAAATGAATATATATATATATGTATATATATATATAAAGATTATATATACATATATGTCTGTATTGATAAATATATATATTTATATTCAAATATGTGTAAATTAATATTAATATACAAAATAAATTTAAATATTTTTTAGTATATATATATCATACTCACATGCACACTCATATAACCATATATTTAATAAATGTAATTTAAAATAATTATATATATATATATGAATAATAATGACTTATTTAAACATATAAAATTAAATACATATATCGTAACATAGAATAAATGTAACACCCCAAGAGTTTATAGGATATATTCTTTTTAATTTATTTCATATCTTCTGTTGTACGCTACACAATGATTATCTTGTGCTATACGCAACACCGTATTAGCTTAAAGTATACGCAACACTAATCCGTGATCGTGTTACACGCAATTTTATGTTTGTTTGATAGTAGTTATTATACGCAACATTGAGTGTATATATATATATATATTCAATGTATAAAATAAATATGGTTGGATTTTGATATACGCAACAAAAAAGGAGTCTTGCACTATACACAACCCTGACTTGGCTTACATTACATGCAATCATGACCTTCCTCGATTGCGTGTGTTGTATGCAATACCGGGTTTCACTAAATGATGATATATTGTTATAATATTATTACAAACTAGTAATTATGAATAGTATTAACTACATTTTTAATTTTATAACATTATTAATCATCTAACACATTTTCTAGAACATGGTATGAGAACAAAATAATTTTTTCGGGTAAAATAAGATTTTTTTAAAAAATGCAGTTTTTCAACCATTTGATGGAGCACCCAAATTAAGTCTAGTTTTTGACATGTTTATAAGATCAATTTAACAAAATAAACTTATTTTATTGAATCAGGATATAAAAATTTACATTGGATAATGATTTGATATTTTTCTGATTACTTTAATATTTTACTGAATACTAAAAAACAGGCTATATTTTAATTAAAAATAACATTTTTCATCGTAAAAATTTAAATAGTTAAATAATAATATTTAATGGTTTTAAAGTATAAATAGAAAAAAAAATTACCATTTAATATAGTTTATGTCATTAGAATTAATTTTACATTGAATTTGTGGGTTAAATCAATTCAATCTTTTGCAATGTTTTAAAAAAACATGTTTTCAGTCAACAACGGGATTAATATTAATTTAATTTCTTAAACATCTGTGTATTGAATTTGAAATAATGGATTCCATATTTAGAATCAGTGGGTCCAAATTATGTTAATATGCTACTTTTTATTTTTGTGAATTATGAATAGTAACTACGGTAAATTTTATTAAACATAGTTAAAGGTAAATAGGGTAATTAAGGGTAAATATAATATTATATAATTACCCTAACACCTGAAAGAACTCTATTAGAAGAATAAAAGTAGACCCATATCACCTAAGGGTCGGAATAGTTAATTTCATGGACTTTTGACCATGAAAATTACATAATTATTAATAAAACCAAAGAATGTGACAATATGTCACTCTCTTAAATCTTATAAGTATAATAATTTTAATATAGTGATAAACTTCATAAAACATCGAACATGAATAGTCTCTAGAAATCTAATAAATATATATACATAATGAGAATTTAATTATAATTTTTAGGGATTAAATAATTTTCATTAATGGTGATATATTAATGATGCATAATTTATTTATTAAGTGAAAAAACAGTAATATAGTTTTTATTGAAATAATAATACCCATTAAAATGCCCACAATACTGACCAAAACATATTTTTAGTGTATAGCTACACCATAATAATCCAATGACTGAATATATAACAGTTTGGAGTCTTATAAAATTGACTATGACACTTATATTATTTTATTTTAAATGATGTCAAAGTTGTCACCTTCATAATTTAATAAATATAACATTTTAAAAGATGAGTGTTTCAGTAGATAAATCCAACTAAAAGTATTATTATAAAATATATAGTATTTATCTTCATCCTAGTATTTTAGTTTTAATTTTTATGCAAAAATAAGTATATTTAATAATTATACAAAATTGTTGTATTAATTATTTTATTAAGAGAAATATCAAATAAATGGTTTTACAAATAGTAAAATAAATATTATATGAACTATTAAATGTGCTCCACTAATTTTATAGACTACTATGACATGTTAGGAACCTATTAAATATTTTATTTCTAATATATCCTTTTATTGGATTTTATTTAAATTCAAATAAGTGAATAGTGTCAACATTGACACTATTGTTATTTTAAAAAATTAAGATATTATTAAATTGATTAAAAATCACAAAAATATTTAAAAATTATAAATTGAAATTTATATATTCAAAAATATCATAAAGTATCCAATTATAGAAAATTCACAACACATAAGTGATTAATTATAACCATTTAGAATTTAGAATTTTATTACCACAAATAAAATTTAATAGATTAAATAAGTATAAATAAAAATGATAAGGATCAATAAAAATTCAAAACATGTCTAAATTTGATTGGTTGATGATATTACAACCCTATCTCATCCCATATCCGAATTGAGTCATTTTGGTGGTTTTTATGTGGGGTTTGAATTTATATTAAACTACTAGTTTTGAGGATTCCAAAGGTGCCCCTCTCCTCCCTTATAAAAGGGCACCTCCTACCTCTCCTCTTTACAAACCTTTGAGCCTTAAATCTAGGCCAAAACCTCCCCATTTCCCTTATTAACTTCCCTGGAAACATACTAGAGGTCCTGTCCTTCTACAAAGACCAATTTTAGTATCCTAAGAGGAGGGTTCAAAGAGGCGTGTCGAAGAAGAGGTAATATCCTTTACTGATTCTTTCAAATTCATTTCTTCTTCTACTTCCTCTTATTTTGTGGTTTCATAATAAAGTAACAACATCAGTATCACTAATATAATTTTATGTTAATATAAATATGAAATAGCCACATTTCACCTTCTATCCATCCTATGGAAAATGAAATCACCGCTCATGCGTTTGTACGGATTACCGTCTCCACACCGTGGTGTAATCTGTTTTTCCACCACCACCGTACTTGGATGGGTATAATGGTGTAAAGAATAAATATATATGGTTATTATAATATCATACATATTATAAGATATTATATCATCCACTCCAATTCTATTCAATAATTATGGGAATGATATCATCGCTTGTGTGTACGTACGGACTACCGTCCCCACGAACTCGATGAGATTCAATCTTCTTGGTAACCATTTATGAATGATTATAAAGTATAAAAAATGAATAATAATTAAATATTTGACAAAATAACGCTACTAAATTTATGTATATGTACATATGTATTTATTTCATCTACATAATTCCATTCAATTCAATAAGGAAACGAAAAGAGTGTCCATTCGTTCATACGGCCTACCCTCTACATGAACGGTGTATTTCATTCCATTTGTTGATCTATCATATATATTTATATGATGAATATATATTATATATAAATCATTTTTTACATTCTATAATTAATTAAATCTGGATATTTGTAATAATATCAAGAGCAAAATTCGAAACACATACGATAAATGAAATGATTTTACCCAAAACGCTGCGTTAACATGGAATTTACAAAATAATGGGTAATATAAACTCATAACTAAACCATATATGATATCATAACAATGAATATGATTCTGTAATAAGTCTATGACATTATTTAAATCATTATATAGGCGGTTCGGATACATAAGAAGAATATCAGACATAAGGTAAGGGATAATTATTCCAATCTCATTCTTATCCGAGATTGTTTATTCATAAGTATTTACTAGGGTTATTGTTATCATCAATGTCCATGTTTTCTAAAAGTTTTTTTATGTATATTTAAAGTCATTTTTACCCATTTTTGTCTTTTACCACATGTTGTGAGAGGAATCATTCTTTTGTTTACCATACGAGGAACTTTTTGACTTTTTCCAACAAAAGTACAAGGATAATTTTTTTTACTTATACGACATGAATGGATTCTTACGGTTTCATAACTCCTTAATTTCATGAATATTACTCTAATAGATTTCATGAATATTTTCAAAAAAATACTCTTCATTTATAATTGCATGGAATTTTGTAAAATGAAAATGATTTTGAATAAGAAAGGATATTTTCCTCAAGATTTTATTTCAAGTGTTTTATCAAAACCATTTTCCAGCTAAGATGACATTATTTCATATGTGTATGTTTAAAGTATAATGTCTCTATTATTTACATGGTTTCACTTCTATTATGATGAAATGATATCCATTTATTTTATATGTATTATGATATGATGGGATGATGTTTATGAAACCCATTTTATTCTTTGGGTTATGATGAATGATTTATGTGCATATTGTGGCACACGTAAGAATGATTTCATTATGAGATGGGTGGTACCTATATCTCCATCCAATGAATTGGGTAAAGATTTATATCTCATTAGATAGACATGGATGGAACGGAAAATAAATCTGGTTCAGTAATATAGGGCTGGAACGACAAGTAAATCTGGATCAGTAATACAGGGCTGGAAAGGCAAGTAAACCCAGTTCAGTAAGGTAATTTTTCCAATATGATGGTCTTGTAAGAAATTCTTTGGTTAATATGGAAATCCTATCATGTGCTTAATATTTTTCCACAATTACATGTTTTATTCCGATGCTATTTTATGTTGATTGATGTTCCATTATGATCTCTGCCTTACGTACTACCATGTTTTATGTCATTGATGTTTAAATATTATGTTCATGTTTTGAATATAAAATGTATATGGTTTGATTTATTTTTTTCTATGATTACCCTTACTGAGAAATTGAGCTCACCCTTTATATGTTTTTTCCCCAGGATATAATGAAAGGTTTTAGGTAATAAAACAAAGGGGAAGATCATTATAGGAGATATTGAAGATCCTTCACCATGATTTGAAGATTATTTTATGTGTTTCCAAAGACACTACACTATTACGATCCTTGAGTGTTGGTTTTTTTCATGTATTAATTATTCCACAAAAGTAATGTAATGTCCATGTACATCAAGCTTTGGGTCATTACTGTGTGTATTAGAGGAAAGGTTTAGTTAACCTTTGGAAACTAGGATGTGAAAGCATTAGTGATATCCCTAGATATATTTCTATGGTATGTCTAAGGATGTCCCTATGGTTTAGTATAACTATAGGTTACAGTCCTAGAATTATTTTGACGATCATGAATTACCTAGGGTGAACCTAGGTTGTCAAGGATTAAAGAATGTGCGATATGTTAGATACCCCATAAGTGACTTTTTATGATTGTATAGCTACTCGTTATTTTAACTGTTTCTTACACCATGGTTTTTGGTTTTAGTCAATGGAGGGAACCATGAGAAATTTGGTAAACATTCAACCAAATGGAAAAATTGGTGATTATGAGCAACGAAATTGCTTAATACCTCGAAAGAGAGATATTGTGATTATTCCATATCAGTCATAGTGATATATGATTAACAAGGTAAACTTTTGTGGTATTCCTAATTCATCAAATAAGAGGAAGATATACTTTTATGAATGTTCTAATGGTGAGGAGCATAGAGAATGTAAGATGGATATTTCTAAAGAAGGGAAGAAGAACCTTGATGAATACATCAAATGCAGGGGAAGATGTGATCTGTGTGGGGAGAAGGGTTATAGAGTGACAGACTATTATGGAGTTCAATGTCTTATCTGTGGAGAACATGAGAATTACCCAACTCAATGCCCTGACCTAAGGAGTTACTTCTAAATAAAGGAAGGTCTTATTCCATAATAATCATTGAAGAGGATGGATTTAAGTGTTTATGTACTGGTATTCAATAATAATGTTGTTGAGGTACTTTTATGGTATATTAGAATATCTATGTATTGGTCTATTGTGGTTTTACATAAGAATATGTCAACGGTAACCATGAAAAGTGATTGAAATAATTTAGTAATGTAGATGAGATTCGCAAAATGAAGGGATAAAGAGAATCTAATATGTTTGATAGTATTCATGAGCTCATGGCTAATATATGGACAAAGTGATATCATGGTTTGAGTATATAGAAATTTTCGGATTCTGGTTTGTGGAATGAGTTTTCTTTTGACAGCATTCATGTTTTCACTAAGGTTATATGTTAACTTATGTTTCAAGATAATATATTACTAAGGTATTCATGTTTTTGGAATGTAAGAAAAATGATATATCTTATGATATATGTGGGATAAATTATTGTATTCACATTCTAGGTAGATAAACTTTCTAGTAATTTTTTTCTTTATACTATGAGTTTGGACAGAAGTATTTTGGATAAGACTAATGAATGGAATGGATTATGTTGGATGTTAGACAGTATTGTTTAAGGCTATAACTTTTTTCAATATTATTGATGGAATGTTATAATAGTGTAGTTTAAGAAAAGGGACAACCTGCAGAACGGGCGACAACCTGTCGCATCGGACAAGGTTGGGGGAATCGAATCCACATCTGAAGTGTGACAGGCCTTTATCGCCTACCACTGGCCTACAGGAAGTCCCTGGTTAGTAGAAATTAGTTTTATTTTATTAATCGGTATGATAGATGAATTATAAGTCCATTCTTGGAATCATATACAATTATCCTCACCATACATGGACTTATGTATTTGATAACTTTTCTTATCCTTTTCATTGAGACAGATGGAATGACCCATCATTTTATCACATGATCTGCTAACACTTCAAGAATAAAAAATACCACTTCATTTCTTTAAGAGATGAAGTGGAAATTTTTCAAGGCACAAACATCAGTGAGATTGTACCAAAGTCAAGTATGTATTTCTTCTAATTCAAAATTTTCAACTTTAGGGAAATGATATTGAAAACAAAATTTTATCCTAGTGATCTTATATCTGATGTATCAGATGGTACCTTATATCTTCACAAATATGTGGATTTGTGATTGTTGGCTTTTTTCATTGCCATGTTCTCTACTACTCTCCACCACAACTTGATAGTTAGATTTTTCTTCCGTATCCATATTTTCACCCATGTTCTCCTATGTGTAAACCCAGTGATTAGCAAATTCGGGTAACCGTTATGTTTCATAATTTTGTTTTTAAAGTTACATTTTGGTATTCTTTTTTATGATGTGGGTTTCTATAAAAGAAACTCTCATGTAATAAACCATTTATAACCTCGACTAATTTCGAGGGAGAGATTCGTTTTTATGGGGTAGAATGTATCACCCGGAGATTTTATAAGATATATTATTTTTAATTTATTTCATATCTTCTATTGTACGCTACACCAAGATTATCTAGTGCTATACGCAACACCGTAGTAGATTGAAGTATACGCAACACTAATCTTGGATCATGTTAATCACAATTTCAAGTTTGTTTAATAGTAGTTATTCTATGTAACATTGACCGTATATATATATATATTCAATGTATAAAAGAAATATGATTGAATTTTGTTATATGCAACAACAAAGGAGACTTTCACTACACGCAACCCTATGATATCTTTCATTACACACAATCACGACCTTCCTCGATTGCGGGTGTTGTATGCAATACCGGGTTTCACTAAACAATGATATATTGTTATAATATTATTATGAACTAGTTTTTATTAATATTATTAACTAAATTTTTAATTTTATAACATTATTATTCATATTACACATTATTTAGAACATGGTATGAGAAAAAAATAATTTTTTCGTGTAAAATAAGTATTTTTTAAAAAATGCAGTTTTGCTGCCTTTTGAAGGCGCACCCACATTAAATATAGTTTTTTACATGTTTATACGTTCAATTTTAAAAAAATAAACTTCTTATTTTTAATCAGGATATAAAAATTTACATTTTATAATGATTTGATATTTTTCAGATAAATTTCATATTTTAATGATTAGTAAAAACACGCTATATTTTAATTAAAAACAACTTTTTTCATTGTAATAATTTATACGGTTAAATTATAATATTTAATGGATTTAAAGTATAAATAGAATATATTTTTACCATTTAATATAATTTATGTCATAATCATTGATTTTACGTTGAATTCGTAGGATAAATCAATTCAATCTTTTCTAATTTTTTAAACAAAAACCCGTTTTCTTTCGACAATAGGATTAATTTTAATTTAATTTCTGCAACTTCTATGTATTGAATTTGAAAAAAAGTATTCCTTATATTGAATCAGTGGGTCCAAATTATGTTAATAGGCCAATTTTTATTTTTGGGAATTATGAATAGTAACTATAGTAAATTTTATTTACCATAGTTAAAGGTAAATCGGGTAATTAAGGGTTAATATAATATTATAAAATTACCCTAACACCTGAAAAAACTCACTTGGATGAATAAAAGTCGACCAATATCACCTTAGAAGAATGTGGGTAATTGGAAATACTAAGAATAAAATATCCTTAGTGGAGTACGAGATAACTAAGTTAGGTTCTTAGGATTCATTGTTTCCTATGGGAAGACATTACTTTGGAAACATGGTTCCTAGAGTTATGATTCACTTATTTTGTCTACTATTTCATTTCATGACTTATTTGTAGGCACTATTCTATCATGGTTTGTCAATTTATACTTTGTATATTCTATATGACTCTAGCCTTTTACATATAACATTACACGATTTTAAGCATAATTATACACCAGAGTACAATCCATGGATTGTGATCACTAGTGTCTTTGAATAATAGGCCCATAATACTGGAAAAATGGAACTAAATAAAAAATTTAATTATATACTCTTCATAAAGTCTCACTAAATTCCATTTTCCCAATACATATTCATAGGATATCATGGGGATAACATAAACAAAGGGATGGGCTTTAATCCTAGCAAGGGAAAAAAGAATAATAATAAAACCATAGCACGTGGTTTTAGAAAATGAAATAAATAAATTAAAGGAATGTAACATAAGGGATCATAAAATATAAACATGGTTTCATATAGACCAGTAATTATATAAATGTGTCAGAAACTTTAAACATGACATTAGTATGAGCCAAGGATAATGGCTAAGATCATTTCCTATAGTATCACAATCCAAGGCTGACCGCCCAGACCATCGCACATAACGTCTCACAAGACCTGACATTACCCAATGAATTGGAGCACTATCTAGGCGCCCCATATTAACATGTTTGTGAATATTCTATCCACATAAATAATCATATGTTATCAATCATAAATATACATAAGGGAACCCATGAAGAGAAATGGGTATCACGTTCATGTCATAACACAAAATGAATGTGCTTATCCACAGTGGTTCCATGAGAGAAAGTAATTGAAAAATAAATGGATATTAATAAGGAAAAATAGGAATATAGCATGGTATGTAATTTAAAATATATTTGAAAACATGTAATATGAGTATTTAATAAATTATTTACATGAAATCATAATTGTGTTGTTTTATGGAAAACAATAAAGGTATTTTAAAATAGAAAATGGAAAAATAATTAATATAAAACTATAAGTGAACCAAGAAGGATTTTATAAATAAAATTATGATTTTATAAATACAATGGTTGAACAAAATAGATGATATCATGCACTATAAATTGGGTAAAAATTTGGGAAGTTCCCTTAAAACGAGTTTGCTTACTGGGAACTATCGAGGGGGAATCATTTAAAAGTATGTATATTGCCGAAAGAGAATGAGGGATGTATCATGAAACACGATTTGGGAGCATATAAATAGCATGTAGGAGTTTTACACAAAAATAAATGACAAATATATTTGGGAAAAATGAAGATATAATAACCCGAATGAATAAAGGCGGTTTGGGTAGAATCCATTATGGATTATCGGTGAGATATCTCGTGTACTTTAGTGGGATTAATGAGAGATAAAGGGATTTATCATCTCTTATACATCACAAGGATAATATGTATAAGGTTCTTAATCATACGACATCACTAGGAATTACACATAAAGGTCATGACATAGAGATATCCAGAATAAAAGTTAAAGGGAGAGGATCGCTTACCTTTAGTCTGGTGCTATTCTCCACTAGTTATTACTGACTAGAATAAAAAATTAGATTTATTAATTAACAATTACATAACCTATTCTATATTTAAAATATTTATTATAACATTTTTAATTTAATTCATGTTCTTTTGGATAAGTTATAGGGTTCAATTTCAATGTCCGGGTATGTTTACTTCATAGTTTTAATGATCAGTTAATGTTCAGATAAACATGTATGATGAAGGTGGTTTCCAAGAATTGATTTTATATTTTATAATTAAACATCCATAATTTTTTATGGTTGAAAACATTTTTTGGTTACTTAATTTGAATATGAATCATTATATAAACCTATAGGGAAATTCTATTTGGTTAATTGGAGGTTTGGACCACAACGAATCACATTTTATTTTATAAACCAAACCCATGTTTGAAAAAGGATTCTAGAACCATAGATGAGTAATAATACATATTTTACTTTCATGTTTAACCATGAAAATGTTTTAATGTACATTATTTAAGACAATAATGGAAATTGATAACCTGACGTCCTTGATTATGCTAAATTATCACATCTCAAATGGTGTTTCAATTACATTCAAATAAAAGATGGGGAAAGGATAGAGGATGATAAATTATCCCATTAGCATAATAAAAAACCTACACATTTATGTTACTAAATTTATCATACCATTTGGGTGAAGGGATGTAATGAAAGTATCAAGAAAAGTGAAAACATAAAAGAAAAAAAATGGAAAAAGGAATTTACCCCATGAGTTTAACTCCTTTAAGAGACTATTAAGAGGAGAGAATTCATTATTTTGAAGAGAATAAGGGATATTGGAACTAGGTAAGGAGAATGGGAGGATATTTGTGAAGAATACTGGCAGGGAACATTGCATGAGAGGAGTGGGGAGAACAAAGAGTGAGGGGGGGGGGGGTTATAGTGGATGATAAGAGGGTTTACATAATTTTCTAATCATTAGTATTTTAATTTCCCTCAAGACAATAATTAGTGATAATTATATAGCCAAAAATAGTAATATGTTCCATTGAGTTCTAAGAAATTTCCATTTACATCATCAATGACTGAAGCATGATGTAGAAATTCAGGTTTTAGCATTTATTGTGAATTATATAATTTTACTATTGATAAAAAAAATTCAAGAATATTAGAGAAATCCTAAAAATCCACCGTCAACATTTATCTATGTGTAGAATCCAAAATTGAATTTAATTTTTTAAAAAATTATTTTCTAAATTTGAATAATTTTATATTTAATTAAAATAATAATTTACATTAAAAATATAGGTATGAAAACCATTTTTTTCTATTTCCTATATATAGGTATATCACACTTCCACTTGGATATTATTTATATACTATCACAGTTAATGTTACTCTTCGTTAGGGTATATCACAATTCAATAGGGTAACATCAATATTCATAAGGGTATCTTATTATTCACTAAAAATAATGTTGGTTATATTAGACTCCAAATAACGTACTGATCGTAACTGAGTATGTCATATTATGAAAAATAAAATCACAGAAGTGAAAAACATATGTTTAGAGGTCACATAGCACCTGGTAGTTCATTATGTTATGATTTCATTTGATTTATAAATAATTATAAGAAGTAAATTTACAATGAAAACATTGGGCCATTACATTCTTCCCCCCTTATGAATCTTCAACCTCAAAATTTTATTTTACATTCTAGGCTATACAGAGGAGTGGGTAATTTTCCATCATATACTCCTCCGGTTCCCATTTTTCCTCTTCATACATACTGTTCTACCATAGTATATAGACCATGTGAGTAGTCTTGTTACGTAAAACATTATCTCTACTATCAAAGATTTTCACTGTCTTCTCCTCATAGGAAAGATCATCCTCCATCTATACCATCTATGAAGAGAGTATATGTGAAGGGTCTAATATGAACTACCTTTAGGGGGATACAAGAAATGCATCATGTACTTTTCCCATGGTAGGTAGAAGTTCTAGTCGATAGGCCACTGCCCTGAAAAAATCATGAATTTTGAAGGGGACGATTTTCATAGAACCTAGATTCCCTTTATTCCAAATCCTCATGACCTTATTCAATAATTATATGCGTAGAAATACCATTTATCCAACTTCAAACTCATTGTCTCATCGACGAATATCTCCATTACTCTATTGTTGACTTTGGGATTCCTTAATATGCTATTTAATGGTTTTAACCTTCTCTACCATTTCTTTGACCATTTCAGTTCTGAGTAGGTTACAGTAACCAAATTCTTCCCAAGATGCCAGTGTTCTGTACCTTTTCCCATAAAGGGATTCATATTGTACCATTCAAATTATTGAGTGGATAATGATGTTGTAGGAGAATTCAACCAGTGGAAGATGTTTTTCCAATCCTCCATTGAATTCTATAGATCATTCTCTCAAAATTTCTTGTAGTGTATGAATAGTCCACCAAGATTGTCCATCAGTTTAAGTATGACAGTAAGTACTGAAGTTTAGATCATTTGTTAGTGAATGTTTGAGACTTTTCAAGAACATTTAGGTAAATCTTGTATCATGATCAGATATAACAGATTGTGGTACTCCATACATCCATACCACTATTTTGATTTAAATATTTTCAATTTGATCCAATTAAAAGTACTCACAAAGTGTGATAATGTGAGTTATCTTTGTATGAAGATCCACAATGACCCATATGACACTATTTCCTCTGGATTTCCCTGGAAGTCTAGTAACAAATTCCATAGTAATGTTCTCCCACTTCCATGTTGGTATGGGTAGTGGTTTCATTAAACCTTTAGAGTTTTTCCTCTTAACATGCAATTTCTTACATACCAGGCACTACGATGTATAAACAACAATCTCCCTATTCATATTGTCCAACCAAAACATTTCTCAGAGATCCCAATACATCATTGTGCTCCCTAGTTGAATAGAGAAGGTTGAGATATATGTGTTATTCAGATGCTCCTTCTTTATCACTCGATCCCATAATACCCATAATCGTGACCCAAATCATTAAGTTCCTTCTTCATTAATCATGATGTCAGGGGATTTCCCACTTTTCATAGATTCGACCCTTTTCAGAAGTTTTTCTTTTTTTCATTGAGAATCCTTTATTTTCTTCATGAGGGATGGTTGAGCAAACATTTGAGAAAGTATTTATGATGTAAATCCCTTAATGATTCCAATTTCCATCCTTTGAAAATCTAAGTAGATCAGATCCTTTTCAATTATCATCATTTATAAAGATGAATGATCCTTTTTTACTTAGAGCATCCAATACCTTATTTTCCTTTCTAGGATGGTAGTGGATTGAAAATTAATAATTCATGATGGGATCTATCTATATTTGATAGAAAATATTAAGCTATTGTTGTTTGAATATATATTTGAGACTCTTGTGGTGAATATATATTTCACAAATTTCCACATAGAGATAATGCTGTTAGATTTTCAATGCATAGATCCCAACTTACCACTCCATATCTTACATTGGATAGTTTTTATCATGGATTTTCAGTTTCCTTATGGACTAAGCCATCACTTTAATTTTTTCATTTGAACAGAACCTATTCAATTCAATGATGCATCACTGTACACCACAAAGTGTTCTACACTTGTTTGGAGTGTGATTACTCGAACAATGATAAGACTCTTTTTCAACTCCTTGAAATAGTACTCACATTCTTGAGTACAGACATATTTTACTCCCATCTGTGTTATCTTGGTCATTGTGTTTGAAAATCATGATATGTTCTTCATAAATCATCAATAATACCCTGCTAGACCCTGAAAGCTGCGGATCTCTATTACATAAGATGGCCTGGCCCAATCATCCATTGATTATTTCTTAGAAGGGTCCAAAGATATCCATTTACTGGTGATAACATTCCCCAAGAATGATACATCCTCCATCCAAAACACTCATTTACTGTAATTTTCAACAACATCACCCTTCACAAAGTCATTTACACAATATTCAAATTCACTTCATATTACTCATTTCACTTGGATTATATTGGAATATCATCAACAAATACTTCCAAAATTGTTTCAAGGTAATCTATAAGGACACTTTTCATTAAATCCATCAAAATTACTAGTGAATTAGTGAGTCAAAAGGGCATCACTATGAACTCATACTGTCAGTAACACATTCATAATGTAGTCTTGGGAACATCTTCCTTCCTCGCCTTTAATTAGTGATATCCCAACTAACAGTCTACCTTAGAGAAATAACAGGTTCCACGAAGCAGATTGAACAAGTCATCAATTTGTGGAAGGGGATACTAGTTCTTTTTCGTGATTTTATTGATCTCATGATAATCAATGCAAATACGCATTGATCCATCCATCTTCTTGATGAAGAGGACTAGCACACCGCCTAGTAAAGTGCTCAGGCATATCAAAACCCTTCTCCAGAATCTTCTGTAATTTCTTCTTTAGCTCTTCCATCACTATGTTGGTCATTCTATAAGGTGAATTTGTAATAGGTGGAGATATAATAATAAGTTCAATTGAGAACTCAACTACTCAATCAGAAGGATGACAAGGAAACTCTTCAGGTAATACATCAGTGGTATCCATCCTGATGGGATTTTCATCAAGAATGATTCTCTCCATTGTCTAAATCATTTTATCTAGATATTTTTTCACTTAAGGCAACAATATCCACACTTGGGACAATGATTCTAATATAGATTCATCTTCCCCCATACAAATTTCAAAAATCATAGGATTCTTTGGGATGTGAGGAGTGATCTCCCCTTCTCGATAGTTGATTACTGATATGTATAAAATAGAAAATACATGCCCAAGATATCATCAAACTACACTAATGGATGTATGAAGATATTTACTAGGTGGTTTATCCCATAAACATTTACTTGGGAGGAGTTATAAACCACAGATGCTATAATTTCCCCATTTTCTAATCTGACAGAAAACATGTCCTCTAAAATTTGATATTGTGTTTCAATAATTCTACAAAACGTGCGAGATATGAATGAATTGAAAGAACAAGAATCAAATTTTTTGTTCACTATTCTTGAATAAATAACTAGTATACAAATCACCACATCATTATTCGACTCCACCTCAGTAGTATTGATAACATAACCCTTCCTTGTTTCCTTGGAGTTTGTTGTTGATATCCTCCGACAACCCTTGGCTTTGGGAAATTGTTTTCATAATTCCCATTCTCCTTGAATTTTTAACACTAATCTACCTTCTCGGCGTTGATCTAAACCTTCTTTTACTCTTCCACATTAGCAGAATTTTTCATATCCCCTTGGCAGTTCATATCCATATTTCCCATATTCCACATTTGATGAAATTCATAGTGAACATTAGACAATTCCCTGGATGCTTCTTCCAAAAACGTTTACAAGTGGGATATTTGGGCTTCTTTCCATCATGGGATTTGTTTTTTGAACCACCCATGTTGTTCTCCAATTTTACTCGTCTTTTCACTAGGCCCACGAGACCACTGAGAGTCTCCAATCTCCATTTCCAACATGATGGATTAATGAGTAATCTCCTCATAAATTTCGATGTCTCAGATATCCAAAACCATTCGTAGAACCGGCTTATACCTGATAAAGAAGTTATCCACCTTTCATTCAGTGTTCATGGTAATGCCATAGGTGTACCTTGTAGGCCTTGTGATGTTTTCTTCAAAAGATGTGATGGAATAATCTTCCTTCTACATGAGACCAAGGAACTCTCTTTCCTTCTTGAGATGGAGTGTTCAAGTAAAATATTTTTGGAAAAGGATCCTCTTGAATTCCTTATAATCCATGGAATCAATTTCCTCATAGGGATTTGTATTTTTGATTAGTGTCCACCACTACAAACCTTTCCCATCAAAACGATACGCTTCATGTTCGAATTTCTCTTCTTCCAAGAATTGGGGGATGTAAAATATCGTTTCAATTGAGTTAATACACTATTTGGGGTGGAGGGATTCAGAATATTCGCTAAATATGGGTGGTCGTTTCCACATAATGTATTCTACAACATCTTGCTATTTCCTTGGAGGGGGAGGGTGTTCCACATGATTCAAGTAATTATTCATAACTTGAGCTAGCATAGACATCACTGTAATTATGTTTTGAGCACTCATTCCCATCATATCAGGCAAATAAGTAGGTAAATCTTCACATTTCCTATTAAATTGGTTGTTGGAACAGTTTCTTATATTTCCCTCTATTAACTATTAAAAATAATGTACAATTAGAAGGCCTGAAAATGTTGTTATTTAACATAAAAAGGTATATTTTTAACATAAAAGGATAAAATTTTAATGTATAATTATATCCTAACATGGGATTTTTTAGGTTTATTTCTAGGTTATCCTCTATCTATTTCTTATATTATATTATTAAGAGATTTTTTGTTAAGTTAATAATGGATTTTACTAAGATCATGAGTCTACTAAAGAATATCCACCAGGATTGTCAAAACCAAAAGTGTATCAATGCTCGTTTGCGTCAACTAGGATACCCTAGGTCATTCCTAAAACTAATTGTTAGAGTTTTCAATCCTAGGTAAATCTATGCCATAGCTGTATCTACCTATTTGTATCCATATAGAGACATATTTTCTGGATAAACCACTTAATAAATACTTACCAAAATAGAGGGGTGTTTTCTTATACGTTGTTCAATGACCCGAATAATGGAATAATATTTTTTTTTTCTAAATTTGTGGGTTATTTTAAAAAAAATATATTTTAATTAATGAAGTGAGTATAATGAAAATGATACACTTGGATTTTGACTATTATATGACTGTTTTTCAATATGACCGTCGGTAACTAAACTCTTAACAATATGATTATTGTTTATAAATACATGTGATCTTGGTTTATTAATATAGAAAGAAGGGTTGATGGCCTCATCCAGTAGACTCGGGCCATATGAAGCCCATCTTTCGGAGCATGTGAAGGAATTAGCTTCATCGTTCTTTGCTCTGGACCAAGACCAGGACAAACTACATCATGTGAATCTTGAACAGAATCTCTTTGGGGTAAGTTCAAGCTGATAGAAATCACCACTCGAGCATTGTTTTCCAAGTAACCCCAAGATTCTATCACCACAGGACACATTGAACTTAGGTCATATGAAGGTGATATAAGGGTCTATGTAACAATTCCCTAGTTACTTTTTGTAATCCTTTTGTATAAATAAAAATATTATTTATTATTATGGAAATTTTGGTGAATTTCAAAAGTGAAGATAAATATATGATGAATTTATAAGTCCATATTACTAATGAGTTTTGGAAAAAAGGTTATTTGGAAAAATTTATGTAAACTTTAAAAAATAAATAATGTAAAATTATGGTCATAAAATGGCCTTCTAAAGTTGTACCATTATGAAATTTAGTGTTTAATAATATCAACTTAATTTATAGTGAATAGTAATGTATGAATAGTAATGTTCCCTTATGAATAGTAATTAATAGTAATGAATAGTAAATTGGGAAAAAAATAGATACATCACCCATGAATGTATAAGTATAATGTAGACATATTAAAAGTTAAAAAATGATCATAGTATAAGTTTTGGTATTTTTTTATTTCATAAAGATTTTATTTACAATTTTATATTTAATATAATAATTTAATATGGAAATTTATTTTTAGAAAAATTAATCATTAATTTTTACTTTATTTTATTATAGTTATACGATATATTTATTGGAAATTGACTACTTTTTAATGGTGTTACCTTAAATGTCATAGTTTTATAGTACTTTGTTTTGAATAAATAATGAGTTTATTTAAAAATTAAATACAAAATATTTATAAAATTATTTTAATAAAATGGAGTTAATTTTTTAATTCAGAGCATCAATATTAGGTTAGGGTGAATATTCGGGTTTTTTCAGAAACAGTTGAATTTTCAGTGAATAATAAAAATACAGTTTTATGTTTCGGGTGTTTAATGAAAAAATTGATGATGTAATAATGATGTACTAAATCTGGTAGACTTTTGAATATTAATATATATTATGAGGTGTCTCAAGTGTCTAATACCATTGGAAAATACCATGGGCATGCCCATGGTTACGCAAATATCACAGATGAGGTGTCCCAGGGAAATTAATTAAATATTCCATTGCAATTGCTATAAATACAAAGCCATTCCCAGTTCCATTCATTCAAAAATCCTAATCAACATTGGTATTGTCTTTTTACCGCCCACTGAGTCCTCCCAAGGTTCCCTCAACCCCCAAGGTCCCAACCATTGAGCTTTCAACGTCACTCTTCAAGGTAATGGAAACTTTCACCCTCCTCTTTTATGTCACGACTTCCTTGATGTTATGTCTTATAGATCCATTTTATTATGTGTGTGATTTTTCATATATAACATTACTACATACCATTTCATGTAAAAATGATGAGAGACCCTTTCTAGCATCATCAATTTATTATATCAATTTTTATGTGATGCCATTAGGCTGCAAAATTTTTTGTAAAAGAAATTGCATCTTCTCTTTTTTCATGTTTAATTTTCATGTGGTATGAAATTAAAATATCCATTACATGATATTTTTCTGTACCCATACTATATTATTAATTATTTATGATTGGTTTACACATGTCCCCACTATTTTCATTTTTTTCTAAAACCATGTCGAATATCCATTATGCTGATGAATTTTCGTCTCATAACCTCTATCATTTTATCAACAATTATCATGTTTTATTTTTGTGAATATCTGAATCTATTTTAATTCCTAGGGGTATTCACCAAGAAATAAAATTTATCTAATTTATTTTTGAAATTACTTAAATATAACCCTCACTCTCTTTCAATGGGTTATAAATAACATAATGATCTTATTTTTAGGCAGTCTTAAAATGACACAATTTTGAAATGAAACCCATTTCTTTTATTCCCTATGGCTTATTTGTGAAATGATTAATTATGATATTTGTGTCTCTCATTAAAATAATTACATTTTATGGGTGATCCCTAATAGTTCTCCAATGTATTGGGTAACGAATTAATCTCTAGAGATGACAAGTTTGACGATTCCATGGTGAATAACTTTTATAAATTTTTTATGACATGTTGGGTAGGAAACATGGTGATATGTTCATGAATGACTAATTGAAATGTTTTAGCCAAATATTCATGTTTTCATTCATTTTTATTTTATTATCATATTCCTCTTCTTCCATGGATCATGTCTTTATGTTTTTTATCATGTTTTTACTGATATCACAAGTAAACTGATTCCCTTATTTACCCTGACTGGTCCTTCTACTCATCCTTTTCATTGCTGTATGTCTCTAGGATATGACATGGAGTAATTGTACTTATGATGAACATATTATTAATCTTCACAAGTAGATTTTAATGGTGTTTTATATTGTTTTCATGTATATTGTTCTGGATATCCAAGACGATATCCTTTAAAGACCCTCTGTTTGTAAAATGTAATGAACAGTTATGTAATAAAAAGGCGGGATACCATTTTCTGTATCAAAAGATTTTTTAGTAATTTATGAAACATAGTCTATGAAAACATTAGGAATAACCATATAGAAAATTTTTAATATAGGAAAACTTCCGGGTTTTTTCGTGAGTATTGATTATGTGGTTTGTCAAGAAAATGCATCCCTATCATGATATGAGCAGGTAGAGGCGGCTCTGGTAGAGAAGTACCTAGGAGGGAAAACTCCAATGAAGGAGTTTTGAGCTTGACACAGGGTATCATCATACACAAAAATGGAACCTGTTGCACCATTGGTTACAACACTCCCGAGGGATATGTTTGGTTAATCCTAATATTTTTATGAATCATTATTAAGGATTTATAGAGAAATGTAATTATTTAAATCATGAAGTTTTAAGAAAAAAAATACCTTACGGTTAAAATATTTAGAAATCAAATAAATTTCTCACTAAGGATTTATTCTTTTAGAAAATGGAGAGAAATAGGAGGAACAATAAAAATGGTTACCGTATTAGACTATGTGCTGAGAGCCCTACGATGGAAGTCGGAAGGGAAACATTATTGCGAATGATGAACCAACTGAATCATGTTACGAGAAATAACGTGAATCAATCTGAGAGACCAATCTCACCGTGAATGGAACAACATTAAATTGAGTCCTTTTTGTATCAATGACCATTTAACATCAATGGATTGACTGACCCATTGATTTATGAAAATTGGATCAGCTCTATAGAGAATATCTCTTCTATGCTTCGTTGTTCCAAGCAAGAGATGGTCTCCCTGGCTACCTATCTCAAATAGGGGGAAACTGATTAGTGGTGGGAACAGATTAAAAAAATGAGGCCAAGAGTTTTGGTTTAAGATATGGATTTGGAAGAGTTTATAGAGATCTTCATCAGTAATTATTTCCCCTGTTCCAAGAGTACATGAATGGAGAAGAAGTTTCTCGAGCTGAAAGAGAAGGAGAATGAATCTGTGGGAAGCTACAAGATGAACCTCACCATAATTTCCCATTACACCTCTATCTTTATCATCTATCCAAATTGTTAGATTGATAGATTATTCGGTGTATTGATACCTTATCTGCCGAAGAATCTAGACAACCTATAATATGATAGCTATCAGAAGATTGTGCGGAGTGTGATGAAAGTCTTATTAGAGATTTGTGAGATGCAACGGTCTTATAAATCCAATGAAAAGAAGAGATAGATGTAGCCAATAATAGGGAGGAGCTTGGATTTGGGAAGATGAGGAAAACATTTACATTATCCCACGTCTACTAAATGTGGGAAGAAGAATTTAGGGAACTTCCAACTCGGGATAGACATGTTCTACAAGTGTGGAAGAGATGGCCATATCGCATGGAATTGTCATAGTGAGGTAAAGCCACAACTTCAAAACACTAAAGAAAAAGGGTAGATTGTGTAGGCCTTAACTGTTGTCCAATTCTAAATGTTTTGACAACATGGGAACTTTTACATTCTCTATCCAAATCCAAGGTAAGTGGAGGTGAATGGCCATCATTCTCAGTAACAACCAAGGGAACAAGGTCGTACTTTTTCAAAAAATACAACTGAAGTTGAAGTGCCAAATGATGTAGTGGCAGGTAATCTGTTTTTTTTTCTCTCAATGCTAGTATGTACTTTGTTTGATTCTGGTTATATGCATTCCCTTATTTCCTCTATGTTTTTAATGAATTTATAATCAACCCCCCGAATTTCTAAAAGTGTAGTTATCAGTCAGGACTCATGGTGGGATTATCCTAGCATAGTTACTGTTTAGAAACACTAGTATTTACATCAGTGTGCACAATATTATCGATAATCATATATTCATTCCCATTCTACATTTCATCATTATATTAGGGATAGACTGGATCTCAAAGTATAATGCTAAGATAAAATGCAGAAGCAATGAAATATAAGTAGTCTGGAATAAGAAAACCATAGTTATATTCCAAAGAGAGATATATCATCCTAATATTTCCCTAGAAGAACCTCATATATTCTTCTTTATGGAGTTTTTCGGTCAAGAAGATGAAGGATATAAGAGTTTCAGGATAGAAAATTTCCCTATCTTCTAGGAATACGTTGACATATTTCCTGAGGTGTTTCTCAGACCTCCCCTAGATAGAGAGGTAGAGTTCTCCATCAAACTCATACCTGGATCTTATTTGATATGAATGACCCCATATTGGATAGAAAATGTAGATCTAGAGGAATAAAATACGAAAATTCAAGATCTTTTAGAGAAGGGTTTTATCCTAACTAGTGTGTCTCATTAGGAATCACATGTTCTCTTTGTGAAGAATAAGGATGGATCGATGCATCTATGCATTGATAATAGTGAACTGAACGAGATCACATTAATGAGAAAATATCCTCTTCCAGGAATTGATGACTTATTTGACCATCTTTATGGGGCTCAATTATTCTCTAATATTGATGTTTGTTCTGGTTATCATCAATTAAGGGTGATGAAGGATTATATTCCAAAAAACTGCCTTCCAATCAAGATATGGACATTATGAGTTAGTTTAAATTCCCTTCAGACTTAATAATGCACCTACTATATTTAGGGATTTGATGAATAAAGCCTTTAAGGACTACCTTGATAACATTGTGGTAGTTTTTGTTGATGATATTATAATATATTCCAAAATTCGTGAAGAGCATGAGGATTATCTAAGGGTTATTTTCCAAACATTATGGAAGGAGAGTATTTTTTGGATTTTAAGCAAATGTGAATTCTGGTTTCAACAAGTTTCTTTCATGGGGAACATTGTTTCCAATGAAGGAAGCACAGCTGAACCTATAAAAACAAAAGTTGTAGAGGAGTGGCCTCAACCTACAACAATAACTAAGACTCTTAGTTTCGGTGGTTTAGCTAGATATAATAGGAGGATTTTATATAACGTTTCTTGGATTTCTAATCCATTAACCATGTTAACACAAAAGTGCCTCATGTTCATCTGGACAGCGGAGTGTGAGGAATGTTTCCAAGAGATGAAAAATAGATTAGAAACTGCAACAATGTTAACTCTGCCCTCAATTGGAGAATGTTGCTTTATTTTTAGTGATGCATCTCAGAAATGGATTTTGGGAGTCCACAGGTAATATGACAAAGTCATTTTCTATTCATCTATACAGTTGAAGACACATGAGTACAAATATCTTAAGCACGATCTAGAGCATGATGCGGTCATTTTTCTCTCCAAATATATGGAGTAACAATCTTTATGGGGACAAATTTAATATTTACACATACCATCAATGTTTTATGTATATATTAAAAAAATGAATTGATCATGAGAAAAAGGAGATGGTTGAATCTTCTTAATGACTATTATTGTTCAATTCGTTATCATCCATGAAAGATAAAACAAATTTTTTGAATCATTAATCAGGAAAGACCCAGTTGTTTTTTACATGATGAGGATTCAAAGAGATCCTTTAATCAATTACCTAGTAAAGCTATAATAGGAATTATATGAGAAGAGACATCATCAACCCAAAACCAAATTATTTCTCAACTGTAATTACTAGATAATTTCATGAATGCTTAGAAATAAGATCCTTTGTTAATGAATAAGTTTGAGGCTGTGAAGGATGGGATGTTTCCTGAGCTCAATATTGATCAAGAAGGTGTACTGAAAATTCATACAATACTTTGTGTTCCATGTATTCTAGAAATAATGAAGGATCTCATAGATGAACCTCATATATATACTTTCCCTATACATCCTGGAAGTATAAAAATGTATAGGGACCTTCGTGGACTTTATTGGTTGGATAATATGAAAAGGGAGATTGCTTGATGCTCTTCAAGGTGCCTGGTATGTCAACAGGTTAAGGCAGAGAGGCAACTTCTTAACGGTGTATTGCATCCACTACCCATACCAACATGTATGCGGGATAATATCATTATGGACTTCATCACTGGCCTCCTGAGTACTTCGAAAGAAAACAATGTTATATGGGTTGTTGTCGACCATCTCACCAAAAGTTCCCATTTTATATCCACTTTGGAAGATTTATCCCTTGATCACCTTGCCATGAATTACGTGAAGTAAGTGGTAAGGCTACATGGAGTTCCACATTCAATCATATTTGATCGTGGCCCAAGGTTCACATTAAGGTTTTGGAGTAGTCTTCAACATGCTTTGGGCACTGAATTGAGTTTTATTACGGCCTATCACCCCAAACTAATGGAAAATCTGAATGGACTATTCAAACACTCAAGGAAATGTTGAGAACATGATCAATTAAATTTAAAGGGGGATGGGATCAACATCTCCTGTTAGTCATGTTCTCTTACAAAAGTAGCTTCCACTCGAGCATTCAAATGGAACCCTATGAAGCACATTATGGGATGTTATGTAGAACACATACTTGTTGGGATGAATCTTGTGAGTGAAATATTCATGGGCCTAATCTTGTGAATGATATGACTGAAAAAGTCCATTCCATCCAACGACACATTAAGGATGCTCAAAGTTGGAAAAAGATCTATTCAAACCACTATTGAAGGGACTTGAAGTTTGATGTTGCTGATAATGTATATCTTTGAATTTTACATTGGAAGAGAGTCGCGAGGTTTGGGAAGAATGGGATGCTCAACCCAATATACATTGGCCCCTATGATATCCACGATCACGTTGGATCAGTGACCTATCAGCTTGCACATCCCCAAAATCTAGCACAATTTCATGATGTCTTACACGTCTCCCTCTGGAGGAACTACATACCTGACCCTTCACATGTACTAAATCCATAGGTGGTATAATTGGAACATGACCTCTCTTATGAGGAGAAGCTGCCCAAGATCTGGGATCATAGAGACAAGGTTCTATGCAACAAGAATACCCACCATTTGAAGTTGTTGTGGAGGAACCACAAATGTGATGAAGCCACGTGGGAACTAGTGTAGTCTATGAGGCAGAAGTACCCACACCTTTTCTCTTCTTTGGGTACGAGTTAAAATTTTTTTGGGATGAAATTTCAGAAGGGTGGAAGAATATAAATCCCAAACTTTTGAATAATATTTGTTTCTTAAAATTATGTGTTATTTTCAACAAAACTATATCCTTTAATTAATTAAGTGTTTATAATTAAAATGATACAGTGGGCTTTCCACTGTTATATGACCGTTTGTCAATAAATCCTTTGTAAAATAAAAATTAAATGTTAAAATTATTGTTTATAAATAAATGTTATCTTGTTTAATTAATACATAAAGAAGAGTCGATGGAATCATCAAGTAGACTCGGGCCGTATGAAGCCCATCTATTAGAGATTGGGAAGGAGGTAGCATCACAAGGAGTTTCTCTGGACCAAGACCAATCTGAACTCCAACATAAAAATCTTCAACAGAATCATCTACGAGCTTAGTTCAAGTAGATTGAAATAACAACTGAAGAAATGTTTTCTGAGCCTCCCTAAGATTATATCACTATATCACACTATAGACTTAAGTCCTATGGAGGTGTTATTAGGGGCTATGTAAAAAGGACTCAGATACTTTGTGTAATCCTTTGGTAAAAATAAATTTTTTTATTTCTTAATATGGAATAGTTGGTGAATTTCAAATACCTGGATAAATGTAGGATGAATTTATAGTTCTATATTACTATTGAATTTTGTTAAAAAGGGTACTTTTAAGTATTTATGTCAACATTAAATAATTAATAATGTAAAATGATTTTCAAAAAATGGTCTTCTACAATTGTGACCAGTATGAATTTTAGAGTTTAATAAGATGAACTAAATTTTTAGTGAATCAAAATGTATGAATAGTAATATATGCTTATGAATAGTAATTATTAGTAATGAATAGTTAATTGTCCCAAAAAATAGAATCTTTACACATAAATGTATAAGTACCATGTAGACTTCTTGAATGTAGAAAAATCATCATCGTATAAGAATTGGTATATTTTTTGTCGTTAATATTTTATTTAAAATTTTATAATTAATTTTATAATTTAAAATGGAAATGTATTTTCATAAAATTTAATCATAAATTGTAACATTATTTACTTATGGTTATAATATATTTTAATCGGACCATGATTACCTTTTCAAGGACTAACAATATAAGTTATAGTTTTAGAGTTGTTGTATTTTTGAATAAATAATAATTTAATTTAAAAATTAAAAATTAAATATTTAGTATATTATTTTCATAAAATGGTGTTCATTTTTAAATTCAGAGCATCGATATTAGTTTAGGGTGAATATTTGGGTTTTTTCTAAAATAGTAGAATTTTTAGTGAATAATAAAAATACAGTTTCAGTTTCGGGTGATTAATGACTTAATTGATGATGTAATCATGATGTAATAAATCTGGTAGAATTTCTAATATTATGATATTTTATTATGTGTCCCGATTGGAAAATATCATGGGAGTACCCATGGTAAATCCCATGGTTATGCAAATACCACCGATGAGGTGTCCGTTGGAAATTAATTAAATATTCCCTCACTTTTCTATAAATACCAACCTATTCCCTCATTCCATTTATTAAAAAATACCTTAAATAATTATATGGTCCCTTTACCTCCCATGTAATCCTCCCAAGGTTCCCTCAATCCCCACAAGGTCCCAACCTTCGAGTTTTCGAAGTCACTCTTCATGGTAAGGGAAACTTTCACTGTCCTCTTTTTAAGTCATGACTTCTTTTATGTTATGTATTATATACCCATTTAATTATTTTGTTTCTTGTTCTTCTATATCATTACTACTGTCCATTTCATGTCCAAATGATGATAGAACATTTCCGCTCTCATCAATTGGTTTTATGAATTTTTATGTAATGTCGTAAGGCTGCCGAATTTTTTGTAAAGGAAATCACATCTTCTCATTTCTTTCATGTTTCTTATTCATGTGGTGTTCCATTAAAATATAAATGACATGATCTTATTATATACCCATACTGTATTATGAATTATTTATGAGTGTTTTAACGTTGTCCCCTCCCATTTAAATGTTTTCTAAAACCATGCTGTATAGTCGTTATGCTGCAGAATTTTTGTCTAAAAACCTTTCTCTTTTTTTCAAGAAATCACTTGTTTTATTTATGTGAATACCCAATGATATATTCATTCCTAGGGGTATTCATAAAGAACTTTAATTTATCTATTTCAATCTGGAATTCAAAAATATATAACACTCACTCTGTTTCCATGGGTTATAAATGAGATAATGATCTTTTTTAAGCACTCTTAAAACGAGGAAATCTTTAAATGAAACCCATTTCATTTATAATATATGGATTATTTATGAATTTATTGATTATTATCTATGATAATTAAATGAAAATAAATAAATATTAAGTTTGTACCGTAATAGAGGTCCAATGCATTGGGTAAAGAATTCATCTCTAAAGATGACAAGTTTCCCGATACCTGGGTGAATAACCATGGTAATTTTTTATGACACCTTGGGGGACGAACCATGGTGATTTGTTCATGAATGTATATATGAAATTTTTTATCCACATATTCATGATATGATTAATGTTCATTTTATTATGATATTCCTCTTCTTCCGTGGATAATATTTTTATGTTTTTTTAATATGTTTTTATTGATATCGCAAGTTAACTGATTCCCTTGTTTACCATTACGGGGCCTTGTTCTCACCCTTTACATTGATGAATGTCACCTAGTTATGACATGGAGTAATTTTACATAGGATGAACATATGATTAAGCCTTAAAAGAGGATTAGTAAAAAAATTTATTTTCTTTTCTTGTATATTGTTCCTAATTTCCAAGACAATAGAGTTTAAATATCCTATATTTGTAAAATATAATGAAATTTTACGCAATAAAATTATGGGATACCATACGTTTCCCAATACATAAGGTTCTTACTAATTTTCTATATTCCTAATCTCGAAAATAATAACTATACCATCTTATGATACCAACTATTGTGGCCCTATCCATTTACATATATCATTACATGATTTTAAGCATAATGATACATCCGAGTACAAGACATGGATCATGAAGTTTAGTCTCTTGGAAGACTAGGCACATAAAATTGAAAACATGGAAGTAAATAAAAAATTTAATTATTTATTATTAATAAAGATCCCATAACATCAATATTTATCATACATCTTCATAGGATAACTTGGGGAAAACTTGAACAAATGGATCAGCTAAAAGGCCAGTAATGGAAAAAGAATAAGAATAAATCCATGAAACATGGGTTAGGAACATGATAAAAAGAAAGAAAAAGGAATGTATCATAAGTGATCATAACATAAAAATATAGAATCATATAAAAATATAATCATTTAATGTGGATGCAACATAAAACATGACTTTATTTTGGGTCAAATCTAATGGCCATGATCGTTTCTCATAGTTGCACAAGCCACTACTGACCTCCAAGACCGTCAAACATAAAATCTCATGAGACATAACATTACTCAATGCATTGATGTTCTCTCTCGGAACACCCATCATAACATGTCAATGAATATTATTTCCAAATAAAAAATCAAACATGATCAATCATACATAAAAATAATAGAACCCATGGTGAGAAATTCGTATCAAATTCATTACATTATGCATAATGAATGGCCGTGTAATGAAAGCATACATGATAGGAAGGATTTAAAACATACATGAAAATTAATAAGGTAAAAAAGAAATATATAATGTTAAGTGATGTAAAATAGATGTGACCGTATGTAATATGAGTATTTAGTAAATTCATAGCATTAAAAACTTTTAGTGTAGTTTTAATGAAAACCCTGAAGAGACATTAAAATAAAAAAAGGAAAAATATTTTATATAAAAACCGAAGTGAACCATGAAGGTTTTAATAAATAATAAAATTATTTTATAAACACAATGGTTTCAAAAAACAGAGGATATAATTCACATGTAATTGGGTAATATTTTGGGAAATTCCATTAAAACAAGTTTTCTTACTAGGAAGTATCCAGGAGGGAATCTCTGAAAAGAACATATATCACCGAAAGAGTATGAGTGATCGATCTAGAAAAATGTTTTTGGAGCATAGAAACAACAATTATTAGTTGTAAATAAAATTAAAATAAAACTTCATTTGTTTAAAATGAATGATAGAACAACTCGAATGAATAAGGGTCATTCGGGTAGAATTCCTTACGGAATATTGGTATCATATCGGGTATACTTAAGTGGGATTAATGAGAGAGAAAAGGATTTATAATCTTTTATAAATAACGGGGAATGTATGTATGATTTTCAGAATCATACCCCATCACTAGGAATTAAAAATAAAATGGCTTAACATAGATGAAAATCCTGATTAAAAGTATAATGGAGAGGATCCCCTACTTTAAGTCAGGTAGTGTTATCCACTTGTTATTAATGACCAGAATAAACTAATTAGGTTTATTAATTAATAATACCAGAACTTTTTATATGTGAAAAATATTTATTATAACATTTTTATGTTCATTCAAGACCTTTTTATTGGTTATAAGTTTCAATTTCATTGTTCGGGTCTGTTTGCTTCTTTTGTTTTAATGATCGGTTCATGTTCGGAAAAACATGTATGATGAAGGTGGCTGCATAGAATTGATGATATATTTTATTATTTAACATAAATAATGTAATATGGTTTTAAAAAAAATTATACTTGAGGTTAAGTTGAATGATTATATAAATATTTAGTGACATCCTTTTGGGTTAATTGGTGGGTTTTGACCACAATGAACACATTTTGAATTATAAAGAAAAACAATGTTCACAAAAGGATTATAAAACCATGTATTAGGAATAAAACATATATTATGGTCTGGTTCAGCCATTAAAATGCATTCATGTCCAGAATTTAAGACGTAAATGGAAATTAATATCCCATCATCCTTGATTGTGCTAAATTTACACATCTCAAACAGTGTTTCCATTTCTTTCAAATAAATGATGGGGAATTGAGAGAGAATAATTAATTATCCCAATATCATAATAGAATTCTAGTAAATTTATGTTACTTGAGTTTTCAATCCATTTGAGTGAAGGGAGGTGAGAAAATATACAAGAAAATAAATGAACATAAAAGAAATATAATAATTTGAAAGTGGAATTTACCTCTTCAGTTTAACTCCTTTGAGAACCTCTTAATAAGAGAGGATTTTTTGTTTTGAAGTGATTAGGGGATTCTGGCCATGAGGATGGATCTTGGGAGGAGATTTTGGAAGAATATTGGCAAGGAACAATACTTGAGAGGAGTGGAGAGAAAAGGGATTGAGGAGGGTGTTATAGTTCAAGAGATGAGGGTTTACATAAATTTTTAATCATTAGTTTATTAATTCCACTATAGACCAGAAATAGTGATGAATACATTTAAAAAAAATTAATACATGAAATTTCCATCGATTCAATTTCCATTTATATCATCCATGACTCATCCATGATGTAGAAATGCAAGTTTTAGCATTTATTGTGAGTTATCAGATTATACTATTCATCAAAAAATTCTGGTATTTTAGAAAAACCCTAAAACATCACCCAAATTATTTTTCAATGTGTAGAATCCAAAAATGATTCCATTATTTAAAAACAAAAGTCTAAAGATCATTAATTTAATATTAAATTAAATTCATAACTTACTTGAAAAATACAGATTTAAAAACCTTTATTTTCTTATTATGATATATATGTATATAGTAATTCTACATGAATCTTATTAATATACTATAGTATGTAATATTACTATTCATATGGGTATATAACTATTTTTAAGGGTAACATTAATATTCATATGGGTATGTTATTATTCACCAAAAATTAAGTTGGTCATATTTGATTCCAAGTAACTTACAGATCACAACTGTGTACGTCAGATTTTCAAAATTAAAATCATAGAAGTGACTAACTTATGTTTATAAGCCACATAGCACTTATTAGTTCATTATGTTGTGATTTTAGGTGATTTTGAAACTATTATAATAGGGAAAGTTCCATTGAGAAACATTGGGTCATTACATATTAATTAAAAAAATATCATTTGATATGATTATTTCCAACATCATATGGATATAGTTCATTGGAACATATTTTATTCAACTTATTATACCTCATGAATATTTTTATGTTATATTTTTATGATTTTTACATTATGGAATGTAGTTTATTATAAATCCAAATGATACATTTGTATTTAAATTGATTTATTTTGATATGATTTGAAGTCAACTCTATATATGAACTAATAGATGCATAGGGATATATATAATTTAAATTATTTGTGGAGACCTACATAGATTTAGTGATAATGTACTATGTATATACTTTGGTAGTTTACATACTTGATTTTATTAGATAAAGATTAAGGGATACACCAAAAGTGGAGGATGGATCTCTTAGATCATGTTTCATTCTAGTGGGATGAGATGGTGGTGACATATGGCCATGTGGAGATGGACCCATGGGTTGCTTCATGTTGCATTTTTAAGGTCTCTAATTTTATCATTTATAATTTTTTTCCACTTTTTGTATGTTACCATTATGGTTGGGTTATTTTGACATGTAGTGTACTACATTACATTAATTTTTATATCTAATCATACTAGAATGGTTCAGGTACCAACTAAACTCAGCCCTAAAATTTATTAATTAATATTAAAATGTAAAAGGAATCAAATACAAACATGTTGAACATAAAGAATAACCAACCAAGAATGTGATGAAACAATACCATTAAAAAACACATTACTACCCTAATTCCCCAAATAAAATACCAAAAAGGCTCAATGAAATTCAGACAGACATATACATCCATGATGAAATCCTATAAATTCCAACACCAACATCCTTATGCACCTTACCGCATTGATGGGGTTGACTAAAATCACACCACCCAAGGTCGCCATGGTTGATGTTACGAATGTTGATATCCAAAAATAATATATTCATCTAAAGATGCTATCATTTTGTTCAGTATTATATCCCATGAGAATGTGGTCGACATGGATGTTCATTGTCAGAGGTTTTAGTCTGCACATCATCTGCCTAGGAAACACACTATCAATGTACCATACCACTGATATCCCATCATTTTATTGAAAATCACATGATAGAGTCCCATACCACCTCCATTCATCCAGTAGCTGGGACCCATGTGAGAATGACCCAAATGAGAGCTGCCAAAAAATCACGAGATGCAAAAGCCCCTCTGGAATAATGAAAATACTATCCTAAGAAATTATCCCAACATTCCCTTAATATATCACACATCCCTATCGACACTATTAGACAACGACACATCCAAGTTCAACTAGTCCACATCAGAAGGCCCATGATTTATGTAGATATTATCCTCACATCCTACATGATGATGACCTCTAGACACTCTCCTAGCATCCTGAGTCATCGTTGATCTGTCACTATTGAGAAAAACCACCTTCAGATAAGTTGTCTACAACATCTGTCTGGGACCTCCTCCTTCTAACACCATCATCAATGCACTACATCCATAGATCTCAAATCAAAACAACATCGTCAACCAACCAACACCCCTCATTATTTCATAAAGGAAGTCGACCACCATCCCCATCAATCACCATCTCTTCAATCATTTTGATCCAATGCATAGTGGAGAATGTAGGATCAAGATTTTCAACCATAATACACACAATCAAACATCCCTTTCTTCACCATATATAGTCGCAGAAATGGATTCTATTTTATAATACAACATAAACTATCACAAAAGAAGATGGAACATTGATGTTCTCCCTATATCATCATCAACCCAAACTCATTCAAGAGAGATAAAATCACTTAATCCTTCATCCAGGTAAACAACAAGTTATCAAAAATCTGGAATTGGCATAATTAATCATATTAGAGAAAATAAATCAGAAGTTCATGCAACAACAGAGTTTGGGAGAGCCTAAATGTTCCCACTACAATATGCTGTAAACATTTCAAAATTTCCAACAATTTCATCATCAAATATTGTAAATGGATCCAACATATTTTCTGGAGTAATCTCTATTTTTATTAAGAGAGATAAGATCATTGTTGATGAGAGAGAATCTCTCCATCATCTTCATGAGTGAAATTTATGTTTATCCTTCAATATTATCATATGTTTCTTAGAAGGTGAAATCATTACCATATTTCATTTGTGCTTCCTAAGTGCTTATTTCTAGCATGTTTTGATTAAGAAATTACTTCATCTATTCTGGTAGGACAAGTCAATTGACATTATTGGTTGACTGGGTTTTTTACCATTTCCATCTACCCTACCAACCCTTGGATCCATCATAATCCATAAGTGACACAAATCAGTTGATGAAAAAGAATTAGTATCTTCTACTATATTGTTCGCCACTCATTAAGAATGATTTCAAACATTGAAAAAACTCTCTATCTGTAATCCCAAGTACCCATTTACTTATAATACTATATAATTGTAACATCTGTAACATGGAAACGTAATAATTATAGTTCTCACAAAATCCCCACTATCCATATACTAGGTTAATCTAAGATAATAAGGCCTCTCAGTCACCAGGGGGAATAAGAATTTCGATTATTCAAATGGGATTATTTTTTATCAACCAATCCATAGGTTGGATATTTTAACCAGATCATCAAACATTTAATCTATTAAATATTACTATTTTTATTCTAAATAAATATTTACCTTCATTATCTTTTAGATACGTATATTATAATTCACTCACGATTGATGTTGTTTTCCATATATCTATGTCTCGATAATATAACATGTCACTCATAATCTGTAAAGGTAAAAAAAATTAGGACACCTTCAAGATCCTTATGTAATCAAGAATATCATATAAACTATAATTTATATATGTATATTTATAAGATATTAGTAGAAGTAATTGGGAATATAAGATTCCACCAATGCCTTATATTGGAAAGCACAATAAATAACACTACTAACACTTTAAATAACCAAAACCCTATTTACCTATACATAATTATAATCCAAAGGAAAATATAAATCCAGAAAAAATGACAAAATAGTATAAGTATCATGTATAGAACATAATAATCACAAAGAACATATGATTAATACAAAAATAAAATGTGATTTCTTGATTCATGAGTACAGAAACCCACTCTTGTCACACCTGGCTAAATGAAAAATCCAATAAATCATAATATCACAGTCAATGTTAATCACTCAAGGGGAAAATAAAATACACCACTAACTAATGTTTTCAAATAAAAACATGTAATATCATTCGAATCAAGGGTATCTCCCTATGAGTGGGTTGATCACTCAATGACATAAGTTCATAAAGCCATATTAATAACTCATTGTCTTTTATCACCCATTCTAAAATAATAAGACCAATGAGAAACATCTATAGTATCACATTCTCAATAACCAACCCAAACCCCACTAAACTGATTCCCTGAGTCAGTTCACTGAATGAACATAGGAATACATCGTCATATTTGAGGTTACACTATGTAATAGTGAGTTCCTTTGGGGTTACTATAGGCTGACTATTCCCCCATTTCTAAAGTTTCAATAATAATAAAAATAAGGAATAACATAAAAATTATAAAAAATAGACATCACATATAAGAAAGATGGTGTTAAAAAATAACTATAGAATCAAAATAATATATCAATATATCATTCCATACATGTAAAAATGGATTCTAAAATGTTGGTTCATACACACATTTTAAGAAAATGAAAAACTAAATTGATGAAAAAAAAGTCCCATGAATTGGACCTAGGTCCTACTTGATCTTCTCATCCATAATCTATTATATAATGATATGAAAAGTATAAAAACCATCTGCCCTTTCCCCATATTATTACATATAACCTTCTTGAGTTCCATAGTGTCATGGATGCAATAGAGGGGTTTGAGTAAAAACTAGTTATTCACTACCAATAGAGTCCCTAAATTACTAGTATATAAAAGAAGTGTAAACAAAGTCCCCTAAATAATAAATTAAACAATTTACCATTAATTAAATATTATAAAAAATATTAAATAACCAACAATTTATTTCCTCCTTCATAAAACATGCGATTGGTCTATATCATGTTGATCATTTGGTAGGTGACCCAAATTTTCCAGACCAACTTCATTCAGTGTCATGGTGTATCTGAGTATGTCATGGTGACCACACCTATTAGATTAAACTCATATAATCCAAGCCTCATATTATAATTTATAGAATCTTGAAGTGTCATATAGAGTCAAATATATCATTCTGATATTCCCATAGAATAGGAGATCCCCTCTCGAGGTTCCCTAATCATCAGTTATCACATTGAATATAAATTTTCATCCATACTTTCCCCTAGACGCTGAGATATTATCCCCACATTTCCCATCACAAATTTTCAAAAGGAATAATGTATTTAATCATACATTTATCATTTAATATGATATCTCATCCTATAATTCCCCATCATAATTGATCATAAAGGATAAATGTTCTCATCCTTTAATTCCTATGGAATCCAAAATCTCAATCTTTCATTCCCTATAATCATGCATTAAAAAGAATCCGAGTTCCAACCCCAATAGTCTAAATCGTAAGGAATTATTTTAATAATTTTATTTTATTACCATTTATTTCACTTAATTATCATTCAGACCAATTCCACCATAATCTATTATCATTGATTCATCTCATAGGATAAATTTTTAATTAAAAAATAATTAATTTAAATTTTACGTTGCTAACTCCATATCAAACATATAATGTAACGTCTTGTACCTGGGTGCCACACAACGGGTGCCCCGAATCTGGTTCACCACGTGACCTCAAGCGCATTTCCCCAAATTCCAGAGGCTGTCGACTAGCAACGAGGCCCCAGGTCTGATAGTGTGGAAACTATGCCCTCATTTGTCAAAGTGTAGCGCAGCGGAATACAAAATAAAACATAAAGCGAACATCAGAAGCGGTAAACCATACACAACTGAAATTAAAAACAGTAGAGTATATAACAAATTGTTTATAGAAAATGGTGCAACATGTCTTATGTTCTAGGAAAACAGCCAGAACATGTTTCATTGAAGTACATTACAACATAGTATAAGTACAGAAAAACAAAACAGCTGGCAACAGCATAGTGAGCCTAGGTCTGGTCTCATGCCCTCCTACTTCATAACAACAGTCAAGTAACTGTATAGGGACTATTACCCCTATCTACACCTACAGAAACGTAATCTGTTAGGGCTGAAAAGTGTGACCCAAATAGGGTGTGAGAAATATATCTCAGTAGGCACCCACAAAAGGCCCATTCCCAACTGCTTGTAAGCATGCAACAACAGTGTGCAATAGTAAAATGCAATAAAGTATGCAGTACTAAAAAATAACTAAATTAACAATTAAATTGTCATTTTATTATTCATATAATTTATTTAATTTAGAAAAATTCTTCTGCTCAACAGCACCAAGCCCTCAGGCCAACGAGTATCTCACCCTCAGGATAATATAGTGAACCATGCCCCCAGGCTATACAGAATCTCGCCCTCGGGCATTGTAACAGAATTCTCGCCCTCAGGCATACGAAGTGAACCACACCCTCAGGCTATACAGTATCTAGCCTCAGGCATTGTAACAGAATTCTCACCCTCAGGCATACGAAGTGTCACCCTCAGGCATAGAAGTAAAGCACTCGGGCATGAAATGTTTCCCTCAGGGAGAATAACGACAGCCCTCGGGCTAAAATAGTCACGCCCTCAGGATAATACAGTATAGTGACCACAAGAAAATCACAACAACGCCCTCAGGCTAAGAAAGTAACTGGGCCATGACCCATAGGTAAACAAGCAGCAAACAAGCAATTTCTCTCAAGGCAATTCTACAATTACTACTTTAAAGGCATACCCTCGGGTATCCTGGCCAAACGACTAAACAGTGGAACACACCCCCAGGGTGGTTTCGGATCCAAGAAACGATCCCAAACAGTATTTTATTATCACAATTTAATCACCTATGGAATTCTAGGCATTGAATATAACAATGGCCTCAGCCACGCGACACCCCAAAATGGGTTCGTGGAACAAAAACGCACAAAAACACACGACAGTTGAAAAAATAAACACGAAGCCGCCTACCTTATATGGAAATGAACGTTATACCCAAACGCCGACTTAAGAAGCGCCCAAGAACGGCGTAGATATGACGAAGAACAAAACCGATTCAAACATAAAAAACTTCTCCTCGGGAATGAATTGGTAAGAACAGTATCAGGAGATGAGAGTGCTTACCCTTTCGGTTCCAACGAGATTGTCCGAAGCCGAATCAGATTCCAGAAGAACACCCGAAAGATCTTCAAAGGGTCGGTCATTCTCCTTGGATCCGAAACGGATCAAATGTCTCCTATGCCAAATGAGGAGGCTACTGCCTGTTTTAAGCTGATAAAACAATGTAAACGACGTGTACTTGTGAGTACACGACATGTACTTCATTCATTTAACTGTTCATTTGGCGGCACCGCCAGACTGTTCATCTGTCGACATGAGTACACGACATGTACTCCCAAGTATACGGCGTGTACTGTCGCCCAGCTGGCAGTGACTCCACCTCCTTACTGTTTAATCCTTCCAACTGACTACATGGAGTGTAAAGGAACACTACACGGCGTGTAGTCAGTTCCTACACCCTTTTTCACCGGCAAGGATACACGCCCTGTGTACTCGTCCCAACACGGCCAGAAGTACATGGCGTGTGGAAAAAGTACACGGTGTGTACTTCCAAAATTTAAGATTTTTCCCCATTTTCCATATTTTCTAAAAAACACTTAAGGAAAAGGAAAAAGAAGAAGCTTGTACCTCAAAACTAAGAACCGGGTTCTTACAAAATTCCACCTTATAGCAATTCGTCCCCGAATTGCCCTTCGTAGGGTGGAAAAGATAAATCTCAGAACAGCTCTGGCCACTGAGCACGTACGTCGCCCTCCCGCTCCCAGGTCTCATTCTGCACTCGGCCATGCTACCATAACACCCGTACGATAGGAACTAATCGACCTCGGCGAACCTTCCTTCTCCTGTCTACGATACGAATCAGATGCTCCTCAAAGGACGCATCATGCTGAATCTGAACCTCCTCTGGCTGAAAGGTGTGAGATGGTTCTGAATGGTAGCAACGCAACTGAGACACGTGGAATACATCGTTCATGGCTCGGTACCGCTGTGGTAACTGCAAACGATAGGAAACCAGCCCGAATCTCTCCAGAATCTCAAATGGTCCCACATACCTCGATGAAAGCTTACCCTATCTCCTGATCTTCTTGTGTCCCAGCCTCGGTGAAACACGTTGAAAAACCAGATCCCCAACCACGAACTCCAAGGGTCGTCTGCGGTGATCAGCATAAGATTTTTGACAAGACTGTGCGATAACCATCCACTTCCGAATTAACTGGACCTACTCAGATGTCTCTTACATGAGCTGTGTCCCCAGTAAAGCTGCCTCCCCTGCCTCAAACCAGCATAAGGGTGATCGGCACGACCTACCATATAAATCCATGTATGGTTCCATCTCAATAGTTTCCTGAAAACTATTGTTATAGGCAAACTAGACTAAGGGTATATGCTTCTCCCAATATCCCCCAATGTCTAGGACACATGCACGCAGCATGTCCTCAACCACCTGTATCGTACGCTTTGACTGGTCGTCGTTCTGAGGGTGATATGATGTGCTCAAAAGAACCTGTGTACCCGGCGCCCTCTGAAAGCTCTGCTAGAAATGAGACATAAAGCAGGCGTCCATATCTGAAATGATAGAACGAAGTACACCATGAAGACAGACGATCTCTCGGATATACAGTCGTCAGATCTCGTCAACACCGAAGGTCTCCTTGATCGACAAGAAGTTAAATACCTTCATGAGTGTTTCCACAACAACCCACACAACATCATTGCCTCAAGGTAGCCTCGGTAATCCCGTCACAGAATCCATCAACACATCATCCCATTTCCACTTTGGAATGGGCAACTGTTGTAACAGCCCAGCTGGCCTCTGGTACTCTTCCTTCACATGCTGATAGGTGGAACACCTCGTCAAAAAACCAGCTATCTCTCTCTTCATACCGGGCCACCTGTACTGTCGCCTCAAGTCACCGTACATCTTGGTAACCCCGGGATGTACTACCATAGCTGAAGCATGAAACTCCCGCATCAGCTCATCGTGTGTATTCCCCGGAACCCATAACCTTCCATAGAAATGGAAAATCTCATCATCACCTACCGTCCAACCAGTATAAGGGTCCCCACATGACACCGACTCCCATAGAACTAGGCCTTCTGAATCTGATAGATGTCTCATCCTCACTCTGTCCAGGAGGGTAGATGTCACAAATAAAGAGGAAAGATATGTCTGCCCCTGACTGTCGTGAACCTCCTGATGCATCTCAGAGAACAAGGCCATGAGCTGCCACTCACCATTGGCCTCCTGTGCTGCCTGTATCTGAGCCTTCCTGCTCAGTGAAACGGCTACTGCATTACCTTTACCAGGTATATAGGCAAGCTCAATATCGAAGGACTGTAGGTACTCAACCCACCTTCGCTGCCTCAGAATCAAGTCACGCTGACTGAAGATATACTTGAGGCTTTTGTGGTCAGTGAAGACCACAAAATTCTCCCCCAACAGATAATGTCTCCAACAGCGCAATGCATGAATAACTACTGCCAACTCGAGATCATGTGTCGGGTAATTCCTCTCATGCGGCCTCAACTGCCGAGACCCATACACAACAACTCTATCACCCTACATCAACGCTGCTCCGAGCCCAATACCTGATGCATCACAGTAAACTGTATATCTCTTCCCCTGCTCTAGGAGTATCAGGATCAGTGTTGATGTCAACCTTCCCTTCAGATCCTGAAAAGCTATCTCACAAGCTTCTGACCAAACGAACTTCACACCCTTCTTAGTCGACCTATCTACCTTACTGCTAAGCGGTAGAAGTCCTGTATGAAGCGTCTATAGTAATTAGTCAGCCCTAAGAAACCCCGTATCTCAAACACGTTCTTAGGCTGGTCCCAGAAAACTACTTCTCTCACCTTCCCTGGGTCTACTACAACTCCTACCTCTGAGATGATATAACCCAGGAAGTGAATCTGGTCCATCAAAAAGGGCCACCTCGAGAGCTTAGCATATAGCTGATACTCTCTCAGTGTACGTAATACGATCACAAAATGGGCGGAATGGTCGTGTTGAGTGTGAGAGTACACCAAGATGTCAACCACGAATAATACCACAAAAGAAACAAGATACTGATGGAACACATGATTCATCAGATCCATGAATACTGCTGGTGCGTTCATGAGTCCGAACGGCATAACCAAGTACTCATACAAACCATATCTGCTCCGAAAAGCTATAAGCAGTATATCCGATGGTCTCACGCGTAGATGATGATATTCAGATCCCAATTCAATCTTCAAGAACACTTGTTCTCCACTAAGATGATCAAACAGAACATCAATCCATGGTAAAGGATATAGTTTCATAACCGTCAGCTGGTTCAACATCCGATAATCTACGCAAAGTCTAAGGGTACCTTCCGCCTTCTTTGCAAAAAGGACCGGAGAACCCTAGGAAGAAGTACTGGGTCAGATAAATCCCTTTGCCTGCAACTCCTCCAACTGCCTCTATAGCTCCTGCAACTCAGGTGTAGCCATCCTATAAGGAGGAATGGACACCGGTGCTGCTCCTGGCACAAGCTCAATGGATAAATCCACCTCACGCACTAGAGGTAGACCTGAAATGTCATCCAGGAAGACATCCATGAAATGATCAAAAACTGGAGGGAAATCCGCCTGACAAGTCCCCTGGTCATCCAGATATAAGCTCGCAATCTGGGCTGTGACTCCACCTCACCCACGATGCTCTGGTCCTGGTCGACCCGCATTAACATCCCTTTACCCTTGTATAGAAACTCTCCACCCTCTAGTGACGTGGAACACACCCTGCGAAAATAGCAGTCTACAAAGGCTCAAAAGGGAACCAACCAGTCCATATCAAGAATGAAATCCTAGCTTTTCATCTCTAAGACATAGAGGTCCCAAAGGAAGTGACACCCACCAACCTCAAGGGGGAACTCCTTGCACTGACGCACACTAGTCGTTCTTGTGCCCAACGGAGTGTCTAGCATCATGATTACATAATATGAAGAAACACAGAGTCCAAGGATCTTTACAACGATTATAGATATGAAACTATGGGTATCACCCGTATTGAAATGTAATGTAGATAAGACAAAAGCTACTAGAATAGTACCTCTGACTGTCGAACGTCTGAGATCCTGCTCCTGCTAGGTCTGTTGCACTGCATATGCCTGCACAGTGCCGCAGCCCTGCGACACAGCCTGGGTACCCTGAGTTGTCCTGCCCTTATACCTCTAAGATCCTAGTGTATGGCTACCACGACCACAACTACCTTCTCTACCTGCACCCCCTGACGTATTCCAGTTCCCCGACTGGTAAGAATCCACTGTTCCTGCTCCTACTCGCAGAGTCTGCACATAACCACTCTCACTAGCCATTAGTGGATACGCCTGGAAACAGCGCTGCAGATGACCCATCTTGCAGCAGTCTCGGCACTCCATTGGATCACGTGGATACTGTGATATCTTGTGCACCTCTCCGCAACACTGGTAGAACCTAATCGGGCCACCTGATGAGACTGTCTGGCTGGTACAACCACCTTTAGAGAAGTCCATCTGTCACTTTCTCTTTCCAATAGAAATGGTACCAGTAACTAGTGCTGAACCACCCTGGCCCACACCACTAGCTTCCCACAGGTTCCTCTTTGTGGTCAACGCCTGGTTCATTATGGAGTGTATAGTAGGCAACCTGAAGACATTCACCAGCGCTCAGATTTCATATCGAAGATCATCCTCAAAACATCTGGCTCTCAGCGTCTCATCACCCACCAGCAAGGGTGAAATGCACTGAAGATCCGTAAAACGAGCAGAAAAGTCCATCACTGACATAGTTCCCTGCTGCAGATTCATGAACTCTCGAGCTCTATCTGCCCTCAGCGCCTTGGGAAAGAAAAAGTCATAGAATACTGCCTGAATGTCATCCCACACCATGTCCCTTTGATACTCTGACTGGGTGGTAACATCCCACCACGACTTGGCAGAATCACGCAGCATTTATGTCTCGAGCTTGACCCTCCGCCCTGGAGGCATCTCAAGATGCTCGAAAATAGTCTGCATTGAACCCAACCAAGACTCCATAGCCTGTGGTCCGCCATCCCCTGAGAATGTATGCTGATGCTACTGTTGAAAGATATGTGTCAGCTCAACCATAGATGTGGCAGCATGCGGTGCTCCCTGAAAGGTCTTCATGAACCGCAATAATCCTTCACAGAACTACGCCTCCACGCCTGTGTCTGGTATAGTAGCTGGCGCCGCATCTGGCTCTGCTGGTGGATTAACTGGTACCCCATGGCCCACCATCTACAGAGTATAATCGTCGCCGCTCTCCTGGCGAACAACTCGTGGTCGTCTAGTTGGCATGACACTATATGGTCAAAAGAACGCCTCAGATTCAAGATTATTAAGGATGAGACGAAGAAACCACAAAGGGAACAAGAGGAAGAAGGCATTCCAAAATTTTCAAAACAATACTACACGGATTGTACACTAACTACACGACGTGTACTTGACTTCCCTTCCCCTTCCCAAGTCCTTTTACATGGCTAAGCCACATGGCTCCCATTTAAACAAAACTACACGACGTGAATGGTGTTATTTTCCAACTACATGTGTCATCTGTGACACGGCCGACTACTCGGCTTGACACCACACGGCGTGTCAACCACCCCATTTCCCCTTCATATGGCTATTTCCACCCGGTATGTCCTCGGACAAGACTACACGGCATGTCCCCAAAGGTACACGTCGTGTTCAAAGAACGGTGACACTGGCCCGTGTTGTTGGTTACACAACTGAATCCCTATGTCACAGTACATGGCATGTTTATCATTGACACAACGTGTTCTGTCAAGGAGTTCACCAACCCGTGTTGTTAGTTACACGGCCGGACTCTGGATCCACACTACACTGCGTGTATAAGAGCTACACGGCGTGTTTTACCCAAGCCTTTCCCTACCCCATGTCGCCGCCCACATGGTTTGTGACACGGGGATACACTACACGGCGTGTACATAGGGTACACAGCGTGTACTCAAAATGATCATTTTTCTTCCCGAACAGAAAATCATACATGGCGTGTATAGAAATACTACACGGCGTGTATACTGGGTTTCAGAACAGTATGCCTCAGAAACTTCTCCCGAACCCAAAAATTTACTAAAACTAACACCTAAGTGTCAAATTCCGACCCGTGGGGGCCCATAATCCCCACAAATAAAAGTTTGACATCTTATATGTGTTATAACCAACAAACAGTCAATGATCCACCAATTTCAGGTCAATGGGGGCCCATAATCCCCAAAAACAAATTTTTGGCGTCCATTCTATAAACAACCTCAATCAAAAATACCATATCATAAGGAAGGTATTTATCAAGCAGTTATCACAACATCATTCTTTATTAGCACAACAACTATCACAACAACATGCAAATTTTAATGAACCTACATGGCATGGAATCTATGCATGGAATGTGATATCTAGCATGTTCCTATATGATGCATGAGACAGCATACCCTCATCTCATCGGTTTGCAACTCAAGAGAACCCATAGATAAATTATAAACAACACATTCTCAAAGTGTGTCACACAACGGTGAAAACATATCAACTGTAATATCGCAAAATAAGAAGAATTGAAAAATACGAGGTAGACTAGATTTTCCCTGTACATTGGTTAGCTATGCCCGGACACAGCTTATTACCAACTACCATTCGTCTTATCCTGGACTACGGCTCCAAATAGTAAGTCAAGAAAAGAAAACTCCTCTGATACAACTTTGTAACGTCCTGTACCCAGGTTCCACGCAACGGATGCCCCGAATCAGGTTTTCCATGTGACCTCAAGCGCATTTCCCCAAACACCAGAGGTTGTCGACTAGCAGCGAGGGCCCAAGTCTGATAGTGGGGAAACTATGCCCTCATTTGTCAACGTGTAGCACATCGAATACAAAATAAAACATACAGCGAATAGCGGAAGCAGTAAACCATACACAACTGAAATAAACAACAGTAGAGTATATAACCAATAGTATATAGAAAATGGTGCAACATGTCTTAAGTTCTAGGAAAACAGCCAGAACATGTATCATAGAAGTACAATACAACAGAGTACAAGTACAGAAAAACAAAATAGCTGGCACCGGCATCGCGAGCATAGGCCCGGTCCCATTCCCTCCTACTTCACAGCAACCGTCAAGTACCTATATAGGGAATCTTTCCCCTATCTACATCTGCAGAAACGTAATCTGTTTCAGCTGAAAAGCGTGACCCAAACAGGGTGTGAGAAATATATCTCAGTAGGCACCCACCAAAGGCCCGTGCCCAACTGCGTTGAAACATACAACAACAACATGCAATAGTAAAATTCAATAAAGTAAGCATTACTATATAGTAACTAACTTAACAATTAAATTTCCATTTTATTATTCATTTAATTTATTTAATTTAGTAACATTCTTGTGCTCAACAGCACCAAGCCCTCAGGCCAACCAGTATCTCACCCTCAAGCTAATATAGTGAACCACACCCTCAGGATATACAGAATCTCTCCCTCAGGCATTGTAACAGAATTCTCTCCCTCAAGCATACGAAGTGAACCACACCCTCAGGCTATACAGAATCTCGCCCTTAGGAATTGTAACAGAAATATCACCCTTAGGCATATAAAGTGTCACCCTCAGGCACAGATGTCAAGCCCTCAGGCACGAATGGTAGCCCTCAGGTGGAATAACGATAGCCCTTAGGCTAAAACAGTCACTCCCTCAGGCTAATATAGTACAGTTCCCACAGGCTAATCACAACAATGCCCTCAGGCTAATCAGGTTATAGGGCCATGTCCAACAGGTAAACAATCAGTAAACAAGCAATTAACCTCAAGGAAATTCTACAATTACTACTTTAAAGGCATACCCTTGGGTATCCTGGCCAAACGGATAAACAGTGGAACACACCCCCGGGGTGGTTCCGGATCCAAGCAACGATCCCAACAAGCATTTTATTATCACAATTTAATCACCTATGAAATTATAGGCATTGAATATAGCCACGGTCTCAGCCACACGACACCCCAACATGGGTTCGTGGCACAAAAATGCACAAAAACGCACGACAGTTGAAAAAATAAATAGAAATCCACATACCTTATACACCAACGAACATTATACCTGAAAACCGACCTTAGAAACGCCCATGAACGGTGTAGATATGACAAATAATAAAACCCATTCAAACATAATTAACATCCCCTTGGGAAAGAATTGGTAAGAACGGTATCAGGAGAGGATAGGGATTACCCGTGTGGTTCCAATGAGATCGTCCGAAGCCGAATAGAATTCCAGAAGAACACCCTACGGATCATGAAAGGGTCAGTCGTCCTCCTTGGCACCAAAATGGCTCAAATGCCTCCTTTGCCAAATGGGGAGGCTACTGCATGTTTTAAGCCGAAAAAACAAAGTACAAGGCATGTACTTCTGAGTACACGGCGTGTACTTCTTTCATTTAACTGTTCATTTGGCAGCACCACCACATTGTCCAGCCATCGACATGAGTACACGACATGTACTCCCACGTACACGGCGTGTACTATCGCCCAACTGGTGGCGACTCCACCGCCTTACTGTTTAAGCCTGCTGACTGACTACACAGCGTGTAAAGGACCACTACACAGTGTGTATTTGGTTCCTACAACCTTTTTTACTGGCAAGGCTACACGCCCTGTGTACTCATCCCAACACGGCTAGAAGTACACGGCGTGTGGAAAAAGTACAAGGCGTGTAGTTCCAAAATTTAGGATTTTTCCCCATTTTCCATATTTTCTCAAAAACACTTAAGGAAAAAGAAAAAGAAGACGCCCTTACCTCAAAACTAAGAACCGAGTTCTTACATATAACATAATTTCCAATTTACCACTAGAATTAAATTATATTTAGTTTAATTTTCAACCCATTTACAATTATAGATATCTATGAAATTACTTTTCACTACTATCGATTAAAAAATACCCTATCAAACCATTATATAAATTACTAGGTAGATTATTTCATCCTTCCAAAACAAGGTAAATGATCCAATTAGAATCACCACACTAACATCATCCATTTATTTTTTGTGAAAATAAGATTCCACATTAGTTACCAAGCTTAGGGAAAATCTTATTACATTAGTTTCCCACTAGGGTTACATTTATTATGGTTTAAGAAATGATAAAAGTGGTAGTAAAATATAGATGATTATATTTTTGACTCAAAATTTTATTTAGGATGATATGTAATTATGTTGACAATAATGAATGAAATAAGAACACCAAAAATCAATAGAGTCAATGGATTAGGAATTGGTACCTAAAAACTCATTCATTGGAATGTCTACACGTTATGTATATACTATTTTTTGGCCTAAATAAAGATAGAATTAGAAGCCAGAAAAAATAATGAAAATAGGTCACATTATTGAAAATAAGTACAAACTAACTTTATTGGTAATTAAAATTTAAATAATTTGAAGGTGATGTTTGTAAATATTGTATTCTATTATAATATAGTGAAAAGACTTCATTCAGACTCCAAATGAAGGAGATCCAACCAATAGTAGAGTAGGAGTGAGTGACATAAAAATGATCTACTATACCAAAATGGGTCAAAAATCATGAGTATGATGAAAATGGGGAAGCCTGGGTGAAAGGACATGGATTCCCCCAACATAAAAAGAACCCAAGAGGTCTTAGGAGAGCCACTATAATCTACTATGTGGTTGGTGATGGGCACACCAGATAGTTAGATAGCCCAGCTACCATCCTAGGTAAATTCCATAACCACTAGGTAACCAGTATCCTAGTAGTTTCTAGATGATTGTTCAATAACAACATTTTATATCCATTGATTTATTATTTAACCATTATTTCTATCCCATTACTCCACCATACACCTTTAGAAATTTATTCTGAGTATAAAGGCACCCATTGGTGGTGTCTAACCTCTCGAAACATTATTATGATACCTAGTGGTAATATACCAACACCCTTAACCATTAACCTATTTCTGAAAAAACTATATCCTCATAACCTAGGCTCGCCACCTCATATTCCAGAGGCTATTGACTATAAGTGGGGGTCTATATGACAACCCTGATCATTTATTACACAATTAATCATCATTTATTACATAAACTTCACTTTATAAAACAGTGAAGATCAAGAGGTATAGTATCTTTGGAGATTAGGATCATTACATCAAAACTAAATACAAGAAATTCAATATCTTCATTGAAAATGTGTTTTACATGACCACTACATTCCCTCATACTTAAAATTTCATGGGATAACCCGAGGACATTCATAATAAAAAGGTGAGATATAAAGCCCCATAAGGAAATAATCATGGAATAAAACAAGGAATACAATACATGAGATAAAATAGGTATATCAATAGAGAACAATATAAATATAAATATAAAGGCATGATAAAGCATTATAATCTGAACATGGAAATGTGGAAACAACACTTAACAAGGAATTTTCATGAGCCAAGTCTCATTGCACATGGAGCATAAGTAAACCCTCATTGAACATAAAGCACGATTAACCCATCGTTGCTCATGAATTATCATGAGTAAACACTAATTGGACGTGATATATCATGAAACTATACTTTACCCAATTTATTGGAATGTTATAAGGGCGCACCCTTCTTAAACAATTCATTTCATGCATAAGTATGCCAACAGACCATATAACAATTATTCATAAAACATAATCATTTATTTCAAGATAAAGGAATGTGGAATTCACTAATGAAAAATTATAATCTATATCTAAATTTTAATAATGGAGAATACCCAAGATAGAGAAATGGGAATTGTATTTACTACACAATCACATTTTCCTGGAACATCGGTGCATTTTCGGCAGCATAATGGTGTGACATAAGAATTCATAAAAATAGATGATGAGAGAGAAAGGGGTGTCTCATAATATGTTCCAGAAATGGACTGAAAGGGGGTTAAATAGATACATTTCCCAATAATTGTAATGGAATATAGATTCAGATACAAAAGAATTGCTTGAATGTAAATGAGGAGAGAGAAATTCCTTTCAGAATTTGGGCATAGTAACAGGTGTACATGGGAGGCATTTAATGAGAGATAAAGGGTTCTCCCATCATTAAAACATAAAGAGGGAATTATAGGGATGGTTCAAAACCATACCCAAACATTTATAATTTATATAATTTTTTTACATGAGATAAACTACATGCACTACATGCTTGGAATTGAGGTTAGTGTTTCCGTCACATAACTTTCTTCATTGATACACATTGTATTTTATACAGCTAATTTCATTTCTAAGCTGTTTATACTACCCATTTAAATATTATATCATAAATAAATTATATTTCCTTATATGATTTTGTTATAATTCATTTACATCAATCATGGGAGTTATGACTCAATAGTTAAAAATGTAGTAAGAGTTTATATTTCTATATTATTTTAATTGGGTTTGTATATGATTGAATTTGAATTGATAGAAATTATTTGATCATTTAATAAATAGAGATTTAAATTTTATTCCTCTCAGGTTATACATGGACTTTTCTGTTAGTATTTCATTTTTTCTGTTAGGTAATTTAATTTTTTTTATAAATATTTTCAAAAAAATATCACTTCTTTTCTTTCACATGACAGAAATAGTTTCTCTAATATGTCAATGTTTTCCATAATTTTTTTTAAATGTTATTTACATATTTATAAGAATTTTTAAATTAATTTATACCCTTTTTAAATTATTATGTGATGTTTTAAGTGGAATATTTTGTGTTTTTTCCAATGAGGAAGCTCTTGAAATTTTTCAGAAAATGTTAGTGGAATTTTTATTCTAATGCATAAAATAATAATGTAATTTTCCAACAACATAACAATTAAATTCACTGAATATTAATTTTTTATGTTCAATTTGTATTTTAAAATAAGATTTCTTCTATAATATTATATGAATTATAGTTTTTAAATAGTTATTTTCATAGTGGAAATTTTATTTTCATCAAGAATGGTTTTAATCATTTTAATTGTATTTATATTAATAAATGACAAAAAAAAAATTAATTTTATTGTATATTTATAAATAATGTATATATGTCTCACACATATATACCTTTATCACTCTCCCATAAAATTTGGTGGAAACACATGTCTTTTTATTAACTTGAAATTGATTTCATTATGAAATTTTATTTGATAGTGGTATGAGACAAGATTTTACAGACCATTTAATTCAATGGGTAATTATTATGCTTAGGTATTATGATTTATTTCCATTTGTGGCGCACAGAAAATCATTAACATATAATTATGGCATCACCCATATAGTGTCAGATGAGGCCGATATAGATTATACGATATGTAGTGGGTAATGATTTCAGTCTCATGAAGCATCATATATGGGATTAATGATTAAAAACAATACATTATGAATTTTTAAACCATGTGATATTACCTAGGAAATTATCCTTGTCACATTTTTATTTCATGTTATATATTGTTTCAATAATTCATATAATTCGTCTATATTTTTATAAAATGTTATTTATGTATTATTTTCATGTGATTACTCTTGTTCCTTTTCTTTTATGATACCGTGTTATACCTTTGAATCACATGTTATGAATCCTTATATTGATTATTTCTATACAGGGATTCTTATATCATTCATGAATTTATGTATTCCCCAGGTTATCCCTTGCAGTTTTAGTAGCTCAAATGTATTTTAAGAGCTCGCTATGGAGAATAAAATATAGATTCCATGTTTTATGTTCCTTTTTATATAATATGAACCATGTATTCCAAATAATCTTGGACACATGATCTTGGGGTTATACTTTTAGGATATTTTTATTTTATAATTATGTAAAAATATTTTTAAAATTTGTGGGTATTTATAATTGTATTAGATTACATGTTTAGTTATCCATTAGAAACAAGTATGAGAAAATATTAGTGAAAAATATGTTCATATTTATAAGGATAAATCTAATGATAATAGTAAGTAATGAAAATTTTTCTAGAATCATAGTGAATTATATGGAGAGTGTATTGCATGAAATTACATCTCTATCTAGATACTACCAGTGGATATAGCTTTGTAACAAATGTACCTAGGGGTAATAAGTCTGAAAATGGAATGTTAGGCTTGAATCAAGTGTTACCTGGTACAAGACAATGATTTAGAATAAACTACATGGTAGAGAACCATTGGTTGTATTATTTGGAAATTCACAAACACTTTGTGAATCATTATTAAGAACTATATTTAATTATTAGGATAAAAAACCTAATATAATTCATTTCCTTGGGTAATGTATATTGAAACATACACCCCATAATTCAGGATATAATTATAATTAATATATTAATCCTTATCAATTTATATGTTTCCCATTTCTACATTGATAAATTCTAATTTAGTTTTTTAAAAAATTTAATTAATGGTTTGAAATAAGATTAATAATGTTGAAATCCACTATGATGGAAAATTAAAATACTACATTAGTGTGATGTCAAACATAATGTGAATGGAATTTAGAATTATTGTGAAAATTAAAAATGAGATATCCAAAATTCTGATATGTAACTAGAATATAGTTAAATTTCAAAATCCTTAAAATAAGATAAGAATTTCCTCAAATGGATGTCCAATTTTTATTTATGATTAATAAAATATTATACAACCTCGTACATTTCAAGAATGTTTGAATAAGAAAAAAAATAATATCTCAAATGGAGGAGGAAGATGTTTTCTAATTGGAAAAAATGGGCAAAGTGTAATGAATTTTTAATGAATTTGATGTATTATTTTTTAGAAATATAGTAATTATCCAATTTAATGCCTTAAATTAATGGTTATCCCCTATTCCAAGTAAGGATCTATGTTATAACAATCATTTTCGTGGAATGTAAATATGTATTTGGATCCCTGAATTATTATGTATAAGTATTTATATCAATGGTATTTTGGTTATAAAAATAATAAAACATATTTGGATTACTCTGAAGTAATTTTCTTTAAGGATCTACAAGAATTTATTGAATGGTAATAATAACTTAGAAATGTGATTTAATGGTAAGGTGATATTTTATGAAAAAAATGCATTATTAATGAGGGGATAATATTTTATATATACTCTATGTCTATGTAATTATATTAAATTAATATTATTTTATTTTGTGAATAATTTTTTTTAATAGAATACTTTAGTTCATCAATACCGAAACGATTATTAATGTTATTTGGTGGATTGTCGTCATATTTTTTGAAATGTATTATTATTTTAAGATGTCTCTAACCATTATGTTTAATGTAAATGATTATTTTGGAAGAATAAAATTTTGATTTTCGAGATATAAGTTATTGGTTTTTAGATAACCTTTTCAGTTGGAACCATATTTATTATTGTGTTTTTTGAGGTTTTTATGGATATAGGGTTATTTTTGAGTGAATTATCTATGGAGATTAAAATATTCATATATATTTTGGGTATTATCAAACATTGTGATAATCAATTTGGTCTTAATATGGTTAAGAGTAAAAACTTGTTAATATATTGTGGATATTTATATACCTTAAAATTTAATTTTAGTGACTCACACCAAAAAATACATACTAGATATTCATTCCTAAGAGTAAGAGGTTAAGCTTGAATTGATCGATGCAGAATAAAAGTATCAAATTGTGAAAGTGAAATAAAAAGATATAAGTTCTGTATATTTTTAGTGTTATCAATATTAATAGTAATATAATCCCATAATTATATAAAAATGATATTGAAAAAAAAATTATCCTATTACCTTCATATTTAAAGGGTCATTGGATTTTAATTCATGAAGGATTTATGGTGTTGTAATTAATAAAATTCCTTTGATCATTCACTTTCTTTTGATCAATGATATTTGTTATTCTCCATAAGTTTTTAAACTTTTATTCGATGAACATATATTCACTTACCACCAATTCTCTCCAACATTAAACCATAGTTATGTTTTATCCCATATGACCTTTACAATCCTCTAGCCCTTTCAAAGTGGAATATTTATAGACCTATTTTATGATGTGGGTTTTCGAAAAATGAATTTTCAAATGTCCAATGATGAATTATCAATACATGTTCAAACTGTGAGGATACAATTTATTTAAGGGGGTATAATGTAATAGCCTTAGAATATATAATATTAATATATTTAAATAAATTTTATTTCTTTGATAAACTATGTTACATTGAACAATTTATTTAAATAAGTCACATTATAATATAAAAATATTATTATTAAAAACCTACTGATATAACCAAGACCATAAATTTGTGGATATGAATAATAATTAAAAATTTATGAAATTTATATAAATTACTATAAAATATAAATTTATTTAAAAAATATTAATAAATAATTACTCAATGATAATAATGATAATTTATTCTAAAAAAATATTTCCTTTAAAAATGATTTTTATATCTTTTTGACAAAACATTTTATAATAAAATTTATTCTCATGTAGAGATTTTTTTTAAATAAACTAATTTTTAAATCATCGTATTGATAATAATTTAGGGTTGTAATTTAGTATTTTTTTGGAAAATATTTATTATTCCGTGAATTTTATAAAATACATAATTTTGTAAAATAGACAATTATTATATGAAATTAAGTATTTTAATATTCCAATTATTATTTTAATATGATTTAAAATAAAATTATGTTTTATTTTGATATATTTAATCAAATTAATTACCTTGAAAACATACATATACTTTATTTTTAAAAAAGGTTATTTATAGGCTTAAAACACATTTCTCAAAAATACAGTTTTATAATGCATAATGTTTCTCAATTTAAATTCATTAAAATAATAACTATTGAGGATTTATTTTGAGTTATTTTTTGATTATATGCCTAAATTTTTTAATTTAAATTCATTTAATGATTATTAAATTTCATATATTTATTATAAGGACATCTTATGCATGAAAGATTCCTTTCTTGAAAAAATTATTTTCCCACACGGCTGTGGGTTTTTTAAAATTAAATTATGTAAATTTTATTAATTTAAATAGATAAAATTGATTATTATTTTATAGTAATAATAATATTTATTATAAAATATCATCATTATGTGATTTTTAATAATTAATAACAAAAAACCACAAAAAAATGAGTCACCAAGGTGAAATATTAAAATTGTAAAAAATAACTACCATTGAGAGAAGTAAGACAAAAATTTTATAAGAGGCCTATTTTGAACAATAGTGGTTTTTACCATCATTATATATCATAAAATACTAAATTTTTCATTTTTTATGCACATGAAATGAGAGTGACATCCTATTATTGAATAGTTTTTGGTATTTTCAGGACTGTCACTCCTCTTACCATATTAAAGGGAACTCAGTTTAATCTCTTATTAACATAACTAAATCCATTTATAACAAAAAAAAATATCCTCTACATTATTATCTTAAATATATAGATTTCAGTCTTCCTAGAAGAAGTACCATATATTACATTATAAAAGATCCAAATGAGATTCTTCTCAGCAATGGAAATCATCTTCACTGATCTCCATATTTTTACATCCTCTTTTCCACAATAAATTATGTATAATATCATCCAATGTGTAAAAAAATAGTATTTATTGATATTTTATTATATTTTAATTATTATTATAAATCAATCTCCACTTCCATCAAATCAGAAACAAAATCTATGATCATGTGTATGGTGGACTACCTCTTTGCGAACCAATGTAATTCATTTTCCACAACCTCCTCTCGCAACAATACGTAATGAAGGATTTAATTTTTATATATGAATATAATTTAATATTAACCAAAATTTATAATATAAAAAATAATTTTTTACCTTATAATTCATTTAAAATGATAATTTTGTTTCTGTGTTTGAAGAACTACCACCTCACGAAGTGATGCAATTAATATTTTTCATTACCATATCACATTGATGGTATATGTAAGGTTATTTAAAGATATAATATGATATTTATGATATTATTATCGTTATTGATTTATAAAATAAAATATACCCTCTTTCAATTTATATCGATGAAAAATGGAAACATTACACATGCATACGTATAACCTACTTTCTCCATGATTATAATTTAGTAAATTATTCATAACCATAATTTATAGTTATTTTTAAAATTATAATTAATTATAAAAATTATAATTATTTCATGATTATTATTCTATATATGATGTGATTATTTCCCATAAGATCATGGTCACAACACTGACACTGTTTTGAAATAATGAAGTCAACATCCTCAAAATATATGAACTTGACATAACAGATTATGTAGTTAAATATGCCATTAAAATAAATGAAGCAGAAGGTTTATGGATAATTTATTATACATGGAAATTTTAATTAATAATAAAACTAATTTATGAAATTTTTTATAGGAGATAAAATATGTAAACTACAAACTCATACATGAGGTAATATTTCTCGTCCCAAAACATCCTTCTTTCATACACTTGTTCTTTTATGCACATAATTTATTTTATAACGTGTATATACTACCAATTTTGATATTATATCATGAATCCCTTATTATTCATGATATTTTTTATTTTAATTAATTTACTTCATTCTATATAATTCTTATTTAAAAGTCACTAAATCGGTAAGTCCTTACGTCTTAATCTCATTTTAATAAATATTGTATATGCTTGAATTTTCAATATTTTAAATTATAACATAATTTTCTAATAAAAATATTCCATTTTTTTAAAATATAGTTATTAATGATATTTTCTTGTTATATTTCCTTTTTCTAGTATTTTAAATGTAAAAATATTGAGAAAACAGTTTTTTAGGAAAAGCTGCCTTAATTTCACTATTTGATCAAAACAAACTCATTCTCTCCCATCTCCATGTTTTCTTTTTAAATATTTTTTAACATTTTAATATTCTTTTTAATGTCATTTTACCCCTAGGGAATTTTTTATAATATATTTAAAAAGAATCTAGTTGTAGTTTTCCAAAGGATTAAGTTATGGACTTTATTCCGAAAAAGTGAAAGGAATATTTATTCTATCATATACAATGTGAATGTTATTTTTTGATATCATGAAAAAAAACTTCCATGATTATTCTATTATAAGTTTCAATGTTTGTTTTAAATTAAATGGATTTACATAATTTATTGTGAATTTTTTTTAGAAATTTATTTTTAATGTGGAAAGGCTATTTTTCTCAATATGATGTTAATAATTTTTAAATTATTGTTATACATATACACCAAAAAAATTAATGTTATGGAATGATTATAAATAAAGGAATTATTTCTATTACAATATACCATTCTAAATATCCATTACATTGATTAGTTAATACATTCTTTATGTTCATCTATCAAATGACTTCATTTTGAAATTTCATTTAATTATTAAACAATGAAATATTATAAAAATAATTTCTTAACATAGTTAATTATTATCATAACACATTGTGGTTGATTTACATTTATGAAATATGTCCATCATGAACATGTCTTTATGGGTGCACCAATATTTTACTAGGTTATCCCGATATAGATTTAATGATGGGTGAACCCAGATAACACTCCAACGTGTTGGGTAATGTTTTTAGTTTCATGTGGCATCTTGTATGGGATTAGGGGTAAAACTAATCCATTAATGGACTTTTCCCACCATGTTATATGTTCTAAGAAGTTATCCTTAACACATGTTTATGTCAATTTATATGTATCTTGAAAATTTCATATGAAACCATGATCTTGTGATAACATGTTCTTTATGTTTTGTTTCCATTTGATTACTCATGTGAATTCTAATTTATTATTTCATGAGATACGTTTGGATAAAAATCCACGATTCGTTATCATATTTATTTTCATATTAGGCTTCTTACCTCACAATACACTTTATGTATTCCCTACATTATCCCATGAATTTTGAGATGGTAGAATAGATTTTATGGGATCACATCGAAGAATAAAATAAATATATCAAGGTTTATATTACTTTTCATTAAATATGAATCTTATATTGATATGAAAATTTTGAATGATAATTGTTTCTTGAAAATGTCTGTTATAGTAGTTTACACACAACAAAACTATATTTATTTAGTATTGTTGTGAGTTTTAATTGAAATGTGACATTTATGTTTCGATCATTATATGACCCTTGGTCAATTATGACCATTGGTCAGGACTTATGAAATAACTATACACTTGATAATAATTTTAATATTATCATTCCAGTAGATAAGTAAAACTTTATCAAAGTAAAACAGAAGAAAAAATAAGAGTTGATGGCCTCAACTTATATAGTTATCTCATTTGAATAAATCTATCCTAAATTGTCTTGGTGGTATCATCACTCTGGTTCACCCTTGACCATACCAATTATAGAATTTAATAAGTTAATCTTGAATGACATTTCCTATGAAGTTAATCTATATTAATGGAATTTACCACTCAATCGATGTTAGTTGAGGAACCCCAAAAAAATACCTTTATTGAACACCATACTCTTAGGGAATATTATGGTTTAATAAGGGGTTACATGTCAAGGTCCTAGCTATTTAATTTATAATTCCATTTTATAAATAATTTTTTTCGATCAACTATTTTATAATAATTTATTTTCTAAATAAATTTAAAATGAATAGTATATATTTATTTTTTAGACAGATTTTATATTTTACAAAAAATATATAATTATTATTATAAACAAAAATACAATTAATGCTATATATTTTAATAAATTATTATGATTAAAAACTCTTATCTAAATAAAAATGATAAAATAGTTTTATATTTGTCAAGTGTTAGAAATTTAACAATGCCTTTCATTCATCTATTATTTTTAGTAAATAATGATTTTTATATTTAAAATATAAAATTTATAATATTTAGAAAATAATTATGATAAAAGAAATTAAATTTTTTTAAATCCTCACACCAAAATTATATTAGGATGAATTACTGATAATTTCTAAAATACTTCAGTTTTTCATGAATAGTAATAATACAATTTACATTTTCTAGTATGTTTAGTGACATCATAATTATTTAATATTGTTTAAATAACTAATTTACCATGACCTAAGACTTAAAATATGTTATTTTATTAATAGAAAGTATTTTAATATATTCTAATGCATTTCCAAATATATAATTTACATTCCAATTTCTAAAATGGAAACATTAACATTTAAATTTTTATCTTAATAAAACATGAATTTTCCTATCAAAAATAAGAAATATATAATTATGGTCGACTATTTTGTATTAAAATAACATAATATATGTCCCAAGTATTCTATAATATGGGAACATATAGTGGGTAACCCATGGTTTTGAATTTACCACTACCTTGGAGTCAAAGGAAATTAATAAACAAATCCTCCTCTTTCTCTATAAATACCCACCCTTTTCTTAATTTACATTCACCTCCAATTAATAATCCACAAACATATGATAGTTTTAACTCCCAATGAGTCCTCCCACGGTGTCCTCAATCCCCCATGGTCGCAATCAACAAGTATTAGGTGTTACTATTTAATGTAAGGGAAATCTAAAATTCTCTTTTCCTAATAAGTTCCCTATTTTATGTGGTACATATTTTGAATTAATGATATTTGTTATTATATAGATTTTATTCAATCCCTATATAGTATTAATATATTTTTACAGATGGGATACCCTTATCCCCTATATTTTTACTCTTTTTTAAAACCACATTTTATACTAGTCATACTGCCGATTTTACATCTCAAAATTTATCTATTTTACTCAAAAAAATTATTTTATTATATTTATGTGAATAAAAAAACATCTATCATTCTAGGAATAATTACGATGATTTAAAAATGATTTATTTTATTCTGGTAATTTCATACACAAACCCACATTCCCTTTCAATGGGTAAAAAATGACATAATGATCATGTTCATTGTGAAATTTTAAAGAAAACATTATTTTGAAATGAAACCTATTTATTATATTTACCATGGTTTATTCATGAAAATAATTATTCTTATTTAAGTGGATTTCATTAATTATTAAATATGAATATTTCAGGCTGATAGTTCACTAATGCATTGGATAAAAAATTTAATCTCTAGAGATGACAATATTTCAGATACCTTGGTGAATAACCATAGTAATTTTTAAGAGATCTCTGTGAAAAATGATTGTGATACGAACAATAATTTCTCATTTAGATGTTTTATAATATTTTTAGTTTTGTGTTTCATATTCTTATTTTTATTATAATCATTTTTCTCATTCATTATCTTTCTAAAACATGTTCTTGTTTTATTCCTCAAGATAACAAGTAAATTGATTCCCTTGATTTCCCTTGTTGTTCGTTATACACTCACTATTTCCTTGGATGCTTGTACCTAGGTTATGAGATGTAGAAATTTTACAAAGTATGAACCTATGAATAATCCATTCATGTGGATATGAATTATGATTTATGGTTTCACGTATTATATAACATTATTCCATGAAAATAAACTTTAAAATATCCAATGATTGTACATTCTAATGTCTAATTATGTAATGAAAATGTGAGATTCCATCGTTTGTATCAAAGGATGATTCAGTTATTTTTGAAAATTAAAATTTGATAAGATTAGTAAGGACATTATATAATTGTTATAATATAGGAAAAATTCGTAGAATTTTTGTGAAGTATTATGTAAGTGTTTTCTGAGAAAAATCAATATGTCTGGATAAAAAGAAGAGGATGTGGTTCCAGAACAGATATACCTAGGGGTAACAACTCTGAAAAGGTGCACCATGTGTAAATCGGCATAACATAGTATAAAATTTTTTTCATTACTGGATACCTAGTTTTACACTCCTCGGGGTTATGTTTCTTTAATCACAAAATTTTCAAGAAAACATTATAAAATGATTTAAAGAAAATGTAATTATTGTTAATGATTAGAATTTTTAATAATATGTTTTATGTAATAAAATAATTAATGAATTTTTATATTCTTAAAATAAACACGTTTCACACAGTGTTTTAATTCTCTTAGAAAATCATGGGAAATAGGTGAACCCTTGTAAATTATGATCCCAACAAACAATGCACTAACGAGCCTCTGATAGAAGCCGGAATGGAAAACTTCTTGAGAATGATGAATCAAATTACTTAGGATATGAACAATAACATGGGTCTTGAAGAGTGACGAGATTCACCTTTAGGGGAACAACATTATATTGAGTCCTTTATGCATCAACACCCAAATTCATTCAGTGGATCTACTGACCCACTAATTTATGAACAATGGATAAGCTCTATAGAATAGATATTTGTTTTAATTGATTTTTCAGAACAAGAGAATGTCACCCTAGATATTTACCTCTTATAGGGACAATATGGCCAATAATGGACAAAGGTGACAAACACAATTCCAATAAATGAAATTGAAGCTATCGAGTGGAAAGAGTTTAGGGGATCCTTTTTTAGAAAATATTTCCCTCAATTGATGTGAATGAAAATGGAGAACTAATTCCTAGAGATGAAGAAGAAAGAGAATTAATTTGTGGGAAGATATGATATTATCATTACATGTCATCCCCCCATACACCACTATCTTTTTCAAGGACCCAAATGGAATGGTTGATATATTTTTTGGTGGGAAAAGACCGCATATATGGATTATTCTAGCCAATCATAACTATTATAGCTTTGGGGAGATAGTGATAAGTTATATCATTGTCGAAATAGACTTCTGTGAAACACATTGGTCTCAAAAATCAAATGAAAATAAGATAGATTTGGAATCCAAATTTGGGACAAAGATTGATAATGGAAGTGGGGGAACGAATTTGAAACATACCAAGTGAAATAAATGTTGGAAGAATCAGTCAAGGAATAGCTTTGCCGGGAGGGGAAAATGTTACAATTGTGGAAGAGAATGATATAATTATTGAAGTTATCATAGTGAGTTAAACCATGAACTTCTCAATTATTAACAAAAAATTAAAGATAATGTTAGACCATAATGATGTCGAATACATTTTGTTGGAAAACTAGTGAAAATTTCCAATAACAAATCAAATTCAATGTCAATAGTGGGGAATCACTATCAACCTCATCATTGGATATGGGTGAATGTTCAACCCTTTTTTATAATGACTGATTTAGGTGAAGTTCCAAATGATGATAGGGAAGGTACTATAATTGTTCTCTCCAATCTAGAATTTATTTTTTTAGATGTTACATCTACACATTCCTTTATTTCCTCCATTTTTGCAAAGAATATAAATTCAATCCCAGATCTTGTATAAGTAGAACTCTCTATCAAGAATCTTGGCGGGATTATCCAAGAATAAATTGTGTATATAAACTCTATTATTATCTTTGGGAAGAAAAATCTCATATCAAATTTAGTAGAGTTTCCCATGATGGAATTCAAAATTATACTTTGGAAGGATTGGCTCTCAATGTATATTACTAAGGTCAAGAATAAAAGAATGAAAATATATGTAGTCTTAAAAGGAAAACCTATATTTGGTTTTAATGTAGTGACATATCTTCTTGATCTTTATCTAGAATTAGACACCATATGCTTCTATGTAGATATTATCTGTGAATACACATAAGTAAATGAAAGTAAAAGAAACGGGAATATTTGTATCATTTATGAATACATTGACCTATTTATTGATGAGTTACATTGACTTCCACCAAAAAGAGATGTATATTTCTCCATTGAACTCATTCTGTGATCCAAGTGACTATAAAAGACACCATATATAATGGAAAATGGGGAGATGGAGAAAATAAAGAAACATCTTCAAGATCTTTTGGAGGAGGATTTTATCCGGTCAATTGTATCTCAATCATAAGAACATGTTCTCTCTATGAGGAATTAGGATGCTGATATGAATGTATTATAGAGATCTCAATAGGACCACAGTGAAGAACAATTAACCTCTTCCAATGATTGATGATTTATTTTACGATCTTTGTAGGCCATAGTTATTCTCCATGCTTGACTATTGTTATGATGATTATCAATTGAGGGAAATGAAGGAACATATTCCAAAGACTGCCCTCTGATCAAGGTATGATAATTATTTATTTTTTTAGGACCTTCATCTTGACCAATCCTCCATCTATATTCTTAAAATTGGAATTTTGGTTACAACATGTCACTTTATTGGGGAATAATATTACACTAATGGAATCTCAGTTGACCTATCAAAGGAAAAGCATGTAGAGGACTGGCCTCATACCACAACAGTAACATATATTCAATGTTAACTTGGTTTAGTAGAATATTATAGGAGGTTTATGATAATATTTGCAAAAATTATAATCCAATAACCAAGTTAACATGAGTAGGGGATATGATTATCTGGACATAGGAGTGTGATGAATATCTCCTTGAGCTGAATAAGAGATTAGTTATTTCACCAATGTTAACTCCACCCTCTATTAGATAATGATTTTTTATTTTTAGTGACGTGTCTCTAAAACGTATTGGGTGCGTCCTCATGAAAAATGACATGGTTATTTCATAATCATATAGGAAGTTTAAGGATAATGAGAATATTTATCCTTAATATTATGTGGAGTTGGTTGTGGTTGTGGTTGTTTTTATATGAAGATATGACGAAAAAATCTTCATGGGGAGAAATGTGATATATACAGAGACCACCACAGTTTTATGTATATTTTTATGCAAATGGAATTGAACACGAGACATAGGATATGGTTGGAACTTCTTATACACTATTATTATTCAATTCAATTTCATCCAAATGAGTAGAGAAGGTGGATGATGTATTAAGTATGAATGACCTTGTTGTGTTGGAAATGAGAAGGATTCAAGGAGATAATTTCATCAATGAAAAATTAAAAATAGACATGGGGATCATAAGGTACATGACATCATCCACCCTATCCCAAATTATTTCTCAACCTTAATTAATATATGAAATGATGAAGTATAAAGACAAGATATTTTTAAAAAAATAATGTAGTGAATTTGAATATTGGGATGTTTGATGAGTTCATTATTGATCAAGAAGGCATACTGATATTCTGTGGAAGGACATGTGTTCCATCAATTATTGAAATAAATAAGGAGTTGATGGACAGAACTCACAACCCTAAATTATATATACAACCTGTAAGAACTAAAATGTATAGGGACCTCCATGATCATTATTGGTTATATAACATGAAAAGGGATATTGATGACTACACTACAGGGTTCCTGGTTTGTCAATAAATAACGGTGGAGTGAGAACATGTTAAACATGTAGTACACTCACTTTCCCATACCAACATGGAAGTGGGATAAAATCACTATGGAATTTATCACTAGTCACCCATGAAAATCAAAAGGAAACAATGTAATATGGGTTATAGTGGACCCTCTCACGATGAGTTTCTATTTTATCTCTATCTAAGAGGATTTATCTCTTGATCAATGTGCCAAGATTTACATAAATGAAGTGGTGAGGTTTCATGGAGTGAAACATTCTATCGTATCAGATCTTGATCATGGAAACACTTCAAAATTAAGTAGAAATAGTCAAAATACCATGGGAAATGAAATGACTTTTAGTAAAACCTATCACCCACAAAATGATGTCCAATTTTAAGGTACTTTAAAATAATTGAGGATATAATGGGAAGACAGTTAATGGAATTTAATGTTGGATGGGACCATCATATCCCATTAGTTGAGATCTCATACAATAATACATTCAATTTGAGTATTCGAATGGAACCCTATGAAGCATTGTATGGGATGTGATGTGGAACACCTACATGTTAGGATATAGTGCTTGAGAGAATGCTGCTTGGTCCAACTATTGTGTAGGAGATAACTGAATATGTTCATTCTATCCAACAACACATTAAGGCTTCTCAGAGTTGACAGAAGAGATATGCTGATACGTGTCTAAGGGACATGGTATTTGGTGTTGGAAATAGTTATTTCTTTCAAATATCACCATGGAAGAGGGTTTAGATGTTCGGAAAGAAAGGGATGAAAAACCCTAGTTACATTGGCCCCTATGCAATCCTTGATCACATAGGCATAGTGGCCTATCAGCATCCACTTCATCCAAATCTTGCTCAAGTTCATGATCTATTCTAGGTATCTCTCTTAATCAAGTACATAGTTAACCCATAACATGTAATGAATCCCATGGTGGTACAACTGGAACATTACCTATCTAATAAAGAGAATCCAGTGGTGATCTTGGACCGTAGACACAATAATCTACGCGATTAGACTACAAACCTCATCAATGTGTTGTAGAGGAACCATATATATGAATATGTGACATGGGAAGAACATGAGACAAGGAGTAAAAAGTAACCAAACCCCTTCTAAACCGAGGGGATGAGTTGAAATGTTGGGGATGAAATATCATAAGGGTGGTAGAATGTAATGAACCCATCAGTTTGAATGATAATCATTTCTTCATAATGTTTATTATATTAGTTTGTTCACAGAAAAATATACCTATTTAGGAATGAAGTGAGTATAAATTGAAATGATACATTCGTTTTTCAACCATTATATGAGCATTGGTCAATTATGACCATTGTTCAATATGAGTTTTGAGAACTATACTGTGGATAATAATTTTAACATTATAATTAGAGTTTATTCGTAAAATTCTTTCACAGGAAAATTGTTAGAGAATGAAGAGTTGATGGCCACAACCAGTAGATTAATTCCATTTGAGGCCGATATTACAGAACATGGGAGGTATGTATCAATAATATGGTTCCCCCTTGACAAAGAACAAGCTGAGATTCAACAAGTAATGTCTCAATGAAACCATCTACATGAGAAGTTCAAGTTAGTGGAGATTACCATTATGTGGATGTCAGCCGAGGAACACCATGAAATATCGACCATTAAATAACTAAATATTTGGGAATATGTGGCTTTAATAAGGTTTTTTCTATTAAGTCCATAGTTACATAATGTGTAATTTAATTGAATAAATATTTTTTCATCAATTCTGTTATAAGAATATTTTTTCTTAATAAATTTAGATTGAATTTGATTGATAGATTTTTCAGATAGAAATTAGACGCTCAAAAATGATATAATTATTATAAAAAACTAAAGTATCATGAATTATTTTTATCTTAATGAAATATTATGATTAAAACACTCCAATTTAAATATAAATAATCAAATAATTTTATTTTTTTCAACTTTCATAAATTTTACTTTGCATTTTTTATCCGCTATTATTTTTAATAAATAAGGATTTATATATTTAAAAATGAAAATTATCACATTTAAATAAGTATTATAATATAATAATTATAATTTTTTAAATGAGAAAATAAAAATTCTTATAGTGTGAATTTATGAGAAGTTTCAAAAATATATCAATCTTTATGAATAATAGAAATACAGTTTGAGTTTTTATATATGTTAAATGAAATATTAATTATGTCATAATGATGTAATAACTAATTAAAAACAAACCAAGGCTTAAAATATGTTATTTTTATAATAACAAGTATTTAAATATTTTTTAATCAATTTAAATAAATTTTATGACTATATATTCTAAAATGAAAACTTTAACATTAAATTTGTTATTTTATGAAAACATTAATTTTCCATTACAAAATATGTAATATAAAATATTTCACTACTCTTGTGCCTTAAAATATCATACTAGGTGTCCTAGGTGTTCAATATGATTGGAAAATAACATGGGAAATCTCATGGTTTTTCATTTACCACTACCTACGTGTCTATAGAAATTAATAAATAAATCCTCCATTTTGAGATAATTAGAGGGAAATTTATTCATTTCCTTTGACTCCCACTCCATCCTCCATGATGATTTGAAACATTTACATCCCATGGAATCCTCTCATGTTTTTCTAAATACCCCATGATACTGATATTTGTTTTTTAGTTAATCTTCAAGGTAATGGATATCTCCACTAAACATTTCCTCTCATGTTTCCGTTTTATGTGAAATGTCTTTCAATTTACAATATATGTTATATTGTCAATTTTATTCTATCCATGTAATTTATTATGATAATATTTTGAAATTTATAAACCTTTCCCATATCTTGTAAATACCCGTAAATTCCAAGGAAATTTTTTTTTCTTAATTTTCTTTGAAATTTTACAAGAACGTAGTTTCTGACAGCGCCTGATTCCGAGGCCCGGTGTGCCCGGAATCAATTTCCGAAGTTTGGCTCGGGTACGTTCAGTGAACGGACGAACGGGTTTTTCTAACTTTTAAACCGGTGCTCGGAATCGAATTCTGAGGGCACCGATGGAATCGCAGCGCCGGTATTTGCTTAGAAACACCTCTTCTGGAGTTGCGTTTGCTCGGGTGTGGTTTTTAATTTTTGGGCTTAAAGTTAAGAAATAAAATAATTTTGCGACAACTTTATTTTATTTCGCTTAAGCCACTTGGAAGCCACTTGAAGCCACTTAAAGGAGGCTTGAACTGAGTTGAACTGGATAGGATGCTATCCAGAAATATCCTACCCCTTGGTAGGATATTTGTGAGGTGGGGCCCGCACGAGCCCTGTCGTTTCTTTCCGCTATGAAACGCATCCGTGAAAACCCGTCTTAATGAAAGTCAACAGACGCATTTCTTAAAATCTTAACAGACCATTTAATTGGGCTGTTTCTTTCGTAAATTAAATGAGTTGATTCTTTCGTTGAATTAATTCTACGAATTAATGGTTCGTTTCTTATCTTTTGAAATTCAAATTTTTAGTTGTGAAAATAAAATAAGGCTTAAGCCAATTTTATTTTGGGTTGAAACTTGTGGCGTGGAGAGGATTTGGAGGAAAGCGTTCTTCTTCGGTGAAGAACGCGAAGAACGTGAAGAACGTGAAGAACGCCAAACCTGCGGAGATTGACGACGCAAAGCCTTGTACCGCGACGCCAATGGATCTCCCTTCGCGACGCTTCTTCCGCGACGATCCAACCCCGCGACAGCCTTCGATCGACAACAACCAAGGTAGGGGGTTGCGCTTCTTTTTATTTTCTTTTTGGTTTTCAACAACAACATGGATTTAATTATTATTAATTAAATCTGTATGTTCTTGGTCCTCGGAGATCGTCGACGCGACGCCCTTCCGCGGTGTGACGATCACCTCCTTCCGCGACGGTCAATTCCGCGACGACCTCGCATCCGACAGCGACGGAGAGGTAGGGATTTATTTTGGGAATTACCCCCCTTTTCTTTTTATATTCCCGTAGTTGTTTCTTTAAAAAGTTATAGAACTGGATTTCTGAACAATTTTAAAATTATTAAAATTGTTGTTTCCGTTCAAATAAGGAACCCGTTTTTATGAAACAAATTTATTTCATTAAAAATTGTTTCGGATATGCATTCATGTGTTGAACTTTAATTTCTCTCGTTCTTTATATCTAACGCGGAGGGTGCGGGCCAAACGAACACGGCCCGATAACCCTCCGCTGTTCTTCGTTCTTGTGCGGATTTGACGGGAAACGACGGAACGTGCCGCAACGGATGTTTGATGATCCCGCAGTAAAGAACGGAACCCGGGAGGAACAACGGCGCAGACGGGAAGGAAAACGGGCCACCGATGCGACTCCGGCGGCCCACGGAAGCCGGTGGTGGCGCGGCGGCGCCGGCGGCCGGAGGCGACAGCACCCCGCGGGTGTTCAGCGCGACACCCCGCTGGTGTCCAGCGCGACACCCCGCGGGTGCCGCGGGTGTCCAGCGCGACACCCCGCGGGTGCCGCGGGGTTGTCAGGCGGCACCCCGCGGGTGTCCAGCGCGGCACCCCGCGGGTGCCGCGGGTGTCCAGCGCGCCACCCCGCGGGTGCCGCGGGTGTCCAGCGCGACACCCCGCGGGTGCCGCGGGGTTGTCACGCGGCACCCCGCGGGTGCCGCGGGGTTGTCAAGCGGCACCCCGCGGGTGTCCAGGGCGGCACCCCGCGGGGTGTCGCGGGGTTGTCACGCGGCACGTCCGGCTGTCTGGCCGACACCCCGCGGGTGCCGCGGGGGTGTCACGTGGGGCGACGGCTTTCCCCCGCGACGGCCGCTCGGCCGCTCGGCCGAGCCGAGCCGGACCGGCCCTGGCCAGGCTGGGTCGGGCCAACTGGGTCGGACCTGACCCGGTTCGGGCCAACCAGGGGGGGGGGGTCGGGCCGGGTCGGCCCGGGCCCGAACCCCCCGTCTTCGGACGACTTTCGTTCAAACGCCCGTAACTTGAGCTACGGGCCTCCAAACGACTCGCCGTCAGTGGCAACGCAATCCTTGGAGCAAGGCGGTCGTTTCGGTTTATCGCACTCAAGGTTTCAGAATACTTTGGGTTCGGCCGGGTTGGTTCGTACACGAAACCAACCGGGCCCTCGGAGCGGAAACGCTCATATCTTGAGCTACGGACGTCCGATTGGCGTGCCGTCAGCTTTGTTAGTTTCCTCTTAGTGAGACGGATCTTTTGGCTCACTCCGCCCGGGGTTTGGGCGCAGGTGGAGTACGGTCGGGTTGGTTTTTCTTTAAAAACCAACCGGGCCCCTAGGACGAAAAAGCCAATAACTCTCAGATCGGGCGTCCGATTGACGCGCCGTCTGTTGCGTTGAGTTCCTGTTGACGATACGGAACTTTTGGCATCCTTCGCCCGAGTTTTGGATACAGTTGGTAGTGGCCGGGTTGGATCGCACCCGAAATCCAACCGGGCCCCTAGAACGGAAAAGCTGATAACTTTCAGACAGGACGTCCGTTTGACGAACCGTCAGCGGCGTTGACGATCACGTTGAGAAACGGTCCCTATGAGTATACCCTATGAGATATCGGGGTACAGTTGAGATACGGCTGGGTTTGGTTCGCTCACGAAACCAACCGGGTCCCTGGGACGAAAAGGCTAATAACTCACAGACCGGGCGTCCGATCGACGCGCCGTCTGTTGCGTTGAGACCCCTGTGACGAGGTGGTCCTTTGAGATACTTCTTCGTGGGACCTTGAGATACAAGGAGTATCGACTTGTAGCTCGTGGAGCGGACCCTCCCAGAGTCAAGCGTGCGGAGTACGGAGACCGTGTAGCCGACTGAGACCTGACGAATGCTTGACCGACTCGACTTGGAGTGAGTCGACTAGCCCAGTGGACGGAGCACTACTTTGTTTGGGTGCAGACCCAAGGCGGACGGAGCACTACCTGTATGATAGTGCAGACCCGCGGTACTCGTCCGGAAAGTACCTCAGCAGGCTACTAGGGGGTGTGCACTATTGTGTTTGGGTGACATACCTCGGCGGGAAGCACTACTGTGTTTGGGTGGCTGGCCCGCGGTACTCGACAGGAGGAGTACCTCACCAGTCTTAGGTTAGTGAGCAGTACCTCGGAGTCGTGACAGGACCACTGTACACTCTAGAGACGGAGCTCTTCAGTAGTTACGGTTTCGATAATGAAAATCCTGGTTTGAGCTGAGACTTTTGACCTTTCTGTTTCCTCATGATTGAGATGGGTTACTTGATAACTTAGGTATATGTATGGGCATATACCGGGGTAGTGGTTATCCGTTGATCTCATGATCCTTGTGTTTCCTCATGATTAAGATGGGTTACTTGATAACTTAGATATATGCATGGGCATATACCTAAGTAGAGGTTATCTGTTGAGATCTTCTTTGTGGTTATCCTTATTGGATTTAGTGAGACCTTGAGGGTCTCGGGGTCCCTACTGAGTATCGTTATACTCACCCCTGCACGGGCTATGCCCGCACCTCGTTGTGTTGGTTGCAGACGACAGGCAGTGCTGACGGAGGCCGAGTGTTCGAGGACTGGACGGTACCCGGAGGTGGACTACACGACAAGTCAGTGTACGGAGGTGGACTTCACAGCGAGACGACACTCGGAGGAGGTTGAAGGACGAGAGCACTGTGGAGGCTATATGTACCTACCCTTCAGGTAGGATTCGTGGTGGATGATCCAGGAGCTGCGCCATCTGTACCTACCCTTCAGGTAGGATCCGAGGAGGACGACCCAGGAGCCGCTTCCGTCCCTCCAGCTGTTGTCTTTTTCTATTGTAATTTGTTCAGTTGTAGTTGTACTTTCTTTTGGGTTTGTATTCTGGACCATTTACTTTCCAGCACTTCTTTTTGTACTTAGTGTTTTACTTCCGCTTGTACTCTGTGGTGTTTTGTTACTTTTATAAAGGCAATTCCTTCCCAGTTATCGGGATTTACACCTTTGGTGCTAGTCGCCAGCCCCTGGCCTATGGAAGGCGGGCTTGGGGTAGTCACGGCACGGGCCCCGTGGACGGGTCGTGACATATCTTTTTAATCATTTATAGAACCATGTGTTATACTTGTTATTATACCAATTTAACATCTCAAAATTTCTCTATTCTCCTTATGAAATTCGATATTATTTTAATTATGTGCATACCCAAACATATATCTTCCCATGTGTATTATAAAATATCTAAAAATTATTTAATTGATTCAGGTAATGATATAGATAAATCTTTTAATCCCTTTATGTGTGTAAAAAATGAAATAATGATCATGTTCTTTAAGAGGTTTTTAAAACACCATTATTTTAATAGAAAACATGATTCATGTATTCTCCATGTGATATTCATTAAATGTTTTTTTATGATTTTTGTGTCTCACATTAAATAATACATATGAAGGGTTCACCCCTATAGTTCTCCAATTCATATGTTTAAGAGTTTAATCTCTGGGTATTACATGTTTTAGAATTCCTTTGTGAATAAACTTGGTAATTTTTATGACACCTCGTTGAAAAAACCCAGTGACATGTATATGAATGTATCATTTAAATTTTTAGCCACATTTCTAGATTATGTTTCATTTATTATTATTATTAATATTATAATTATTTTAATATTCCTCTTTGTCATTCCTTATCATAATGACTCATGATCTTATTGTAATTCATTTGCACAGTAAGTAAATTGGTTCCCTTCCTTTCCATGAGTGGGCCTTATTCTCACCCTTTCCATCGATGTATATCCCCATGATATTTTAATCAATATTTTGTCTTTGGATTAACCTATGAAGAATCCAATCAAGTGTATTATAATAATGATTTATTTTTTTCATGTACTAAATTATTTATTCCATGAAACTGATCTTAATATGATCCACTGTATGTACAATGTAATGTAAAATTATGTAATAAAAAGGATGGATTCAATAAACCTAGTTTTATAAAGTCCCCATGACAAATGATTTTTTGGGTTGTGGCTTTGAGATATATATGTTTTAAAATCATGTAATAATATGTGTAAATGCATTGGGAATCAAAAAAAAGAGGAAAAATTAATATAATATTTTCTTAAAAAGAAAAAATTATTTTTGAAGGAAACATATTTTGAATGAATAATATATCATTACTAAAAATTAAATGTTTATTTGAAAAATATCCCTAAATCTAAAATAACCTCAATAACCACAACATTTATGATTGTTTAATCCCCAAATGTGATGTTATACCATTCATATTACATCTCTAAAAATTTATTCGCGTGATTACCAAATAGTCACCTATTTACCATTAGGTTTACATATTCCTCAACCCAATGAGATTATCAAAAAATATAATTAATCACCTTGATAAATCACTATATACGCATGTAACTTAGTGAACCTACAAAGTAATCATTATTCAAATTTAGATACTAACCGTAATATTAATCCTTTACATGATCATAAATATCAAATTCAATATCAATATTCAACAATGAATATTATCAATATACCCATATTCATTAGAACATTACAAACATATACTTGTATAATATTTTAATGCAAACTGTTATTTGAACCTAAATAGTGTATTCGTCCAAATAATCAATAAAATATTAAAATATCCAAAAATATACAATCACTCGAAGCCTCGAAATGGTTCCCTAATCCATTAAACATATGATAAATCTCAACCCTATAAACTAATGATGTTATCAAATGATCCTATTTTATCCTCTCTTGAAAAACAAAAATCACACAATCATTAACAATTTCCTTATTCCTCCAATAAATTAATATTCCGTTAAATATGTTCTATAAATCCAATGATACAATAAACATTAAAATAGATATCCTAATTTACTGTATCATCTAATCACCATATAATTTTAAGGTCACCAATAGTATCCCATTAATTTCAATAATCTATTTTTCCTAACTAAATTATATCAATTTTCATGTTTATTGGTACCATTCAACATAATAATAAAATCCATAATGGAAACTACTTTCACAATCTCTTTTGATTTAAATCAATTATTATTTAAAAAATATCATTGATATGATTCCTAAATTTCAATGTATAAAAAATTTAATGATTTCAATTCTGAGTGTTTTATAGGATTGGCCCTTCCTTGAACTAGGTTTTAAGCCTTGTATTTGGTCATTGGCTTGGATAATTTAAATATTACACAGACATGATACATTTAAATATAAAAGGTATGTTAGGATGGCCTCAATTTTCCACCACAATGGACTTTATTTTCCCTTGGAAATTACATAATGTATACCATTAATTTCCCAAATTAAAAAATCATTCCCTTTAATTCAGACATTCAGTAATGATATTCGTCCCACATTATTGCCATGTAAAAAGCTGAATTTTTGTCCTCTATGTTATTCATGAAACTAAATTGATCACTTGTTAGGTATTTTTGGAAACTCACATATATATAGGTTGTTAATTATTTAATGGGATAACTGATTAGGCATAATTATAAGCTTTTTCATTCCACCTCATATTTTATTTGGTTGTTCAGGAGGACTATCATTCCATTTACCAACAACGTTAGCATGAATAATGAATTTTTTATTCAATGATGAAAAACCAAAATTATACTTTGAAATACAATATAAATATTGTCGAATCATAGAAATTATTATATGTAATGACTAAATAATGAAACCCTGTTTTCAATCTATGACACTTTAGTTTTATCTTAGTCTATTAGTGACTATTATCGAATATTTAGGATGTTATCCCATACGTAGAACTATAACCTAGGTTACTATAATTTTATTCTCAACCTAGTTTCCAAATATTAACAAATAAATAAATTAATATAAATTATAGCATCCCATATGTTTCATAATATGATATTACATAATTTAGTTCAATATTAATTTCATAACATAATGAATCATGCCAAAATAATATTGGTTTAGAACCTTTAGAACCTTGAATAATAAAAAAACTAGCATATAAGTGAACTAAATAATCTCACACTATGTTCCTGATATCTAAATCCTTTTTTAGATATAATATAAATAATACCATTCTTCATATCCTCAGGAAAATGTAACATAATATTGACTGAGCTAGGATTATTAGTTAGGGTAATCAAGGGAGATATCAACATACATTGAAAATAAGTCTTCAAGAACATGATCATAATATTTTAAATACATCAAAATTAATATAGTAGATCACAATGTTGGGTCATAGAATAATTATTGTTAGTTCATAATAAATGTATCGTAAAAGAATATTATAACATGATTCATGAGATATTAATATTGGAATAATACATAAGTTTGTAGCATGCACATAAGCATACCAAATCTTTTCCATAGGAATCAAGGATCACTACCAAGACTATAATATAATAATTTTTTCACCCCCAAACCAATATAGTATAAATGATTCACTCTATATTGTATCATAGTAGATAGATTCCATTTTTTAAATAGGTTCAATCCCTATTAATGTCATGTTTTTATCAACTGAAATAAATTATTACCTAATGCATTGGAAATAAATATAATTATAGTATAACAATTAAAATAATTAAAATAATATATTTTTGTGTCCCATGATCATAGAATATTCACCATAACAAAAAATTAAGAATGTACATTTATTTTACAGTTTCCTTGTTTTGTTCTAATGCAATATTTTATATATTAAGCAGACATAAAGGTTTGAAATTTCTCTCATGCCGTATAAGTTAAAAGAAAACTTTCCTTTCACATTATTTTAAATTGTAAATATGTTTTTCATTAAGAAAATGATAAAAAAAATACTTTCAACATTTTGTATATGTAAAACATGGGTAAAAAATTAGTTTAAAAATCATAGGAATATAGTATAAAAAAACATTTGAACATTTTTAAAAATATGGATAAGGAAGAAATTTTTTTATTGATCAATGGAAAAATTAATAATGGCTTTACTAAAAAAAATGTATGTCTCTTGAGTATTTATGTTGATGAAAATGAAAGTAAAAAAATTAATTTACAAAGAATAAATAGAGGATAATGAAATTTTTATGTTTTTTGAGAGGTAGATAATTTGATTTCATCATCAGAAATAGAATCATTAATAATCTCGATAAACAATGGGATTATAACATAAACCCCTACCACTTTGATATCATTTCAAACAAACACCCCATGAAAGAATAAAAGATAATGTTACATTAAATATCATTAAAATAATGATAATTATTATATTACATGTCTTATGGATGTATATACACCTAATTAATGAATATAGGTGCATGAAATAACATAAGATCCAATGTATAAAATTTATGACAATAAACCCATAGCTCGAGTTTCACATGATTTGAAAGAAAGAAAACACATATATAATTTTTTTTATTAATTATATAATATAACTATACTAATAGATACCATATGATATATGGTTTACCTATATGCTTTTATCAACAATTTATAAACAATTCCTTATAAAAATTTATGTTCTGGTTAATATTAGTATCGTTTTTCATGTATGTTTTAGTTTAATAGTTTTTTACCATGAACTTTGATATCAGTTCTATAATATCCATAATGTTAATTATGATATAAATATCATATATATCCATAATATATGTATTTATATTCATTTATTAATGAATTACAATGTTCATAGAGATGATAGGTAGTATTAACAGGAAAATGATGTTTTAACTTTTTGATGGATAAAATGAAAGAAATGTAAATAATAATTATCATTTATAGAATCATTATTATATAATATAACTCTTATTTGAAATAATATATTTATATTTCCACTTAATAAACCTAGGTTCAGAATATTGGGATACAATAGACACTATAATGTGAATACGTAAGTTTATATTTGACTTAATTAGAGGATAATCGATCTATAAATATCAATGTGGTGTGATGGTGATAAAAGAGGGTTTCCCTTTTATAACTGAGGGGTGGGGAACTGTTGGGATCTCTTAAATGATTAAAATATGATAACATATTCACTAGAATTTTTTTTCCAAATGGATAGCTAATTAAAGATAAGTATTTATGATGGTGAATCCCTATCAAACAATATTGTTTTTTGGTTTTTGTGTTATTTTAAACCTATTCTTCTTGATTTGACACATTATTAATCAATATTATCTTTAAGCACAATAACATCATTCTATTCTCAGAAAGGGTTTTAATATTACATATATAGTAAAAAGTGGTCACTAAATGTTTTAGGGAAAAACATTTCAACCATATATTCTCTAACTTATGATCATTCCTTCTTTTTATTGATTTTCAAATAATTTAATACAATATTATTTTGAAAAAATATCATTAATGTAAATTTTGAAACTATTCATTTAGTTTGAATTAAAATACCTAAGGAAAAAGTTATATTTAAAAAAGAATCCTTTATACACAAAAAAATATGCTATATTTTTCTAAAAACATCATATAACTCTTAACTTAGTGAAATTATATTACTTATTATTTTTTCAAATACATTTTTCAATTTTCTGAGTAAATACTAAGTATGATTTATAAAATAATTTCACATAACTATTTAGTCACTAAAAATAGAAATAAATTTCCAAAATTAATATAATTTTATTATTCTTAAAATAGAAATTTATATCTATTCATTGATTTCTTTTTTTCATATGTTATCAATTATCATAAATTTAAAACCAAGAAATAAATTTTCTAAAATTATTTGTTGTAAATTTTTTATAGGAATTTTTTTTGGAAATGAGTCCGTTAATTAGAAAAATATAAATAATATGGTGATTATAGTCTAATTTCATTCATAAAATTATAATTGTGATTAAAAATTAAGGACTTATCACTTATATTAATCATATATTATCCTAATATACTCTTTACAAAGATGATATGTTTTTCAAAGGTTAATGTGAATATTGAAAAATCAAAAAGAAGAAATATTCACCAAAATTTATCATAATGATTCCAAATATATAATTCATTATATAAGTTTCAATTTCTATAAGAGGAAACTATTAATTTTAAAAATAAGTTCATAAAATGGGACTAAAACCATTATTAAAGAAAACAAAATTTAAAGCAAAAAAATTGATTTATTATTATTCCATGACAATAAAAATAATAAATGAATTATAAAAAACTAAATTGAATATATAATATATACATTTAATTAATATCATTCCCTAATAGGTATCATTGTTATTAATTATGATAAAAACGCATTTCACATATAAAAATAGTTTTTCAAAAAAAATATTTTATCTATAAAAATGTTTGTACAAAAGTTTCAAATATAAAATTGATAACAGTAAACCTAAAAGGATTAATAATAATTTAATAAGACAAATCATAATTAAAAATAATTTTAAAACAAAATTTATATTTTTAAAATCTGGAAAAAATATATTTTCTCATAATGATATGTATTTTTTTATTCAATGAAGAGTAAATATTTTCAAATAATTCCTTAAACTAACCCAATGAAAAATTTATTTACTTATATACTTTTTTTTCAAATTATTTTTCTAAAATAAAAAAAATTAATGTTATATTTTATAAAAAAGAAAAAAAATCATTTTAGAAATAAAAATATCTTTGTATCATATTATAATTTTATTAATAATAGAATATTTATATTTTAATCTATAATAATTACATTGGAATTGAGTAGTACCTTTTTATTTATTATATAATTTTGTAATTAATATTCATACCTTCCAATTAAATGGAATAATTTTATTGGCCATAAAAATATTTCATGGCCTTTTAAGCATGGTGTTTCATAACATATATGTTCCCTTCTATTAAAATATCAACATCTCATATTATCCTAATGGAATTGAGTTTTGGCATGTTCCTTCGTATTTAGAGGGTACTGATTTAATTTTAGTCCTTAAGGTCATAATTCTACTATGATATGTATGGGTATATCAGTATCATCCTCAAATGTCATGAAGAATTCCCTCTAACGGTAAACATTCCACGGTTGTCCACCTATCATGGATTATATGAATGAAACTCCAAAGGAATATTAACATAAAAAATACTATTTTTGAAAAAACATATTTGGAAACATTGAGAAATATAATATTATCATATAAAAACATGAAATTCTACAAAAAGCCTCATAATAAGATACTATAACTATTCTCCAGGGCAGGAGGATCATATATCAATATCCTGAAATGCACAGAAACACAAGAAATATATATTAATCCAGAACAAAAACCTCGTCAACAAATGAATTTAATATTACATAATGCCATTATATTAAAGGTATTGAAAAAAAATAACTATATAATGATGAAAAATATTTGTTAAATGTTTTAAAATTATTCTAATTAATTATAAAGGCCTAAAATGAGGATAAATCCACTTTTAACAATTAAATACTCTAATATTTTTAAAATGTAGTTATACCACCATTGATGTAGAATAGTTTTTAAATTTATTTTTATAACATTTATATGATTTTTTTTTAAAAATATACATCTTATTTAGAATTGGGTCCCCAAAATCTTATTTGGCTGGAATTTTGTTTGTTTTTCTGATAAAATCCATATTTTAATAAATAGTGAGAAATGTAACATTTTAATTCAAAATTGTGTTTTCATCTAATTTATTTATATAGATATATTGTCATTCTAATTTGTTTTAGAGTTTAATTAGATTATTTTTTTATCATCTAAACCATTTTTGGACATTGTACGTAATTTTACATTGAAATTGGATGTAAACACAAGACAATCTTATGATAGTTTTTACTTCTTTAAATCCTACTTTCTGTTTTTGACAACAGAAAAAAAGATTAATTTATTTTTTTAAAATATTTTATTTGAATTTGGAAAAATTGATTCTGTATTTTGAATGAAAAGTCCCAAATATTTACAGCATGGCCCTTTTTTTGACATTATGAATACTAACTTCAGTAATTATTTTTATTTACCTTGTTTAAAGGGTAAATCAGGTAAATCAAGGTAAATAAATAATATTATAATAATATAAATCTACAATAAAACGTGTCATATTCCTATTGGATGAGATATTTACAACCATGAGCATACTTGGGTCTATTTTGGGACCCCATCGAGCCACATGGGTGCGATAATGACCTTTTTAAATATATTTTTAAAGAAAAGGGAAATATAACATAAACATGTATCTCCTAAGTAAATCAATATTAATATTTTTTATACACATAATATCATTGACTATAAATGATCATTATAAATATAAAAATATTTCATACACCATTGTATTTTATTTATAATTTTAATACCATAAATTAATAAATTTATTTATGAAAAAATGATGATTAAATTATTACGTTATTAATGAATGATTAAATTGGATGATATTATAAATATTAAAATTTTTGAAATGTGAATATTTTTTTTCCATAAACTAATTTTATGGATGAATATTACATATTATATTTTATTTAATGTTTTTTTCATAGTAATCATGTTTTTATGACAATAACAAAAATCAATTTCTAAATAGTGTCAAAATTGACATAAATGAGTATTTAAAACAAATACAATTTTAAAAAATGGTATATTATTCATAAAAATAATATATTGGTCCAATGACTTATATAATGTTAAAAATGTAAATCATTTATCCACTATTGGTTCTCATGGCATATATAGTACCTATAGTAACCAGATATTAGGAAAATAATAGAAGATGTTGCATGAGTTAATGTTTTAACTACTATTTAACCTAAAATATAAGGATAATTTTGTGACCTAAACATTTATAAAATATATTTTTTTAGAATATTTAGACCCATACTCATCTTATCCTCGAAATATATCACTTTTTAACTATTATATTTCGAAAATCAATTACTAATAAACTAATATTTCAAGACTTTCCTAAAATTCCCATCCCCCTTTTATAGAAGGCAGCCAAGTTAATCCACATACGTAAACATCTAAATAACCTTGGATCATAAAAAATAAGATCAAATAAGAACCTAACATCCCAAACATTCTTCTACAAACCATACCGTGGGAAAAAGGAATCCCAATGAAGACTTTTGGCTCCAATCAGAAGAAGGTTCCCAACTTTGAGTTAACCTGTTCTCTTAAGATCCTTTCCTTTATTTGACATCTCCTCCACGTATGGTACTTTTATTCCATTATTTTATAACAATAGAAGTATCCTAAATATACTAGTATATTTTTATTCTAATGGTTTGACCTACACATACACACACCTCCATCTAATAGCCATAGAACATATTGTTTCTGTGTACGATGAACTACCGCCTCGCGAAATGATGATTGTTACATTTTATACTACCACCTCTAAAGGATTCCATTTTGATTGAAATATATTGAAAAATGAAATATATTATATTTATAAAGTCTCTATTCTTCTGTAATTTTTGTTTACAATATGCCTTTACGCTTTCCCTAATTTGTAAATACGATAATTTCATTTGAGGAAGGGTGGACTATCACACGCTCAATGTGATATGAATCATTCATAACATAATATAATGTTTAAAGGATGAAGTTAATTAACTTAAGTAACATATATAACAATTATATAATACTGGAATTATAATATACATATTTATCATTTAGTTTTCATTCCTTTAATTTGACAATGAAATGAATGTAACGTTCATGTGTACGTACGGCCTACCATCTCCATGAATGATGAATTTAAGTTCTTATCTCCAAATGTTATGGAATATTATAAATATATATATAATGTATATATATTAAATTTAAATTATGAATATAATTCTGGAGATAATGGAATTATGACCACATGAGAAATTTTCATCTAAAAATTTAGTTTTTTGACTCAAGTACCAAACATCGACAAAACATCCCTTATAAACTCAAATAATAAAATTATTGTTATAATATGGTAATAATTGATTATAAATGAATGATAAAATTGTTAATGGTTCTTAATAAGGTAGAAATTATCCATGTTTATTATTTATAAAATTAAATAACGAACGAGACAAGTTGGACTAAAGGTAAGGGAATTTCTAAACTCAATTTCCACCCTTTGGGTTTTATGCATTCTGCATTGATTATATTATGCCATGATTATTTGTGGAAACACTATTTCATTATTTATGTTGTAATTTAAACATTCGTGTGTGTTGATAATATATTTCTACACATATTTTTCCCATTAATTTATACGATCTTTGTATGGGAAATATTAACTCAGTCTTTATTCTTTGAGTTAAAATCCATGTCATTGGTTTTTTTTCAAGAATATGTGTGAATGGAATATGATTGTTTAAAACAAAATACTCACATATATTTTTTGTATTTATATTTTTTACACATAATTATGTCCTTAATTTATCCTTAATCTAATGATAAAATCTATGTAAGTGACATCATCCAATATTCATTCATTGATAAATATTCTGATGTTATACACCGCCTTCTTTTATATGGTTTATAATAAAACACTTTGAAATTAAATTTATTAAAACTGAATACTATTCTTATGAAGTGTTTTACTAAATGAAAAAATGAATATTTTTGTTCATTTGCGGCAACAAAAACTTCTATACCATCGTAACCATTATTTGATATTTGGCTTCCTCTATAAGCCTTACTGTTTTTAGAAGGAAATGAAATCCTTAATTATATAATGGGGTATTTTAGTATTTTTGAATTGGATTGAAAGTGGATTGACTCTTTTAGTATTATTAAATGATAACTAGTGATTGAACATGAAATTTAATGATTGGGATGTTGATATTTTCAATCAATTATGTGCGATGATTATATAATGGTACTTAGACATTTGACTTGTGGTTACTTGATAAACAAAATACTTGTGGATGCATGAAAAACCAATGATAGTTTGTTCAATGATAAACCATGGATATGTGGCTAAATTATAACCACTAATGCTTTGGGTATGGAAGTTGGTCGTATGGCTATTCCGTTTAGTGATATGTGTGGAGGTAGACCGTATGGCCATTCTATTTAACTATGTTTGTGTCCCATGTAACCTTTATATGATATATGTTTCTTTCTATTGGTTTTATGGTAATATTTTGGTTTAAAAAATTGTAATAAATTATCTTATTTTTAGTGAAGTATATTTAGTACTTCTTAAAGATGAAAAGTATTACATTAAGAAAAGCAATACATGGTTGACATGTTTTTGGAAGGCTAACTATTTTCCTTTATTGTATATCCCTTGCTGAGATTATTATGTTAATCCCATGTTTTTATATGATTTCAACAGGACATAATAAAGAATATATTCAAGGATGGGATTAAGGAAACGACAGGCTGTTTAAACATGAAACACACCATGATTGTTTTTAGAAATTTATATTTTTTATGAAAAAATTTGATATTGGGTAAAAGTATCAACTTGTAATATTTATGTTTTTATGTTTGAGTTTTGACCTAATTATCTAAATCTCTAAAACTAAAATGATATTTGAAGTGAATTAACGTAAAATCATCGACATATCTCAATATTTTGTAATTTTTAAGGCTGGGGCCTTATAGTTGGTATCAAAGGTTTCTTTAGATAACTTTAGAGGATAAGGTGTTATTTACGAATAAGAGAAAGGTTATATATAACTAGAATGGTTAGAATATTTTAAATATTCATAGAAATTTTATATTTTTTGAATTAGTTTAAGATTACATGAATAATTATATCATTCTATTTAACCTCCTCATAGGAAATTATATTTTTATTTTATTGATATACTAAAACTAGCCTTTTTTGTTTTAGTAAATTGATGGATGTAGCATGAACTAATGTAAAAATGGATGTGAAGAAAAATGTGGCGGTTATCCAAAGAATAAACCAAATTAAATGGAATCACCAATAAGAACTGTCATTGTTATTCTAAACCATGTATCCAAATTAATGATTAATCACTTGAACCATAGTGATTTTTCTGATAGATAATGATTGAGAAAAATGAATCCAGGTGGATGGTCAGTTAATAATCATAAAGGTTTGAATATTCAATGACATATGTGTTAAGTATGTGGAAAGAAGCACCTTGGAAAATGTATAAAAGGGATGGGAATATGTTATAGTTGTAGTAACTAAGGTCATAAAGCAATTACCTACCATGGAAAAAGGAAGCATTTATTTGACTCACAGAAAGGGAAATAAGTTACATCTAAATTACGAATCAAATGTATTAAATGTGGGGAGTATGGTCAATATGAAAATATATTTCCCACAAAGAAGGTATGGGAATATGATTAGCAGTACCATTAGGGGGATATTCTACATGGGGAATAATGGGCATTTATTTTGTGGACATAATTATGAAGAATAATTAGCATTTATATGATTGTTGATTTTGAGGAAATTTTGGGTTATTACATTTTGAGACGAAAAATGAGAGGGATGCAATAAACAAGAGGTTAAATTATGTTATGGTTCTCTCAATTTCGTAATAATTTAATAATTATATAGTTTTATAAAAATGACATCCCATATGAAGGGTGACGACCCATCATGGTAGATAATGTTGTGGGGATTGAACACACAACCAATGTGTGACAAGGATTTTTATCCTACCACATTCCATCATGAAGTCCCTGATTAGAATAGATTTTAAGTTTTAGTTTAACAATTTTAGGGAATCAAATTTAATTGATTTTGGGAACATAAATTTTATCAAAAGGATATATTTGGTATTGGAAAAATGATTTCGGGATTAAGTGATAAACGTTATTTTGGAACACGTTCATCCTTTTGGATCCTTATATGATTTTGGTAAATTAAATACTATGGTATTTAATTGATGAGTGATGGTTGAATTATATTTTGGGAATAATATTTGTTTTTAATTATGTAGATTTGGTGATTGATGTTATTAGGAATATTATTAACCTATATTATAGAATATTTTTTTTAGAAATTATTTTTGGGTACACTCCAATAAGATTGGTTGATGTTATTTCGAGTTAAATGTTAAAATTTATCTTGCATGAATATATTATTAAACCCTTATCTATCTTGAGTTTCATAATTATTTTGTATTTTTTTGAGGAATTTTATGGACAATTATATAGATTAAGACTGTTTATTATCTATTAAATATTTATTAATTAGATAATGTATTTAACTTAATATGGATTCTATAATCGATAGCGTACTTGACACACAACAACGGGTTACTCCGAAACCTTAAGTTTCACAGAATACAATGTTATGCCAAAAAATCATTGAAATATTAATATTATTATTTTTAAAATTGACGTTATTACCTTTATACTGTATTAGCGAGAGTGAATAGAACTAACTCTATTATGATTAAATATGTATTTTAATTGTTTTTACCTTCTTAGAATTAATTTTAGAGGATTAAAATGAGGATAAATACACTTTTAAACATAAAATTATCTATTATTTTTAAAAGGTAGTTTTACATGATTTAATTGAAGAGCCTTTTTAAATGTAATTTTTGTCACATTTATATGTTATATTTGAACAAATAAACTTCTTCATTATAATCTGGTCCTAAAATGTTTCTTTGGATGAAATTTTATTTTTTCTAATCAAATCCATATTTTAATTAATAGTGAAAAATACTACATTTTAATTGAAAATTTTTGTTGAATCTAATTTATTTATATAGATATATTATACTTTTAAATGTTTTAAATTTGTAATTGTATTATTTTTTTAACATTTAATCCAATTTTGGTCATTAGATGTAATTTCACATTGAAATTGTATATAAACACATGTCAATCTATTGATAGTTTCTACTTCTTAAAAACCTATATTCTGGTTTTGAAAACCAGAATTAATTTTAAATTAGTTTCATCAAATTCTTTGTTTTGAATTTAGAAAAATGGATTCCATATTTGGCATCAGAATAACAATATTTTGTAAGTATTTCTCCTTTATTTTGGTACATTTGGAATAGAAACGTTAATAATTATTTCTATTTACCTTGGTTAAAGGTAAAATCATGTAAATACAGATAAAAACTAATATTATAATAATATAAAACAATACTAAATCATGTTATAATTATATTTTCTGATATATTTCCTACCATTATCATCCTTAGATCAATTTTAAGACCACATGGGTCCTCTCGGGTGTGATTATGACCTTTAATAATATTAAGTTTAATGAAAAGTGAAATATAACATAAGCTTGTATCTCATAACAATTGTTTTTAATTTGTTTCAAATAAATCATATCATAGACTATAAATATTAATCAGATATATGAAAATATTTCAAAAATCATGGAATTTTATTTATAATATTTACACATTGAATTAAAAAATTTATTTCTGATATAATGATGATACATTTATTACCTAATTAATGAACGATTCAAATGATTGATATTATAAATTTTAAAATTAATTTAATTTAAATATGTAGATGACATTAAAGAATTTAATGTATTAATATTACATATTACCATTGATTTAATTCTTTTTTTTCTATGGATTCAAGTTTATAGACTTTAACAAAATTAAATAACAAAATAGCATCCAAATTGAAATAAATTAGTTTCTAAAAAATTATTATTTAATTAAATGATCTAATATTCCTAAAAATCCATGATTCAACAAAATGGAATATATACTATAAAAAATATCATTATTTTACCAAATTTGGTTCTCTTTCCATTTTATAGTATCTATTGTAACTGTATATTATGAAAATACTAGAATACATTGTATGAGTTAATGTTTTTAACTATCGGTTAAAGCTAAAAGATAAAGGGAATTTCCAGACCAAAACATGTGTAAAATCTATTGGTTGATAATACTATACCCATAATCATATTATACTATAAATATATCAATTTGTAACTATATGAATTTTGAAATAAATTTATAATAAAATAATATTTCAATACTTTCCTAAAGTTCCCCTCCTCCCTATTATAAAAGGCCACCACAACTACCCACTTAATCACACCTCTCAATACCATTGATTCATCAAAAATCCACTAAAATAAGTTTCCAAAATCCCTCCCTTACTCCTAGTGACCTTAACATTATCATTAGGCTACTCAAATAAGCCTTTTGGATAAAATCAAAAGAAATTACACAATTTTGAGGTAATGTATTCTCTCAAGATCTTTTCCATTATTTTCATTCCCCACCACCTAAGAACTTTTTATTTCATTAATTTATGAAAAATAGTTTCTTCAAAAAAATTGTATTTTATTTATGATAAGGTTTCTACCAAAAATTACACACACATTCATCTAATGGATATAAAACATACTATTCCTATGTGCGACGAACTACTACCTCACGAGACAATGATTATTCATTTTTATACTACCAGCTGTCTTAGTGGACATTATGTTGACACTATGTTTATATATGATATATATTATATTTATATTGACCCAATTCTTCTGTAATTGTTTTACAACATTCCATTATTCTTCCCATAATGTGTAAATATGATAATTTTTTCGAGGAAATGTGGACTTCCACCCCCTCAATGTTCTATAATTAGTTCATGACATACATTTAATGTACAAAGGATGATGTTAATAAAGTCATGTAACATATATAACATATATATTATACTCGAATTATAATATACCTATGTATCATTTAGTTTTCATTAGTTTAATATGAAAAAAAATGAAATCAGTGTTCTTGCATATGTATGGCCTCCTGTCTCAATGAACGGTGCATTTCATTTAATTTTTTCAAATGATATAGACTTTTATAAGTACATATATACTAGATATATATTATATTTAAATAAATAATATCATTATGGGGATAATTTTTTTATTTCCACACGGTAAATTTTCATCAAATTGATTTCATTTTTGACTCATGTATCAATCATCAACAAAAAAACATTTTGAACTAAAATAATTAACTAATTGTTATAATATGGTAATAAATGATATAAAATGAATGATAAAATTGAAAAAGGTTCGCATTTAATGATAAATTAACCTATATTTATTAGTCAGGATATTAATGAACGAACAAGACAACTCAGACTCAAGGTATGGTAATTTCTAAACTCAATTTTCACTCATTATGTTTTAAGCATACTGCATTGATTATATAATTCTATGATTATGTGTCAAATTAATTTTTATTTATTTATTTTGTAACTTCCTATACCCTCTTCATGGATATACTTTTGATTCACATAAACACCCCATTCATTTAAATGAACTTTGTATTAGAAATCTTAACTCAATCTCCATTCATTAAGTTTAATATCTTTTTCATTTGTTTCGTTTTTCCATGAATTTGTGTGAATGAAATATGATTTTTCAGACTGAAAATCCGTTTATATTTACTGTAGTTATATTTATCACACATAATTATTTCATTGATTTATCCTTGATAATATTTTGCAATCTTTTTAAAGGACTTCGTCTCAACTTCCTTTAATTGATTGATATTTTGATGTTATACACCACCTTCTTTTATATGGTGTATAATAAACTCCTTGGACTACAAATTTCACTCATAGAGAATCATTTTTCGGAGATGAATTTTATAAAACAACAAACATGAATGTTTTTAACATATGCGGTGACAATGAAATATCCACTACCATCACCGTTATTTGATTATCTTCTTCATCTCTATGTTATAATATTTTTAAAATGAAAAGGAATATGTCATTATATTTTTGGGTATTTTGGTATTGAAAATTGTTTTGATAGTGGATGGACTATTTCAATATCTTGATATTATTATGAGTGATTGAAAAAGAAATTTTATTAGTGAAACGTTGTAATTTTCAAATTTTTTGATAATTATATAATTGTACATGGGAATTTTATGGGTGGTAACGTGATAATCCTTTGATGAGTAGTTAAGTTAAACACCAATGATGGATGGTTACATTATAACATACAACGCATTGGGTATAGAAATTGTCTCTGTGGCTGTTCCATTTTGTGATATGTGTGGAAGTTGACCGTATGGTTATTCCATTTATGTTTGTTTATGTACCATGTTAGTTTTACATGTTATATGTTTCATTCTATGGGATTTATGGTAATATTTTCGATACAAAAAGGCAAAACAATGAGATTATTGTTTGTGAAATATATTTACTAATTCGTAAAGTTGAAAAGTATTAATTTATGATAAAGTATTAATGGATTAGTGTATTTTCAAGGCTAATAGTTTTCATTTGATGTATATCACATGATGAGCTTTTTATGCTCATCTCATGTTTTTAAATTGTTTTCAGATGGCTTAAGGAAGAATAGATTCAAGGATTGGATCAAGGAAATTTCATGATGTTTAAACATGAAATAAAACATACGTCTTTTTAAAAAATGTTTTTTTTTGAAAAAATATTGGATAACGAGTAGATGTGTGTACTTGTAGTATTTTTGTTGTTATGTATGAGTTAGGACCTAATTCAATAATGTTCAAATCTATAAAAGATCATCGAAGTGAATTAAAGTCAAATTATTGACTAATATCACGATTATATACCATTTTAATATGGGGCCTTATAAGGAACTTCTTACATCATGGTTATTCATGAAGAACTCCAAAGGTCATCAAGGATCGAAGACCACAAACATCATATACCCATGGATATTGACCCCAACTTCAAGGATGACTATTCTTATATTGGTTTATTTTGAAGAGATTTATAATAATCTCATATGAAAATATCAATTGAAGAACATATATATTTAATTTTATTCCATAAAAATTTCATTCAACAGAATCTATTATGAGTTTTATTAAGGTTTGAAATTCCAATTCATCAAATTATTCATCGATAAAGAATAGATTCTGAATTCATTTAAAATTCTTTATATGCGCCCTTGTTGTAGAATGAAACAATTCTTCCAATATTAATCCTCCAAAAAAAATAGACTAAAAATGAGATTCAATAACAATAATATATCATGAAGATCATTAAAAATATGCTTATAGGAAACCATCACCGTTATTGAAGAATTATACTTTAGTCAATGAGGTTTCATTGATTTGTTGAAACCAATGCCAATATTCCAATAGAAGATCAATATATTAAGGTCCCACCATTAACCCCATCTTAGGAAGATGTCTAGGAAGACGATTCATCAACACCTATACATTGAGAAATTTTTAATTAATTTAGATATTAATATGATAAATAAATGATGTTAAAAATTCCAGTTCCTCCCCCAATCTATCGGTTCATCAATGAGTTCATAGATCCAATATTGATAAAGGATAATATCATAATGAATGATATAGTGGAATACATATAATAATAATCTAATGTTCATACACCACCAAATTGGTCGATGTGTGATGGATTAAGGGGATATTTAAGTGGTGGATTTAGTGATGAAGGGGGGGATATATTATTTGAATTATTCTCAAAGAGGTCAGATATTTATTAATGGTGTTGGAAAAACAATTACAATTAAAATATGTTGGGTTAATCTAATGCTCCACTAAATTGGGTGCACCAAAAGGTTGGGGGAATTATAGTATTACATTAAGAATTCATAGGACACTGAGGGGGTTAAGATTATGTAAACAAATATGTTAATTAACCAGATCCACACATTTTAGTTGGTGGGTTACATAGATTTTATGATGGTATATTTCTAACTACCACACACTTAAACTATCATACCACATCCGATGTTCAACTCCTAGAACCATTTCCAATAAAACCATTACATTAAAACTGATATCAGAGACTAAAAAAGAAGTTAAATAATCAATTTATAATCTCAAAATATATCATAAATTGAAATAAAATGTTGATTTTAAAATTATCCCCCTCAAAAAGATTCTCATTATCAGGAATTTTCTTCAACGGTTCTTCTCATTCAACTCATGAAACTTTGATTTTATATTATCCTATCACAGCTAGGTCTCTATCCAAATCCATCCATGAAACCATAAAATCTAGAGTATTGGAAGTGTCTTCAAGTGTAGTACATTCTCACTATATAATGTAATATGAAATAGGAACTCCACGTACAATGTACCAAAATCTAAGTCAATATCCTCATAATATATGACATGCATGGGATCATGCACGTACCACTTGAACTGTTAAAATTGAAATACATAATCCATTCCTTGGTAGTGATATGGAAGATCTGGATGGCATGACTCCATACCATCACTCTCTGTGTAGTGGAAGGGTCCAACATAGCATGGAAATAGCAACGCTTGATTCCTCAATCATTTTTACCTATCCAAGGATTCAATCATAGATGTTTCTGATCACTATAGTGAACTCAAAAGGTCTAGTACTATGGTTGGAATATGACTTATGTTATATTTTGGTTTTGTTTAAATTATTTAGAATTAGTTACACCCTCTCCGATATCTCATTTATTTTACTAGGTCCCAAAACTATTTCCTTATATACCTAACGCCAAAAAGTGTTTTAGCACATGTCCTACCACATAAACCCTCAGATGGTGTCATCTCAATGAAATCACAACCATTATTTTTTTAGAAACTCAACTGATGATTGGTGATCATCCCAAAATCCATTAATGCTCAGGAAATAATGATTAAGAATATCCTCAAGTATGAGAATTATACACTTGGAATATTAATAAGTTTTGGGATTGTACGTTTCCCCCAATATCAGTCGGGCACTTAGGCCATCTGTAATGCCTAAAAACAACAACATAATACACACATATCTATCCGTGATGATTCTTAAGGGTACCCCATTAATGAATAAAATCTCACATCAAAAACACATTCCTTTATATTCTAAGGAGTGAATATTATAGATAGTTCATAAATGTGAAACATTCATGGACCCATTTAAAATCCCCATGGTAGCATCATGACTCCTCCGGGTCCTGGGTAACCACATTACATGGTCCCTCATGAATTCCACCCACATAAAATGGGTAATTGACGTTGTCAGATAAAACCATATGGACTCTTATGCTCAACTATTATCCTTTTATGGATAAGGAATAATGACACAATTTTAGAAGTATCCATCATCATCTTTTTTCAATAAATCATTATCCAAAATTCATGGTACATCTTGGTTTATCCTAGAATAAATACCCACTTAGAGGCATGGAAGTCCATTTTCAACTCCTCTCTGATGAAATCATGAACTAATACACATCCATGTACATGGATCAAATCATACTCATCCAACAACCACTCATGTATCGGGTCACCTCCATCTAGTTGTTCTGTAATTACAATACACCCTAGATTAGTCTCGTATATAGAATTTTCACATTCTACAAATGAAAATGTGATCATTAACTCTTCTTATATAATGGATTCCTGGTTATTAAAAACATAAATCCTCTATTAAGATGACAAGATAATCAAGCACTGCTTTTCCTCTGAAGTCATATCACTATGTTCATGTTCTAACAGTATCATATAGATAAGAGAATTTCAAATGATGTTAGATTTTCATAATGTATAGGCTATCTCAATGTCAGACAAGTGAATAAACACTACCCTACACCGCTACCTCAAATAGAGGTCCTTCTATGTGAGAATTTAGTGAATGATCTTTTTTTAGTGTAAAATAAAAAACTCGTATAGTATATTCTACATCCCAAAAACATAAAAGCATGGGCCATTCCTACCAGTTCAAGTCATGCAAAGGATATTTATACCAATGATGTCTCTATTGATTTGACCCATAAGCTACTAACCACTCCATCTACACTAGTGATAATTTCATACCAATTCATAATTCATCTTTATATATATCATAACCAATCTGTATATTTATAATAATAAATAATAGTGATTTAGTGGACCTACTATTTAGTTCAATAAAAATATTATTCACACTATCCGGATAACTTGACCTTCACACCCATCTTTATAAAAGTAGTTATAAATGTTGATAGTCGAGAGTATTACTAGATAATAAATAAGTGGTATCCAATTAATCCTTGTAAACCCTTGATATCAATCATATTCTAACGATGTTCCTTGTATATCACTACCTCAAATTAATATTTTGACAGATATACCTATCTCTGAAACCATATTCCCTAATAATTTTTCATCCTAAATATATATGTCACACACCAAAAAGATTATATAATTTTTATGTTTTTGATGTTTACATAGACCTATCTTATGTTGAATGGAATTCATCTTTTTGGTTAGTGAGTATATGAGTATGTAATCAATGTACACCACAATAAAGTGTCCATATATGGGTATTTGAATATATTCATGAGATCTATTGAAACATATGTAAACATCATCAGAATAAAAAATGCTACCATGTACTCATATATCCAATACCATCACCAAAGAACCATCTATAGTATTTTTTCTTCTAAAATATGTAACTGGTGGTAAAACAATTGAAGATCATTCATAGAGGACCACAATGATCATTGTAACTGATCATTGAGAATATCATTCATGGGAAATTTATATTTTTTCTTCACCATCACATAATTTAGATTTTTCTTATCTAAAGTGTCACATAAATAAAATCCTTAAATGATATTATTAGTTTAATTTCCATTATCTCATTGTTTTGGGGGTTTTTATGCAATTTTTTTTTAGAAATGGGAGAGTTTTCAAGATTTGGGTGAAACCGTGAGCCCAATTCCAGATTTAAAAATAAAATTTTGATTCCTTTATAACTCCTTCATTTGTCGACACTTTTAATCTATTCCAATTACAACTTATAATCCTATGACCTATGAACACTGCCAAATTAATTTGGACAATTTATAAATCTATAATCATTGTGAATTTGTGTTTTTATTTAAGGGATTGTGCCAGCCTGAAAGCCCATTTCTTACATTAAAAATATTTTTTTTAATTTTTTAATTACTCATTCAATTTTTAAGTTTTTTCAGTGATTCAAAATCTCACCTGATCCCACATACCAATGGCGTTCCCCCATTATCTTCTACCTCAATTTAGAGCTTAATAGAATCATGAAATTGGACGAAATGCCTCTGGATTTTACAAATCAACCTGATTTGAAGTGGAAAATTGATCATTTCATAACTCCGTCTATTTTTACTCCTTTTCCCATTCTAGTTCCTAAATGATCTCCTAATCCTTATTCGGAAGACCCTTTAATTTTGGATAATTTTAAATTCAGAAACTGGTAAATGTTGGGTTGTTTTCTTCAAGATTGTTTTGGGTAAGTGTTTCTCTCTTCAATTCCTTCTTTCTACTTAGGGTTTCCTCCCTCTTTCATAAATTTATAGAGTGTACAGAAGTTACTACTTATACCTAGGGTTTCATTTGCGGTATATTTGATGAAATGTTATGGTTTAGGGTTCGTTTTCACTTCCTTCTTGTGTGGTAGAGGTGTAGTAGAGGTTTTGCACCAAGATTCAACGGTTTTCACTCAAAAGGGAGGTGATTCCATGTATAACCATTTTATAATGAGTTATATATATTGGTTTATTAATTTAGAAGGTTTAAAATCTGTTTATTGTGGTTTGAAAACTATATTTGATGGATTTGGTTAAGTGATTAATTTTGTATTGCATTTTTTCTTTGAATTAGGTGTTTTTCATGCTTGGCTCTTGGGGAAATGTGTGAGTGTATTTTATAACATATGAAATTGATTTATTAGTGTTGAATGGGGATGCAAATTATGGGTTTTTAATGACTAAATGTCATGTGAGCCTTGTAAGGGGGTTTTTTAATTGGTTTAATGTGGGATACCAAGGTGTACTTCTTAAACGTGATTTGTGAAAACATGTGTTTTTCATGTGTATATTTTGTGGTACTGTTTGAGGTATTTTTATAACATTTGTGGGGTTAATAAATTTTTTTAGGGATTCCAATTCAATTTTGGATTGTTATTGGTATTGATTTGGTCTTGAATATGGGTTTTTAAATGGGTTTTGTTTGAAAACCATGGTTATCCATCTTGGGTTGGTTTTATGAAAACTGTAAATGATTTAATAAGTTACACAAAGTTTAAAATGGTTACTTATGTAATGTTTTGGTGATAGTATGTTCTCAAAATGATTTTTTGAAACATAAAGTGGTTATTTATTTTGTTAATCATTTTGGTAATGTTTTGTAATTTTTCAAGGTGATTTATGAAATTGTGATGTGGGTGTGAAACATGTTTTTGGGTAGTTTGGTGTGAGTGTGATGGGATAAATGGACTTTGTTTATGAAAAATGAATTATGTAACATGTGGGTGGGATTTAATATGATGTTTAGCATCTTGGGAATGATTTTACAATATTTTTAACAGATTTGTTGAATTGTGAAAGATGTGCAAAATGTGATGTGGGAAATTTATTGTGTGAGTATGATTTCAAATTGAATTTGATTGAAAATGTTGATTTTTAGACTTCTGTGATGTACATGTGGGATTTTTGGTGAACATGTGACATGAAAATGACATTTGAATGTGAATAGTATATTTCATAACTTGTTGAACTTGTTTGAGTACAAGAGAAAACTTGGGTATCTCGGTGGGTGGACGTGTACAAGTATGCTAGTGAATCTGTGGGGTTTGGCCTCAGTTTCATGTAGCAAGATTGACGCTTACAACACTAACTAAACTATGATGATGAAGATTTGAAAAAAATAGGTCATGGGTATGTTCCCTACTAGTGTATCGTGCAGGAGAACATATATTTTTATTGTTACTCTCAACGAGATACGAGGTACCTGGGACCCACTACGAGCTAGTGCCTAGGGGTTATTTCCTATTGCTTATGCTAATTAGTTACTTTGTGCTTAAATTCAGTATACGGTATGGTTGGAAATAAAATTCAGTACTGTTGAAATTATTTTTAGAAGTGTTGGTTCATAATGATATCCCACTTGAAAACTGTTTTAATTTTTAAGTTTCATCTTTTAGAAATTTATACTAGCATTTCCTATTTATGAAAACATACAGGTTATTCATTTTTCAATGTTTATCCCATGGAATCTCTGATTTTAGGTATCCTACAGGGAATTGTCTCACACCCTACTTACACCCTTGTGTGAATGTAGACATGGTTTTTTGTCGTAGGTTTGGTATATTTTTTACTGCTACTGGTTTGAGTTTCTAGCATGTCCATGGTGGAGAAATCTTATGGAGATGGATTGAGGGTGGTTCCCTTTGACATTAGGGTTCTTGGGATGTTTCCTTTTGTATTTTTACCTTGGTTATAGTCTTGTTGAGTTTTTTTAAAATATGTAATTCCATTCTGAATTTTTGTGAATGATTCTTTGGTTTGAAAGATCTATATTAGTTTTATTATATTCTTTTGTTGTTTTAAATTTATAGACATGGGTAAATCATTCACAATTCTGATTTTATGGTACCCGAGCACTTTTTCCCACCTGTGGGGATCACGAACTCCCTTCATGCCATGTCACGAGTTGAGTTTGGTGCCGATTTTGGTGGAGACCAGATCTGGTTCATGAAAAAATGGTATGAGAGGAGGTTCAGGATAACTCTTTGGGTCGTGTTATTTGGGGAATAGTTGGGATAGTCTAGATTTGTGAATGTCAAGATATGGTATTATGGTTATTGGTAGTGTGATACATCATCACACCTCATGATGGGATTCAAGTCACCAAGGGAATCCAGAACTTATGTAATTCCTTTGTTTTTATTCGTTTGATGATGATTAGGGGAAATGAAAAGTGAGTTGGGTTAATAGTCTTAGTTAGCTCACAGGGCCTAGAAAGCCATATGGAGCTCGGGATATTCCCTAGAACACTCTTTGTGATGGTGAAGTGATTGGAATATTTCCTCTAACCATATATCCATGTCACCCACTGAAACTAGTTTCCTCATGCATTGTATTGTCTTATTTAGTTTTGAAATCATTAAACTTTGGTTTGAAAGTGACTTGGTTTTAAGAAGTGTAATGTTTTTGTGAATTGATTTTAAAATAAATATGGAATGGTTTTATTTATGATATGGTGGAACTGAATTTTCAGAATTTTTTTGAAATGGAAAATGGTGTTCATACACTCCTATTTAAATAAAATACTATAATGATGTTGGATTCGAAAAACTGTTTCCAATATAGTTTTCTAAAATATAAAATGGTGTTTTAATGGGATGAGAGGTTATGATACTGCTGTGAATAACATGAAAGTGAGTTATTATCTAAATGGTTGTATCTTTATGAAAAGTTTAGTAAGATGTGTATTGGTATTTTTATCGCATGGTTAGCGGTTTCGAGAAAGATGGATGTGTTGGTTGACCATTTTGGTTTTGAAAAGTGGAAAGAATTTTTTTAAACTTTGGTATTTTTCTGAGAAAAAACATGAATGGGGTTATATGGGATGATCTATGGTTGATGGCATGACTAGATGACTGCCAAAACAGATATGAAGAGGGTGCCTGGTGTGGCACAAAAACTTGAAAGTGTGAGGCCAATGGGGTACCATTGTTGGATATGCATGCCACTGAACTATTAGTTTTCAATGAAATGTTTATAAAGAAAAAAAATACGTCTTGATGAATTATTTGGGATGGTGTATATTATGTGTTTTTGGAAAATTTTGATGTTGTGGGATATTTTTAGTCAAGAACCCTTCATGTTTGAATTATGTTTTGGGTTTGTGTTTGGTCAGTAATTTGGGTGGAAGGACCGGTTAGTAGTCTCTTCTGAGATATGTTTTGTAACAACATTACAGTGGTTCCCTTCATCTTTCTGGATCTATTTAGTGGAATGTTCTGACCATTGGACCAGCTTGGTTGGGTCCTTGTGTTCTCTCGTTGGATACGGTACGCCTCTCTTAAGGGTTAGTTCATGACTGAAGTGAAACCCGGATTGTTTCTCCATTTAAAAATCCTCATGTTGATCAATATAATTAATAATTGTTTTTTCCAAGCTCTATATATTGATTCTACACCATTTCCTTTCCTAGTTTTTATAATACACTTATTGCAATAGAGTTCTCATGGAAGGTTGAAATTGTCCTTAGTTTTTTAAGATACTTAATTCATCGAAGGTGGAAGTGGTCTGGGGTTGTTAGTGTAGATGAGTGTCTAGATAGTGCCTAAGAGAGCCTCTGGATCCTTCATAGTCTCTTCGATGTAGGAGTTCATGTTCAACCACTTGTGTGGGAAATCTAGTCATGAAAGGCTGTTATGGGAACTTTCTAGAATTCTATGATATTTCGGGATGTCATATAAGGTACCCCTCCATGTATTGTTTCTATCAGTCGTATTGTTCATGTTTAGTGACACATTGTGATATCGCATGCTCGTTTGATTGTAAAGGTTAAGTTGTACAATCTTTTGTGAGTATTTATTTGGTTGTATGTGTGTCTCCTTTCGGGAGATATTGACATCCTTTGTTTTGAGGAAGGTGTTTCTATATATCCTTTCTTCTTTCTATTTCTCATCCGAGGAAACAAGGGGTGATGTACGTGCAAATTCGAATCACATGATTTAGGGAAATGTTGGGTTAGGGTAAAGGGAGTTTTGGATTCTGTGTTGTCTTGGTGAAACCCATCCAGGTTTATGGTGTGGTTATTGGTATCACTAGAAGAAGAAGTTTTGTTTAGGGGTTTACCAAGGCCTAACTTAGAGGCCGAAAATGATTCAATCCTTTGAGCTCCAACCCTTGGTCCCAGAGAGAAGATGGTGCGTAGTCAGGAGGAATCCCGTGCTCATTTAAAACCTTGTACAAAGTCGTATCCTTAGTATGATATATGGGAATGGTGTTAGGTTTATGGGGCCCACATGGGAAGTCAATGGGTCGGGGATTGTAATGTTTTTCGTCGTCGGAACGATGGTACTTGTCGTCGCCTATGATTTGAGCCCTGGAGAGGTCCGAGGATATTTTTTAGATTATTAAGAGCACAAAATTAAAAGGAAAAAGTACCCGTTTCAAATCCGAAGGTGTGGTCGACTGCCGCTAGCCGATGGCGATCCTCGCTTGAAGGATCCAAAGAAGGATCCATCTAGATCATCCTCACGTGCTCCAAAAAATCAGCGGGAACACCGATTGTCAAACTTCGGGTGCTAGCACGGCGATTTAACAATATGTTTGATGTCCTGACGATCATCGCATCGTTGATCATGCGATGCGTGAGGATGAACATGATCCGAGCTCTTGGATCATCAACTTCACTCTCTAGGAAGTTGGAGGAGAGAGAGGATCTCGATTATTCATTCCATAATGAATGAATAGTGATATGCACACCAAAGAGAGAGAGCCTCCTCTCTTATTTATAGAGACATTGATAAATAACCGGTAGAGTTCCCCAACCCCCGTTAATATCAACGTTCTCAAAATAAATAATTTTGATGAACAAAACTGTTCCAATATTATTTAATATTTTAACACATACCTGTAATATATATATAATATATTATGTGATAAAACCGATCCATTTAACTAGAATCATTTTCCCACTTAATATTAAACGAACCATGAATATTAGTATAATATTCATTCGATTAATATTATCTATTATTTACTAAACTCATAAATACAATAAATAAATTCAATCCCAAATATTCATAACTTTAATTTTAATGAATTTATTTAATTCATTTGGTGATCGACAACTTGGACAATGATCGGACCCCGCGACGGGGCCCACTATGTCAATATACCTATTCAACTGAATAGGTGCAGATTCTTGAATACACTATTGTCTGTGACCCTCTAGGCCCTTATCTCAATAGTAGTGAATAAAATCCACAGAGCAAGAGCGTGGTCTAGCAACCCGTCATGGCCCCTAAACAGATAAGGATAGTCATTGCAACGACTACCATCCTACAAACTCTAACAGTGTACTATAACTGCTTTTTCATTAAATATCTCATAAACCAAGACACAATGTTGTGTCAACATCCTTATCTTGCATTATTATTTTTTGATCTATCTAGATGGATTCTCCTTTCTACTACTTTGGCCAAAGACATATAAAGGCAGCACCATCCTGATCAACCATGCCTATGATATACAACTTCCTAAACATTGAAGCAAAAAATTCATTCTTGACCATTCAACCAACGTCATACCACCAACGACACACCCAACAAAATTACCTCACAACGACATTACTGGCATGGTTTTCGCCTTGAATTAATGTACATAATTAAATGATATACATTGGTAATGGTCTCAAGTAAAGATACGAAAACACATTTCCGTAGATAGGAACAGCCAATTACAACAAAAACATGTGGTGTTCCTATTGGCAGGTCTGTCCTCATGATCTCACTACTAGAGATCACCAAGGGAAAACTTCATGAGAAGAAGTATCATTTCTTATGAGCCCCCAAAACCTGATAGTCAGACATCTACTTTGTCAAGTCAGTAAGATGCATCTAGACTATAGAACATATATATTTAAGATCAATGTCATTGTATCTCGAGGTTCTCATTATAGTCGGGTATCTTTTATAACCTCTTGACATGACAATTAACCTTTGGACATTACCATTATTATAGTGGACGCAGAAAAGTATGCACTATAATGTTATGATATCCTTAAGCATATTTTACTGTACACATGATAAGGTAATAAAAAGTACTATATAGTTGAGTCTAGGGCACCCACTATTTCAACACTCCCACTTGCACTAGAGCCAACTTGCTAAATAAACCTGTCAGCTACTCACATGATAAATAACATGCTTCTACTGAGTAATGGCTTTAACTTATGGGCCTGCCACATTTTCTCCGCGTGTCATATCTTCTATATGCGACCTCATCAAATTGAGAAAAACTTCTCATGATATGGTATCTTCGAGTATATTACTTTTGTCCACTGTCATAAGTTCACAACTTGGATATTAAGAATATCTTAATTTTCATTATGATAATACTTTTCTCACTTGTTGTGAATCAAAGAACTGGATCAAATCATTGCGATTTACAACTACTTCTTAGCTTTTTTAAAAGCTACAATGTACTCGCTATTTGTAGGTATGGCTACCAAAAGCTTTTATGATCTTGACTCGCTCATCTCCTTTTCCAAACAACAATACTAGATCAAATTGATCAAAGGATTAATAGTTTGTGTCCCACCAATACTAGTATACCTTCCTTTCCATATTCTAGGTACATATCATTTGTAATTACCGAAGTACAAGATGAATGTTGTGACTGCATCACATGCAGTGCTCCTGGAAATAATTGATATCTTCATATAATAAATTATATCCTAGAAGTATTAATTATTTTACATAATATGGAATATGTGATTGATCCATCGCTAAAGCATATGGTATCATTTCACAACTTTTAATCTCATCCTATGTTCTGAACATATTAACTTGCAGAGATTAATCCATGCGACATTGGAAACAATCCTAAACATGAATTGTTTCAACTTTTATTTTTCAATAAAATGTCACTCTATGTACGATTGTCTTGGACCAAACAACCTTTGGATCTACCTGTGTGGATCTTGTTCCCTAGAACTTAGGTTTCTACATGAAGTCAATCATTGGAGAATTGATTTTAACCTGATCTTATCTAAATGTATGATCAAGATCTATTTTCCATATGATTCCAAACATATTTCATTTGGAAAACATTGGAGCTCCCACTAACCTTTGGTAGAAAAAAAGAAAAAAATTCATTTATAATGAATGCTCTAAGATCTTGATTCTTACTTTAATCCGGAATTGGATTTCAGATACACTCAACACTTATTGGCATCATTTGATGTCATCATCTCTTTCTAGTTGCGTCGTATAGACACCTTCTCTAAAAAAATGATCTTGACATCCAATGAACAATAAAAAGATCTTAGAAGTTTAGCTATGACAAGTAAAATTCTAATAGATTTAGGCTTACCAACTTGGTATAACCAATCGATCCATATTGGTACCATACTTGTACGATCCATGTATCATTTTATTTGAATACCCAATGCAGTATTCAATTTATATCCCCTTTTCAATTTGATACATTGAATCCATTATTGAATTTTAATTGATCTTGTCAATCTTAGCTCGTTTCCATATACTGCTTACATGTAAGATTTATTATTCTCAATGAACAATATATCACCAACTACGGTGAATATAAAACCATCATCATGGTTTCATTCTTCCTACGTAGTATGTGTCTCTGGAACATTCCTATTCCACATGTACTTGTGGAACTTGTTGCATATGCAAACCAATTGTGCATCTCGATCATTGACTATGTCCAAGTAAATTCAGCTCCCACTATCTCCAATAGAGATGAGCACCCTTGTATAGAAATGTAGTCTAAAACCTGACTACATCTTTTCTATCATAGGGATCTATGTAATATCCTAAGAAACTATTAGGATAATTAATTTAGATGCACAACGTGTTTAACTTGATGCATGTTTGTTTAAATCATAACAAACACTTTGCATCTCAAACAAATCCTATGACATAATGGATTTTCCATCATACTATGACTCGTATGATATCCATTTGTCATTTTAGTTGGAATATTTGATATGGGTTTAAGCCGTTATTTGCAAAGCACATCATGAAATATAATGGATGTTTCTGCAGGTTGTAACATTGATATAACGTACATCATAACTTTGATGTAAAAAATGTGTTTTTAGGAATTTCTTCTTGTAACATTTTCTTGATCAATATTAATATGTATAACATGTCATAAATCCTCATTATGAACATCGACACGGTGACGTAGATAAGGTAACATGTGTTTAGTAATTACTCCACACTAAATTATCATGATCGATGCATTTTTCATTAAGATATTCTTTGTCAAGATATTCTTCGGCCTACCGATCCGAATCAACTCATATCATCTGACAAAACTTATACTTCAGGATAGCATTCCATAATGTCTTAAAGAAATTTTATGATGTATCATTAACTCTATCTATCTTTGGAATAGTTCACACTCTCGTGTTGAACTAAGAATGGAAGCTTTGTGGCATACCTTTATTTCTAAAGGATTCTTTTTCTAAAATAAATATGTCAATTATACAATAGGTGTTTAGTTGTGCCGAGAGAAAATACTATATTGGGTATATATTTGACATCTGCTTTTAGTTTTACTTGACAAATAATCACATTGCCACAACTGGGTAGGTTTACATTTTAAATTCATAATGTATTTCCATTGATAAAAATAGAAGTGAACTATTTATTTAGTATGTCACCTCAAACAACATTCATTCCAAATCATGGAATAATGTCTCATCATGTCCAAATGGTCACATGAGATAAATGTTTTTTTGGTTATTCTCAACAACTTGTTCAATTTTAATCATTCAATTGGCAATTAGAAGTTATGTGTTTCTCACATGAGACTAAGGAATCACCCTTTCTCAACTTCTTGGGGAAGAATCTTTACTTCTAGTAATGTTTCTCAACTTACTTGGTTATTTTATTTAAATACATATATTTGAAAATCATATTTTATTTTAATACACAAGTTGTATGAGAGAAAACAATACATTTATTTGATGAATATTATCTAAATGAGGAGTGGGTACTTCCTTCATGTATTTCAGTCTTCAAACATCCATGAATTCATTTCATTATGTGATGAAAATAACCTCTTGATAAATAACCAACAACTTATCATTGAAGGACATGATGAAGGTTCCTTTGGTGTAACTTTCCATAATCCTTTTGGCCTTGTCATTCAATTTATTCGCCATAAGAATAAAAGATGGCGCTATCTCCAATATGCTAATTACATGGAAAATGTTACCTTAAAGGTAACGAAGCGCTTAATCTATATGGGTCATTTGTACTTTGTAAATTAAACAAGAGTAATCGGGTGTAAAAGGTATAAGAATGGGATGAAATGAAAGATTTTGAACTTTTTTCACTTTACACAATCTGAGTGCAATCATCACATTCAAATCGTGCTTCTCTTTCTCCTCGAAAGAATCTTGGATATGAGACTACCTGTAACATCATCCATGTCTTGATGTAGTGACCGCATGTAACATCATAAATTTATGATACCATTATGATAGAACCATCATATGCTTTATCCATGAGTCTCCTAAAAGATATTTTACACCCTTGCTTCCTGAGGTGGCTTAACAGGTTTGGACACAAGCACCTTGAATTTCTATTGTAGTAGTAATGTGCGCAAGCACCTATACTACATTTCGGTAATTCGTGCTTAATCTAGATGTTAATTTTTTCTAATATTTATCATTGTTTTATTGTGGTATTTCATTCCATTATCTACAAATATACTTTAGCATATTTTACTTTTATGTGATTACCTAATGTGACATTACTGATTATTTAATCATTAAATGTATCCCACTAATTTTTTGAATTTTAGGAACCCTCTATACTAGAATCGGAATAATCATGAGTATTCTAGTGGCAAGGATCCCTGAACCTCCCTAATAGTCTACAAGAATGGGCTACACCACTACTCGGAGGGTCCATGGTAGGATTTTGGTTGGCCAACCGCTTTAGCTAGCGGTTCCTTGATATGTTGAGTGAAGTCCCAGCATAAAAAATCATTTAATGATTTACTCAACGCTTGCCTCTAAAATTAAAACAAACTATATTAGGCTATAACTTTGTTGCAATCATTGTTTTGTCAACCCACCACACAAATAAGAACTCACCAGTAGGAAGGGGCACCCTCAGCTGAGGCATGAACCAGCACCTCGAACACTCGGTTTTGCTCAAACATGAATGATGGAAGGCTATTTGTGACCTAACAAGAGGGGCTCCAGCGGAAGTCCAGCATATAATGTGTGATGGTAGAGGCTCCAATGGACGCCTAGCTAGTGCTACGGACAGCAGAGGGAGGAATGGCAGGGGCAACGCGGGCTGGTCGCTGCCTACCGCGTGAGACGCCTGCTCCAGTAGGCTTGACCGGTGCGGTCTCACGCCAAAGAGGAGGAGATGCCCTTGTTCTGGCCAGACTTTGGGAGAGCTCCAGTAGGGAGGAGACAACAAAGCGGTGTTGGAGCTTGCTGCAGCACCTCTTGGTGATCTGCGGCTGGTGCGGCAATGGAAGGAACTCGGTGCGGCAGGTTCCTGGAGGAGTAGGTTAGGGCGACCGTGGATGGAGGAGGCCCGATGGGCGGAGGCGGGCGGCCAGCGGAGGAAGGCTGCAAGGCCGGCTTGCTATGCACGGGGTCCTGGTCCACCGGGAGAGGGGCAATCCACTCATCCAGCGCCGTACCTTGTTCTGCCCGAGCGGGAAATAGAGGGAGGAGGACGCGGGTCCGCTGCGCATGCAGGCTGAGCGGGGCAAGAGCAGGCCGGCAGTTCCGTTGCAGTAGTTCTGTGTGGAGGGAGGGACGGCTCACATGCAGCACTACAAGAGGGAGGGCCGGCTGTCTGGGTTACGAAACTGAGGAGCGTCGTCCGGGGAGGTAGGTTGGCGGAGAAAAGGTCGGGGGGTGCGGCGGCCCCTGGGCTGGCCGTCGCACCAGGTGGAGTCCCGGCGGCGCTGCAGTGCACCCCACGGGAGAGGGAGGGGGTCTCCTCGGACCCCCTTCTAATTCCTTTTTTTTGGATTTTTCGGCTTCCACGTTGATACCCCCTTTCGTTTTTTTTTCTATTTGCTTCTACTTCTTCCACCGCCCAGCCCTTAGCCCTCTTTCAATTTTTTTTTATTTTTAAATACCTGACCTGTAGGTCATGTCCTCTCAATTTTTTTTAACATTTATAAAATCTATAATTAGACTTTATATATATATATAATACTAAATTATTATTATATTATTATTATATATATAATTATAATTATAACAATTACAATTTTAATGATTATTATTTCTTAAAATCATGCATTATTTCTGATAAATGGAAATAATCAACAAAATCTAAAACCCGAGTAAAAACGTGAACATGATCCATTCCAGAAATTTTGAATGACCGTATCTTGGTTATTCAGAACCGAATTGAAAAAAAGTATGATCTGTTTTGACTGTTTTTAAACCATCTACTTAATTTTATAAAAATAAATTTTATTTGGCTCAGAAACTCTATGTGACTCCCTCTGATACCAATGTTAGCTTTCCGAGGCCCGCAGGGGAAGCCAATGGGTTGGGGATTTTAAAATTTTTCGTCGGCTGAACGAAGGTACTTGTCGTCGTCGATGATTCGATCCCCGGAGAGGTCCGAGGATCTCGTGTAGATTATTAAGAGAAAAAAATTAAAATGAAAAAGTACCCGTTCAAATTAGAAGGCACGGTCGACTGCCGCTAGCTGATGGCGATCATCGCTTGAAGGATCCCAAGCAGGATCCCTCTAGATTGTCCACACGCACTGCAATAAATCCGCGGGAATGCTGACCGCTGAACCCCGGGTGCTAGAGCGGCGATTCAACGATATCGTTGATGTCCCGACGATCACCACATCATTGACCTTTCAATGCGTGAGGAAGAAATTGATCCGAGCTCTTGGATTTTCAACTTCTCTCTCTAGGAAGCGGGAGGAAAGAGAGGCTCTCAACTTTTCATTCCATAATGAATGAATAGTGAAATGCCCACCAAAGAGAGAGAGCCTCCTCTCTTATTTATATAGTCTTTGATAAATACCCAGTAGGGTTCCCCGGCCCCCGTTAATATCAATGTTCTCTAAATAAATAATTTTGACAGGCTAAACTATGTCAATATTATTTAATATTTTATCACATTCTTGTAATATATATATATATATATAATATTATGTGATAAAATCGAGCCATTTAACTCGACTCACTGTCCCACATAATATTATACAAACCTTGAATATTAAAATAATATTTGTTCGATTATTATTATCTCGTATTTACTAGACTTGTAAATACATTAAATAAATTCAATCGCAAATATTCATAACATGAATATTAATGAATTTATTTAATTTATTTTTTGATCGACAACTTGGACAACACTCGGAACCCGTGGCGGGGCCCACTATGTCCATATACCTATTCAACTAAATAGGTGCGTATTCTTGAATACGCTATTGTGTGTGGCCCTCTACGACCTTATCTCAATAGTAGTGAATAAAATCCACTGACCATGAGCAGGGTCTAGCGACCCGTCATTTCCCCTGAAGAGAAAAGGATAGTCATTGCAACGACTACAATCCAACGAACACTGACTGTGTACTACAGTCTCTTTGTCATTAAATATCTCATAATGCAGGACACACTCTTGTGTCACCGTCCTTATCTTGCTTTATTATTTGTTAATCTATCTGGATGGATTCACCTTTCAACTACTTTGGCCAAAGACATATGAAGGTTGTACCATCCTGATCAACCAGGCCTGAGATATACAACATCCTAAACATGGAAGCGACAAATTCATTCTTGACTATTCAACCAACGTCATGCCACCAACGACGCACCCAACACAAACTACCTCGCCACGACATTAATGCCATGGTTTTATCCTTTAATTAAAGAATGTAATTAAATGATATACATTGGTAATGGTATAATGTCTGTAGACCAATACACATGTCCATAGATATGATCAACCAATGACACCCAAAACATGTGGTGTTTCTATTGGCAGGTCTGTCCTCATGATCTCACTACTAGAGATCACCAAGTACGATCTTCATGAGAAGAAGTCTCAATGATTATGATCCCCCAGCACCTGATTGTCAGACATATACTATGTGCAGTCAGTAAGATGTATCTAGACTATAGAACATATATATTTAAGAACAATGTCATTGTATCTCGAGGTTCTCATTATAGCATGGGATCTGTTATAATATCTTGACACAACAGTTAACCTTTGGAAAATACAATTATTATAGTGGAAATAGAAAAGTCTAAACTATAATGGTAAGATATCATCATGCATATCTAACTGTACACATGATACTGTTATCAAAAGTACTACATAGTTGGGTCTAGGGCACCCACTATTTCAATAAATAGTTCAGACCTCTGGTGTCTTAATGGTTTAGCACATAGTTTGTGCATGATTAGTAGTGGTCATGTGCTAGGAATCCATTTTTAAAGAATCAAACCCATGGTTAGTTCAACGTTTCCTAAACCATGTTGTCTAACCATGTGACTGACACATATTTTTAAATTTTGGGGTCTTTCTGTGCCTGATCATACTGGTTTATAATATGGTATGCTGTTATGGCGGGGATACCCACTATGAGTCTCATGTGTGTTATTTTGGAAATGTATAATGGTAGTCTACCCCCATGTACGGGGGTCTGTTCGGGCCTCCCACTATTAGTGTCCCGATTATCTCTCAGGAAAATTTTAGTTGTCTCTTATTGTGGGGAACCCATTTGTGTCTTCCCATACTAGTAACTTAGAATGGTCATTGTCATTGGATTGGGAGTAGGTAGTCTTTTTTTTTGGAGTTTTCTAACTACATGCACCTTCCTTGGGTAAACTTTGGGAGTGGATAATGCCCAATGGTCTGGTCAGAGCAAGGTAAGTGTAACTTTGTTCGTTTTTCTTGTTTGTTTGGGTAAATTGTGGGAAGACTGTTTGGATAGTGTTTGAGAAGATTTATTTAGTGAAAAATATCAATATACATGATTTTTTCATGAATGTGGGGTATGTTTGGTTTGTGAGATAATTCCTTCCTTAATTGATCACTGGAGGTGTTTTGGCCTTTGGAGTTGTGACATGGCAAGGGAGTACTTCTTGGTTTCGCAGTTTGGGTTGGTTGTTGTTTTTGCCTTTATGTGACATTCCGGGGTGGAAAGTTTTCATGGTGGGGAGAATTGTAACATACATAAAATACATTAATGATATTTTTAATTTAATATCCATTATTTCTTTGTTTTGGGGATTTATATTGATTTTTTTGAGAAATGGGTGAGTTTTCATGATTTGGGCCAAACCATGAGCCCAATTCCAAATTTAAAAATTAATTTTGATTCATTTATAACTACTTCATTTGTAAAAAACATTCATCCGTTTCAATTTCTACTTGGAATCCCCGGACTATGAACACCACAAAATTAATTTGAACCATTTATAAATCTATAAACAAGGTGAATTTTAGTTTTTATTTAAGGGATTGGCCCTGCCCGAAAGCCCATTTCCAGTATTGAAAATATTTTTTAATACTTTAATAACTCATTCTATGTTTATTTTTATTCGGTGATCCCAATTCTCACCTAAGCCCACATACCTAAGGAGGGCTCCCATTCTCTCCTCTCTCAATTGGGAGCTCTATAGAATAGACAAATTGGGTGAAACTCCTATATATTTCACAAATCGCACAGATTTGATGTTGTGAATTGATCCTTTCATAAATACTTATATTTTTTCACTTTTTCCCCCATTATAGTTCATAAATGATCTCCTAATTTTTATTAGGACCACCCTTAAATTTTAGCTATTTTAAAATTCAGATACTAGTGGATTTTTGGTCGTTTTCTTCAAAATTGTTTTGGGTATTTGTTTCTCTCTTCAATGATTTTCTTCTTCTTAGGGTTTCCTCCCTCTTTCAAAAATTTTTATAGTGTCCAGAATTTTGGGATTATAGCTATGGTTTGTTTTGGGGTATTTTTGATGAAATGGTATGGTTTAGGGTTCATATTCAGTTCCTTTTGGTGCGGTAGAGGTGTGGTTGGGGTTTTGCACCAATATTCAAGGGTTTTCACTCAAAAGGTAGTTGATTCCATGTATAACCATTTTATGATGAGTTAAATTTATAGGTTTATTAATTAAGTATGTTTCAAATCTATTGTGTGTGGTGTGAAAACTATTTTTGATGGATTTGGATAAGTGTTTAATTTTGTAGTTGATTTTTTGTTTGTAATTGGTTGCTTTTCATGCGTGGATCTTGGGGAAATATTTGGGTGTATTTTATATCATATGAAACTGAATTATTAGTGTTGAAAGGGGATGAAAATTTCGGTTTGTTAATCCCTTAATTTCATGTGTTCCTTGTAAGGGGGTTTTTATATGGGTTTAATGTTGGAAACCGTGTTGTACTTCTTGAACGTGATTTGAGAAAACATGGGTTTTTCATGTGGATATTCTGTGGTATTGTTTTATGTATTTGAATAACACGTTGGTGTGATTTAATAAATGTTTTTAAGGATTACAATACTTTTTTATATTTTTATTGGTATGTTATTGTTCTTGAATGAGTGTTTTTAAATGGGTTTTCTTTGAAAACCATGGTTATACCACATGGGTTGGTTTTATGAAAATTCTAAATGATTTAATGAGTTAAACAAATTGTGAAATGGTTGCTTATGTACTGATTTGGTGATAGTCTATTCTTAAATTCAGTTTTTGAAACCTAAAGTGGTCAGTTTTTTTGTCAAACATTTTGGTAATGTTTTTTAATTTGTCGTTGTGATTTATGAAATTGTGATGTGGGTGGGAAACATGTTTTCGGGCTATTTTGGGTGAGTGTGATGTGAAAAACGGACTTTACTTATTAAAAGGGAGTTATGTAACATGTGAGTGGCCTGTAATATGATGTTTATTATCTTGGGAATGAATTTATAAAATTTCTAATGGATTTTTTGAATTATGAATGATGTGAAAAATGTGTAGTGGGATATTTTTGGTGTGAGTGTGATTTTAAAATGCATTTGATTGAAAAGTTGATTTTTAGACTTCTGTGATGTACATGTGGAATTTTTTGTCAACATGTGACGTGAAAATTACATATGAATGTGAGAAATATATTTCATAACATGTTGAACTTGTTTGAGCTCAACGGAAAACCGGGGTATCTCTGTGGGTAAACGTGTACTAGTATGCTAGTGAATTTGTGGGGTTTGGCCTTAGTTTCACATAGAAAGATCGAGGATTACAACACTAACTAAACTCTAATGATGATGATTGGGGATATCTAGGTTATGGGTATGATCCCTACATGTGTCTCATGCATGAGAACATATATTGTGATGGTAACTCTCACTATGATACGAGGTACCAGAGACCCACTACGAGCTAGAGCTAGGGGTTATTTAATATTTGTTATTCTCATTAGTAACTCTGTGATTACCATAGTCATACGGAATGGATGGATATAAAATTCAGTAGTGTTGAAATTATTTTTAAATGTGTTGATTCTTAATGATAGCCCACTAGAAAACAGTTTTAATTTTATGTTGCATATTTTTGAAATTTTAACTAGCATATCCTAATAATGAAATCTTGAATGGTTTTGGTCTTTGAAAGTTTATCCCATAGAATCTCTTAATGGTTGTATCATACTAGGCATTGGATCACACCCTACTTACACCCTTGGTTGTAAGTATACATTGTTATTTTTTTCACAGTTTGGGTACAGTTTTTAGTGCGAGTGGTTACCATTTCTAGCAGGTCCATTGTGGTGAAGTCTTGTGAAGATGGATTGAGGGTGGTTCCCCTTGCCATGAGGGTTCTTGGGATATTTACTTTTGACTTTGTACCTTTGTTATAGTCTTGTTGAGTTGTATTAAAATATGTAATTCAGTTCTGAATTTGTGTAAAATATTGTTTGGTTTGAAAAATACAGATTTATTTTATAGGATTATTTTGTTGTTTTAAGTTTATAATTACGGGTAAATCATTACCAATTATAATTTTATGATACCTGGTAACTTGTGCCTACCCATGGGGATTGGGAACTTCCTTTAGGACATGTCGTGGGTCGGGTTAGGTGTCAGTTTTGGGGGTGCCAGAACTGGTGTGTGACATACATAGAGTAAAATACTACTATCCTCCTTATTTTAAATCTAAACTGGTTCACCCCAAGGATATGTACATGTCAAGATAAAGGAATTAACTCCATGTCACTCAGATGAACATTGAGATCCATCTAGTGATCCATTATCTAAATGGTTAGGTGGTAAAAAAAATGGTATGTGCACACAACCTGAGATCTATCTCAATGATAAGTCATATATTAAGGTAAATTCCTTCAATTTAACCTCAAAATACATCCAGACAGAGTTCTATGACTCTAGAAAAACATGAAGGGGATTACACTAGTCATGAGAAAATAGACAAGATCACTATTTCTACCATGATCATCCAAAGATTACTAATGTTTGAACCAACTCTACCTTATCACGATTCTTACACTATGGTCATCACATAACTCTCTCCAAATTGTTAATTAATATATACATGTCTCTGATTACGATCAACATGATCTCAGAAGTTGTTCATCCATTCAATTCCAGGATCCACATTTAATATCATCGTATATAGAATCATGATGTCCCACATATGTCTAAAACTAGTAGCCACTCTAGGACACTCCAGAAACCAATGATCATAATCCACTTTAATGGCCAATATTGTGTAATATGAAAGTAAATAAGACGTTAACCTAACCGGTAAGTCAATTCAAACATCATATTTTATAGATTTTTAGGAATTGGGATCACGTATCTTAAACAAGGCGGTAGATAAATTAGAGGTGATCAAAACCATAACATTCATAGTAGATGGTCCCTCAACGCCATCTGCAAGAGTATGGTCCACTGTATAATCATGACCTGACTTAGTTATGTGATCATATCCCTAAGTCACAAGACTAGTATAGGCCATCATTAATTCATCCTACTTATCAGGTCCTTGGTTAAATACAATAGTCATTTACTTAATTGGTCCACCACCCCCGTATATCCTTGCCCTTGAATTTTAAGATAAAAAAATGGAGATTCACCTTTTCACATTGTTGAAATTGGGTCATGGGTGCAATATAAAACATGTGATAATGAGCCAAAATTACATAGATGATTCACTATGAAACTCCAATCAAGGTGATAAAGAAGTAATACTTTGCTCAACCTATAAACTACTAGTCACCTATAATTCTATAGTCTTCATATTCTATCTACCAGAGGTGTTTATTAAGGAAAATGTAGTACGTTCACATTATTATGTATTGAATGTTATAAAAGAAAAAGCTACTCAATATTCGATGAAATACTTATCAATAGTAAACGCAATTTATAGAACCTCTTTCTATATAGACAGGTATAATTTTTTAACCAATTTCCTAATGTTGGTATAATATCTGGAATCAATCTTCTTAGTATATTATTCCAAATTTTGGAAAAGAATAGATAAAAAGGAATCTATATAGAAAAAGAGTATATTAATATTGTTGTAGACCCCTACTATGTCACTATGAACGCCTATGATATATCTAAATTCATTGTATGAAAATATGATTACGCTATGAATTTATCCTTGAAGGCCTCCAAGGTGATATCCCAACATTTGGAATAATATAAAATGATACCCTGGAAATTCATTGTGGGTCATTGTTGCATAAAGATATCAAGCTTCATCTTCGATTCCATGCGTGTCTCAATCTGGTAAAGGACAACGTCCATGATGTTCATACAGTCAACAACATTCTTTGTTTTTAAAATGCCGTGAAATGTTGGGTGATGATTTACGTAGAATTATTATTTTAGTTATCCATAGGCCTACAAATCACTCGACCCAATGATGGAACAACCGAAAAATCTTACGGGTGTGGTGGGGCCTCTATCTATACCACTGGAGAAGGAACAAGGGAATGAGCTAATATACAATCCTCTACAACATGCATGGTAATAGAGGTATATTTCTTAGTGGGAATACCCCAACCCACATAATGTGGAGGTCCCATCAGCTTCTACTAGTCATCATCTTCTATAATATGAAGGGAATAATTTAGGAAACCCGAATTCAGTAGAATAGACCCTAATCGGGTTATTAGATCAGACATGGTTTCCTTGGAGTATATATATAACCAAAGGTATTTCCCTCATAGGACATTCTTGACCATCCATCCTTAATTATTAGTTGTAGTAAAATATATATACAAACACAACAACATTATCTCGTTCTATTAATTAATTCCATCATATATATGTCACAATAGTAAGGGAAAAAATATTACACAAATAAGAATAAGTTTATCCCAAAAAAATAGAAAACATAAAGCCATTAAATTAGAGAACCACTAAGAAATATATCAAAATGTGTACATATATAATGTCATCCTATGTTCCAAATAATGATATATGATTGCACAAAAAATATCATAAAAATGAAATAGAAATCTCATTAATGGTAACTCATACTATCATTACACATGAGTAGCACACGAACATGGAAAATACCCTACCTTATTTCCATTCATGAATCTTATTTATACCATGTATTAGGTTATTCCAAAAATAAAATAATAAAAATAGTCATTGATACCATTTTTAAGGCCCCATCCCAAGAAACCAAGATTAAGATGGTTTGTCACATGACCTCATGTGAACATCCCCATTCCCATGAGGCTAATGACTGTCACAGAGTGTTTCAATTCCATTACCAGTAATACTATACACTCTATTCATGGAAATGAAAAATATAATATTATAAATAATATAATAATTAAACTTACATGTGTGAAATTGTAAATTACATACTATTGATAAAAATAAGTATACATGACTCCCATTTTGGAAACCCAAATCCAAGTATAAGGGAAAATATGTAAATAAATTATTAAATATATCCATCCTTTGGATTACATATCGGTACCAATACCAACTCCATGCTCTAGGGATCAAGCATCTTTTGTGGGCCCCTTTCCCATGCTTTGATTACAATATATGTAGTCAACACATGTAACGAAATTCCTATAGAGTGTGTGAGTAATAAAATATAGTAGAAAAACAATAATTAATCCTTAAAAAATTTGAACATTTATAATAGGTGTATCCCATAATAAAAAAATTAATAAAGAGTAAAAAATAAAATCATGTTCTAAGCATTTGTGCACAAACAATTCTGCTAAAAACACCTGACTATACCTACTTAATCTACATCCAAGAGAGATTATCAAGGGTTATTGGAAAAGATTTATAATGTTCCATATGTCTTGTGAAATATCAATTTGTAACCTCAAGGAATCAAGATGATCATTATACTCATTATCCTCAAGGAATCTTGTTTTGATATGATCCTTTGTGTCCTAAAGGAATTGAGTATCATCTAGGCACATGGCTATCATGATCCTACCCCATGTATGGTCAAATTGTTATCATAAACACATGTCATATATGAAACACCTATAAGTGTAAAAATTCTATGATGGTCGAACTATAATGGTTACCAAGAAAAAAAATCCAAATTATTGATAACATAAATCATGGGAGATCATGATGAAATAATAATAACATGGTTTCATGAAAAAAAATATATGAAACATATAAAAAATTATGATTCATCATTAAGCATGGTAAAAATATTCTCTTACAATTATCATTAAATCAATGACAATAAATGTGTCTCACGACAATTAAAACACAAAAAAGAGACTACCATCATTCAAGAACAGAAATAATTTAAACACATGATTATTACAATGAAAAAGTGTAAATGATAATCCCTAATTGTAATGAACATCCTTCCACAATTATGTTGATGAAGAACTACATGGCTACCCACGAACCAAAGATCAAACTAATCCTACAACCATGTAGAATGAATCACACATATAAGATGTACATTCCCATTTTTTAATCAATATGATGTTATAATAGAGTATTAAGAGAATTCCAATTTTAGAATTTTTTTATAGAATCATATACTTTATCGAATGCATCAATAGAAGCAATTCCAACATATGTCGATGGATGTAATGATATTTCAATGAATTTTTCATCAATTGAAAAATTGATTGTGATAAATTATTTATGAGGTAATCAGGTATAGATAATGAATATTATTTCATCACGAATCCCTGAAAATAAAATAATCTAATGATGATATTTAATTAGAGAATATGTAATATTGATAATTATGAAGAAGCATACCTAAAAACATCTCTATTGTTGAAGAATTATGGTCCTTTCAGTTAGATGTCAATGACATGTGAAATACTCAATTAATCGTTGAAGATATCATCTATGGATTGATGTTACATTAGTAATATAGTGTCAAGAAGAGTTCTATGAAAATGATTCATTTACCCTTACCCTGTTGAACATTTTTTGTTGATGGTAGATCAAGGTTTGATAGAGAAATGATTTCAAGAAACTAGATCAACAACTAATATAAGATTATAAAAGAAAATTATCATCAAATAATCAGGGTAAATATATATCTAATATATAAATATGCTCATTTCACAAAAAAAGGTAAAATTGAATTGATCTAAGAATAATTTAGCTATCAAACCCCACTAGATAGATCAAATATTTATTGATCAAGTGGAGATGGATGTGAGATCTTTGGAGACCAAGAGGGAGCAATCCAATTCAAAATAGGCTCATGGGTATTGTATTTGGTTCTTAAAGGGTTGGGTGAAGGATAGTATTAAAACCCATTAGGTGAATTAAATATAGCCCAGACATGGTAGACCAGGTGACTTGTGGGATCTATAACAATCAGTAGACATCTTAGATCCCCAATAGCTAAATGATGACAGCTTTCTAGCCACTACACACTCCAACCTTTATAGCACTTCTAGTATTCAACTCTCAGACCTTTTTTCACAAAAAATAAACTATTTAACACTCATATCAAAGAGAAAATAATATTCGACAATATATATATATAATCCGAAAATTTGTTATAAATTGAAATAAAATATTGATCTTCCATATATAAAACTCATATATATTACTAATGAAAACAAATTCATTGATTAAATCATCAAAATAGATATTCCATATTTGATAATCAAATTTCAATTCAAAAATGTGTTTTTTTTAAATTTTCATACCATTATATCATCATTCGAATCCTTAAATCCATCAAGCTGTTTAATATGCACTTCATCAAATAGATTTTTATTATGGAATGATTTTTTATTCATTTAAAAATATTCTTAATCATTTAATATTTAATAAAAAAATAAATATGAATGTACTTTTACATGGATACTGCAGAGAAGTATTGTTTATAAAGAATAAAATAAAATTTTCTATAACAAATTTCCAAAAATTAAACATTATAAGTTGAAAAATACCATTTTGAGAAGATATTACTACATTTCTATGGAAAATAGGGGAAAAAAATAAAATGTAAATAAATCAAGAATATAAATTTTCATATTTCAGGTAGAATTACCCACATATATGGAAAGGTGAGACTATTCACTATATTCAACGATAATAATAAAGATTCGGTAGATAATAAATCATTATAGATTCTAGTGGCTATGTATAATTTCAAATTTATAAAAAACCAATGACTATAAAATGTCTATATGAAATAGTTTCCATATAAAATAAACATGTAATGCACCTTTTATTAAATCAATATGAAACATGAATTATGTATCTCCTTGTATTTTTCACATGGAAAATATTTTAGTGACTCCTAACTAACCCAAAATGAACCAATGTTTTTTAATTTTATGTTCTGTAAAAAACATATTTTATTTTTTCATAAAAAACAATGCATTGTTTATATACCCCACATGATTCCTTCTTGTTTTTTTGGTGGCCTCTAAGTTATAAAACTCTTGTTTATTGGTAATGGTACTATCCCACTAGAGGACCATATGACCTTAGTGCTGAGTTAAAATGATGAAACTCACAGGTTTTTTTATTTCCATACTATACCAAATAATGATTTATATGTTTCTCAAGTATCCACTGAATTGATGTTAATTGAATCAATACTCTCTTATGATATTTTACTACTCCAATTTACTATTAAAGATTTTATCCTCTTGAAAAAAACCAAATCCTTATTGAGTTACAACAATGTACTAATATTTTAATGGATATCACGATCAACATAATCTCTTCAATATTCAGGCTTCCATGAATCTTATTTAACTCCTCTGATCCAAAATTTATTAATCCTTTGAAATAATTACATATTTAAAAAATATACATTTATCTATAATAAAATATGAATTATTTTTAATATGTATTAGACTATGAATATTAGGAAAAAATATTGTCTTTGTTCTACCTATATAACATCATTAGAAAACTCTTGAAACATACCATCTACTCTTTCACATTTATAACTCCAATATATTTATGATTTTTAGTAGATTATACAATAATATTATATAATTGTTATACTAAACTTATAGATATTTTTCGACAAGTATTAATAATACTTATTTTAAATCATATATAATAAGTACATGTCCCCCAAATTTAAATCAATATATATCACTAATGAAATTTATTTTTTAGAGGAAAAATACAGAAAAATTATTCCATTAAAGTATCTTATTAGTAACATCATTTCCAACTAGTGTTATATTCCATGATTTTATATGAACAATTAACAACTCAAAATATATTATTTTTTTTAAATTATTAGTAATCCATAGAATATATATAAATACATACTCTTTATGTGTATGAATGTTTTACCCTATAGTCACATTCATCGTTATATATCTCTATCTACTACTTGGAAAACATTAGTTGATATATAAAATCAATTGATATAGGTTATTCATTGATCCTTTTAAACATGCTCAATACTATCTCTTTATATGATTTTTTATAACAACAATGTTCTTGTAACGTTGAATCTAATTATCATTATCCCATGAATCGTTAGGGAATTTATAAGACCATTAATTTATAATTCAATTAATAAATTTATATCCACATCGTGATATGTTTTCTCAACGGAATCCAAAAAATATCAAAATCATTTAATAATAATAATATATAGAAAATTTAAACTGCCATATAAAATTTATTCCAATCCAATTTTCTATTACCATTAATTCCTGGGAATTCATTAAATTTTTATTTCATTTCCTATGTATTTATTTCAATAAATACAATCTCTTTTTATAGATTTAAATGATATATTTATTTATAGATTCAAAAAACCCTTTATTTCATAAATTATTGAAATACTCCACAAAATATATGTGATGAATGAAATTTATTTATTTTTTGATTATAAATGTAATCCCTATAGACAATAATTCTCCATAAAACTATAATAGAAGTCAAATTAAAAATAAGAGATTTTTTTTTGTGTAACACAAACTCTCATTCTACTTAAAACACTTAAAATATATTATTTCATTATGCTTTCTACTTATATCATGTTCATCGGTATACATATTTTTTAGGTAATTAATTCATTAACATTATTAAATTAGTAATTTGGAAGGAAGTACATATATCAAGTAATAAAATTTCACCCAAATTTTCTAGATTTGGAATAGATGAATCCTTTAGATTCATTACTTCTTTATTAAAAAATTGTTCCCAAACATCAACTTCTAATAATATAATTTACCAAATATTCATATATTTGATGTGATATTCATTACATGGGTAACCTGTAATGTGGAATATCATTATCCACCCGAACATATGGACAAAATATATCATACCATTTTATTACATTATGAAATACCTATAAGGAACCATTGTTAAACATTACACAATAGAGGACCTATTACCAATCTATAGTCTAGATAATTAGATATAGGCTTCAAAAATTTATCATAGGTTTAAAAATAATAAAATAAACAATTAACCATTATGATTCCAGGTGCACTAACACCAAAAATGTTTTCATCCATCTAAAGGATTCAAATTGACATGTGAAAAATAGATTAAAACAGGGGATGAGGATTTAATTTCAAAGTAATGGGTTTTAAAAACCTTAGAAAAAATCATTCAAAAGTATTCTTTTGAAAATAACATCAAAAATAAATTTAAAATATACTTTTGGAAACATAATAAGAAACTACTTATGACTTGAAATTACTAATCTAATTTGGAAAATACATACTTTTTCAAATTTATTTAAAATATTCCAGTTTTTTTCTGAAAACAGTACATAAGCTCCTAAATAAATTCTTTTCTAAGGCCACAAAAAATTTTGATATATTTTTTGGTCCCACCCACTTCCCAAATTATGGGTTCACTCCCCAATGACCTTCCATATTTTGAACGTTCAAGAACCGTGTTTTTGAAAAAAAATTAATCTTTCATTGCTTATATATATATATATTCACTGGTATTTATAATATGAAAACATTTCACTGGATTAATATCTACATTCAAGATTATAATTATATATAGGTATGTACATATAAATATATATATTTAAATAGAAATTCATTTCATAGAACTTGGATGTTTGGTTTAAACCAAAACTCATTCCATAAACCCTTGTATAGAAAATCCATACATTCAATCCTTCTTTCATGAGATACATTTTCTATTATTGAATAATTTTTATTTATAAAATAATAATAATAATTAATTATTCTCCTCACATGAAAATTAAAATAAAACACTTTCTATGAAATTGGTTCCCTTATTAGTATAGAAATTAGATATTAAAATATAAATTGAAAACAAGAATTTATTATAAATGCAGTGGGTGTCGATGATATGCATAAATTAATGTCCATGGATATTTGACAACACCATTCTTATATTGTTGATAATACATGGTGAATTATTATGGGAATTTTTCTATAATCATGGTGATAAAATTATAAACATGGAATGAAATATTCCATGATTTCATTTTATAAAATACATGTTCAAATAATAATCATAAATATTTTTTTATAATTAGTTATGTACGTAAATACAAACTACTAAATGTATGAATAAATTATATATATACATGTATGTACTAAATATGATTTATGTAACAGTAAAGAAGAATTAATTCATTCTATAATGAATCATTGATAAAAAATATATATGTATTTAACAAGAATTAAAATATAGTTTCAATATGAATATTATCATCTCCACAAGTACATAAATAATTTTCCTACACATTAATGTACTAAAACAAGAATTGAAATAAACAATTTTATAAAATATTTTTGTACATACTAAAATAAGAAATTATGTATGTAATTTAAAATTCACCCTTGCATAAACATGGAAGTAGAATTATATAAGGATTGGTATTGAAATTTCTATAAAATTTATATAAAAAGATAAGGATTTAATTAATACCACATACATAAATATATATACATATAAATATAAAAAATAATATGAAATAATAATTTTAGACAAAAAATTTCCCATAGTTGAATTGATGCAGGATAAGAGAGGAAAATTTTGATTATAAGTATTGAAAAAAAATTAGTTCCCATACCTTATAGTTTTATGAAAAATTAGATAGATATATATATATACATAAATATAAGAAAAAAATGTGCAATATTATAATTTTTACAGTATAATTTCAACCCGAATAAATGAATTTGAAATTAATGTATAAATCCTTTATTAAATTATTTTGAAACAAACATGAAAATTATACATCTAAAATCATTAGAGGAAAATTAAAATAGATTTTTTTAAGATAATAGTTGAACAAATAAACATAGGTATGCAATTCCCATAAATGATTTAATAGAAAAGAATGATTTCCTACAAACTCATATTATCCAAACTCATCAACAGGAGGATTTGAAAAGTTCACATTTCCACATTCATTTAAGGGTTTTTATAATAAAAACCCCACTATATAAACAAAGGCACACCACAATCTTGTAGTGAAAGCTCAAATGCACAGTCACCCCACATAAATAATATAACCAAAAGAGATAGAGGTCCAAATAAATTTATTAATCAAAATTAATAGAAAAAACAACCGAATATTAGTGAAATAAACTTTTACGGATTAAAAAAATTGTAAAAAATAATTTAAGATTACTACAGTTGAAGAATTGATCATATGAAGACAAACAAATATTAATTTTGTAAAAAAAACACAAAGAAGACACATTGTATAAAGCTATAATTTATTTAAATTAAAGTAATATTCTGCACAAATCTTCACATGCACGTGATAAACTAGAGTACATGATAACAATTTTTTAATGATATAACTGTGTGAAAAACAAGACAGGAACCCGATTTTCAAGAAGTTTGGAGAAAAACACCAACAAAAGAAGACTGAAACTCTACTTTAATAGGTTTATGAATATCGGAACACCTATAACTTAATCTCTATGGTTTGGAAACCCCAACTACGCTTGAAAGTGCTCCACCTTCGGTCAGACCATCACCGACAGCCAAATCCCGTTATCCCCTCTTCGATGTGACTCTTCTGATTTACCTAAACTCCTTTGGTCTGAGGCGGCACAACCCGCCCACACAACTCCGAGACTGCATCTCTTACTCCTCACATACACATGTCGCAACCTAAATAGACAGACCCTCATACACTAAACAATATTAACACTTTTTTTATTGTCCTAATTTCATTTAATACATCTTTTAATTATATATATATATATATTCAATTTTATTTCTTTGATATGTCTTTATAGATTCCAAAATTAATAAAAGTAAAATCATAATGTATTTATAATAATTTCTTTTTTTGAAGAAAAATTATTAGGTCTTTTTGAAATTATATCATCATATTAATTTAATTCAAAATATTTAATTTATATGAGTATGTGGATAATCATAATTTTTAAATGATATTTATAATAATGAATTAATTATTCTTGTATAATAATTATTTATTATTTATATAGAATATATTATCTTTAGATATTTATTTATTAAAAATATTTTATTAAACAACCAAACAATTATATATTTTTATTTAAACAATGTAGAATTTTATTTAAAAAATAATTAAAATAATTATATTATAATAAATTTAATTAAAACACGTAATTTAATATATTTTTAAATAAAATCAACATAAAAATATTATTTGTTCGTTTTTAATAATAAATTAATAAGTTTGATAATGTTTTTAGAAAATTACTATGTTTAGAATTTATGGGCTATTAAAATTCAAACCCATGAGAATATATTATATCCATAAATTTATAATGAGAACTATGAAGATGTATTGCTTTTTTTATTATGATTACTTTTTATTTTCTTCATCTCAGAAGAGGTGAAAATTTTTTCACTATCATATCCATAATGAAATTTTTAGGAAATAACATCCAACTTATCCAAAGATTTTTATCCCACAAATTTTTTTTATGATTTATCATACAACATAATTTTTCTTTTACATTTTTTGATATGTAAATTTTCCCACAACTAAATGATATTTGGGCTTATCATTTGAGTTTTTATAGAACCATCATTTTGATTTATACACACCTTAAGAGTTTCCCCAATTAAATGATCCTCCAATACAATAATAATTTACATAATTACCAATGAATATATCAAATTATAATCATGGAATATGTTAATGTAATATTAGATTAGGATCTCAAGTTAAATTAAATTTAGATGTTCCATAACAAATACTCATTATTGTGACCCTCATATACCAAGTCTTCAATAGTGATGGTTAGAGAACAAATACCTTGATTAAATCCCAATGTTATACCCTTTCTAAAATCAAATAACTATTAGTTATATATATTAAATCATTAATATATAATATACATACCATCAACTATCTTAATGTTTAATAGTTTTCATATCAAGAAAAACATGATTGATTAAAAATATTTTCATATATTTTACCAGATTCATTTTTAAATATTATTATTATATATAGACCATGACATTCAATGTAATATTTTTCACCAATGATATGGGTATACTTCCTAGTTCCTTATGATCTATCAAATACTAATGTAATTTTGATATTGTTGATGGATCCCCCACTATAGTGGCAAGTGTATCTTTTTCTAACACAAGTAGTATTTATTTTTATCATCATTTATAATAATATTTTTCATATGTTTGATAAAATATTTACCTTTCATTAATTCATTTCTATTTTTAAGAAATGATTACATACCCTATTACTATAACCAGGTTACGATTATACTTTTTAAGTAAATTAGGGAACAAAAAACAAAAAATTATAATAAATCAAACAAAGAAAATTCTATGGTTTCTAGAGATAATAATTATATATATAGAATAGAGAAATTATAAGGCCCCAGCCTTAAACCTTACTTAATCTTGAGTTATTACAAGATTACACATTGAGGATCTTTTCGGGATTAGAGTTTTAGAGAGTTAGATCATAAAACTTGCATTACATTCCACATAATAACAAAGTGGTTACATAAAGATAGTATTAATTTTTACCATAAATGGAAACATATTTAAAATAAAACATGGATTCATTCTTGACACATCCTTGACACTATCATCATATCATGTACCTTTCCCTTGACCTGTGAAAAACATTTCAAAAAATATTGGGATGAGCCTAAAAAGATCAGTATGGGTTATAAAAATATGGAAAGGAAACATAAGATCATATATACTTAAGAATGAAATCATACATTACCCATAAAACATAATCACTTTAACATACCTCATCAAATCAAGAATAAATCACGGAAATCATAAGACATAAAGGTAACTTGAGGCATTCATAACATTCTTACGTAGGGAGTAACCCTCTTGGTTACGTTTGGAATACCCATCACAGTATATTCCCTAAATCTCTTCGTAGAAAACTTAACATATCACTCCTTCACGTTACCCAATGCATTGCAGAGCTATATCGGGCTCACCCACCCTTAGTTTATCACGGAACCACCCATCTTCATAATAATGCCCAAGAACCATAACTTAATCGTATAACATAAAACATAGATAAAGGAAACATAACATTTCCACATTTAAATCACAAGATATCAATAAAACACATTGATATAATAAAAACATTATGAAAACCATTTTCAATACCAAAATAAAAGAAAAGTAAAATAGGGTATTTATTTTTCTTTGAAAAAGAAGGTATGTCTTGTAGAGGAAGTCGAAACTCAAATAATGGTCACGGCCGCGGAGAAGTCGTTGTCGCCACATACGTACGAAAAAAACATTCCCTTTTGTCATTTATTAAACGCTTCGTATAAAAAAGATTCCTTTTGAATAAACGTAAAAGTCAAATGGGTTTATACACTGTATAAATGAAAGTTGTGTATAAAACATAATATGCCTCAATGAAAGGAGATTGAGATGAAGTCCCATAACTCGTGTCCGACATGACTCGGTCGTTCTTTAATCTCATGAATAATAAACTTTAGTTAATTTATACTTTTTTAATAATCCTTTTCAATTTCATTATTCCTTTTATATCACTTATTTCCATGTCATGAACACTATGTAATTATTTAAGTTAATAACGGTCGTTTTAACGATAATTGGTACTTGAGTAAAAAATAAACCCTTTATAATTACAATGTGTTAATGTATCCATTATATCTAGAATGGTATTCATGATGTAGATATCATATATGTCTTATATATCCAGTACATTCATGCATTTATAATATTACATAATAATTTAGAGGTAAGAAATGAAATGCACCGTTCATGGAGACGGTAAGTCGTACGTACGCATGAACACTACTTTCATTTATATTTCGTATTTTATAGAATGGAATCATAATGATATAAAGGTATATTATAATTCAAATATAATATCATATATAATATCATAGTTCCATCCTTTATATGTCCCACATATGGTATTTAACGAATCAAATCACTTTGAGGGGGCGGTAGTCCACACTTCTTTAATTGAAGATATCACGCTTACCCATAATGGAAACCAAAAAGGTATGCCCAAAATGAAAAATATAGAAGCTTAAGGAAAAAATAAACATATTATATATCATATATAAATATAGTGACATCTTAATGGCCACCTTTGAAGGTGTTAAAAGAATGTTGAACAACCATCGTTTCAGGAGGCATAAATTCACCATCCACGGAAACAAAATGTCCTTTAACCATTAGATGTAGGTGTGTGTAAGGGTATCTCGAATCCTTCTTATAAAAACATCCTAGTATATTGAAGATACTGGAGTTGTTACAAAATAAATGAATAAAAAGTGTTTAGGGGGTTGGAAAAGCAAAATAAAACAAAAGGACTCAAGTGAAGACATTACCTTCAAATCGGGTAACTCTATTTGGATTGAGCTCAAAGGATTCCTTGGAAAGCCTTCTGCCCAAAGTGTGGGTTCAAGGAGTAATAGAGGGATGTGTAGAGACAAAATGGTCAGGGTTTGGCCTAGCTAAAGGCTTTGGGAGTGTGGGTAAGGAGGTAGAGGTGGGGGGCTTTTATAAGAGGAGAGGAGGGGCACTCTTGGAAAGTAAAGAAATGTTACTTTATTTTAAAATGCGTTTCGGATTCAAAAGGTCCCACATTGATATAATTAGAGGGTAAGGTGATTAGGGTTTTAAATCCACCCATAAAATAGGTTTTGGACATTTGTGGTTCATATATTTTACAATATCATTCCATTTTATTTAAATCCATTATTAATGAGGTAATCGCTGCATCATAATGATGTCATAAATAATTTACATTATTTAAAGTCAAAAAATTATAAAATAACTACTATGATGTAGTAAATCTTTCTATATTTCCAATGAATATTTATAATCAAAATTATGACTTGTATAACCCCATGTAACAATTGTTTTAGTAAAACATCTCATGTTTGTGTCATTTTTACTTTAACAGTAAATAAAAAGTTATTTATGTCATTTCCCAACCAAAGTGGCTCCATGGGGTCCCCAAGTTGACCCATGTATTGTCTTGGTCGGCCATGACATATCCAATTAGGGTAGTACATGTGTCAAACTCATCTCATATTATTAAAACATTATTTTTACCTTAAACTACACTAATTACCACTAATCGCGATTAAGAACTTAAAAGTTACTATTCACCAAAAAATTATTTTAATCTCACTGAACCACATTTTAATTCTTAATGATAACCATGTATGTCGGATTTTTGAATATAAAATCACAGAAGTGGCAAAGATTCATTTAAACGAAAAATCAGTTTCTTTAACTACCACTTAGTGGTTTCACTATTCATCAAAAATTGAGGTTTTTCAGAAAGATACCAAAACTTCACCCTAATCTATATTTGATATTCCGAATTCAAAAATGATGTCTATTTTACAAAATTAAAAACATGTATGTTTCTTTAATTAATTTAATAACTAATTCCCGATGTCATGACAAATAGCGTGTTTTTATGAAACAATAAGTATCAAAAGATTGACACTAGTTTAAGTCCAATTTCAAAGTGAAATTGATTCCAATGACCACCATTGGATAAAATGGTAAAAATATATTCTAATTTCACTTCAAAACCAATTCAAAAGATAATATAATCATATAAACAAATTAGATTAAAAAGAGGTTTTGAATTAAAATACAACATTTTTCACTATTCATTAAAAAATGAACTTTATCGGAAAATACCAAAAATTCAAACAAAGCAAATTTTGATGTCCCAATAATAAATAATAAGTTTATTTTGACAAACATAGCTTATAAAATTGTCAAAAGATAGATTTAAAAAGGATTTTCCATCAAAAGGCAGTAAAACAATCTTTTAAGAATATTAGTGTATTCCATGCATAAGATTGTATTTATTTTCATTTTAAGCCTCTAAAACACTCTCTTAATCATTAATAGACATAGATAAAAATATCTATTATTCATTACTTACTTGGGATGTTACATCCCTCCCCCCTTTAGAAAATTGCATCCCCACAATTTATTTACTTATCGAATAAATGGGGGTACTTATCGCTAATTGCATTTTCAGATTCCCATGTTGCCTCTTCCATCATGTGGTTTTTCCACAAAACCTTTACCTGATTAATCACCTTATTCCGTAACACCTGCGCCCTGTGGTCATGAATCTGGACCGGTTGTTCCTCATAAGATAAGTTCTCTTCCTGCTGAACTACCTCTGGACTCAAAACATGAGATGGATCTGGCATGTACTTTCTCAGCATCGAAACATGAAAAACATTGTGTACCTGAGATAAACTCGGAGGTAAAGCCACTCGGTAAGCAATGGATCCAACTCTCTCCGGAATTTCATATGGTACAATAAACCTTGGACTCATCTATCCTTTCTTACCAAATCACATCACACTTTTCCATGGTGATACTTTGAGAAAAACATGATCACCTACCTCAAAAGAGAGATCATTCCTCCTGTTGTCTGCATAACTCTTCTGCCTACTCTGAGCTGTTCTCATGTGTTTTGGTATCAACTGAACTTTTTCTGCCAACTCTTCTACCAATTCTGGTCCCATCATCTTCCTTTCACCCACTTCATCCCAGAAAGCTGGAGTTCGATACCGCTTCCCATATAATGCCTGAAATGGTTCCATATGTATACTGGAATGAAAACTATTAATATATGAAAATTCAACCAAAGAAAGATGTTGGTCCCAACTTCCTTGATAATCCATCGAACAAGATCATAGCATATCCTCCAAGGTCGAAATTGTTCGTTATGACTGCCCATTTGATTGAGGATGAAAAGCTGTACTAAAATTTAATTCAGTACCCAACGACTTCTGAAGGCCTTCCCAAAAGTTAGAAATGAACCTGGGATCACGATCAGATACAATGGAGAGGAGAACTCCTTGTAACCTGACTATCTCTTTAAGATACAAATGGGAAAGTTGATCTAGGGAAAAAGTATCTCGTATAGAAAGGAAATGAGAAGATTTAGTCAAGCGATCAACAATAACCCAAATTGCATTATTACCTCGAGATGTCTTTGGTAATCCCACAACAAAGTCCATGGATATATTCTCCCATTTCCACTCTGGAACTGGTAAAGTCTAAAGCATCCCTTTCGGTAACTGCCACTATGCTTTAACCTGTTGACAAGTCAAACACTTCACAGTAAAATCAACAATATCTTTTTTCATTCCATACCACCAGTAATACTCCTGAAGATCTCTATACATCTTAGTACTGCCTGGATGAACTGAAAACAGAGATCTATGAGCTTCACATAACAACTCTCTCTTCAACTGTGAATCACAAGGAACACAAAATCTCTTCCCAAATCTCAAAACACAATCATTATCAATGTTGAATTCAGGCAACTTACCTTTCTGAACCAGCTCTACATTTTTCTGCAACTCATTGTCTTGCTTCTGTTCTTGCTTGATTCTATCTGATAGAGATGATCTCACTGATAGCTGAAACAAAATAGAATAACATCCTACACCAAGAACTTCTATACCAAAGTTCATCAAATCCTTAACCAAAGGATCACGTTCCAAGCGCAACATTGCTAATGAAGCATTACTTTTTTGACTCAAAGCATCAGCCACTTTATTTTCTTTTCCTGGATTGTAATGAATTATACAATCATAATCCTTGATTAATTCTAGCCATCTCCTCTGTCTCATGTTTAACTCTTTCTGAGTGAATATATAATTTATACTTTTTTGATCAGTATATATTTCACACTTTACTCCATACAAATTATGCATCCAAATTTTTAAATCAAAAACAACAGCAGCTACTTCCAAATCATGTGTTGGGTAATTTACCTCATGAGTTTTCAACTGTCGTGAAGCATAAGAAATTACCTGATCATTTTGCATTAGGACGCAACCAAGTTCTTTCAATGAAGCATCACTATATATAACAAACTCACCATTCCTGGAAGGTAGTGCCAAAACTAGAGCTTTCACCAATCTTCTTTTCAATTCCTGAAAACAATCATCACATTATTTTGTCAAGATAAACTTAACACCCTTCCGAGTTAGCTTAGTCATTAGACTAGATAACCGTGAAAAATTTCTAACAAACCTTCAGTAATAGTCTGCCAATCCAAGGAAGCTACGAATCTTAGTTAGATTTTTGGGTCTTGGCTAGTCATCTACAACTTTTTTTTGCAGGATCAACAGTTACCCGATCTTTAGAAACAATGTGACCAAAGAAAGTAATCTGTTGCATCCAAAACTCACACTTGCTGAATTTTCCTTACAGTTTCTTTTATTTTAAGGTTTGCAAGATAACCCATAAATGTCTTTCATGATCCTCTTTACTTTTATAAAACACCAAACTATCATCAATGAAAACCACCACAAACTTATCCAAGAACTCATGGAAAATTCTATTTATTAAGTACATGAATACAGCATGTGCATTGGTTAGCCCAAAAGGCATTAATACACATTCATAATGGCCATATCTTGTACGGAATGCGGTCTTCAGAACATCTGCTTCCTTTACCTTCAGCTGATGGTACCCCGATCTCAAGTCAATCTTTGAAAAATACTGAGCTCCCTGGAGCTGATCAAACAAATCATCGATATTTGGAAAAGGATATTTGTTCTTAACAGTGATGTTATTTAAGGCTCTATAATCAATGAAAAGTCTTATTGAACCATCTTTCTTTTTAACAAATAAAATAGGAGCACCCCATGGTGATGTTCTAGGTCGAATGAAACCTTTCTCTAATAAATCTTGCAATTGCTCCTTCAACTCTAAAAGTTCAATTTGATCCATTCGATAAGGGGGTTTTGAAATTGGCTTAGCATCAGGAACTAAGTCAATGGTAAACTCAACTTCCGGATCTGGTATTATTCCAGGAAACTCATCAGGAAAAACATCCGGATACTCATTTACCACTGGCACATCATTAATATGAACAGTTCCTTTATTTTAAATGATGTGTGAAAGGTAACATTCATTTCCATCTTTTACAAGTTTCTCGGCCTCTTGATATGTTATCAAAAGTAAGGGTTCATTCTTGTAAAAAAACTGAAAGTATTTTTGAAAAGAAACTTCTGTAGCACTACAGTCAATCTTAGCATAGTAAATAGAGAGCCAATTCATACCCAGGATAACATCAAACTCTACTAGAGGTAGAACAATATGGTCTTCAAGTAGGTTCTTTCCACAGATAAGGATAGGAAGATTCTTATAAATTCTTTTTGCCTCAACATTTCCCCCAGGTGTTTTTACCAAAAGTTCAGGAGTCATTTCTTGAGATGGTATTCCCATTTTACTAGAAAAGGTTTCAGAGATGAAAGAATGTGTGGACCCCGAATCAAATAACACTCTGGAATAATCTGAAAAAACAAACAAAGTACCTGATACAACTTCATTTGATGGCCCGACATCTGCTGAAGTAGTTGCAAAGGATTTCACCACCCCTTTCTGCTTGTAGTCTAACTGATTCCCATCACTCAAGCTCTTTGTCGGACACTCGTTTGCATAATGACCCATCTCATTGCACTTATAACATTTCACTAACTGTAAATCAAACTTGGCCTTACCTTCACCTTGATCCTTTTCAGTGCAATCACGAGCCTTATGTCCCATCTTACCACATCGGTAGCACTTTCCAGAATTCAGAAGACATTCCCCAGCATGCCATTTTCCACATTTATCACAAACTGGAAAGTTAGTTTTCATATCATCAGACTTTTTTAAAGAATTCTTACCTTTCTCATAACACCTTGGTCTCTTCTTCTGTTGGTTGTTATAGAACACTTGATCATCGGAAAACTTTATTTCCACCTTATCAGCACATCGAACAAGATTTACATAAACTTTAAACTCACGAGAAGCTAATGCCCTTCGATATTTTGGCTTTAATCCTGAGTAAAAACGATTGATTTTACTATCAAGGTCTCGGATAAAATTTGGAGCATACCTTGCCAATCGAGTGAACCTTTCTTCATAGGTAGCCACTGAGTCTTCCTATTTCCTCAATTCCAAGAATTTTTTTTCCATCCTAAGTCGAAAAGCCTTAGGAAAATACGTCTCAAGAAACATACCTTTGAATTCATCCTAGTCAAGAGCAACAATCTCATCGGCGTCCCTGATATTTTTAACCATAGACCACCACTGATCTGCCTCACCCTCCAAACGGTAAATAGCAAGACTAACCTTTTGATTGTCTGAACACCCCATGACATCGAAAATCTTCTCCAATGCATTAATCCACCCTTCAGCTAGCACATGGTCAGATGATCCTCTAAATGATGGGGGATGTTTCCACATGAAATATTCCACACTGACATGTTCCTCTGCGGTTGATCTAGCTGATCTCGTGCATGGATACCACCACAATTTATCGCTTGATTCAACTGCGCCATTACTGCAACAAACTGTTCAGTTCCAATTCCGACCATCTCAGGATGCTGATTCGGAAGGTTATTTCCTTCTATATGCCTTCCTAGCACTGCTTCCCTGTTTCCTCTGCGGAAAACCATTATGAACAAACATGTCTTAGATGAAGCGACATGGTAATCTAAAAATGCTATATCATTTCAATTTGACCATAAAAAAATATTTTTGGATAATCATTTAATAGAATTCTAACTCCTAAAGTTATCTAAACCGACCTCTGATACCAACTATAAGGCCCCATCCTTAAACATTACTTAATATTGAGTTATTACAAGATTACACATTGAGGATCTTTTCGGGTTTAGAGTTTTAGAGAGTTAGATTATAAAACATGCATTACATTCCACATATAAACAACGTGGTTACATAAAGATAGTATTCATTTTTCCCTTCAATGGAAACATATTTAAAATAAAACATGGATTCATTCTTGACACTTCCTTGAAACTATCATCATATCATGTACCTTTCCCTTGAGCTGTGAAAAACATTTCAAAAAAACATGGGATGAGCATAAAAAGCTCATTATGGGTTATAAAAATATGGAAAGAAAACATAAGATCATATATACATAAGAATGAAATCATACATTACCCATACAACATAATCACTGTAACTTACCTCATCAAATCATGAATAAATCATAGAAATCATAATACATAAAGGTAACTTGAGGCATTCATAACATTCTTACGTAGGGAGTAACCCTCTTGGTTACGTTTAGAATACCCATCACAGTATATTCCCTAAATCTCTTCAGAGAAACCTTAACGTTTCACTCCTTCACGTTACCCAATGCATTTGAGAGCTATATCGGGCTCACCCGCCCATAGTTTATCACGGAACCACCCGTCTTCATAATAATGCCAAAGAACCATAACATAATTGTATCACATAAAACATACATAAAGGAAAAATAACATTTCCACATTTCAATCACAAGATATCAATAAAACACATTGATATAATAAAAACATTTTGAAAATCATTTTCAATACCATAATAAAAGAAAAGTAAAATAGGGTATTTATTTTTCTTTTAAAAAGAAGGTATGGCTTGTAGAGGAATTCGAAAATCAAATAATGGTCATGGTGGCGGATAAGTCGTTGTCGCCGCATACGTACGACAAAAACATTCCCTTTTTCGTTTAGTAAACGCTTCATATAAAAAAGATTCCTTTTGAATAAACTTAAAAGTCAAAGGGGTTTATACACCGTATAAAAGAAAGTTGTGTGTAAAACATAATATGCCTCAATGAAAGGATATTGAGACGAAATCCCATACCTCGGGTCCGACATGACTCGGTCATTCATTAATCTCCTGAATAATAAACTTGAGTTAATTTCTACTTGTTTAAGAACCTTTTTCAAGTTCATTATTCCTTTTATATCACTTATTTCCATGTCATTAACACTATGTAATTATTTAAGTTAATAACTATTGTTTTAACGATCATTGGTACTTGAGTAAAAAATAAACCCTTTATAATTACAATTTGTTCATGTATCCATTATATCCAGAATGGTATTCATGATGTAGATATCATATATGTATTATATATCCAGTACACGCATTAATTTATAATATTACATAATCATTTAGAGGTAAGAAATGAAATGCACCGTTTATGGAGACGGTAAGCCGTACGTACACATAAACGCTACTTTCATTTCTATTTCATATTTTATAGAATGGAATCATAATTATATAAAGGTAAATTATAATTCCAGTACAATATCATATATAATATCATATTTCCATCATTTATACGTCCCATATATGGTATTTAACGAATCAAACCACTTTGAGGGGGCGGTAGTCCGCACTTACTTAAATGAAGATATAGCGTTTACCTATAATGGAAACCATAAAGGTATGACCAAAATGAAAAATACAGAAGCTTATGGAAAACATAAACATATTATATAACATATATAAATATAGTGACATCTTAATGGCCACCATTGAAGGTGTTAAAAGAATGTTGAACAATCATCGTTTCGGGAGGCATAAATTCACCATCCACGGAAACAATATGTCCTTTAACCATTAGATATAGGTGTGTGTAAGTGTAGCTAGAATAATTATTATAACAAAATCCTATTATATTGAAGATAATGGAGTTGTTACAAACGAAATTAATAAAAAGATTTTAGGGGGTTGGAGAAGCAAAATAAAACAAAAGGACTCAAGTGAAGACATTACCTTAAAATCGGGTAACTCCCTTTGGTTTAAGCTCAAAGGCTTCCTTGGGAAGACTTATTCCCAATGTGAGGCTTCAAGGAGTAATATGGGGATGTAGAGAGGCAAAATGGGTAGGTGTTGATCGAGCCAATGGCTTTGGGAGTTTGGGTAAGGAGGTAGAGGTGGGGGCCTTTTATAAGAGGGGAGGAGGGGCACTCTTGGAATGTAAAGAAATGTTACTTTATTTTAAAATGAGCTTCGGATTCAAAAGGTCCCACATTGATATAATTCGAGGGTAAGGTGATAAGGGTTTGAAATCCACTCATCAAATAGGTTTTGGACATGTGTAGTTCATAGATTTTACATTATCTTTCTATTTTATTTAAATCCATTATTAATGAGGTAATTGCTGCATCATCATTATGTCATAAATAATTTATCTTATTTAAAGTCTGAAAATTATTAAAAAACAACTATTATTTAGGAAATATATTTATCTTTCCAATGACTATTTATCATCAAAATTCTGACTTGTATAACCCCATGTAACAATTGTTTTAGTAAAACATCTCATGTTTGTGTCATTTTTACATTAACATTAAATAAAAAGTTATTTATGTCATTTCACAACCAAAGTGGCTCAATGGGGTCCCCAAGTTGACCCATGGATTTTCCTGGTCGTCCATGACACATCCAATGAGGGTAAGACATGTTTCATGCTCATCTAATATTATTAAAACATTATTTTTACCTTAAACTACACTAATTACCACTAATCAGGATTAAGAACTTAAAAGTTACTATTCACCAAAAAATTATTTTAATCTCATTGAACCACATTTTACTTCTTAATGACAACCATGTATGTCGGATTTTTGAAAATCAAATCACAGAAGTGGCAAAGTTTCATTTAAACAAAAAATCAGTTTTTTTAACTACAACTTATTGGTTTCACTATTCATCAAAAAAAGAAGTTTTTCAGAAAGATACCAAAACATCACCCTAATCTATATTTGATATTCCGAATTCAAAAATGATGTATATTTTACAAAATTCGAAATATGTAAGTTGCATTAATTAATTTAATAACTAATTCCCGCTGTCATGACAAATAGCGTGTTTTTATGAAACAATAAGTATCAAAAGATTGACACTAGTTTAAGTCCAATTTGAAAGTGAAATTGATTCCAATGACCACCATTGGATAAAATGGTAAAAATATATTCTAATTTCACTTCAAAAACAATTCAAAAGATAATATAATAATATAAATAAATTAGATTAAAAAGAGGTTTTGAATTAAAATACAACATTTTTCACTATTCATTAAAAATTGAACTTTATCGGAAAAATAACAAAAATTCACACAAAGAAAATTTTGATGTCCCAATCATAAATAATAAGTTTATTTTGACAAACATAGCTTATAAAATTGTCAAAATATATATTTAAAAAGGGTTTTCCATCAAAAGGCAGTAAAACAATCTTTTAAGAATATTAGTGTATTCCATGCATATGATTGTATTTATTTTCATTTTAAGCCTCTAAAACATTATCATAATACTTAATAGACATAGATAAAAATATCTATTATTAATTACTTACTTGGGATGTTACAGAAATAATTTACTATATTTAGATATTATTACATTTATTTTTAAGATAATATGGCCACATATATTCTAGAGTCCATGTATAATTTTAATGCCCTAAAAATTCTAGAGAGAATTGTATTTTCATTAAAAGATACCTATGTGATATAAATTTACAACATCTCCTTATACACATAAATATAAATGTTTAATTTGAAACCTGCATGTATAATCCATGTGAATAATATTTTATAGAATTTTTGTAAATACGAGATGATTTATGAAAATTTGATTTTGTAATTTACAATAATCTGATATTTAATTTTAAATTTATACTCTATATTCAATAAAAAACACATGTGATTTTTTTTATAAATAAGGGTTCTATGACCACACACCCTTATCCTATTAGTTTTTGGGACATTCCCCACACATTCCCCCATTACCATAAACTCAAAGATGAATAGTGGAATTGGGGTCTTGGTGTATACTCTGGAAAATATCAATTAAGGCTCCACATATATTTAAACAAACACCATGGGTAATCTAATTTTTTGTATATCAACAAATTTAAAAAAATTATTTATATTTTATGATGTATTAATAGACGTTAACCACTTATTGTTGTCAAATATCTAAATATCTTATTTTTTAAATGCGGGTTCATCTTTTATAAACACAAATCCATCACCATATTATGATATATATATATGTATATAAACATGATGAGATGATAAATAAACCTACTCGGACTTATAGGTTCTTATATAAAAAAAATATTACTCAATTTTCTAAACCATTTTTAAAAATATCTTTATCTATAATAGAAAATATTCCTTCTCAATGGTCTTGAACATGAAAAAGTTTAATTTTCTTTCTAATTACTTCTCTAATGATATATTACATGATAATAATTATGAATCAATAAGTTGTAACTCATTTTTCTCAAGAGGATAGAAATATTGCATCTTACAGTTTCCCTATGATAGTAACTGAATATATATTATTTATATTTAGAGATAACTTCATTATAGAAATTATATTTAATATACACCACACAACCAAAAATAATAAATAAAGGTAAATTCCATTGATTCCCAATCCATATCTTATATAGAGTTTCATTGATGAAATTAGATGAAATATAATTAATTAGAAAAAATTAATATCTAGATCATAATCCATAAAATTGACATAGGGTGTCTATACATACTAATAATTAATAAAACCAATACATTAATTTATACACACACCATTCCTCTATTTTATTCCTAAGTAATCTAGTTGTGAAACTATTTGATAATTTATAAAATGATATATAACCTCTTGGCTTCATTATCTATCATCATTATTTATTTTAATAATAATTTTGATATTTTAATGTTTTTATAGTATTAAAGGTTTTTTTTTAAAAAATTATCATCTAACATGAATTTGAAAACATTTATAATTTTGACAATTATATGAATGATTTTATTTTTTAAAATTTTCTATATTGTAGTTGAAGGAAAAAAATGAAAAATTATAAAATAAATTATCATATTTTTTTGGAAAAATATAAATCAATAATTTACTCTTTAATATAGATTCATATAGAGAAATTGAATACCTCACTGAGTATGGAGTTTAGTGTTTTCAGAAGAAATTTTTAACTTTTTTGGTTGAGTTGATATTTTTAGTACCTATGTGGAAATATTTAATTAATTATTTATTTAAGTTTAATTATATATTTAAAATAACTATATCTATAAATTCCAAATATAGGGAAAATATATTGGAAGAATTATTGTCATAGATAATGATATATGTAATGGTTTACAACATTTATGAAAATTTCATTGAAGAATGAAAATTCAATTAAAATGGTACAATTTTTGATATAATGTTTTATTGATTTTATCATTTCCATTATAGAAAATATGCTAATATTACCTCTTAGACTATGATTATATCATGAAATTTACATATAAATAAATTAAACAAGAATGTAGGTGTTAAAATATCATTTAAATGAATATGAAATAATGGTTACAGTTATTATATGAGAGAGTTTCAATAATCCCAAAAGTATATATAATATTTGAATGAATAAACATAAAAATCATGGAGATTGAAGTATATAGAATTTAAGTAGTATATAAATGATGTAAATGATATAAATTAATGAATTTTTTTATTCTAGATTGTTTCAATATTAGAAATATGATTTGATTCCATTTTTGAAAATAGTAAAAATAATTTTAAATAGAAAGTAATTACTTTTAATATAACATACCAATATTGAGATCATAATAAAATGAATCTAATGAAACTAATATAATGTTTTTATCTAATATTTAAATTCAATGTAATTAATGATAGATTTTATTGAATTATATCAATCGATTAATATTCATTTTTTATTGACTCATTCATGGCTCAAAATTTATATTTCTGATATCCTTTGATTAGTAATACTTATGAAAAAATTTTGTTATACAAAATGAAATTTCATTACATATATATTATTATATATGTTTTTGAATATGGTTATTCAAATTGGAAGCTTTCGTGGCATGGATAGGGAGGGGTGTGAAATTATCTACAATTTGATCATTTATTGGAGGGTAATAGTGCGCACAACTCAACCCTATTATTTGGTTAGTGAATAACTTTTTTGGTATTTTTTTATTTTTGTGATTTTTTTTAATCCATGTGATCAACATATATGATTTATATTCCTTTCGTATATTTGTATTTGGTCACGTATAGGGTCAAATTCATAGAAATAAATGTATCATATGTCTTGGAATGAGAAATAGGGTGGAGGAATCATAGGAACTCATCTCAGGCATGAGGGGGGTGGAGGATCCATCTGTCTCTAGTTATTCATAGTGATAAGAAACAATGTGTGGTGTTCCTATTTGATCATGTTTTGGAAATGGAAGTTTTATTGCATTCCATCGATCTTATCTATCCTAATAGGACTCTATTTGGATATTGTTAGTGAGTATTATAAGTGAAATTTTACTAATTTGAATCAATGATTGTTTTATAACTCTTTTTTACATTTGAATATATAGACCATTATTTATGTACTTTCCATTGATATGTAATATTAATAATTTTTGGATTTTTAAATCACAGTGATAACTTTTACTCCATCACATTGATGTACTAAAATTTTAATTAAAAAACAAAAGAATTATTTATAATGTACGTATTAAATATGTATGTGAATATTTTGATGATTTTACTTCATAGGAAAATTATCTATCACCTATTCATGGAATACATTTATTATTGTAACAATAATTACTATTTTAAATATAATTTACTTCCTATAATGATTATAATCAATGGTTTCAAAATAATATATAAAATTTGAGATTATTGATGAATTTTTTTCTATAAAGTTCATTTCATCAAAATATTGTTGGGATATTTATTAATATTTCATTAATAGAGATTATATATATATATATATATTAATATTAAATGATAAATATTTATTTAATTTTTATATGATATAAAATTTCAAAATATAATGTAAATATTAGAACTTATTGATTAATGAAATGTTTTCACTTGTAATGAAATAAGATACTGAGATTTCATATAGTTAATTTGAATATAATATTAAACAATTTTTTAATTAAACTAGAAACATTATTTCAATAATTGGATTGAGTTTTTTCAGTACAGATGTATACTTGGGGGAGAATAGTATTACATTATGGATATTTATAATATTATATGGATGACATCTAAATCTAGAAATGATATAAATTATGAATGATGTGAAAATCATCATTTAATTTAGTATTATTTATAAGGTAATATTTTTTTATTGAATTATATAGTGACATTGAAATATTATGAAAATTCAATAAATAGATCATGACTGTTTGGATATGATATTATGATATGGTCATTGATATTTGTTCTATGGTGGATTAGTGAATTAGAATAATCTTGTTAATTATATTGACATGTAAAATAATTTTTTTAGGTTAAAGGATTACAAAATAGTGGGGGGTGGAAAAAGATATCTAGATAATTTTGAAGAAATTTCAATGAGATGGTTTGATTGGTTTTTTTATCAGGTAGTGAAATAAATTTATGTAATCACATTATATAGTGAATGTGACACATACTAGAGTTTGAAAAAAATTGAAGGTGATGGTATACTTGATTATATACATATAAGTAAATAGAAAACCATTTTTTTATGAAAATTATTATCACCTAATCATTTAATCACTTCTTACATACAACCCTATGGTAGATACAATTATTTATTTACCAATTTATTTGTTCATATTCTAATATGTTATTTAGGTTATGAGGTAGTAGATGATTACAAAACATTTCTATAGTTATTCTCAACTATAAATCAATGACTTAGGTGAACAATTAATCCGAGAATAAATGTTATATACTCATTAATATATTAATGTTCATGGAAGACTACTCCTAGAGGGCTACTACAATAGTAGAAAATGAATATAGGTTCTAATTCAAAATGAGATAGAAGTTAATCTTAGGTTATATAATGAAAACTGAATTTATGACTATATATAGGATATGATATTATTATTTTATGTCATTTTTTATATGAATTGTGGTCCAAGTCCAATTTCAATGTGTATTTTTTATAATTAATAGAGGAGAACATTAAATTTTGTGACTACCATTTTTATATTGTGGGGATGGGAGGTAATATATAATTAAGGCGATGTAATAATGTGATCAATTTATTTAAAGCATACAATTACATGATTTTTAATAGTAATATCCAATAAACACAACCCAAATATCGAGTGGATTTGTGTGTTGGTATTAATAGGTTCATAGTACATCAATGTGAAAATAAATAAAACAACATTATTTTATTATTCATAATTAGATCTAAAAAAATTACATCTTCAAACTGCATATGCGAACATGGGTAATACAAAAAGAAAATTAGTGATATAAAAATCCCAAAAATGGAATAAACATGATAACATGGCATATCATATGATCCATAAAGAATGATAAGATTTCTTAAATGTCGTGGCTCATAAATTATCACATTGGAGCATGAAATAAAGAAAATGGAATAACATGATCATGGATATATAAGAATGTGGAGTCAATATAAAACATATCATAATCCTAGATCAAGGAAGATTACCAATACAACATCACATGGTGGATATTGTCCCATTATGGATTATGCTGACTCAATAACTATATAAATATCACCTCATGAGACAGAAATTTTACCTAACACATTCGAGATCTCTCTGGGAGAGACCATTGTAACATTTACATGGTGATATGTTCCTGAAAAGAAAATGAATCATAAGGTATAAACATAATAATTAACGATGAAATAAATGGGTTTTATAATTATTCCACATTTCACAATTTAAGGATATTTCAAAACGTTTTCAAAGAGTAGAATGAGTTAAATATTTTGGATGTTAATATTTAAATAATTAATAATATGTCTGAATTTTTTTGTTAATTAAAAAATCATAATGAGAAATACTTGAGAATTGGGCACAATAATGATATTTTAAATGATTTCATTATGAAATATACTTAAGACATTTAAAAATGATTCAACATAGTGTTTCCTTTAAAAACTGGAGTTAAATCAAAAAAATTTCACATTAAAAACTAATTTATTTATTGATGTGATGGGTGTGAGTAAAAGCCTTAAAATTATGGTACATAAAATGATTAAGGGATAAAAAATTTCCCCTTCATGGTGTATAATTTTAATGAAGGCTTTTAATAATTGAACTTAAATAATTTATAACTCCATAAAATGGAAAATAATATAGTTTTATTTGATGGATAGACAAATATATATATATATATATATATACATTTTAGAAATAATTTAATAACATCTAATAGTTATAGAAATTTATTTATTGAGATAATGGTCATAATCTAAATAAAATATGGTGGTGTGAAGTGATTCTTTACCATAAGTCCAATATCATTATAAACATGCTCATAACATCCTGTATACTCAAATAACATTCATTACTAGTTTAATTCATATCAATTTAAATATATAATTTGTTTACTATAATTTTATTGTTTTTATTTTCAATGAATTCAATGAGATTCCATGTTTAATATTGTATTTCTGAGGGCATTAGTTTTATGGATCCATGGTTTCTTCACTTATTAATAATTATTACTGTTGTTTTCAAATTAAAATAGAAATATAGAAGTGAAATTTAATGGTATTTATGAAAATGATAAATCATAAATGGTACCTAATATCCATATGCATTCCTACACATGGACAATTAATTTAGTGAAAATGTTGTGGTTATATAATTAGTTTATTTATGCGTTATTACGGAAAATGATGAGCTGTATTTGTTTGATTTTAAATTATGATTATATATTATTATACATTTTAAAAAAAATATAATACACTTATTTTTTCCTTTTAAATCATTATATGTGAATATAATCTTTCTAAGACTATAGTAATGAAAAAAATAATGCATCTCATCCATATAAATGGTGAACCGCCATATTATGGATGATGTTTTCAATTTTAGAGTATGAAGAGTAGAGACGATGATGGTTAGTAGAGATTACATTAACTCAAGAAATTAATAGTATATAAATGATAATTTAATTATTATTCAATTATTAATGTAATTGTATTGGAAAATGAGGAGAAATAAAAAAAATAAATGACTCAATTGAGGGTAATACATTTTCATTTGTATGTATCCTCTATGTATTCTAATTTATGAACCTTAGATTAGTCATTTTATGAGACCAATGATTCTAGATTTTTTTTTGGGATATATAAGGATAGTGGTTTTTAGAGTTTGGGTATGATCTAATGATTTAAGGTTGTGAGGAGAATAGGTGTTGAGAGGTGATATTTATAATGGGGGGAGATGGGTGTTTTGGAATATTATATTAAATAGTTAATTATTCTTTGTCTATAATACCAATAGATATGAATATTACCACTATGTATAGTTAATTGTGCATTTGAGTTTAAAAATGTTATATTACATCATCCATGAAAAAAAAATTCTTCTATTTAGCATATAATGTTAAATATCATATCTTGACATATTTCACTGTTCACCGAAAGATAAATTATTTTATAAAAATACCAAAGCCACAGCCAAATTATTTTTTGATTTTTAGATGATAAAAAGGAAATCAAATTTTAGAAAATAATTTTCTATATTTTAGAAATTTAATTTTATAATAAATTTCAATATTATTTGATAAAATGTCAATGTTTATTATTGGATCTTTTTTCATACCATTAGAAAAGTTAATTATGGTTTTAAAAAATTTTATTTACATCAAAATAAAAATTATTAATAATTTATAAAAACATTTTTTAATATAATATTACATTTAAATAATCATATTTTTTTAAAAAAAGAAAACAAAATATTTTTGTTTTATAATGATATATAGACATATTTTATCATTTTAAAAACATTCGATTACTTGTATAATAATTTAAATATATTATATTGAAATTTTATAGGATTAATATTTATTATTTTAAACTTTTATAAGCAATGATACAATTCTAATGGTTAGGTTAAAAATCATGGTGGTCATATTACTATTAAAATTTTTAAGAAACTATTTTAACATTCAAATTACATATTCAATGGTTTGATTTGTAATTTTCATACAGTCTCTATAATTTATATAAATACTACATATTTCATTCAATTTTATTTTGTCTCAGGGTTATACATATTTTAAATTACAAGATTAATATTTCATTAATAATAATCTATGTTATTTCTATGGTGTTGTTCATGAATGTGGTTATTCCAGTAGGTCGAGAAGATATAATTTTATTATTTCAGTTTTATTATACTTTATTTGATAAACCATTGTAATATTTTAAATAATTATTCCCATTTTTAATATATTACTACTTTTAAAAATAATATAATAAATTAATGATGTTTTTATAATGTGGTTTATGTTATTTTTAACATATTATTAATTATTAACTAATTAATATAATCATAATGAAAAATACAGTGATAAAATTCTAGGCTATTTAATTTTTCCCCACATAATAAATTTTATCCTCAACTAATAATTTTTCTAATGAATAATTAAAACTATGTGGTTTCTTATGCTTAATTACATACTTAGGATCTCAGGTTTCCTCCTCAAACTAATTGATCTTCCAAAGTAAAATAACAACTTGAGTCTTCTTATTGCATTTAATTTTTTCTTGATTCATCAAGATAATAATCTACTATATATAATATGAGATAACATTTTCCATCTATACCACCTCAAAATTTAGTACGTGGGAGGGATATGGTTTGTACTTTCACAAGTGGGTTGTGTGCAACATGTCATGTAATTAAGACATGGATAGTGGGAGTGATTGTTCATAGTCCACATCCCTAATGCAATCCATAATCTCATAGGGTCTATTGTTCATAGGATTTAGCTTTCCTTTATTTCAAAATATCATGTCACTCTTACATTGGGATATAGAGAGGAATAATTTATTTATAACATAAAACTCTTTTTCTCATCAATAATTTTGAGCATTGATATTCTATTAACATTGATAGGACTTGATGCGTTTCGGAATGGTATTAGCATTTTCTATTTTTTCGTCTACCATTTTACGTCCCAAATGCTTGTATCATCCAAATTAATTGAAAAATGTAGGATTTATAAACAACATCCCATGAAGGGATTTATAAGGATATTTTTTTATATTTTAGTGAAAACTATTATTGTACTTGAACTCAACCTATGGAAGATATTGATCCCATCATCCTTTTAAGTCCATCAATAGATATCTAGAAATAAATTCATGTGTATAAATAGAATGTTCATATAGACCATTATTTTCATGGTGTGAAGACATATTTATTTTCCACTCATTTTTTAGATTGTACATGATACTCTTAACAAACATAGAGGTCAACCGTTGATTTCAATCATATAAAATCAATAAAGGTGTTCGATGATTCCCCCCCCACATCTTTTATGTATATATATTAATATTGATTGAATGAGATGTCCTCTATAATTTCATTAAAATGGGTTATCCTTATAAGAATATCCACCATAAACTATATAACGTAATATCCTTCATATTTCATCATAAAAGCAGTGAAAATGTCGAATGTGATATTTTTCCATTCCCATGTTGGTATGGGTAAAGGATGCAAATCAACTTGTAAAATTTCTTTTATTCATTCCCTTTTTGACATACAAGGAACATAGATGAATATTCTGATATATCCTTCTTCATATAGTCCCAATAACATTCTTCTTCGGGATCCCAATAAATTATTATACTCTCTAGTTTTATGTAGATGGATATTCTATGTGCATAATTCCACAACACATTCATTACATTGGGATTTGATAGGTCAAATAGTAATTAAAAAACCATCAAATACTCTATCATCAATTTATAACTCAGAGGATTTACCATTTCTTTTAGTTTCGACCTTATTCTATATCTACACAACATCTCTTTGAGTATCATTTGTATTCACCACAATAGAAGGCTGAGATATATTATGAGAAAGGAATGATGATGTTCCTCAATTTATGGCATCCATGTACACCATTTACGTCCCTAATATGGTCCATTACTTCTCAATTTTCATTAGTGTTATAGCTATAGGATACCTCATATATCGTGATTTGGCCACATTATTCACCTTCCCAAGATGATAATTGTTTTCATAGTCATAATCATAGCTCAGCTCTAACCATCTTCACTAACTCATATCAGGTCCCCCTATGTGAATACATAGGAGAGCCTATTATGATCTGTATATATATTAAACATATCCCTATAGAGATAATGCATCCAAATATTCAATCCAAATATCAATGAATCCAAATCTGGACCATGCATCGGGTAGTTCTACCCATGAACTGTTAACTATATTGTTGTGAATGATATCACTTTATCATTTTTCATCAGTAAAATTCAAAATCCATTCTTTAAACCAACTCATTATAGTACAATAATTTTACCCCTTATAGGTTAATGTATGTGATTGTGTTGTGATAAGACTCTTTTATAATTCATTAAGTCATCCTTTTCCTTCATCATTCGAGAAAAATAATACTACAATATGAGTTATCTTGGTTAGTGGGTTTGAAAATAATTATAATATCATCGAAATCGTCTATAGTACCCATCTAGTATTGGGAAACATAAGATATTTGTTACAAATTTTTTTCTCTGCCAGTACTCAATTTCCATTGACTTATATAGATCCCCGTATATAATTTTTATAGTGTTAACTTGAACAAATAAGGGAATTTCTTCTATCCATAAATCACATTAACTATACTTTTTATATACATTATCCCTTCACAATTTTTTAAAAATATAATGAAAATTCCTCTTATTATCCTCCATTCTCTTTTAATATATCAAAATTTCATCTATAAAGTCTACAAAATTTATATTGAGGTAATATCTAAAGGCTCCATTCATTTAGTCCATGAATATTATTGGACCATTAGAGAGTATGAATGGAATCAATATGAATTAATAGGGTCAATACACTGTTCAAAAGGTGGTCTGGGGCATATATTGTTTCTCCACCATTATTTAGTGATATACCTAGTGAAGACAAAACTTATAAAATTTGTGGGCCCCATATAGTTGATCAAGAAAGGTTTTTATCATTGGTAGGGAATAATTTTTTTATTTTTTATGTGTTCATGATAATCAAGAAAGATACACATTTACCTATCCATATTCTCGATGAAGAGGAAATTACACACCATGGTGAATCACTTATGCATTTAAAAACCATTTGAAGATTCTCTTGTAGATTCATATTCAGTACTCCCTACATAATGGTTTACACTATATAGTGATATTAGATATTGTAAGAGGTCTAGGTATATGTTAAATTGTGAAAACAACCTCTCATCCCTAAGGAGGACTATAATCCTCTTCCTGGAATTCATTAGTGTGGTTCTTTATGATGAAAAACTCTTCAAGCATGATTCATTATTCTGTATGAATCATTTGAAAAAGATATATTATTGTTCATAAGGTAATAATATCGCGTTTTATAAAAAGATTGGAAAGTAAATTAATTCCCCCTTACACATGTAGAAAATTAGAGGATGACCTAGAATATATAGTGATCCCAATATCCATACTGTTGATGTAAGATTTATATAAGGACAACCAATCCATTCCAAATATATATAGAATCAAACTCTACTAAATTATATAGGAAAAAATTTAATCCGAGATTTAGTTCAAAAAACATCGACTTGGGAGGAGTTATATACTTGGGATAAAATAAATTCCCAATGTGTTTTTTCATAGATAGCACAACCACCATTTTTTGAGGTCATTTTTAGATAGTTTAACTAGACATTCAAAATAAGAATGAATGTATAAAGTCATAATAAAATATCATTTTCAGTATTCATGAATATGTAACCAACATAGCTTTCATAAAATCATTTTTAAGACCATTATCAATAGTATGGGAAACATATTTCATTCATTTTCCTATAATAATTAGTGATTGTTTTCTTGGATATATTTGAAAACCATAGGATTAGGGGATTATATCATGTAAATTACATCATCCATGCTGTTAAAACATTGTAATATAGGATGATTTTTTATCAGGACCTTTTTTCATATATTTCATTAGTGTCCATCATCTTATCTCATAAAAATTGATTAAAATGATTCCTGAAATATCCACACTTGTAGAATCTCCAAGTTTCATTAAGAAGATTTTTGAATACTACATCAAGCATTTTTTAAATTTGGAAAGTTAAGTTTTCAATACTCTATGAGATTTATCCAGCGATCATCCAAAATAATTTTTTGTTTTTGGTTTTTAAATCCACCCCATGAATCAACTAGGATTCACCAATTACCAACATGAAAATAATATAATAACCTAAAATAAAAATAATAATTATCAAAATACTGAATCTAAGAATAATTTCGTAGACTCGTCATTAAACCCCTAAGAAAGCATTCTACTTTAAATATGGTTTCAATGAAAAATCCCAATTTTTACTATGAAATCCTTAATTATTTTTCATCATACACCCAATAAGATAATACTCCTTTATTTTATTCCCAGGATACTCCATATCCATTTTGAAATATATATTTCAGGGAAAATATTTATTGGAATGTATTTTTCTGAATCCTTCCCATTATGTATGATATATTTTAACCGTGGAATTTGTATTATTTATCAGTGTCCACTACTGATCAACTTCTCCAACCATGAAATAAATGGAATATATGACATTACCTTAATCAAATATTTATAAGATAAAAAATTTGTTCTCAATTGAGTTAATCCATTTTTTCGTGATGATGGAATCATAAGATCCACTTGATGTATGATGCATTTGTCAGATAAATTACTCAACTCAGATATTCTGTTTATTAGGATAAGTATGTTAGATCCACATAGTTCATATTGTTATTCATAACATTTTTATGTTAATATATTACTTCAATGAATTTATTATCTCATACTACAATAAGGTTACACATAAATTTATGGAAATCACCAAATTTCAAATCTAATTTGTTGTTGTCTATGTTACACCAATTTAACACCATTATCAAAAAAAGGAAATTAAAATTATGGATGATAATACTCAAACTAAAAATCATATATAATTGATACTATTAACAGAAAAGGAATGACTTAAAAATCAAAAGTATACCCCAATCCAATAGATCTAGGTTTTAATATGGGTTATCCATGGGAATTTCTATATTGGTTTTACAGCCTAAAAATTCATTAAATTCTTTCATAATATTTTATAAGTAGTTTTTTAATTATTTTATTCATATCCCATGGGAGTTTCAAATTAGATGGGTATAAAGTCTTAATTTTCATGAACCTCGTTGAAATCAATCTAACATAAAATCATCCATTTTTTGTTATAAACCCTAGGTAAAACTGTTGTACATCCTCATCCACTTCTAGTATACATCCATGGATTAAATTTCATAGAATCCACTCACTATATATTTCTCCAAAATTTCAGGATATTTTCCTACACATATAATTAACATTTTGGTTATTTATAAATTATTATTTCCTTAATCCCAAAAAATAACTAAACATTTCAGTGATACTAATTATAGAGTGTGGGGTCTTCTACACATACCGTAACATGATTCTTAACAGAAACATTCAATAAAATTCCCAATCATAGAGAGGCGTAGTGTCTGTAGAAGACTAGTTCAATAATAAATGAATAAATAATTAAAAAATAATTACTTTATTTTTAGCATAATAATGATCTAAAATTTTCACGATCAGAGCTGACGGGCCATCCAACCCGAACCAGCCCGAGACATGACCTGAAGGGCATTCTCTATCTCCATAATTTGGAAACTAATTCCTGGGTATCGACAAGGAAATATAGCAATGAATCCCCCCATTTATATGACCACAAAGATCCATAAATATTAATCATCCCATAACTGATAATCATAACTGAATGAGGTTCAACAATTTCACGAATCAATGTTTACAACATTAAAAAAAATACTATAATTGAATTAGAACAACAAAACCAGCCCAAAAACCTCCATGAAATAAGATTTCCATGACCCTAAATCCACCACCACCAACACTATAAAGAATTGGAATACTAGAAACCAGATCCACCATCACCACCACGATACTCCTTTCCTTTTCCTAGGTCATACGTAACAATGTCTACAAACACCCAATGGTGTATATAGGGGGTGAGACAAAACCTTTTCAGATTCCACCTAAATTAAATTTTCCATAATATTACATTAATTGAAAAATAACAATAAAAATTTCTATAGTAACACATGAAATAGTAATAATAAATTTTTTTATAGAAATCTTTCTCCAGAAACATCATTTAGGAAAAACTATTTAAAAAAATAATATTTCATGAAGTTAATTTGTACACAAGTTCAATCATATATTTAATGCTAGATATACAACCCTTACAGATCAGTTCACAAGAGAGAGAGAGCACCATGGTAAATCCCTATAGTTAACATGAACAAGTGGGACCCTATGAACCATACACATCTGTGATCAAAATCCTCCAACAAAAACCAATAATGTTGTTATGCATGAAGAACTTGAGGGGAACATCTCCCAAGGTATAGTGGTCTAATTATCATAATAAAAAATGTACATAATTCCCATTAATGAGACAAAATAGGTGATATCATCCTATGGTATAATGGTAAGAAATAATTTCACAAGTTTAGTTAGTATTGTTGAATTGATCAGGCTTGATGAATCCAGACCATGGCTCTTCCATGTCATCTTGCAAACTTGATCTTTTCCAGAAACCTAAAAACATGGGATTCCCTTTTTATTCCAATTACATTTCAAATATAACATAAATCATCATTTTCATAAACATATGCCAAGAATCATTAGCACGGATGGAAATAACCACTTTCACTATTCACATTGATCGAACGATCAAATATCACATGGAAACCATAATTATCGATAAACAATCGCACATTCCATTTTCCACACACACAAAAAACGATTAAAAATGCATTTCTCACCACATAAATAATTCATGAATCCTATTTGGAAACACAACAAGATGATAATAGATGAAATCCAACTATTTTCATCGAAAAATCCACCTTCAAATTCAAAGTCACCTCAAATCCATTTTATAACATGCTTCACATCACTTTCAAAGTTCACAAACACATTTAATGTGCACAAAAAAGTATCAAACATGAAAACAATCCATTCCTTTTGGGAAAACAACATTTAACACATTATCACCGTTAAATCTTTGGAAACACATTTCACACCTTTCATTCAAATCATAGAACCTATTCACATAGTACTAAAATGAAGCAAACTTGAAATATAAAAAATTTACTTTAAAAAACATACATTCATCACATATTCATCTCAATATATTTCATAATAAATTTTCATACCACTAAAATAATCCATAGAATACATTTAAAAAACCAAGAAAGAAATTAAAAAATTATCAAATAGTGTAAAAGTGTGGTATCACCTTCTTGAAGGATGGAATCATTAGGAATCCTATGTGAAACCACAAATGTACCACAAAAAGACCCTATAAAAAAATATCCTACAAAAAAATCGGGATTTCTACCAAAATCTAATGATCGGACCATAATTTTGATAAATAATCCACTGGAAAAGAAGAAAAAAAGAAGGAAGGAAGATGAACCCAATAAAGAGGAAAAAAGTAAAATGATAAAGGAGTTATTTGATTATTCCTTAACAAAACAAGGATTAAACCACCAATAGTATGATGATAAAAGGCTCCATGAAGTTTTATAGGAGGCTTTAATTGCTGAAAATCCCAAATGGTGTGGAGTAGAGGTGTTTTAAGGTTAAATATGAAGAGGGAAAAAGAGTAAATTTCCAATTTTTAATTATATGGATTGGTTACAGGGTTAAACTACCCAGTTTGAAAAACCATGTGGCCATCATTATACAAATGGAACAGGAAACATGGCTATCCCACATGGTTTTCAAAACCTTGGGACAATCATTCAATCACCTCCTTCGAATATTGAATTGGTTGCACAGTTTCCTGGGAGAGCATGCATAGTTACCCCAAACAGTACGCCTCATGTTGTCATAACGAAAATATCCATTATTCTCAAAAAAATACATGGGGAAACAAAGGGATAAATACTGTATAAAAATTTAACAAAATATAACCGAAAAAATCATTGATATAACAATTCACCCTATCAGGAAAACTTTCCACCTTTGAAAATTTATTCCAAAGTTTGATCAGAGAAAAAAATGGATACTCCTCCTCATCCTAAGACCTATGCTTTCCTATCTCATTATCATCGGCACCATAATTCCAAAGAACTCAAAAAAAATGAAATAGACTTCCCAAGAATAACTTTCCAATATTAATCTACAATCTGTTGTAGACAATCAGACACAGGGAAATTAGGTTATAACTCAAAATATTTCAGCTAAGTACAATGGATGGATCCGAGTTTCAATTTTTCAACGGAGGGACCTAGAACACATCATGAGTTGATATAAACTACGAGGGATGATAAAACTAGTATTCCTCTTTCACAATTGTCTTGGAAATCTCCAAAGGTCCGACATTCTTATGTGTTAGATTCTTTTTCATTCCATGATGGTGATGACACAAGCAATGTTCCACTTTCAAAAACAACAGGTCACCAATAGAAAACACCAGAGATCTATGCCTTTAATATTTGGATGACTTATAGTGACTATAAAGCATGAACAACCACTTTCTGATAATCTTTAAATTATTATAAACATATTACCTAAGGCTTAGTCCCAATAATGATGTCTCACCTCCCTCAACCCAACACAATGATGACTGACACCACCAACTATAATGTTCTTTAAAATGAGCTATTAAAATCGAGGATTTATTACTAGTGATATAAGAAAACTAATCTAATGATAAAAGGGTGCCCAATAACCTACAAAATCCAACACACATTCTTGTATCTTGTCTTCCCGAATATGATTTTCCTACTCCATATTACCATCTATTTGAGGATTGTAATCAATTATAAACCAGGCTTATAACTCCATCACCTTCTGAAGGCCTTCCCAAAACTATGAGGAAAAATGGGTGTTCATATCTGAAACAATTTCTGACATCACACCATGTTTTCTCAAAACATCCTGAATATAAAATAGAACCAACTCCCCTACTAAAGCTTAATCAATAATCAAAATGAAATGGTTTTATTTGTTTAGATGATGAATAACTACCTAGATGTCATTCCTCTAGCAGGATGTACGTGGTAATAAAAAAAATAATATATGGAAATCATTTCACACTTTCATGTAGGAATATAAAAAGGTAGAATTAATCCAGATGGCCTTTTATGTCATTCATTAACATGATGACACGTATAACACCACGATATGAAGTCTACATTGACCTACCACATACCAAGGCAATAGAAATGTCTCCACACAACAAATATTATCTTTGTGGTACTAGGATAAACAACCCAATATGATTGGTTTCTATCCTGCATCACCACATTCATTATATTCAATGGAACTACAATTCGGATCTTGAAGCACAGATATCTCTCCTTTGTAAATAACAACTTCGAACACCCCTCCCCATGATTTAGGAACTGCATAGATCACAACCATAACTCTTCCCTCAAATTCTCTTTCCCAACTAACTCCAAAAGGGAAGGTGTAAGATAATCACTAGCCAAGAACTCAACTCCCCTATCCTCCTTGGTTTGAAGTGCATTTGAGAAAAGGTCCCCATCAATATCCACTCATCACTAACATTTTTTAACGCTGCGACCAGAACATTCTTACTCAAAGCATATTCCACTACATTGCCTTTTCACAGAGTTTAGAATATATAAAAATAAAACCCTGGATGGTATTCAACTCAACAACGGTGCCTCAAATTTAGATATTTCCAAGGAAAAATGTTGTATAAGATTTTATGGACCAAATAAACAACAAACTTTTCTTCAACAATATAATGGTCCCAATTCTTCAAGGCATGCATCACCACTACTAACTCCTTGCCACTATTTGGGAAATTATTTACTTTTTGTTGTAATTGGAATGAACCATATTCCAACACATGGTTATCCTACATCATAAGACACTGATGACCCATAACTGAGGCATCACATTAGACAACATAGCCCTTTATAGAATCCATCATGAACAAATTGGGGGATGTTGTCAAACAACAAATAAACTCCCTAAAGGATGATTGACACTCTGGTATCTATTATAACATCAACCTTTTCTATGTAAGAACAGTCAAGGATAAAGCATTCTAAGAGAAACCATGAAGGAACTACATATAATTCACTAATAGGCCTTAAAATAATATTCTACCACACATATAATTTTGATATTCCAATGATACCGTTGTACTGATCTTCTCAGGGTCTACAAACACCCCTTTTTTCAAGACCACATAACATAGAAACATCACCTTCTTAATTTCGAGGGAACTCTTATAAATATTCACCTAGAGATAATGATCCAATAGGATTCCTAGAATAACATTCAAATTCTTCTCATGATCATCCTCATTCCCAGTGTAGACCAGGATGGAATCCAAAAATACTATAATTATGGTTTCAAGATATCAATAGTACACCCTATTCATGAGTTCCATAAATTCTCCTGTTGAATTTTTCCACTCAAAAGGCATGAGAAAATAATCAAAATGAATGTAACTTCATTAGAATGTTGTTTTTATAACATCAGCCGCTCTAAACCATACATGGCGATATCTAGTATACAAGGCAGTCATGGAAAACCTCCGTTACCGTTTGGCTAATAGAGAATGTCATAAATTTCTGGAAAAGGTTACTTGATCTTAATTGTTACCTTATTCAGATTCCATTATTAAATACACAATTGGAGAGATCCATTGGTCTTCTTCACAAACTAAAATGGGGTGGCCCAATGTGAGACACTATGGTGAATGAATCCATTGAATTCCAAGTAGTCCAGGTATACCTTTTTTACCATCAATTCAGTGGGGGCCATACGGTATGCTGGATGAGATATTGGCCATGTTATTGGTGCCATATCGATGATGAAATCTATATACCACTCTATAGGAAAACCTAAAAATTTATCTGGGAATTCCTTCAAGAATTCATCCACCACATGAGGTACTTTACCCCCACACACCAATCATAATCTTCTAACAAGAGCGATGAGATCTGATATGATATAATTCATAATTCTAGAAGTGAAGTTCCCACACATCCCAATTGAAGATCACACTCACCTTGACAAACCTGGGTACATCCATTAGGTGACCTAAAACTCAGTTTCCCCAAATAACAATCAATGAACACATTAAAATTAACTATCCAATCCATACCAAGGATCATGTAAAAAAGATTCATCTCTTAAAACTAGGAATTCCAATTCCAACTCAATCCCTAACATAGTGAGTGCACAAAAAAGAATCATGATACCCTACCCTCACTTCTTACGATGTGGAGTCAACAACTCCATAAAATTTAGAAAAATGTCATTTAAAAAATTAAAAACATTGATATGATTGGAAGAAATGAAATGCCCATAGGAAATAAAATCTAACAAGGAAACAAAAAAAGATGATTCAATAATAATGATACCGCAGACTATCACTGGACGAGCCTCAGATTCTACTGGTTCTTGATCCACAACCTCATGTGGTGTCATCCCATAATTACCCTAGGAATGACTCCTAGCCCATCAATATTCTTTAATCTAACTCTGCCCAGATGATTATGCAACACCTCCACTATAACCATTGAACTAAGAACCCATTGCGCTAGATGGTTCCGACCAAGCTGACATCTCATTAGAAGCCACAAATCCTACACCACTTTGATATGGGTGGGACTCTTTGGAAAATCACTTCACATGTCCCACAGTTCCACATCTATAACCAGGATTGTGTGGAACATAAAAAGATGATAACATTTTCCCTAACATCCCACATTGAGGGAACATGAATGACCAAGAACCTGATGCCAATAATAATGTTAGTTAAGAAGGATGGATTGAACCCCCACCACCCATCCTTTCCTTCTCAACCTGCCTCCTATTATTCTTAGACAATCTAAAACTACCCACTACAGACACTACTCTAGAGAAACTAAACATTCATCTTCGATCAATTTCAATCATTATAGATTGATCTACCACATTATCATAGGTTGTTTACTTGAATAAGAAAACATGGGAACTAATTTCCCAACACACCACCATCTAGAATGTTGGATCCTTCAGCTACTCATTGGAAACAACGAAAGGTGCAAACCGAACTAGCTCTGCAAATTACATATCATACTGCATCATGGAACGGTCTCCCTAGATCAATTCCAAAATATTCATGGACATAGTGAATGAAAAATCTCAATAAAATACTACTTACGTAGGACTACCTTGAAATCCTTCCAATTGATATACTTGTTCTTAATAGTTGTCACCATTGAGTCCCACCATTTCCGATTTTGAGCCTCCAAAATGAATGAAGCACGTTTCACCATATCCTCCTCAAGATTATCAAGACAATAGAACAACCTCTCAATTTTCAAAATACATTCATCTTCTTCTTGGGGTTATTTTCTACAATAGAAATATGGATGATTTTTCTCGAGGAACTCATGATTTTTTAACATTATAGGATGTGTCTGGGAGACTCTAACCTAAACAGGACGAGGGCTGATTTTTTTACCCAATGACTAGATAACCCAAAACCTTTCTTCCACTCATATTAGATCCTTTGGCGGGGGAGAACTCTGTTCGACATATTTTTGTGGTATTACATGAATTATTGGAGGAGGCATCTTATTACAATAATAAACAGATCACAATGGAATACCATCAATACAACCATCAAGTAATGTTATGGAAATTTTCATCAATAATAACAAATACCAAGATTTCCATAAATCAAAACATAACTAGATCCATTAAAATGAAAACACTATTCAAAACATTCCATCCCCTCCCGGTGTCCATATATAGTCCTAAGCCTCTACATATTACCAGGTGGAGGAGTCAGAGAAAATACCAACCTTCCATTGTGACATGAGTCAAGTCAAAAAAAAGTTTCGTTATACACCCACTCTCTACTAGAAACTCATGTCTGAACAGTCCTAGCTTTGGTGAATCCAAGAACATCCTAAATAAATTGACCAAGAAATAGAGAAACCTTATCTGATAAAATGTTTTCACAAACCATGTTGGTGTACCATCAAACCTGACAGCCAACCTAGCACGAGACATCTCCAAAAAGGGGTTACTGATCCCTATGAGCTGGAAACTAGTGTCGAGGTATAAAAACTTTGGGAATGATTTCATCCATTTATAAAACCACTAAAAACCAAAAAGTTTAAAAATTACATAACTGGTAATCATAACCAAATGAGGTACAAAAAAATTTATATTCAATGTTTACAACATTAAAAATAGCAATACCTCTAAAATGGAATGGGAACCAAAGATCCATCCCAAAATCCTCCATGCCACAAGAAGGTCATGGCCCTCAAGTCACCAACATGACCAAAAATAAGAATTTGAACAGTGGAAACTAAATCCACCATCCCCACCATAATACATCATTCCATTACCTGGGTCATACATAACAGTTCTTACATACACCCAAATGTGTTTCTAGGGTGGGAACCAATTCCTAGTAAGATACCACAAAAAATAATTATTCCATGGTATAACATTAGAAAACACATTGAAATATAATTTTCCACAAGAATACATGAAACATTTATTGGGAGGGATTTTTCTGGAAAATATTCTGAAGAATAATCTATTTGGAAAACTAATTTCTCATATAATATTTCTTGAAATTATAGTTCACATAATTTCTACCATATACCAACAACTTGAACCACATTACATAAGCATCAGGTTATAGGAGGGAGAGAACCATGGAAATCCCTATAGGAAACTTTCATAAGTGGGACCCTATGAACCTCATTCATCGGTGATCAAAATCATCCAACCAATACCAACAACATTCTCATGATCGTGAAAATAGAGTTGAACATCTCCCAATGACTAGTAGTTTATATATCATTTGAAAAAACCAACTGTGTTATCATGAATGGTCCACTAGAGATGACATTATCCCATGTTCTAATGGTCTTCAATCATATCACTTTTTTAGTCAGTTTTGTTGTGTCAATCCTGCTAGATGAATATGGGCCTCACCTCTATTGAGTCAACTAGAATACTAGTTCTAGTCTACCCACCTTGATACCCATGAATTCCTTTGTTCTCAAATTTCATTTCACATATTACATAAATTGTCAAATTCACATAAACATTCCAAAAAACATATGAACACAATGAAATAAATGATTTCATAATTCATGTTGATCCAACAATCAATGATCACACAGAAACCACCAAGTTTCAAAAAACAAAACCACTTTATATTTTCCATGGACAACAAACAATTTGGAAATACATTTCACAAAACATCCAAAAATCATGAGACCCTTTTCAAAACACACAATGAAAATAACGTATGAAATCTATAAATTTCAAATAGAGAATACCCATTCAAAATCACACTCACATAAAATACATTTTATAACATTCTTCACATCAATTTCTAAAATCAAAACTACATTTATGGTAGAAATAAATTAGAAAATATGTCCAAATTACATTTATTTTAGAAAAACAACTTTAACTGAATTTTCACAATCAAATCTCTTTCAAACACATTTTTCACCATTCACAAAAATCATATAACATTTTCAATATTCATGATAATGAGGCACAAAACAAATATAACCAATATCATTTCATAAACCAACCTTCTCCATATATTAATCTCAAAACCTTTTTAAAGCATGTTCTACAACACTCAAATAATCAATAGAATACATTTAAACCACCAAGAAATAAATAAAAAATCATATAATAATGTAAAATAAAGGAACAACCTACCTAAAACTTGGAAACATCAGGAAAATAGTGTCAATGCACAATTGTACCTAAATTAGACCCTATAAAGGCAATATTTAACAACAAAAATCATGATTTTACCAAAACTTTCCTGATATGACCCTAATTAGGTCAAATAACCCATTGGAAAATGAGGTCACTAGAAAGATGGAAGAAGAACCTTACAAACAGAGAGAAATAAAGGGAGAAACGAATTACATGATGATTCCTTGATGAACCGAGGATACAAATACTCAAATATTGATTCTCAATGGATTCATGAAGGACTATAGGAAGATCCCAGGGCTAAAAATCTGGAATGGGACAAATTAAAGTGATTTATTGTTAAATTTGAATAAGGAAAAAGGATAATTTTCTAATTTTTAATGACCTGGACATGTCACATGGTTAGATCGCACTGTTTTCAAAATCGTGATAAAACCATGCATCCCCCACTATCCATGAGGAACAAGCCTAACTGTTATCCCACACAATTTTCTATGTCATGCAAAAACCAATTGTTTTCCCCATCCTCAGATGAAATTGGGTTCCCGATTTCCTAGGTGATGGTGTATGGTTTCCCAAAGTTGTGTTACAATCATGGACCAGTAACTATTAGAAAAAATATATATTTTTCTCCAAAAACCCAAAAGAAACCCATGGGATAAATTCAAGGTCAAAAATTAAAAAATTATTCCCTCAAATTAAAATCATGGATGTGACTTCCTAAGACCATCATAGCTCCTAAAACTTCATTAGATCACCTGAGCAGTACATAATAAAAATAGATGATTTAAAAATCCTATAAAAGGTGTAATAAATATAAATAAGCATAACATATATTTCAAATGGTGATACATGATTACATAAATGAAAAGGCTCTAAAATAATCAAATGTGATTAGTATATAATGATTACGGAACCGTTAAATCAAATAAAATGTGTGAATATGGCGTCAACATAAAACATAGAATAAGCTTAATTCAATGCTAAAATTTAAGGAAAAAAAAATATAGAATAAGAAGTCATATCATGGATTAGGTTTACTCTATAATACCCTAATTATCGTATCACGAGTCATAAAAATTTACCAATGCTTTGGATAAGTATTTGGGCTATACCATTATAAAATTTATATTTTTTATGCGAAAAAATTAAAATCAAGCATAAGTTATAAAAATGAGAATTACCATTGGAAAAATTTTCTTGAATAATCTTTCCTCTTATAATAATCAAGGGATGTTTCATAAATTATTGAATGAGAAGTAGGAATTATGTAATTTGGATATTTGTATCAAAATAAACAATCATAAGACTCTTAATTGGTGTTCATTTTTTAAAAACATCATGGTAAATGATATATATTTGTGTATTAAAATGATATTATTTATATGATGCTTTAAATATCCAGTTTATGGATTTTGAAGAAGGAATGAATAATATTTTTTTTTCAAAACTAGAGGTAAACTAGATTAGTTATTTCTAAAATATGTATTTTTTTAGAAAAATATTTGGTGGTAATATATAATCTAAAATGGTTTTACATAATATTATTAATGGATTGAAGAGTTCCCCTTCGTTGGGTTTGATTTTAATTAATTTATTTGAAGGATGAACATAATGATTGTATAAACCCATAGAATAATGTGATAATATGGATGATATATATGTGATATAAATATATATTTAATTTATAATCATTACGTAACATAAAATATGGGAAGAACGATTTAGAGAGACATAGGTCATAACAAAAAAAACATGGTGATTTGGAGAGATCCCTTTCCATATGTATAGAATCATTTTTACCTTTCTCAAAACATCAATAATAACAAAATGGGGATAATTAATTTCGTGATTTAGATCCTTTAATATTATTCTTTTATTTGTTATTGTTTTACTATTTTAATTTACAAACTCATCAATGAGATATGATGTATAATTTTGTTGTTCTGAGTGTGTTCATTTCATGGATGCAAAGTCAGGTCACTTATAGATAATTATGAAATTTATTTTCAAATGGAACTGAAAATCTAAATGTTAAATTAAATAAAGATGAATAAATTAAATATAAGAACCTAGTTTTCACTCAGATATAGATCCTTAAAGTTTTGGTTAAGATAAAAAAAATTGAACTAAAATGGATTCCTAATGAGTCGGTAATGGTTCTGAGGGTGTTTGGGGAATATTCGAAACATGGAACCCATCATTTTGGTGGAAACTAACTCTCAACATCGTTTAGAGTAAACAGTGTATATGGTGTTTTTTTTGGATTGTTTCCCATCGCACGATTGGCGTTGGGCCATGCAGCCAAACCATGTGAACTCACTTTTTTTCATAGGTAACCGTTCATGGATGGCGCATGATTTTATAAAACTGTGCGGTGGAAAACATTTTGGGTAGAACCATAACACATGGCTTCCACACAGTTTGAAAAACTATATAGTGGCAAAAAACCAAAATTAAAATGTCCAAAATACCATTAATGATATATTAATCATACCCATTCCTCTATAATCGGATTTTATGTGGGATTAACCTAATTCTCTATATTTTTTGATATTTTTTAAGGAAAAAGCTAGGGATTAAGTGATCTCATTCATCGAACATCCAACTGAGCTTCTGTCCATCACATCAGATGCGCAATGGTATGTACTTGAGTTCCCTTTATCCGTTATTTTTCTCAATATCTATCAACCTAGATATCTACATGTGAGCATTATTTACATTTTCATTGATCTATTTCAATACGAGGTCCATCAAGGGATGATACCTAAGGGGAAGGATCGTACATACTTAAGGTGTTTGGTCAATAATTCATCCCTAATATTCATTGTTTTTAGAATGTTTGTGTGGGGGACACCGATTTCATTTGGAACTATATCTAAAATTCACATAATATGAATATACATGACAGAATCGTATTGTTATGATCTTTCAAAATATGTGATTAGTTATTAGTGGTTACACCCACAACTCAATCCACCTCATGTCAATGGTTAATCAATAATTGGGGTTTTAGTGTTTTGGAATGATTGAGGCACCTTTCGGGTGTGTCTTTTCTTGATGTTTCAAAAGATGATTCCTCTTATCCTAAATGGATTTTTAATATGGAAAATGTCATATTGGAATGTACAATTTATTCTCACCACTTGACTCGAATGAGGTAAGTACTTGAAAATTATTATTAAAAGTGAAATGTGGAATGTAAAATTAAATGTATACTAGGTATATAACATTTCCTTATTTAAATAAATTGAATAAATGTTACATGTTTGTAGAACCCCTTTCCATTTTGATGGACGATATCAGAGTGAACCTCAATAATTGAATATGCATTAATGGCTAACTAAGACTTGATTAAATGGTTTCAATGCTACTTGGCCTATCCACAGTAATGGAGTAAATGTCTTGGAGAAATGAATAAATGGTTTCAATTCTACATGATCTATCCACACAAATGGAAGTAATGACTTGAACCAAATGAATTCCGACATTATTAAAATATCAAATAGAAATGGACTGACTCGAGCTTTACTTGGATCATGAGAGGTGAATACCATAGGTATTGGGAACACCATTCTGATTCAAGGATATAGTTTTCTTATTTTGACACCCACCTAGACATCAGTTCTTGTCTATTCCTTGAATGCATGATATACTACTGTATAATCCCTTTCTCTTTTACAGGATTCCTCAGATACATTCTTTTGATCTATAATTGACTAGTAGGTGCCATGGTGAAAGCCCATAGGGCCCTATCTTTGCTTATCCTTAATTTAACTTGGTCGATCTCCTCAGATATGGTTGGAACCATATTGTGTAATGATTTGGTTTTCACTCCTTGGATTACTCAATTTCCTCATATATAGACTGAGATTATATTGAGTTAGCTTCTTGTGGGTCTACATTACCTTAGTTTTTAGCCTGGAACTCCCTTAATGGATATTATTGTTTGGTTTCCTTGTTACATCTTGGGACATTCACTACCTAGTCTATCAGTTGGTGATGTCAGTGATTTCTATGCCTCACATGTCCTATTAGAAATATACAGTAATTGATTAATCAACGAACTGGTTATATGTTCAGACACCAGCTAAGGGTTGAAGTAGGTACATGTTTATTTAGTTTATTTTACAACTTGATTTATATTATATATGCATTCCTTCACACTTCTATAATCCATTACACTGGCCAAAAGTTGTAGACACCATTGGTGGTGGCCCATTGAGATTTATGTCACACCCTCTCCAGGCACCGTTCGGTTCCTAGACTAGATTACATGGTTGTAGTAATTGACAAAGGGAAGGATACAGCTTCCAATACTTGATTATGTATTGATAAGATTGAGCGTTATAGAAGATGACTGAGTTGGATATCAGGATTCATAGAGTAGACTTGTTTTCTATTATTTTGTTGAGCATTTCAGGCCTATTCTCTTGCATCCATACTTTCTAGTTTTCTAGAGACATGACATTACATCATCACAATTTCTGTTCTTAGAGTTATTGTTATTCTTTTTTATCTATTGCATTAGTTTTCTTCCACTATTTATTTAAATTTCTTCTATTGATTAATGTTCTATTATAATCCTTCTATTGTGCTACAGTTTTTAATGAGGTCATAATGTTCCCACAGAAACACCCTTGACCCTCGCTACTAGTCGACAGCCTCTGGTGTTTGGTAATATGCGATTAAGGCCATGTGGCCTACCAGGATCGAGGCACCCATTAAGTGGCATATGGGTCTGGGTCTTCATATTTATAAAATATATATGGTTTAAAATATCCATATGTGTTATTAGATAGGGACAACTCATTTATTAAAAACCTTTATGTTATGTTGTTAGTACATTTAGTTTTTTTTGTTGACTGAAACGAACTAATTACATTTTTTATATTATGAATTTTAATTCACAATAGATTATGGAACTATATATAATATAATAAATATGGTTATTTTAATCCATTATATATGAATGTGAACATGTAATGGAGGTAGTAATGGAAACAAGTCATCATCTCCACAGGTAGTGAACCAACATAATATTGATGAGTTTTTCATTATTATAGTATGAGGAGAATAGAAGAGTATGGACGATATATATTCCATTAAAATTTTATTATTATAGAATATATATGTTTATAGAGTTATTATTCCAGATTAAATTGACATTTTCGACGAGATTATGTGTATGAAAATGAATTAAATACTCATTTTAGGGTATTTCATTAACCTTTGGATGTCTCACCTTTGGCATAAACTAAATGAACCTTGCATTTTCCCTTTCATGTGAAACATTTTATATGTAATGTTACATTTTAAATAAATTTAATCTGTTTTAAAGCTTACATTCCACACAAAAATGAGTTAACCAAATCATTATATATTTTTAAAATATTATTATGAAAACATTATATCCTAGATATTAAAATTGGTAGGTATTATTAGGAAAAAATAAATAACTAAAAGTAGGCTAACTAAAAATTGATAAAATAAATTCATTGGTCATTAATAAAAATTATTTCATTTGAATGTAAAAGATATGATTTTCAAAAATACTAATTATATCTATTCCTAATGTGTATTAATTTTTATAAATTAAATCAATAAAAATTGTTAAATAAATTTATTTAAATTTAAATATTATATTCTCAATGAAATGATTCAAAATTCATCTAATGTTATTACTATTCATAGGATTATAATGAATATATTGTGAGGTATAGAAACTATATTTTTCTCCAATTTTTTTTTTGATGCATTTGAATTTTTTTAAAATTAATGATTTAAATTTATTGTAATTGAATCATGAAAATTTGAATCAATAATTTTAATAAAAAGTTTAAAATATGGTGAATATTTCCCTATTATTATTTTCTATATGAATTTCATCAATAGTAATATTTATGACCGTGGTAAATGGTAAATCATGTAAACATTGGTTAAAACTGAGAGATAAGGTCATAATATTTAATTTTAATTCATATTTTATGATGAAAATTTTTACCGTATTACATAAGGATCAAAATGGTTATGTTTAATTTAAATTTTAATATGAAGATGACCAATATAATCATAAAATCAATGAATGTTAAAAAATATATCTCTTCTAGTTTTAAAATACTATTATGGACAAGAAAATGTTCTGGTCAAATATAAATGTTATTCTTTTGAATCAGAAAAATATTATTGAAGATTATATTTTAATTATTAGTTTTATTCTGTATATAGATACCATAAATCATAGCATGATGCTAATGTAATATTTTTTTAAATAAAAAATATTAATATAAATGATATTATAATTATGAAAAGTGATATAATTTTAATGGAATAATATCTACAAATAATTTTACAGATATATGTGAATTATAATTGAATTTTGAATAAAATATATTTTAAAATAAATTTCATGATGTATTTGATTTAAAATTATATGAATTTTGTAAAAACTGACATTAATGGAAATTTATAAAATTCATATATATTTTTAAGTTATTTAAAAACAATTTAGTCATGAATGAGGATGATGTGATATGATATTTTATAAAATATCCTCAATGGTCTGATTTTGGGCTAGTATTTACCTTATATGTTAAATAATAACCCATTAAGATTGAAAAATATGTTGCCACACTTAATGTTAAAATCAGTCAACTTAGTGCTTAATCTAAAAGATAAGATTTATATCACGAAAAAAGCTGTCAAAATTTCATTGGATTATTCTATATGAACCATACCCTACAATAGGTTCAAATTCCTGACACATTGGTAAAATTTTTCTATAGAATAGTCTGATTATATTTTAATTGTTTAAGAGATGTTAAACCATCACAATAATTGTAAAATAGATCATCTTACCTAGATTATTTACACCAAATTGAGACATATTTTTCAACAAAAACCTTCATAATTAGATTCTAAACACCCTTCAAAACATTTTAAATGTTAATTTATCCTCAAATGTATTACCCTATAGTCCTTATGTAGATATCCAATGTAGTTCATCCAAAGTAGAGGTATTCACCATAAACGATCACTTTATTTTTTATTTATTCATATAACTCTCCAAGATCTATGTTATTTATCATAATATTGAAATATATGAATAATAGATAAATTTAATTTTTATCATTATTATTATACCTCCATTATCAACTATCTTTCTCATCAAATGGGATGTGAAAGTACCACTCATGCATACGTTTGAATTATTGTCTCCATGAAATGATACAATTCAATTTTAATCCCTTTTCATATAATGGAATTATAATGGGTATAATATTTTTATATGATATTATTTACCTAATTTTTAATTTTTATTTATAATATCATATCTACATTCTTACCTTCCAAACCATTCAAATATGATAATCTCACATGTGCGTATTTGTAGACTCCAACCTCCATAAAACAATGCGATTAATTTTTAATTACAATTTGACATGGATAGTAATGAGGGTGATTTTTTTGAATTTAAATGATTTTAATTATATGAAAATTATTCTACCACGTTGAATAATTTTATATCTCACTTTTATTCAATTTTCTTATAAGTGAATACAATGTTCATGGGTACATAAAACCTACCATCTGTATGAACAGTTTAATTCATTTATATATCTCTATATTTTATGGATAACTACAAATACATATAAATTGAATATAAAAGATATTTATATCTTGTATACCAATCTAGATATGACTTAACTGTGAAAAATATGTAGGGATGGAGACTACTGAATCAAAACATACATTAAAAACATAGCAGGTAACACCTAAAATAATGACTATAATAAAATATTATTAAGAAATAGGTTTTAAAATGTTATAAATAATTCATAGTTGATATCATATTTATGAATATTGTTATGTTACATGACTATAATAATAATACATTTATTATACATGAGGTTAGAGTAGCTAAATCACATGTCATATTGGAGGTAATGGATTTCATGTCAACATCCACTCTATTATGAAATATTTTTAAATATGAACCTATTTATTTTAATATAGTCTATATATTATCCTATTTATGTATATATTTAATTTAAATAATTAAATTTCATGTCATGTTAAATCTTGTAGATATTTTTCATTTTTTTCTAAATTTTCATCTCTTTTGAAATTGAATCAATCATTGAAATATGTAAAGGAAAATCCAATATTATTTGTCTTTTTAAATGATACATGTTTCATCCATAACTTTATTTTTACTAAAATGTAATATATATATTTTTTCACTTCTATAATTTCTTATCAAAATAAATTTTTATCCATGATTGACTTTTTTGGGGAATAGTTTTAATTAAATGTTTTTATCATTTTCCAGATGAGGTACATTGCAACATTTTCGACTAATGTATATAATGGTTGTTCTTTATCTTATACATATTGTGATTATTTTTTAACTATTATTACGGATCTTTTATCTAATATTCCATTATATTTTTTAAAAAATAGTTTTTAAAAAATAGTTTAATTGCATAATTTTTTAATCATTTGTTTAAAAAAATGGAATGGTTATTTTCCTAATGGTGTTTTAAAGTATATTCTAAAAGTATTTTTATACATCAATGACAAAACCCTTTAATTTACAAATTCACAACTAGGTATATGTTGTAATGATACACGTTTTTGAAATATTCACTTATATATGTCATTGGATATTATATATCTCTTAAATTTACTTATTCTTTGTATCATAGAAATGATTATTTCCTAAACCATATCCAATTTATATATATTGCGTTTTAATTTGAGTGTATTTTATTTACTATGAAATTAATGATAAATATGTATTAATTATAGAATATACATATTTTTTGATATTGAATATTATTCATGAATTAAATTGATCATTCAATATATATGGAGTGTATGTGACATGAAATCATGGGTGGGGTCAGAATTATATAGCACCATGATGCATCAATGGGTCTAATCAGAGAAATCAGGTATAAAAATTAAAAATTTATTTACTAGTAGTTTTAAAATATACCAGTGTAATGTATTTATGGTATAAATACCGTGATGTGTGAGAGCATGGTTGAAATTATTAATCATTTCGTTCATTGAGAATTATGTTTTTATTATAATTTATGAGATTACTGCATTGATATTATACCTAGATGAATATTCATGTCCATTTTTTATTAAATGAAATTTGTTTTCATTTAAAACCATTCCAAATTCACGAGGAAATATTTTCTCATGATATATTCCCTTGTGTGTTACCTTGGTTGAGCATATGAGCTCACCCTTCTATTTGTATTCATTTAACATAGATATGAATTAGGATTTTAAGATTAATATGATGGATGGAAGAATATTTTCATGCTATGTGATTTTTATTTTTGATGAAATATGGGAATCATGTATGTATCTTGTTCTTTGAGACAACAAAACTATTCAGTTCTTTGAGATGTGATTAATTCAATCTTGTTCCAATATAATAAATTAACCACCGAATCTTGGATACTGGTGTTCAGGTATTTATAGTTTATATGAGATGAAGTTTATTAAAAACCATGGGAAGAATTTTTGAAATCAGGATTGGTATCTTGAGGAATATTATCTAATCTTATAGTAAATAAGAATTTTTATCTCTATTGGTATATTTTTAATGCCATAATATTTTTGATCATTTCTAGATAATTCATTATGGTACACTATTTAGGGATGGAACCTAATGGAAGAAATATAATCAATATGCATGGCCATTGTTGCGATTTTTTTATTGTGGAGGACAACATAGTTGGTGTGGGAGCTGAGCAGATAATGACCAAATTAGGGAACATCACCCATGTTATATCAAATAACCATGCACATATAGAGAAACATGATGTTTGATGACATGATCCACCAATATTGGACCATTTCATATGATTAATTACACAATATGTAAGAATAACTACTATTAAAGTTGTAGATGATCATTTGATCTAATATCACGAAATTATATTTCATAAATTGCGATGTAATAAAATATTGAAGGGTATTCTTAGTTTTTAATTTTTAGTTTTATTTCCAATCAATGGAGAACGTTTATCTAGAATACTATAGAGGAATATGAAATAGAACATATAAAATCAGGAGGTTTTAAAACAATATTCATTGATAAATATTTCCTTCGGGATATGTGAACTGAAATAAAGAGAATGTTACTAAATATAATGGTACAAGAAGAATAATATGTTTTTAAGTATGAGACTATCCATAAAAGACTAGTAATTTTTCATTAGATTATATATGTTATAAAAATAGAATGCTTGATCCGTTACATGAAGTCCTAATGAAAAAATGACAAGGTAACTAGTTTCTTAATTTTTTTCATCATATGTTAAGATAAATTATTATTTTCCAAAAAAAAAGAGATGTAATTTTTGTGATCCTATATCATTAAAGTAAATCTAGAGGACTATAGGTCAATAGAGAATCATGAAAATGGAAAAGGATTGAAAAAGAATAAGGGAATAATGAAATTACCATAATGTGAAAATTGTCAAAAGAAACATCCTAGAAAATATTTTAAGGGCATGGGAGATTGTTTCTAGTGTATAAAAAAGGGTCATTTAGCTATCAAATTAATGGGATTAAAAAATTATGTTTATTTCATCAACTATATAGAATATAGGAATTTTATAAACCAATTTTCCAATCATCAAGGGAACATATCATAAAAGCGTACATTAGAGAAGGAAAAGAATATGTGACCACTAAAGCTAATGATGAAGTTCCCTATGATTTGGTTGTAGTTACATTAATGATAACCTTACATTTAGATAGTGCTTTATATGATTCTATATCCTTGAGCTCCATTATAACTTCATGGTTTTCTAAGGAAATAATATATTTCCCTTACACCATATGGAGAGAGTTCTCATGTCATGAACCCTCTCTCCAAATATACACAAAATAATGAAGAGAGATAATGACCCCTTGACTCCCACCTCTAATAGGCCCCATGTCAGAGACAAACACCGAGGGTCTAGTTTTCTCATAAATGAGAGGCATTACCCACTGTAATAAAATGATATTGAGGGATAATATTAATCAGCTGAAGAAAAATCAATGAAAAAATATAGAATTGAAACCAAAAACATCCCATTAATCAGGATTGAATAAAATAAATAATGATAAAAGTCTACAAAATAAAAGTTCCAAAATTAAATTTATGGTGGTGAAAAAGAAATAGATTCAATGGTCTATGATAAAAATGTCCAAAATGATCCACGAAGTCTTCCTGAAAATCATAAAATAGTTTTACATACATAGAGTGAGCATATAAGTATACTCTGTAAGAAACCCAAATTCTCTTGTGAAAATGTTAAATTAGAATACCACTTCTACCATGAAAAATCAGAAATAATATCACCTAAATCAGCACACTAACCAATCCCTTTACTCTCAGGGCCTTTTTAATATAAAAACACATCCAATTATAAAATAATAATGAAAAATATATCCACTAAGGGTACCCTGCACCACCTTTTCATGTATTTTCTTCTGTCAGACCCCAATAATTTGTGTTTTGATGATTCCTCCTCTTTTGAATCTCATCACATTACATAAAATAAACTCAAGAAACATAGGATATCAAATCACATTGCATATCACCCATAGAAAATTATACTATTTCATAACATCACATGACACGGGTAGTAGGGTATCATGAACATGTTCAACATCAGCATCATGTCCTCCTCCTACGATGCATATCCCCTACCACAACAGTACTCATCACATTCCATTTGAACAAAACTAATGATACATTGTTCATCACATCACATAAAATCACAAAATTAAACCATTGACTAATGGAAAACCAATACCATGCATGTCATCATCACCTAGATGAGAGAGCAGGAAGAGTGGGTAAAAACCCATAAATCCTCAGCACAAAAAAAGTTATGAAAAAACACACCGAAAACATCTGGTTTTTGGAAATAGGTTCCCAAAATGTGTGGGAAACGAAAAAAAATCAAAAAAATATATTTTGAATATATAATATCGATACGAAATTACAACTTATGGGTTAAAAACAAGGGTACCAACAAACTCCTGAAATGAACCAACTATGATGCCACCAAAAAAATCACAGCACCACATAAGCATGCCACATGCCACTAGCCACATTTTCATTCAAATATTACATTTTGTGGATTTACCATTTAATATCCAATTTCATTCATTATGCTAATTTATTTATCTAGGATATTATTTCTCATATAATAATCTAGCTCTTAAATCAGACTTCTCAAATAAATTCATTCTTTCATTATCATTTTTAACCTAAGTAAAATCGCCACACTTCATCACATCATCAATAACAACACTACATCATAGGAAACCACATGTGAAGATCAATCACACATAGCATAATAAAATTTCACATTATTATATTTAACAACGGATATACATTAATTCCGAATATATATTTTAAGAGTATTTTCACACATACCATAAATATCCTAGGCCAACCATTTTAATAAATGAATATGAATGGTTATCAAATTCCCTTCTTTTTTGATAAAAAAAGAACACAACAATGTTTTCATAACCTATCATCTATTTTTTTAAATCCTTCCAATGGAAATAATATTTAATGGGGATCATATCCTCAACAAATTTACAATATCAAGTGATTAAATTTTTAAGAACAATTAATTTCAATACCCTTTACCTTAAATTTAAATTACACATTTTAACTATATTTATTTAGACACCAGCAAAAATATTCCTAAATTTGGAAAAATAATAACCTCTCACACATGATTCATGTAATAGATAAATTAATGATCACATACCTCAATTTTGATACCTCGTAATGATTTGTAACGGTTTTTTCATGGGCCGATAAGAAGCCATAATCACTATTTTATTCATATTCAATAATATAAATGATAAAATTAGATTGAACTAAATCAATAAATTTTAATTTAGTATATATGAATGAACACTACACTCTTACCTCAGACTCATCCAGATGATCAAAATTGAACTCACAACACATCAATCCAATTAATATTGAGGGAGATATAATATAAATAAACTAATAATGTGAGGTATATTATTTACATGATTTTCAATTTTCAAAACAAATTTTTCATATAATTATAAAATTTAATTACTTTATATTGGTCCTTAATTTAATTAAAAGAATATTACACAATTTTTTATTTAGTTTTGATGTTTCAATTTCAATACATTATTATAATTATTTAAATCATTTAAATAATTTTTTTTCTCAGCATCACACCCCTCATGGAGTACCACTACAACCTTCTATCTTCAGTTCCCCGTTATTTTTATTCTCAATGAATCCTAACAACTATTATTCATATCTATTATATATAGTTCAGATAATAATCTTATTTATTACCATCTCTCTATTAATCATGCTTTACAAATTATTATTATTATTATTATTAAATTTCATTTAACTCTACATGTCTGTCCTATATCCTCTCTGTCAATCTAATTACTTTTTCAATCAATTCCTCACTCACTCTCTCTCTTAAGTTAATATTTATTTTTGAAACCCCACCATACACACTTAATTAAAAAAATATAATGTTTTTCATTTTTTAATCTCATATATTGTTATAACACACACAAACGAATATTTATACGGATATATATATATATATATATATATAGTTGGCCTTTTTTAAATCTAATCCATTATATATATAAAAATATTCAATATACACCATACCATATATTTATAGTGATATATATATAATTTATATAATTTATATATACATATATGATTGTTTATATATATATATAACAATTTAAAAACTTATATGAATAATAAGTTAAATTATACACATAGATATATATAGAAACAAACACATATATGGGTAATATAACAATGTGCAACACACACATGTTTATTTTGATAATAATGTAGTGGTAGTGTATATATATATAAGACTTTCAAAAACCAAACATTTTGGTACATTTTATTAAAAAATTATGCATGTAAATATACATATTTTCAAAATTGTGAATTTTTTATAATGTATAATATTTCGGACCTATTTAATATTTTGGAATATATATTTCAATTCATTAATTATTAATTGAGTTTAATTAAATAAATATTCATAATTTAAATCATTTTTAAAAAAATCAAAATTTATTTTTCAAACGTCCTTTTAAAACATTTGAATTATTTCCATAATTGGAAAACATTTTAAACAAACATTATAAATTTCAAAAGAATTATAAAAAACTTATATATTTTGTGAAACCAATCTCGAACCACCTGACACCGTAGAATGAGAATGAAATGCATGAGAATATTCCATACCATTCCATTTTTCACCTCTTAGACAATTCTCATCCATGAGAAGAAAATAGGAAAAGAGAATGGTGGTCTATAAAACCAAACCATGAGATACCTCTCAAGGTTCTAGATTTATTTGGAAAACAACAACCACTAGGGAATAAAAGTGTAAATATATACAACAATTTAATCGATCTCCAATGTTAGATACATATTAAAAAGGAATATGACCATTAAAAAGAATCATGTCAGTGAAGGAAATATAACTCACATATCACAATGATTTCAAATAATTTATCCCTATAAAATATACTTTAAACAACATGGAAAACTAATAAAACATATGTGATTACCATTCCCAAGAAATTTCTGTCAGATATCTCAAACTAAACCAGAATACAATACATATGAATCAATCATGGTAAAAACATTAATTTTAACCCAATTCATAATTTATAGTTTAAACTAGTACATTGCTTTCAAAATCAACCTTTATTAATTGATTTTTTAATATACAAGAAATTAACTTCAGTATATATATATTTATATTTCAAGTCACTAGTTTTCACTGAATATTTTAAAATCTTTTAAATGAATTTTTTATTTCAAAACATCTCATCTTTTATTTCAATATGAAACATTAAATAATTTTTTTCCAATAACACATGGCTATTATTTCAAATTATCCCAATATAAATTATATATAATTTCACACCCTTTTCCTTTAATTATTATTTATAAAAATTTAATATCTTAAATCAATTAAATTTTTCTTGAAAGAAATAAATAATATTTTAAATTATTCACCATCATAAGTATTCATCATGCACACCATGACTATTCAAATCATCAGTCAAGAGTCGTAGACTTGGAATATGACAAAAAAAATTCAAAAAAATCATAAGGTTGGAACAATCAATTTAATCAATATTTAAAAAAATTTCCATTTTCATTAACAAACTAAAATATCAAAACAAATGTCCTAAAAAATCTATAATGGATTAAAAGTCCCAATTTCAGCTTAACATGGGTGTTTTATATTACCTTATATAGTTATATATCATTTCCACATAACGTTACCCAATCATCACATAATCCCATTTTAGCATTGAAAGAGATTCTGCAAGCAAAAAAATGTAAATCATCCACTTCACCGTGATATTATCCTATTTGGGGGGTACTAACTCACCCGTATAGTTTTAAAACACATCATAATATAAAATATCTTGAAGTTATAAAGTGTTTCCCTCTATATATATTTGATTACATGAAATATTCCATCAATATAAGATAAATTACAATGATCCCAGCCATTAATATATTAGTCAAACATTTCAATCACTTCCTTCATTCAATGATTACGGTGTGGGGAGGGCCCATCTTCATATATTATATGATAAAAATCCATTTTATAATATTAAATACCTTATTTGTTAAACATTTTAGGAATAATGATGGAATATATCAAAATAGTCACATCCCAATAAAAAAATATCTCTCACTACAATAACCCCATATCTCATCCACCACACATCAAAAACACTTCATAACACAACCAGTAGCCTTACTTTCCGACCTTTGATACCACCTTTTCGACATGATCTCATTACCTCTTCATGTAACCACCTTTTCGCATAACCACCGTATCCATCCCATCCTCTACACCATATTAATCAATGATCACCACTATAATAACACATCATATCTTGTAGAAAAAAAATATAGGAATTTCCTCTCCCACGTCAAGATATTCTCTAATTTGTGTGACACTAACTCACCAATAAGGGATTATTTCATATGATGAGAATATTTAAAGAAAAATTAATATTATTAATGATGGTAAATTTTTAACACTTCCATACGATGATGGAATTATAAAATTTGGTTAGTGGTTATGTGTTCCATCAATATATGAGGTAAAAAATAAATTGTTAGATGATTCTTAGAGATCAAATTTATTTATACTCCATGGAGGAATGATGATTTATAAGGATGTGAAGGAACATCATTGGTTAGATTATATGAACTATTAAATTTTCTATTTTGAGTTAAGATTTTTAGATTTTATAAAACTGTGGGTTGAGAGATAGTGTCATACAGAATTCATGAAATTTTGGCCATTTACATAATGGAAATAGATGAAATTACTATGGAATTTTCCCCTAGATTACCAAAAAATCTTAGGAATATTGATTTTGTATGGGTAATGTTTTTATCACCCAATCAAATTTAAATTTAAAATTTGTATAAGGGATGATTTTTCTCTATAGATCCATACATGAATCTATATTAATGATGTTTTACTATATCATGAAACACATATTTCAACAGGGTCTAATCGTGATCCACAAATAACATTGAAATTTGAAAAATGTATTCAAAATTAGCTTAATAATGATCTTAATATGAGTACAACTTATCATCCACATAATAATGGTAGTCCATAAGAGACTATCAATATGTTGTCGTACAAGTGAAATACATTATCTTTTGAGTTTAAAGGTGTGAAAGATTCATATTTACCTTTGGTATAGTTTTCCATTAATAATAGATTCCATTAGAGTCTTCAAATTAAATAATATGAATCATTCTATGCAAAAATATATCGCACTCTAACTTGTTGTGACCCCATTTGTGAATATATGATTGTAGAATCAATATTTGTGGAAGAGAAAACGAAAAAATTAACGTCTATTCAAACTCATAATATAGTGGCTGACAATAGGAATAATATTTAGGTCAATAACCGAAGGATTGATTTGTCGTATTGTGTGAAATATCATGATTTCCTGATTGTATCTCCACAAAAGGGTGTTATATGATATTGAAGTGCGGGAAAACTAATCCCCAAGTAAATAAATCCTTTCAAAGATCTTGATAGAGTGGGAAATTTAGTTAACCATTTTCAAATGCAATAAAGCCTCTCTAATCAACATGATGTGTCTCATATATCATTGTTAAGGATGTTCATTCCAGACCTAATTCTTGTGCTCACATATAATGACATATAATTATAACCTGATTTATCTTATTGAAAAAATCATATCAATATATTAAAAATAGAGAAAAGTTTTTGGGAATTCAATTTCTCAACTAGTAAATATACCTTGGGGAATTAATAATATATAAGAGGAGAAATAGGAACCGAAGGAAATTCAGATACGGAACTACACATATATTTTCATGAGTTGAAATTATGTAAATTTTTATAATGTAATTTTTTTTCATGAAGGAAAAATTTAGTTCACTAATATTAGAAGGTATGCATCATTTAAAAAAATTTAACCTATTCTATAGCTTGTTCATCATGTAACACTAAGTTCAAAAAAACTGAAATATATTATTAAAATATTATAATGTGACATTAATAAACTATGTTTTACAATTGGATAATATAAATTTGAATAAAAAAATTGTAAAAATTAATTAATTTATACATATAATAGATAAAATACTTGGTTAAAAAAAATTCAAAATCACTTTATTTTGAACATAATGTTTCCCTCAAAAATTGTTTTTATGTGATCACAATTTTTTTTAGTTTTAATAAACTAGATCAATCACCATTGGTGACATAAATAAAGTGACTTTACTAAACCCTAGATTAGAATAAATTCACTTTTTTGATAAAAACTATAATTTTTTTAAAATGGATTTTCATTGAATTTTTAAAATGATTTTTAAATAAAATTTTCAAATTATAAAAACCGAATATTGGAAAATATGTTACTTATTCAGAATCATGTTGTTTAAAATTTTAATATAGGTTCCTTTTAATTTTTGTCAACATGAATAGTATCTGTGGTAAAATTTATCACCTTAGTATAATATAATTCAATTTACTCTTGGATAACACTAAGCGATAATGTAATAATATGTCAAATTAATTCATATTTGGTGGAAATAATTCTCCAGGTAACAACTTAAACCCTCAATATTAATGTTCAGTGGAATGATTACCATGAAATTGACCAATATAATATTTAAATCAATGAAACATACAAAATGTAACCCTATTTATTATAAATATATATTATGTCTCCAATTATTGTAAAAAAATAATGATTTAATTGAATGTAAATGTATATTTTTGGAATAATGAAATTATATTAATGATAATAAATATATATAATTTTATGTTATTTTGTAAGTACCTTAAATCCTTATGCAAATCTAATATGGTATTTAGTTAATTAATAATAAAATAAAATATAGGATTTTAAATATATTAAAATAGATATAATTGGAATGTGATAATGTGTCCTATGAATTTTATAGATCAATATGACATATTATTGATTCTTAAAAGAAATATATTAAAAATATGACTTTTTATTGATGTATTTGATGTCAAATTAAAACAATTGTGTCAAAATTGATATTAATGATAATTTATCAAAACAATGCTTTATTAAATTAATAAAAAATAATTAAATATATTCAAATAGGACATGGAATTAATATATTATCTAAAATATCATTAATTTTCCATTTATGGTCTAATAGTTACCTTCAATGTAAAATTTTACCCTATAAGAGTCAAAAATACATTTTGATAATTAATTTTAAAATTAGTTATCTAACTTGTTATATAAAATGATAAAGTTCATAAAAATACAAAAAACCTATATATATTTTATTTTTTTTATGCAATTTCATCCATATAAAACCCTTGGATTTAATTTATTACCATTTGAATCATTTCGAACTATAATTTTCTTATAATAATTTTATTGTTTGAAAAATTAAAAAATAACCGCTCACATCATCTATAAAAGTCTATATACTCCATAAAATATTTAAACTAATTTTATCCATATTTCTCAACCAAAAAACTTCCCATTTATCTTCTAAACACCCCTAAATATTTATTACAGTTCTGGTATCCTCAATATACAATCTTGAGGACCATTAATAGGATATCCCAAGGAGTTATTCCAAAGAAGAGGTAATAATCTTAACCGATCACTTTTTTTTAATTCATGTCATGCATATCAAATTTTTATTGTATTTATCATCCAATCATAATGTACGAATCCAAAATATACTGAGAATTTATTATTATTATAAGACCACCACTATTCATCCTCTTTTCTATCAAATGAGAAGTGAAAGTACTGCTCGTGTGTATGTACAACATTCCATCTCATCGTTTGATACAAATCATCTTTCCTCACCTTATTTTATGGATGGGATTAATTATTCACTTAATTTATATAAATGTTATTTACAACAATAGTATAATTATATAATGAAAATATCATATTCACAATCTTACCTTCTAAACTATTCACAAACAATAATGTCGCTCATTCGTATGTGTGGACTATCATCTCTATGATGTTTTGTGAATTGTTTTTAATTTATATTTTACATGGATTGTAAAGTGGTTGAATTTTAGGAATACAAATTAATTAAATGATATTATAGTTATTCTATCATGGTGAGTAATTATATTCATATATTTTATTCTCTCAATCTACAAGTGAATATTAGGTTCATACGTACATATAACCAATCTTCTGGCTGAACGATGTAAAATATTTTTATGTCTCTATATTTTATTAATATATATAAATATATTTATATTAATTATACATGAAATTAAATAAATTATAATAATATGGTGATTATTAAATAATTTTAATTATATAAGGACAAATACTACAAAATAAAAACATTCTTAATAAACAATGAAGTTAACACAAAAATAAGGATAATAATAAATTATTATTAACAAACAGGTGTTAAAATGATATAAATGGATCATATATGATATCAGTGAAATTATTATGGTTTATTTTTGTGACAATAAAACATTTAAATCCATCCTATAAAATTTTATATCACTTATGTTACATACTAGAACTAAGGTATGTGGATTTACATCAATTTACACTCCATTGAGAAAATTTGGTAAAATTCCCCAATTTATTTTTATGTGGTGTATATGATTCATTATCAGTATAATTAAAATTAATATATATTTATTCATGATGATAAAATATTATATCTTGTTTACTATTTCAAATTGTTTTCATATTTTCATTTGACTTTTCATCCCTTTGGAAATTGAACCAAGAAAATAATTGTTTTAATGAAAAACTTATCATATTTCACTTTTGATGAGATATAGTCTTCACCAATATCCATATTACGTTTTAAATGGTTTCAATTGGTTTTAAAATTCTATATTGACTTGTCAAAAGAGACATTTTTGAATGATTGAAATTGTAAAAAATGTTTTTATGACATGTTTTTGTCATTTTCCAAAAAAAATAACATTGTGAATTTTCCAAGAAAACTATCGATGGAATATTTTTTTACATATACAATGTTAAAAAAACACTATAGTCTTTACTAATATGTTAATATATGATAACTTTACTTCTTCACGACATTATTTTCAAAGGAAATGATTTACTTTATAATTAACAATGTTTTTTTAATATAGTGATTTAATAAAATAAAAATATTTTATTCCTAAACATTTATTAAAATATTTTCTATTTTTATTTAAATTCATAAGTGAAAAAACATTTATGTTATGTATTCATCACTATTTATATGTTATAATGAAAAAACCTTCGAAATATTCACTTTCTTGTTGTTATTGGATATTATATTTCTCTTAAATATCAATAATATTTAAATTATTGCTATGAATATATGATAAACCATATACCATTTATATATATGGTGTTATAATTTTAAAGAATTTGATTTATTGTTGAATCATTCATAAATATGTTGTATTTACTAAATACAAATATTTGTTGAAAATGAGTAATTTTTATGAATTAAATCATTCATTAAACATATGAGTATTTCATTTGACATGCATTAAAAGGTGTTTCTGAGAATTATATATCCCCTCGACAAATCGAAAGGACTCATGAGAAACATAATTTGGACAACTAAATTGGTCATTACACATTGTAGTAAATTGTCATGTAATAAGGTCTTGATTGGGTAGATACCATGATGTCTGATATCATCACGTCCAATATTAATAATTTCCTTCATCGAGAAATCTATTATTATTATTGGAAATGAGATTATTTCATTTATATTATACATGGATGTATTTTTTGATGATTTTATTGGTTAAATGACATGTTTTTTATTGATTTATCATGCCATATTGATTATTCCAAATTTAGTCATGATAGAATTCAATGTGTGTAACCCGTATTGAAAATCATATCTCATAATTTTATATTTCTTCTTTTCCCTAGGATGTGAATGAAGATTTTATGAATAATATAAAGGATTCTAGATTTTTTTATGATATTTATATTATATTTTTTATTTAATTTGGGAATCATGCATGTTTCTAGTTCTACAAGACTATTAAACTATTTGGTCCTTTGGGTTTTGATTCCTTTTAACTAATGCCAATGTAATAATGTAACCACTTACTAAGGGATACTTGAGATATAGTCTTTATATTGGTTAAGATACATTTCTCAGAAGGCGTGAAGTGAAGTGGAGGTGTCAAGTGGTATTTATAAGGGGAGGAAAGGGACAATTTAGAATATTATATTCATTATTTTATTATTTTTTCTTAGGACCACCAATATTGATGAATATTGTGGCTTTATATATTAAAAAGTGAATGTTTGTTTTAAATAATGGTTCATTACAACAACAATGACTCATAAATTAATTTTTCTAGATTTTAATTTTAAATGTCCAATTTTTTTGTATTTCACTGCTCACTGAAAATTAAACTATTCTTGAAGAATAAGAAAAATAACCCGAACCATTTTTTTATGTTTATATTGAAAAAATGTAAATTATTTTATCAAAATAATTTCATAAATATAAAAAATTTATTTTTTAAATAATTTTTTTATTTGAAAAGTAATAAATTTTATAATTATGAACATTTTTAATACAGATTTAAAAATTACATATGTTTTTGAAAAATTTATTTTCATTATAATAATTTTTATTATTAATTTATAAACCCATTATATTAAAATAAATTTAATATTAAAATATATTTTTTTTAAATGGAAAAAATGTTATTTTCTCTATAATATAAACAGTTAGTTTATATTTTTTTTATATTAATCTACATATATCATGGTATAAATATATCATACTTTCCTTTTTTAGAAAAATATTATTTTTCACTTCAATAATTGAGGAAACTATTCAAATTTTTATGTTAGTATTGCTGGGGTCAGATTAAAGATGGAATGAAAAAATTTTAACAATTAAATAGGTTCCCCACTCTATATAAATAACTCATATTTCATTCATTCATCAATAACTTATCGTTTTTACTCAATGTTATATATATATTCATTTTAATGTGGAGAATTTCATTACTAATATTCTACGTCATTTTTACAATGTTAATCATGACTGCATTTATTTTGGTGGATTGAGTTCATCAAATGTTTTATATGTTAGATATCATATATTAAATTTCATTTTAACATTTTATTGTTTTCATTAAATATGGAATCATTTATTCCCAAAATGTGATTGTAAAATAAAAATAAAAATATTTTGATAGTTTTTTCATGAGGATTATTTGCATTACCATAGATTACTAAATATGACACAATTACAATAACAAGAAGAGATATTACATTGATAAAATTATCAGTTGTTACATATAATTTGGATCTTAAATGTAATAGATTTTATAACTAATAATACTCTTCAAGAATACATGGATAAGATTGAGGCGTTTTTTCAAATTGAATCAAAACAATTATTTTCATTACAAGGTTGGTGGATTTTAGTATAAAAAAGAAAACCAAATACAATACTCAAAACCTATTACGTAAAAATTATAGGACTCAGTACTATCTGATGATTAGAGAATTTGAATCAGAATTAAAAACTATTTAATTATATTGAATTATATTTTACTATTCTAACAAATTTATACATAAAAATGATTATTTGAATGATTAGTACAACAAATGAATTTTCAATATAATGCACAACATAAAAAATACATCTCGTAAAAACATGAAATACATAGCTTATAAAAGTAATAATTTCATACATTCTATAATAAAATAATTAGCTATTTTAACATTAAGAGTTAATGTAATCAACAACCATAACTAAAGGTATCTACAATTTTATGCTTAAAATAATGTCTATCTTTCATTTCAATGAAATTCCTCAATATGATGATCAAAACATGCACTATATTCCTACCCATGGAATCCCTCAATAAGATGATCGTTATCTATCTTCTTAGCCTCGAAATCCCTTGATCGGATGAATTAGATGAACAGATTCTTATCCTTCGAAGCCCATGATCAGTACAATGATAATACAATGAATAAAAACCCAAATGTTTAAATTAAAACAACCATGATAAGGATTACTTAGAATTAAAACTATATAAAGTATTACAAAGATAATGAATGAGCAGTTCCAGCCAATAAATCCTTATAATACTTGAGTTCTGTAAATTCATTAACTAACGAATCTTAAAATGAATACTTCTTTATAGGTGATCTTCATATGATAATATTTCAGAGTAATTTGTAAAGGCCTCATATTTTTTTACTTAACATCCTAAAAATAATTAAATTCCCCATATCATTTTTTAGCAGCATTGCAATGCTATATGATATTGCATCCAATAGAAAAAATGAATATACTATGATTATAATCCTTTGGATAGTTTGACAGAAATTAGTATTGATCATTAATCAGATAGTCATAATTATTGTAATCTTGATGTGTTGGTACTATGGTCGGTTAGATGGTTGTAGAATTATTTCAGTAAGATAAAAGTCTAACTACTGGTCATAACCAAGGTTTGTCTGAATGATTGGAAACTCAATTATTCTATTGGGTTGGATTTATTAATAATTATTGTTTATATTCGTAATACATTATAAAAATTTATATGTATGATAAAAATTAATAATTTCTACTACAACATAATACTAGAAATATTTTTATATTAAAAAGATACTAAATATGGTTTTTATAAGGTGTTTATGAATTTAAAAACCAAAGGAATTAAAAATTAATAAATAAAACTTCATACTCAACAATTGAGATCCCTGATTCCCGGTGGTGTATAGCTTGATATAGTTTGATGGGTAACTTTTAATTGTGTAATTATTATTCTTCAGTAAATATAATATAAATACACATTGGATTTATGTGTTTATGTTTTTTTGTAAAATCGGTAGATTTTCTGAGAAAAGAACTACATATATTAACAAAACACCATAGGTGATGTGTTTTAGATTTATTTTTTATGACTCTAATTTATACATATTAAAATACAGATATACCATATTAGTTTATGGTATTAATTTCACAAATTGAGATTGATATACTTATTATTATTTGTCGCCCATGAATGAATTCTCAAAATTGATTTACTTGATTATTCATGTTGATAACGTGGAACAATTGGTCGATGATCGAAGATGTTAGTGATTGATGTGGGATATTATCTCTAATATATTAGTTCCATAATCTTGGAGATAGAATTTATTTCAGTTTTGATGTTTCATTTTAATTATATTTCATTACATTTTTTGAAATAAACAATTTTAATATTAATATTTATTTAATGATCATATTTTATTCTATATATATTTATTACAGATTCTTGATTTACATTTAATTAAAATTATCCATTCATAAAATTGTATTTTATGTTTCATTATAACATGTGACTGATGATATACATAGTCCAATAAATTAAATTTTTTATTTGGATATGTTATCAAAACTAACTACACCGAGCTTATTATCAAAGAAATTTGAGAGTTCACATATTAGAATGTTATGATGTTAAATAATGGCATAAGAAGCATACGTTAGTGTTTAGATTTAGAAACATTTGGGGATTTATTATGATCACTTAAAAAACATATTTTCTATAGAACTCTATATCATTTATTCAAAATAAATTAATTTTGGAAGGATATAGATACTCAATGGATACAAAATAATGGAGCTTATAGTGAATCATGATTGGTAAAACATAATATTTAAATATTTTGGTATAATGGAGGGAAATAACCATCAAATCATCTTAGGTATTGATTTTTTAGATTTTAAATATTTTATTGAATAAATAAACAATATTAATGCATTTTACTGAAATAAATTTTCAATATCAAAATCATATACTATGAACTGAATATTATTTTTTTGAGAAACATTTTACTATTGTGTAGATATATTAATTTTTAAGCATTTATTATTTAATTTTTACCAGTTTTGGAATGTTATATTATACATAAATGATTGTGGAATAAAAATAGGAGTCATAGATAATATATGAGATGTGTGGATGTGTTTTCATTATTATTTTATTGTGATGATTCTCAAAAATACCAATTTAAGGCTCACATCATTATTTTTTAGATTTTTATGGTTAATTTTTTATAGATATATATTATATATTTTTATATCTTTTTAAATTTTATTGTTTATCTTCATTGTAATGAATATAACTTTTAATGTTCATTAATAATATTTTAAATTTTTAATAATTCATCCAGAAATCTAATAGTTTGAACAGCTGAGGTTTCATAAATTTGAGTGAAATATATGGGTGGTCCAGAGATGATGACTATGTTAGGAGTCGAGTATCAAAAACCTATAATATAAAATATTCCATTGATTCATCCATTACGAAATTTGAGGTAGAAAAAACTGATGGTATTTATTATGATTTATAGTATTTTGTATTTCCTATACATTTGAATTACTCTAAAACTATGTGCTTGAATTAATCTTTATTTCTTTTAGTGGGATTTTTTACATATTAATTTTATATATATTTACAAGAATTATTTCCATGATGAGATTACATTTTTATTAATGGAGTTGTGATTTTTTTTTAAATTAGAAGTCAACTAGTCTACTAATTGTTTTTTATTAATATTTTTTTGAATTTAATGATGACATATCATATTTTGTTGAACATTGTAATGATTTATATTTAGATATTGGTTATCTTTAGAAAATTACATGTGATGTTTTTTTAGAAAGTACCATAATTAATAGTTAAGTTTCAATGAGATGATATGGGACAAGCCTTTTGATGACTCTTATATGTGAATATAAATGTACTAAAATGGGATTTTATGAGAATTTCCTATGTTTTTTTACAACGAGATATAATAATGAGATATATATTAATTGAGATGTATAAAATAGATTTTCTTAATATTTAATGTGGGTTTGGATATGTGGTTCCAAATTATATAATAATTTATTATAGTGATAATTGAGATATAGTAGTGGATGATTATGCTAGGTTATAAATTGAGGTTATTTTAACAATTTCCACATTTCTATATAAAATTTAGTAGTTACGCAATTGTATGGAATTCAATAATCTTCCAAAATGTTATATAAAGATGAAAGTAAACTACAAATATGTGGTGTGAACCCCTATATATAGTAAACCAATTTATACATATTTTTTAGGGGATGGTATATACTTGTTATATACATGACTATATTTATAGTAGTTCTAATGGATAAGGGACTCTGAATACACAATGACATATTTTGGTTGATAATGGAAACATAAAAGAAACAAATTTGTATTATTTAACATCATTAATGTTTATAAATGTGTGGAATATAGGTGAACATATTGGATATCTATGTTATGATAATGACATTATTATTGAATTTTATGGTTAGTGTGTTTGTATGATTTTTACTGATGTGGATTTGATCACAATAACTTAAGAAGATGAATTACCTTAATGATCTGTGATAAGAGTATTTTTTATTATGATTATTGAATGTTTTAAGGACATAAAATCATTATTTGATAATGGTAATTTTTATTGGACCAATGTGAAAAATTTGTAATATGGGTCTACATTGGTGTTCCAATGACAACATTATGGGTTGGGATACAAGATAATAAAATTCATAGTTTTTAAGGGAGTGATAAGTCACCAATGAGGAACTCTTTAAATCAGTTAAAACAGAAGTAATAAAAATTTAAATTATTATTAAGTTATCAAATTTTTATCATTATCATTTGGAATTGAGGTATTTTATAAAATTTACAAACATTAATATTGGTACGATAGAGTACTCTAACAACATTGCATTCATGATCAGTTTATTAGTATCATTGTAACAGTAAATCATTGTCTTATTGCTTAAATGGACATTATTAGAGTAAGAACCACACTATATATTGAAGGTTTTTACAGATTCATTATTTATAAATAAATAATATCTTATAATATTTTTATAATATTATATAATTTCAATTACATTCAAATTTACTTAACATTTTTAATTGATTATCATGAAATATTGAATTGTTACCCTTGGAATGATGAGTTTTTTTCTAGCTATGATAAATTGATTGCACTAAGTGAGAATATATTAAATTATATTGTTTTTTGGGTTGTGTTATGATTTATTTGGAATAATTATTTTAAAAAACATGTCATGATTTTATAATATTTTTCCATATAAATTGTATATTATTTTAAAAGGCTTGGAGATTAGTTATCTTTTTACAATAGAGGTGCATATCAGGCTCAGAAATGAAATGTTCACCTACAATTGGTTAGTGATAATGTAAATTACATGACTAGATTAAATTGAAAACCTTCAATACAACAATATTTTGATAAATAATTTTTTAAAATAAAGTTAATCACATTGATAGTAGAAAATATACAAGACACTTAGTTTAACGAACTATGAGATACTTATAATATTATAATTTAAACATGGACATTATAAAATTGCCATTTAATTTAGAGATATGAACTATAACATGAAATTTTTATGATAATTTATAGTTTTTTATAATCGGAATATATTTATAAAAAGAACTTATTTTTTAGTAAAGTGTATACATGGTTTGAAGATACATTTTTCCCAAAAAAAGGATTTTATTTATTCCAAAGAAAAAAAATAAAATTAATTTGTTTAAATTATAAAAATTCCTTATAAAAAGTTGAAATAATTTTTTATAATGAACATTTCAAAATTATCTTAGGGTTCATATTTTCTATTTTTCTGTAATGATTAATTTTTTTTAAATAGTTAAAAATACTGATTTTTATAGAATGCTGCATTTTGTTTAAAATATTTTACAATGTTATATATCGTTTTAAAATATTTTAAAAGTAATATAATATGTTTTATGAATTATTAATCTAAATTAGTTAATTTTATCCAATTTAGTGTTTATTAATTATATAAAAAAATTTATACTAATGAAAATATTTCCATTATAATCTTCTTTTCTCAACACATTTATAGGTTTAATTTAAATATAATATTATAGAATTATGTGAATAGAATTTATAAATATGGATACAATATTTTATATAATAATAATTAATATTATATAATAATCACAACATAATTTTTGTTTATAATTAATAGTAAAATTATTAAAAATTAATTACTGTGTTTGATGATAAAATGCATTTACCGGGGGTGGGTCAGAAAAATAAATTGGTTTGATTGACAATAAAACATTTTTAAATCCTACTGTAGGGATAAATTTCAATATTATTATATCATAAATTTAAATACATGATAATTTTCAACCATTTTTCTTTTGAATGAATTTATCATTTTTTATTCTTTTGAGAAATTTCCATGTAGTTTCCATGTTGGTTCCTCTCCCCAGATATAAAAGGACATCCCATATTTTCTCCACTCCGTACTGAATAAAAAAATTGGTTTAGAAAATAAAAGACAAAATACATTTCTTAATTCTATCCTCACATCATTGAAGGAATATTTTGACTATTAAAACCTCATAGGAGGGAATTCTGTGGAAACATTAAGCTGTTCTCCAGAGAAGTGGTATTGTTCTAAACCATGCATTTTTATTTTACATATTCTTACAACTAAATAAAATTTTCTAAAAATATGGTTAAATAATATCATAATTATCTCTTATAAAATTATATCTTATTATGTTTTTTAATAACTTAAATCCATCCCATATTCCATCAAATGGTAAACAAAACTGTTGATCGTGTATACAACGGACTACCACCTTATGATCTAATGTAATTCATTTTCCATACCAAACATTATTGGTAAGATAAAATGATTAATTTAATTGTTATGATATGATATATATTACACATTTAATCTCTTATAATTAATTTATCACATCTACCTTTTTACCTATCTATATATTGGAAAATGAAAATATCATTCCGGTGTACGTGTGGACAACCACCTCAATGAAGATACGTGAAATGTTTTTGATTTTATTTAGAAACATACATCAATAAGAAAATATTTAAATTTTTTATATGATATAAATGAAATAAATATTATTTCAAAAACATTTATATATTTTTTACCACCCTTTTATTTTGATTCTTAAGAAAATAGTAACGTTGTTCATTTATACGTACGATCTACCATCTCAATAAATGTCTTTAATCATTTTATATATCTAAATTATAGGGGTGACATAAAATACATATATAATAAATTTATATGATATTTATATCATCTTTAACATTATGGATATTTTTAGACCATGATCAATGTTAAGGTACAGAATATACCAAACCAAAAACTGCATGAAAAATATAGTATTGATGGGCCAAATTGTGATTTTAATAAGAAATTTTTATTAAAAGGGTAATAAAAGATCAAAATTAAATTAGATATTTATTTTTATATAAAGGAATTTGGTTTTGTAATATATTTACATTACACATATATTTATTATATAAGAAGTTTTAATTTTAATGAAGAATGTCAAGACTTGAGAAAATGGATTTTCGTTTCACTTGTATTTATGTGGGACCATTAAGTATTCATAAAATATTTATTTTTTTTGTTTATATTCTTACTATGAATGTATTTTATGATTATTTTTCTGAAAATAACGGGATATACATATTCATATTAGTTTCTTCTTCTTTTAAGGCTGACAATTCAAAAGTCAACAAAGTAGTAAGTTTATTTTGAAATAATGTCATTGTTTATCAAAGATAGTATATTATTATTCTATGAAGGATGAAATATTTTGATATATATTTATCTTAGAAATAAATAAATATTTTATGATATTTTTATTTCTATATAATTTATTTTTCATTTTAATTTTCCACTCCTGGAGTACATAATAATTCAAAGGTAAATTTTCAAGAAAAATCATCATTATTTCTCACATTGGCCAAAAAATCATATTTACTCCATTTTAATGTTTTCTATAAATTTTTTTGAGATTAAAAAAACAATTATTCAGAAATTTAAAAAAACCAATCCCAATTTTTCTTTTTTATAATTTCATAAAAATAATCTTCCTCTCTTATTCCAAACAAGTCAATTCAACATTTTTAACCAAAATGTAAAAGTAATATTCATTTTAACATTAAAAGAACAAATTATATTTTATTCTATCATAAGCTTTACATTATTTAAATATTACCTTATAAATGTTCAATGTTATTTTCAATGAAAATGTTTTCTTTTATATTTGTGATTTTTTAAAATTTTAAATAAATGTTTTAATATTTTAATAGTTATTTTTTTTAAGAAATCATCAATGTGATATTTAAAAATTATTTTCCATATAATATTTCATCCTTTAGTTATTGTTAATATTTATTGGGGATATGATACAATGATACCATACTTATTATTTCTATTGTTTATTTACGATTCTGATAAAATTTTTTATGGAACTCCTTTCATTCCCACGACTTATGCTATGGTGAAATGATTATTGATACAATTTTGGATATGATATATTGAATATATTACAATCATGCTGAACACATGTGTTTGGATTATGTGATTGGTGGAACCTATATCTTCCTTAAAATCATTGTGCAATGATTAATATCCAATGATAAAAATGGGTATATAAGAGGTTATCTCATGTCTGAATGAGGGAAAATGAGAACTTATATACAGCCTAAAATATGGTACATGGGAGGTTATCCTAAGTAAAAATAACATAAAATGTGAGGTTATCCCATGAAAAACATTGGTACATAGATTGTTATTATAATCCTAACAAGTTATTAATTTATTAGTTGATATCATGGATATAATATTTCAATTGCTTATGAGTATGAAATAGATGTAACTCTTATTCCAATGTTATGTTATCATGGCTCATGTTATTTTATTTTGTTTTGATTCAAGTATTAAAAACTATGAAGAATTATTCCATGACTAATTTTTATGATATATTATATTCATGGTATTGTATTCATATCTAATTATCATGTTCTAATGCCCACACAATCATGTTATCTTGATATATCCCTTTTTACCATTACTAAGCATCTACTAAAATCTTTTCTTATCTTTCCATTCCCAATTTTATGAAGGAAGGTATTATTTTTGATATTTGAATGAAAGGTGCTAATCATAAATAACATATTTGGAGATGATAGAGATATCAAATAAACTATTTATTCATGGTTTAATATTTCAAATGATTCAATATCTATACAATTTTATAATAGATTATTATGTTATTTAATGAATATTAACCTAATGTGATGTAATATCTATATATAAAAAGTGAGGGTCTCTATAGTAAGTTGTAGAGAATGGTTTAGTTATCATTTGGAACTCAGATGATAAAAAATTAGTGATATCCCTTAGGATAAGTCAATGAATAAGTCAAATTATAAGAAACCATCCTAGAATTTTGGTAAAGGATAGAGTGAATGGCTTTTATAAAATTATATCCCTTCCTAGATATTGTAAGTGGATTCAGATCTAGAATAGTTGAAATAGTGGTAATATATTTGAAAAGGGTGCATTAGGATTTTACTCTATCACCACCTAGTGCAGGAAAATGAGCTATGCTTCTAATGTAGTTTTAAAATATTGAGTTATATTATTTATAAATCTAAAAACACATTATTAAGTGTCATAAAGGAGTAGAATAGATAACAGAGATGAAGAATCTTGTCTAATCCTATGCTTTAACAGTCTCAATAGAAGGTTTCAAAATTTTGTCATCCTATCGATGATATTTCATGTGTAGTAAAAATGATTAATGATGTTTCATTATTGTGCTAACCATTTTAGTTTTAATTATGTATTAAAGACAACACAGTGATTTTGAGGTGGTAATAGGACTACACAAGTTCGGAATTACAGTTTTTTGTTTAGTTATATAAATTCATATTAATTATGAAATGTATCAAGGAATGTTTTTTTCTATCCCCAATGATTAGATATTAAATTAGTATTGAAAACCACTTATAGAATGATGATTTCATCTTATATCTGTGATTCTTATCCAGTACATATTTTTTAGAATATACTTACATTAATTATTGTAATTATCTGTTTGGATGAATTTAAAATTATATTTGGCATTGATAGTATTTATCTAAATAAATCCCCCATTAATTTAGATGGAAGAGATATTATGTTAGACATTATGAACTATCCCAAGATTGGTTTCCAATGCGATCGTAAATAATGACATCCAATTGAAATTACACTAATCTATGGGTATTGATTCCCATTCATAAGAGGGTTTTATTTATATGTTAGGGGAGAAACTTAAAAAAGTAGATATTCCTATTAATTGGTTGTTTTTTGAGGTTTATCTAGAATATTTTACCTATATTCTACTGAAAAATGATGTTGGGTTTTCATTATAACGCATAACATGTGCTACACCTATATTAAAGAAATGCTATTAAATACCCCTGATTGAGAAGCAGGAATTGATGAAGCAAATCATGGAGTCTATATTAAAGGTATTTATTTGGAAAATTGTTTATCTGGAGGGTTCAACAGTTATTTTTTAATAATATATATGGATCAATGTGATTTATAATTGATTATAATGAACTAAACAAGGTCATAATCAAGAATATGTATCATATATATAGTATTGATGACTTCATTGTTAAACTACATAGGGATCAAAAGTTCTCAATGATTGAACATTGTTCTGGATATCATCAATTTAGGGTCCATAAGGAGGAAATTTATAAGTCAACATACAATATAACGTATGAAAACTATGAATATATACTGATTCCATTTGGTCTTTCTAATTCACCTTCTATCTACACATATTTATTGAATAGAGTCTTTATATATTCACATGTTCGGTTTGTTCTTGTCCTTTTAGATGATATTCTTATTCATTCAATGAATAAGGAATATAATTAATATCACCTTAGGATATTAAATAATACCCTAAATAATGATAAGATATATGAAATATTCACCATGTGTGAATATTGGATGATGGATGTTTCATTTTTTGGTTATATAATATCAAGAAAGGGTATATAAGTGGATCCATTAAAGAGGAAATATATTGAACATTGGCCTATGCCAACCACTATGACTATAATCCCATAGTTTATTGGATTGTTTGGATATATTCGAGGGTTTTTATAGAATTTATAATTACCATGTCATCCACTCACCATGTTATCTCATAATAGATCCATGTTCCACTGGATAAATGAATTTGAGGAAAATTTCATGAAATGAAAGTGTATGTTAGTTAGTGAACATTTACATATAGTACTCTATATAGGATAAGGGGTTTTAAAATATTTTTTGATGTATAAAAAATGTATCTAGGATGTGTTCTCAGGAAAAATGAATTGGTGATAGCTTATTTCGCACAGTAATTGATGGTTCATGAGAAAAATTAGTCATTCCAGGACATAGAGATAGCTGGGGTAAATTTTTCATTAAAGATATATTGGAATTATCATTATGGAGAATGATGTGATATATATTCCAATCATTAGAGTTCAAAGTACATATTCACTCTAAAAGAGTTGAAGATGTGAAAGAGATGATGATTGGAGATGATTAATGTTTATAATATCACAACACATTTCCACCTTAGGAATGTGAAAAATATGGTCGATATGTTGAGTGAAATGGATAATGATAGCTTATCTATGATAAGGTTCACAAAATATCTAATATTTATGTATTTTCAAGGGATAAATCCGGATATTTTGAAGGAAGAGAAGAAATATTGTCTTGCTAAAATAACTGTTCAAATCTGAATCAATGTAAGGATTCAAGATATGCAGAAGGATGATATAGATATGTATAATAATGTTATAAATGTTAATTAGTATAACATTTAATATTATGGAATGATAAGGTTCGAGAATATTTTATGTGTTTTTTTGTGATGAAGGATATGTTAGAGGTAGATTGTAGTTCAACATTCTCTATTCATCATTGAAGTATAAACATGTATAGGGATTTATAGAGTATTTCTAGCCTGATGGCATGAAGATAGATATATTCAATGTTGTATCATTTTACATTGTATGCCATAATGTTAAGGATGCAAGACAAAAGTATCCGGTGAGGCTGGAATCATTACTCATACTATAATTAAAGTGAGAAAAAATCACCTTGGAATTTTTCATTGGAGTCCCCAAAAAATCTAAAGGCTATAATGTTATTCGTGTTATAGTTGATCACCATAGAAATTATGAAAACATTATCGATACCAAAAATTATTTTTATTGATCAACTTACATGAATATATATTTCGAAAGCTGTAAGGTTATACAACGTATGACAATCTATTGTATTTGATCGGTGTGGGAAACTGGATCAACATATTAGGTATAAATCTCTGTTTCGGATTGTTTTTGAGGAAAAATGTACAAATTGGAAATTTTAAGTACATACCTTGTACTTATGAAGACACGCCGTGTAACAGGTTACCGTGTACAACCACGTACTTGTCGTGTAACGACCGATTATATGTCCATGTGGTGACTTGGAAGACTGCTTAATGAGGTGGATGGTTAAGGATACTACCTGACATGTACCTTTAATGAAAACATTCTGAAGTTTTCAATTTATTTGATAAATATGAGTTGGGTCGCATCTCATATCCATGACCAATTTATCCTTCCCATGTTTCGTACATGAGGGTTTAGGAATGACAAACACATATTGAACCCCCGATTCTCCATCTAACCTCTGATTGAGACGTCTCTAGGTGTGCTAGAGTACCAACAGTGAGTTCTTAAATACCCCAAAGCCTCCCTTCCCGATTCCTCCCCACACTTGAGTTATTCAAAGATGAACTTTTTTCATTTTTTTGTAGATCTACATAGTTCAAGGTCGATTGAAGTGTTTATTTTCTGGGGTACGGATCGTACATAGTCAAGTTATGTGGTTTGTTCCTTTTGATATCTTTATTTGGAATATATATATGCTACAAGTGTCGTATACCCACATTTGTTGTATTGTGTGATTTGAAATTATAACATGTTAATCACATGTTATGGTTTGGTTGATTTGATTAAGTGTTGTTGCATGTCTGTGAAGTTAGATACCCTATTTATGGTCATGTTTACCTAGAATTTTTATGTCTGTTTGTTCTAGAATGCTTATTAGGCATGCCTCGTTTTTTTGGGTTTTTTTTTGGAAAGAGATATAGATTATATGTAATTAATGTGTTCGGTATAATGATTATTTAACAAAGGGGATTAAACATTGGGAGATTCCATAATTGGTTAGACCGTGAGAGCTACAAAGATGGTTATTTATAATTAATTGGGTTAGACCATGAGATCTACCTAGGTGATCACTGTTATTTGATTAAATGAATTTTGGATCCTAGATTTATTGACCATGAGAGCTTCCAGTTAGTAGTTTATAATTTATTTATTCTATTTCGACCATGGGGAATTGACTGTGTGAGCTACACAGCTGGTTGTTTGGAAATTATTAGTGGTATGTTAGACCAGAGAGGATTGACCATGAGAGGTACCTAGAGGGTCGTTATTAAATGAATTGTTGTTATGTTAGACCAAATGGGATCGACCATGAGAGCTACCCAGAGGGTAATTATTAAATGAATTGTTTTTATGTTAGACTAGAGGGGATTAGACTTTGATAACATTACCAATGGGTTGTTATTGAATAATTTAATAAAGGTGACATGTCTAAAAAACCAAAACAAAACCATGGACTCAGTCCTACATGTTTGTTTAGATGCTCTTTTGAGATGTTTCTTGTTAGTATTACCTTGGGGATATAGACACTATGCTAGATCCCTTGGTTTACTAGATTCATCGGATAAATAATGAATGTTAAATGAATGTAACTAAAAAAATGTAGGATTGTATACTATTGAGTACATCCATGTTAATTCCTTCATTTTTGCATATTACCTACTATATATATATTCACTGATAGTTAGAAAATTATTTTATGGTGGATGCCTACTAGTATTTATTTGACACTCTGTTTGGGTCTTGTTTTTCGACCCAATGAGATTATATAGTTTCAGGTATTAATAAGGTCAAGCGCCATTCTTCATCAGGTACTTGATTATTATTGGAAGAGGAGGGCATGTGACCAAGTGAGGCCTACGATATTGTTCGAGGTTAATAATTTTATGTATTTTGGATTTAGTATTTTATTTTTGGTAGTGTGACTTGTTTGGCTACATTCCTAGACACATCTGACATCCATCATTTATATATTCTCCAGTTGTTATATTACAATCAGTCTTCAGTTATTTATTTTTGTTGTATGGTATTACTACTTCGGCTATAATTTATTATTTTCATTGCATCATGTATACTTTACCAATGAGGTAATCGTTTACCCATTGCCACACCATAGACCTCACTGCTAGTCGGAAACCTATATCTTTGGGGAAATACACTTGAATTCATGGGACCAACTGGGTTCGGGGCACCATTGGGTAGCACCAGGAACTGGGAAGCTACAATGTGGTATAAAATGGGATTCTTTTCTGCTTTGACTTAATATTTAGATCCAACAGATTGGGATGGGAATTAACAGGTATTTGGTAATAAGTGGTGCCTGAGAGTAGCTAACATGTGTATAGGGAAACCCCAAATTACCTTGAATATTGCAATTTTTTTCAGTTTTTTCAATTGATACAGTTGATTCTATTTCATCATTGGGTGATTCACTTATTGTTTTTCATTATGATTTATATAATTGTGGTTTTATTTCTATTGTATCTTAATAATATGAGGTTATTCCATCCAATGGATCATATAGGATCTTGTGAGAGATCACATATCATGCATTCTTATCATGCTTTTTTGGATGCATTACTAATCGCATGGTGGTGTGATAGTTGTTGTGAAAGATATGCATGATATTTTGATAGATTCTGTGATATAATACATACTATTATTGTTATGGTATAGTTATATGTAATTTTTCATTTGGATGGACGCCATGATTTGGTACTTGAGGTGTTATGGACCCTCTTGGATCAGAATTTGGTGGATTAGAATTGGACATTAATTGAATTATGTTATGATATTACATTAAAAAGGACACCAAACATTGATCAGCATGGTGTTTAGGCTCTCACAGATTATAATATAGAATGTTATGTTCAAATTTTCTATTTTTTTGGTTTCCAGAGAAGTTTAAGAGGCCTACTATCTGAAAACCCACAAAATAAATCATGTGATGTTATGAACACATTCCATGTGTTCTTCTGTTTTTGAAGACACAACATTTCTTATCTATATTCCATCTATAGTATGTACATTCCATGTAGTTGTCGACTGTGTGACTAACTGTGTGAGTGGTGAAATGATATTAAAAGTTTCTTGATAGAATATGTCGCATACATAGAATACACACGTTGATATAAGAGACCATGTGACTAATGAAATAGGTGGATGAAATTTGGGTGGTAAACACTGTGTCTAGCTGTTATATGTCGTGTGGTGATTGACCATGTATCCAACCATGCGACTAACTACACTAGTGGATGGAACATAAGTAGAACACATTGTGTCTAAAGTGATCACGTCGTGTAGTGTCAGACCCGGAGATAACTATGTAGTTCTATCCATGTAGAATATCATGAGCGTGAGGGAATAGTAAAGTATACTTAGTTTCACAAGAGTAACACAATGTGTGTATGGTGTGTTACACGACCAGATTGGCAGAGGTACATGCCCGTGTCAATGATTAAGGTAAAGCGATGTGTAGTGGTTGTACAAGTCTTTTAACCCGATTTTGTAAAACTTGAATTCTTTCCTTCTCCTATATCATTCCTTCAATTATATGTTTTTGTCATTGATATTATCATTCATGATGTGTACACATGTCCACGTAGAGTCATCCCGCTATGATTTCCTCCAGTTGTACGCCTGGTACAGGGCAGTGAGCATACATTGGAAATGGTAGATCAAGGACTAGCATCATATCATCCTATCTTTCATGTCTTTGAACCAGTTGTTATGTCAGATGTTGGTGTGGATGCACAGTTCCATAATGGCTTTATATGGATGATGGAAACTTTTTACGGAGCACCAAAAAATTCCCCGACTATTGGAGAGATAATGCAGGAGTTCTGGCTGCATCATCCTCTCACTTTTTTTGGGGATGGATGACCATAGTCTGCAGAGTCAAGGTTTGAGGCCATTATTTTTCGAATAGATCAGCTAGAGATTCCTCCTTAGAGTAGGGTGAATCTTGAAACGTATATGCTATGTGATTCCTCCAAGAGGTGGTGGGATGATATCTCACTAGAGGGACCTCATCGAATTATGGATTGGGAAGAGTATCATATGAACTTCTATGATTAATTATATACTGATATGTTGTGGGATGATCGAGCCCATAATATAAATCATTTGGAGTTGGGAACTCATTCGGTGATCGATTATTCTTCTCACTTTATAGAGATTTTGTGATTCACATCTATTTTTGGTGGTGACGAGTTATCTTTGGCTAGGATCTTTGATGATTGTCTCAGGTATGACAACTGTTTTCAGGTGAATGTTTGCAGGATGACATTGGTGCCTAGAATAGTAAGCCAGGCACTGATTACCGAGTGCAATCTGATGGAGTTTGGATCTGCGATCTAGGGAGGTTCAGCATCCAAGGCCAATAGTCCTTCGACAGATAGCAAGAAGCACCATAGAGGGCATTCAGATGATTATTATTCAGGTAGCTAGGAGGTATGCTATCAATTTGGGAAGATTGGGAATACAAGACCACATTTCCTTAAGGACCTTATCATGTGATGATCTTTGGAAAATATGGGTCATCTTTAGCAATTTCGCCAAATGTTCTCAATGGTAGTGAGTGATATGGGATCAATTATGAATCCTCATTCAAGAGCATCACCACTAGTTTCTCATCAGTCATGGAACTGGAGTTTGTAATGTCATTTAGGGTGGGGAGAAGATTATGGTCGTGGTAGCTAGACGATAGGTTTTCAGCAATAGTATGGTGGATCAGCTCAGCATAATTGGGATGGTTCATATAGCCACGATATATGACATACATTTATAATCTAGTAGACCTAATAGGAAAAGGGTCCATAACACTCTATAGTTAGAGGTATGATTCAAGATTGACTCAATTTTAACTTCTTCTCTTTTCGATACATGGTCTTCCCACATTTTTATATATATTTCCATAATGGGGATCCTTGGGCTCTATATCATGTCTTATAATGATATTATGTTTCTAGAAACTCCATTTAATATTAGGAAAGATATTTTACGTATGTGAAAGGAGTTCCCTCTTGAGGTTGGTGGGTGTCATTCTTATGTACCCTCTATGTATTATAGATGATATGATTCAATTCCATTCTTGGAATGGACTGTATGGTGTCGTTTTAGGCCGTTGTAGACAGATATCTTCATACATTGAGTTTCACATCACTTTAGGGTGAATATTTTATACACAAGGGTGAATGGGATGTCTAGGTGAGCATATATAGACCCAAGCATCTTGGGATGGGAGTAATTACATCCCCGATTTCTATATTATATCTATATGACCAATGGAATTATTAGATGGACATTCCTACTATGGTGAATCATTGTAGAGATGTCTTAAAAAATGACCTTTTAGGTTTTCCTCCTGAGCGAGGGGTGGATTTATCTACTAAGAATGTTCCAAGAGCGGCACTGGTGTTAATTCCTCCGTTTAGGATGACTACACCAGAGTTCTAGGAGTTTAAGAAGTAGTTAGAGAAGTCGCATGCAAAGGGTTTCATCTGACACAATACTTCTCCATGGGGTTCACCTGCCATTTTTGAAATGAAGTTGAATTGCACCCTAAGATTCTATGTAGATTATAATAATCTAAAATAGTTGATGGTCAAGAACTGATATCCCTTTTCTAGAATTGTTGACTGCATTGATATGGTTCACGGAGACCTTGTCTTCTTGAAGATTGACGTGAGATCCAGAAACCAACAATTATGAGTTAGGCAATCTCATATACCTATTACACCCTTTCTAATCAGGTATGGTCTATACGAGTATTTGGTTATGTCGTTCGGTCTCAATTATGTTTTGGAAGATTATCATGGTACAAATTAACTGAGTGTTCCATCCTTACATGGATTATTTTTCCGTAGTATTTGTGGAATATACCTTGGTGTACTCTCACACTCGACATGACCATGCCACCGATCGTGAGATCGCATAGATTACAGTAAGAGAAAATCTGTTAAATGCAAAGATATAAAATTTACACTTTTGGATGGACTAGATTCACTTCTTGGGTCATGTTATCTTAGAAATAGGAGTATCAGTAGTCCCAAAGAATGTGAGAGTAGTAGTTTCTTGGGATCAACCATGGAACAAATTTTAGGTTCGACGTTTTCTGGGGCTAGATGGTTACTATACATTCGTTATAAATAACATTTCATGATTAGAAGTGCCACTCACGGGCTTAACTAATAATGGTGTGAAAAACATGGGGATCGATTCCTATGATACAACCTTTCAGGAGCAGAAGGTGAGGTTGACAGCTGCACTAATACTGATTTTCCTAGATGTACTAAATAGATACACCATTTACTATGATGCAGCAAGTATCAGGCTGGGAGTAGTTCTTATTTAGGGGGAATGAGTCGTTACATACATGTCTCGTATGTTTAGGGCACATGAGATGAATTACCCAATGAACGATCTCTATATGGCTTTAATTGTGCGTGATTTGCAATGTTGGAGACATTATCCCTTGTGATATCATTTTGTTGTATACACTCACCACAAAAGTATCAAATATATCATTAATCGGTGTGATCATAATTTGAGACAGTGATGGTGGGTTGAGTTACTTTAGTCCATTGACATTGAGCTTGCTACATTCTTAGGAAAGGAATCATATTGTCTGATGCATTGAGCAAGAGGACTCAGATACATATAGTTTATGAGGCCAACAGTTAGTGGTAGCTTATGTCTATGGGAATTGAGATACATTTGGTGGTTCACGATATATAGGGGAAGTCGTTTCTTTCTTAAATAGCTGATACCTATAATCTACTAGATCAAGTGTTAATGAAGATGCTATAAGTTTCCCAAGGCATAGTCCTATTGGAGAATGTTTCAGGTAAGGACCCTACACCTAGGTGGACCAAATGTTATGATTAGGTCTTGTGTTTTCATGGTTTCTTATGGATGTTATTAAATATACGCGAAAAGATAATGTGAGATTTTAATAGCATAGAATGGGAAGATAATCCAAGTATGACCATGATTTATCAAGATTTACATCATCTGTATTTGTGTCCAGGAATAAAGAGGGATGTGTCTGGTTTTGTTAGAATATGTTCCACCTATCAATAGGAGAAGGTGGAGCTTTAGCGACTTTCAGGTCTATTAATGTAGCTACCCATTTCTAACTAGAAGTGAAATTATGTCGTGATGGATTTCGTGATGATTTAACCAAGGTCTCCCAGAGGAAATGATCTTGTTTACGATGTTGTGGACCGACTCATGAGGGTTACACATTTCTTTTAGATCAATGAATCAATTACTGTAGTTGATCATGGAATATTATACATGAAAGATATTGTACATTTTAGTGGGGTTCCATAATCTATCGTTTCAAATAGGGATTCCTTATTTACTTCCCATGTCTATGAGGGACTATAGAGGGATTTGGGAACATAGGTACATCTATGTAAAACATACAATCCCTAGATAGATGGACAATTTGAGTGCACGATTCAGGTTCTGGGGGAAATTATTCAAGCATGCATCCTAGATTTCAGGGGATTTTTGGAGAGGCAGATACCCCTAGTGTATTTTTACTATAATAATAGTATTCAGGAAACGATTTACATAGACCCTTATGAATCTTTGTATGGTGGGCCATTTCGACCACCTCAATGATAGATGGAGGTAGGAGAAGAAGCTATTCTGGGACCTCCTTTTGTATAGGAGTACAATGAGAAGGTGGAGTAGATTCGGTAGAGGATGGCCATGAAATAGTCTCCAAAACAATATTATATTGATCGACATAGATGACTTTTTGAGTTCGATGTCAGATATCAGGTTTTCTTATGTGTCACATAGAGGTTGGCTCATATGAAGATTAAGAGATAGTGAGAGCATTCACCGAGATACATCGGGATGTTTGAGATTTTTGATAGAGTCGGTCCGTTTACCGATCAATTGAAGTTACCTCATAAGTACATGGTGATTCACAACGTCTTTCATATTTCATAGTTACGATGTTACTTTTTATACATGTACCATATTTTTTTAACATGAAGAGGTTGGGTTGGCAGTGGATGCATCCTTCGAGGAGCACCCTATTTGGATTCTGGATTTTAGTAAAAACGTCCTCAGGGGATGGTATGTTCCTCTGGTATGGGTTCTAGGGAATCACATCCATGTGTAGGACGAGACATGGGAGAGGTAGGATGACGTGTAATCATAGTGGATAGATTTGTTTGAAACCATTTATTCACTAACTATGGTAGGGAAATTTGGGGGAAAATTATTTTTATAGGGAATGTTTGTAATAACCCAGGTCTTCATTTTAGGTATGGATCTTTATTTTAGGTTGATTCTGAGGAAAAAACAGGAAATGGAAATTTTTTTGTACTTTCCGTGTACCCGGGTACTGCGTACAGCCACAAACTCATAGTATAACGGCTCTATAAAGGGTCATGTGGTGACTTGGTAGACTACCTATGGTGGGGTAATGTTAAGTGTACTATATGGAGTGCATCTTTAATGAACATGCTATGTAGTTTTGTATTTATTTCATAAATCGAAATAGGATCACGTCTCACGTCCGAAACCAATTTTTTCTTCCTGTACATCGTATAGGAGTTCATTGGAATGATGAACAAATATTGGACCCCCTTTTATCCATCCAACCTATGATTGAGATGACATCAAGTGCATTTATATCCCACTGGTGAGTTCTCAATTCACCTAGACCCTCTCTTTCCGATTCCTGTTCTCTCTTAAGTTATGCATGGTAGATAATTTTCACCTTTTTTTAGATCTACGCTATTCTAGGCCGATTCAAGTTCCTAAATTCAAGAGAATTGGTCATACGACATCAACGTAGGTGGTTTGTTCCTTCTGTTTATTGTCATTGGATTATATATGCTAAATGTTCCATATACCCATGTTTGAGGTATTGTGTGTAATGGTATTAATCACTTTTAATCCCCTGTTATTGTTCGGTTGATTTATTTTAAGGTAGTACCTTATGTGTGAGGTTAGATGCCTTTTTTATGGGCTTGTTTCCCATGATTTTTGGTTAGGACCATTTTTTCATGAATTCTTTTTAGGCTTGGATCTTTTTTATTCCTAGTTTTGTTAGGATGGAGTTGATGATTAGTTTAAATCCATGTTTTATGAATTTTGATTAATTACCAATAAGGATTAGACTATGAGAGCTTCCCACAGGGGTAAGACCCTGAGAGGTGCCTAGATGGTCATTTATAATTAATATTCTTAGACTGCGAGATCTTTCAAGGTGATCATTGTTATTTTATTAAATAAATGTTTGACCCCAGGGGCATCGACCATTGGAGCTATAATGTGGTCTTTTATAATTTATTGATGCGACTATAGACCAATGGTATTGACTGTATGATCTTCCTAGGTTTTCAATTTCAAATGATTAATGGTATGTTAGGGGTTAAGCCATGGAAGTTACCTAGAGGATTGTTATTAAATGATTTTTTGCAATGTCAGACCAGAGGGGCTAGACCATCAGAGCTTCCTAGAAGGTCGTTATTAAATGAATATTTGTTTTGTTAGAACATGGGAAATTATACTATGATAAATTTCCCAATGTATCATCATTGAATTATAGAATGATGGTGACAAGTCTTCTAAGCCAAAGAAAAACCTTGAACTCAATCATACATGATGGTTTAGATGGCCATCTAAGAGGTTTGTTGTTACTATTACATAGGGGATACAGATCATAGGCTAGATCACCGTATTTACAATATTCAATGTATGAATAATTAATGTTAAATTAACATAATTTAAAACTGCAGGACCATTTACTTTTGATTACTTCCTTGTGTATTTCTTAAATTCTGCAAATTATGTGATATACATATTCATGGACAGGTAGACATAGATCTTTTGGTGGCTACCTATAGGGATTCCTCTCAAACCCATTGTGGATCATGTTTTTTTACCCAAAAGGATTATATGGTTTCTGGTATAGATAATTGGAAGATCCCTTCTTCATCAGGTACTTGGTATTTATTGTATCTAGATGACAGGAGACCATGCTGAGGCATGACAGGCTATTAGAGTTTACATATTTTAATTATTTTGGATTCAATATCGTATTTCCTGCATTTTTCCTTTTTTTTATTTCTTTCATAGACCCATTTTACATTCATAATTTATATATGATCTAGTTGTTAAATTATTATACGTCTTCCGTTGTTTATTTTTGATGTACGGTATTACTGCTTCTGCTGTTGTTTAATTTTTTTCTCTTCCGTGTATACTCTACCAATGAGGTAACTCTTTAACAATTGTCACACAATGATACTCACTACAAGTCGACATGCTCAAGAGTTATTGGAAATGTTCTTCAGGTCATGTGAGAATCCGAGTTCAGGGAACCTATGAGTAGCACCCGGAACAGGAATGCTACAATCAGGAACCAATGTTTACATTGAAGTTGTTGATAATTATTTTGAAGGATCTGGTTTAAAAGTAAATTTTTATTATAGATAATATTCCCTTGATAAATTTTGGGTCTATGACAAGAATTAAAACACTTGATGTTATACAAAAATATTGTTTTCTGGATTTCAAATGTGGATGGTATCAACACTTTCATCATGTTGAGTTTTTTTACAATAATATCTTTCACTCAAAAATACTTAGGGATACTTATGAATCCCTATTTAAATTTATATCCATTAATCCAAAATTCGAGGATAAATTTAGTTAAATATATCTATTTTTACCTCTACTAGATGAGGAAATGGATTAAAATTTAGAGTCATTCAATTGAACATTAAGGAATCTTAGAGTTGAAATAAAGACATACTGACAATCGATAGTGTGATATGAAGATTGATGTTGGTGAGAAGGAATTATTTTGAATTTCTACATGGAATAAGGTTTTTATAAATAGGATGGAATTAAATTTTATCACATGGTATATTTTTCCTTTTTAGATTTTTGATCGATTAGGGATGGTTACTTATTGAATTGTACTCCACCGAACCTCTCTCAAGTCCACAATTTGATGGATATATCTATCCAATAGGAAGGACAATCCTAATTCATAACATTTAATAAACATTGATTTCCTAATAATAGATTATGATATTTCCTTTGTGGAACAACCAGTGAGGATTATTGATCATATAAAGAATATGTTTCGAAACAAGAACACTCACATGGACAGGTTTTTATGGCGAAACCACCAACTTAAAAAAGCTACATGGGAACCTGAGGATATGATAAGAAGAAGTGTTTCTATTTTTTTTTTCGCAATGAACAAATTTTTATGGGGAAATTAATTTTATGTGTTTTATAATGTATCACAGTACTATTTAATGAATTATATTTTTCAAATAAATTAATATTTTTGATAGCGTTAGTTAAACGCATCACTGAGTTTTAATGAACCATGTGATACTATATTATTGTTTGTACATGCATGTTATTAACTAGCTATTAAATTTTTTAGTAATAATAATAATAACCACATTTTATTATAAAGTTAAAATGGTAAAATATATATATATAATATAATTTTAAAAATAACCTAATTATTAATAATGTCTTTATATGCCAAGAAAATATGTTTCTCAAAAATGATTATTTTTTTCTTATTGTGAAAAAATAATGAAATTAAATGTGTCCAATTTTATAAAATGTATTTTTTAAAAATAAATTTATTTCATTAATAAACATATAAAAATTATCTTATTCTTAATTTTTTGGATTTTTAGGAAATGTTCAAATTGTTTTAAATAGTAAAAAATTCTGACCTTTATTGAAAACTGTCTTTCCATTTAATCATTTTCATTCATATAAATTGGTTTAATATGGTTTAAATGTAAAATTAATTAAATTATTTTATATTATCCCAATTTATGTCATTGGAATCAATTTTAGGCTTATTTTTTTATCAAAACATTTTATAGTTATGAAATCATATTCCATTGAAAACCATTTTTTCATCACATCCACATGTATAAATTTAAATTAAATTCTATAAATTATATAAAATGACTTTGGAAAAGTGCAATATTTATTTAGAATAAGAATATTAATATTATAAAATTTGTTAGACTTGGATTTTTTTCTAAATGAATTTTAGAAAGAGTAAAAACTAATTATCACATGTACAGTTAAAACATGTTAACCATGATTAAATAAAATGATTGGGGAAGGGTTTAAAATAAATCTTATCAACATATTATTGGATGGAGATATTTATGATTTATAAGATACCAAATTAGTAACCATATCAATATCACAGATTTTTTCTTCAAATTAACTTTATTATTTTCGGTCCTATGGAATATTTCTATGTCATTTTCATATATGTTCCCCTCCCCACTTATAAAAAGAAACATGCACACCACTCGTATTTGAAAAAATTTGTTAATTTTCTAATATAAAATACTTGTAATATTATAGTTCTTACTTCCCTCACCATTTCTATGATGCCTTAGTTTTATTAGGATACTATACTAGGAACACATTATGTTTAGACCTAAAGTTGTTCGTTGAAGAAGTGGTATAATTTTAAACCTTTAATTTTCATTTTATTTATTATTAGAAATCCATAAATGAATCTAAATATATATAGATATAATGAAATAAGTTTCTTTAATATTGTTTTATGTTATTATTTCATTATCACAATCGACATATATCTCTTCTTCCTTCAATAGGGAAATGAAACTGTAGATCTTTTATGAGAGAGAATACCACCTCATGAGCCGATATGAATTGTTTTCCATTAGTTAATATCACTCATTGAAATAAATTTGGATTTATTTTTTATATATGTTATTTATTATATATTTTTTCTATGAATTATAATATCATATATATCTTCTTACATTCCATTCTATTGTAAATTGATAACGTCACTCATGTGTACATGTTGATTACCTATTGATGTGATTGTTTATCATCACATATTGAAATAGATGGATGTAACGATAGATTTAACAAATATTTATGATTTCATTGAAATAAAAATAATATTTCAATGGTGATATAATGTTTTCCTTTATTTGATTTTCATATTTGAGAAAATGGAAACAATGTTCATGCGTACGTATAACCTATAATCTCAATGAATGTTGTAATTAATTTTCTATATATAAAATTAATGGATAAAAATGTATATATAATTAATATTTAGGATATATATATCATTTATAACATTTTGGTGATGTTGTAACCAGGATAAAATTAAAATGACTAATAATACCAAAATAAAACATGCATAATGAATGATGTAGTTATTGTAAGAAATAATATTTTATCACTAAATTATGATTTAATGGGTAATAAAAAGTCATAATTAAATAATATTCGATATTATATATATGATTATCATTATGGGATATATTTATAATAAACCAATACATATTATATTAGAGGTTCAGACTTGTACAATGAAAGTAATAAATGTCAAACATTTATTTATGTGGGATGGGTTCCATATTCGTCACGTGTTTCTTATGTGTGGTGAATATATTTAACTTGAATGTATTTTATAATTAATTAAATTAAAATTATGGGATATAAATATCCTACTATGTTTGATTCTTTTATGGGGCTTATGCTTTAAAAGTTAACACAGGTTAATGGGTTTATGATATATTATGATTGTTTATCCAAATTGTATGCGATTATTCTTATAATGATGAAATATTATGACCTATCTCTCCAGAAACTAAATTATTTTATTCTCATGTTTATATTTCTAAATAATATATATGTACCTTTAATTTTCCTCTTTTTAAATACTTAAGAGTTTGGAAGATTGTTTTTACGAATATTAGAATTTATTTCCCTATTTGGTAGAAAAATAATTATTATTCAATATCCTTGTTTTAGAAAAAATATCTATAGAATTATTTCAAAAATATCCAATTTTATTAAACTAAATTTTTCCCATCTTTTTAATTTTATAATTTTTTTTAAAGGGATATTCATATCATTTTCTAATCAAGGATAAATGAAAATTTCATTGAAAATATGAATGGAGTCATCTTTTCAACATCTATGACCTCAAAAATATTTTATTCCATTATTACAAATCAATTATTTAATGATTAAATTATTGGCTTCCATGGTTATTTTCAATGAAATTAGTTTCTTTAATATTTGGGAAAATTTTAGATTTTGAATATGTATTTCCAAATTAGAATGTTATTCTCCCCATTAAATGTTCCAAGTGATCGTTCAAAATAATTTTACATCTATGATGAAATCCATTGATGTTAAATAAGCTTTAATAGGGATATAGTCCAATGATACTATCTATATTATTTATATTTATGGGTTATGAGTTTGATGATAAATGTTTATGATACCATTTTCCTTTTCACAAGTTATGGAATGAGTAATGTCTAATGATCTTGTGTAAAAAAGTATGTATTCTATGTAATATGAGAACTATATCTCCCTAAACATCATTTGGTAATTATTAGAATTATATGAACTAAAATGGTACTTGGGAGGTCATCACAATATTGAAATTGGGTATAAGGGAGGTTATCCCAAGCTCAAAAGAAGGTACCTATAAGGTTATCTGAATCCTAAAAGTGCGTTTAAAAGATTTCATCACAAGGTAGAAGTTGGTACTTCGGTGGTTATTCAAATGATAATATTTTATGGAAGTCCTAGTGGGTATCCTCAAAATAATATTTCATATGGTTAAGTGTAGGCCAATAATCTATGTGTTATGCAAATGTTCTGTTCTCAATGCTCATGTTCCTTTATTCTGTTAGGATTCATTTTTTAAAATCTACCTAAATTTATTCTATATCTAATTCTTATAATTTATGATATACAGGATATAGTTTTCAATTTTTATCCTCATTTCATATACCCTTATGGTCATATTATTTTTATCCCTCATTATACCCTTAATGATCATATGATCTCACCCATTATTATGATTCATTTCCATTGGTTATAAAGAACGGTATTATGCATGATATATCTTAGAAGGGTTATAGTTATGAATAACATAGTGGTAGAAAATATAGCTCAGCTATTAATTGGTTTTTTTTGTGCCAATATTTCCCAACGTAGCAAAAAATATATGATTATGGAATGGACTGTTTTGTTCTCTAGTGAATATTCATATAAATAGTTGTAATATTTTTATGAGAAAATTTATGGTCTCTATAAAACTGATATATGAGTCGAATCTCCACTGACCTGAAGAGTATTATCAAATCTACATGGGTATTCTAGATGTTGTGGGGAATATATAAACAAATTTTTGGAATGATTTCCCCCAAAATACAATACCAATTAAAATAAACGTGTGAAACGTCATGAGATAATGTAATGAATACAACACTATGATTTACAAGGAGATGATACCAAATTGGAAACCAAACAAAACTACCAAAACATGTCTCATAGTGATCTATAACCATCCTCCATGACCCAAGTCACCAACACTCATCCAACCAAGAATGAAATCTGATGGAAGATGGTAAGAATACATGTTCCTTATATAATAATAGAAAGGTTTCAAAAATAAAATTCTACAAGAATGATGTGAGATCTAGGGCCATGTTGGATTTTTAATAATAGTATATGTAGATACATCATAAAGTAAATAATATAATCTAAAAGAGAGTACAATAATAGAGTAAAAAGATTTACATTTCAATATAGGACACTAAATCCAATGAGACCATATTATAACAAGGCCAGGTTTTACAATAGAACATTAATCATTTCTATAAAAATTAAGGAAAAAATATGGAAATATTCTATTTTAACATTGAAAAACTAAATCCTTATTTGAAAACCACTAAAAACCATTTCACATGGTATGACAGATATGTTAATGAGGGTTACAAATTAAATAGATATCAAAAATCCATATAAGATTCAGTACGATTGAATCATATAGTAATATCCCAATAAAAAGATCATCTGAGAATAATAATCAATCATCTAAGGAATTTACATGTCTATGTAGTCAAAAAACCGCTATCATCTATCGAGTATATAGAATAATAATGTGATGGGTAAAACATAGATACAATAGTCACTCCACCATATTCCAGATAATAATTTAACAAATCATGACCAATCATCATGATTACATCAAGTCTCATGGGTCTTATGAAATCTACATGCACTAAACAAATATGGGGAACTTGACCATATCACAAACAAATCATGTTATTTATATATCCAATAAATTGTGTTTGAGTTAGTTATAAAAGAATAAATCTTGTTTTTAATGCCCAAAACACAGTTTCCCACATTCGTTTCATTATTTTCATAAAATGGCATGAACACAAGAAATCATATCTTGATGGCCCATTTAGTTTAGTATCCATTTAAATACTAGATACAAATATAAGTATTTAAATACATCATGAATTGAAAAAAAGTAGAGTATCTCCTTTAGAAACCCTCTAACCCCTTATACTACCCCAAAACATAAATCATAATTTACATCATCAGATCCTAGGGAAAATGAATCATAATAAAGGGGTGAGTATAAATTCATAGTGAGAATAGTTATATAGGAAAATAAATAAAAAATCCACATAAAAAATTAAGGTAATTCATACTAATGAATCAAAACCCTCTTAAAACATTATTTTCAGAATAACATTGTATCACCCTGATGATTTAAAAATACATTTAATATAGAATGAATGAAACCTTGAGACTCTATAAAACAAACACATTTTTATTTATATTAGATAGATATAACCCCACTGTTAATCTTAAATTTTCCACTTTTTTTAGGAATTATAAAAAAAAACAGATATATATAGTTCCGATCAGTATGATATTTATATTCTGATAGGTTCAACTAACATATTTTTTGTGAATATTCTCATACCCTTATGAAAAGAAACATAACCCAAGTAATATTACCTTGAACAGTGGAATAGTATCCTCACTTAATAATGTATATATATAATTTCTTTTCCATCATATCTTCTTTGAGTTTAGTTTTTTATTTAAAAATGATGAATTTGATAAATTGACTTTCCAGGTAAAAATATTACATTTCCGAGAGATTAAAATTTTTATATTATGATTTTGTTTTATAAATTTTGTTATATTGAAATAATTTATTCAAAACAGTCTTCTTCAATTACAAATGATAAATAATTTTATTTTGTTAAGTGTCGAAAATTTTACTAAGAATTTTATGTCCTCTATTATATATAATAAAAAACTACTTTCATAGATAAAATATAAAATATTTATATTTATTGAATTATTATGATAAAATAAATGTTAATTTTTAATTCTGAATGTTGATATTAGGCTACAATGAGTTTATTTGAATTTTATAAAATACTTTATTTTTTCATGAATAGTAAAAATAATGTTTTGAGTTTTTGATATGTTTAATGACATAATAATGATGTACTAAATAATATAAAATGATGGTCTAGTTTGAAAAATTAATATAAAATATTATTTTCCCAAATTTTCCAATTCCATGGGAAAATGACATGGGAAAGCCCATGTTTTTTCATATACCACTATTAAAGTATCATAAAAAATTAATAAACAAATTCCCTCACATTAACTATAAATACCAATATATTTATTTCAATAATTACATTAAAATTTATCATTCTCTATGATTTGTAAGTTTTACCTCCAAATTATTCCTCCCAAGGTGTTCTCAAGACCCAAGGTCTGATCTATCACATTTTAGGAGTTACTGTACAGGGTAAAAGAATTTAGCACCCTTCACTTTTTAATGTAGTCCTTGCATGTTCTTCCTTTTAAATTTACATTTTATTATGTTGGAATATTTCATACCTAGTCCCAATTATTGTAATATTATGTAAAAAAGATGATAGACCCCATTTCTCACATTAATATTTTTTTATTATTTTTCAATGTAACATTATTAGGCAGCTGAATTTTAATAAGGGGTTTCACAACTTCTGTTTTTATTGCAAGTTCCATTATTTTTTTACTCTCAAATCCCCTCATTAAGATGTTATGATAACTCCATTACCTTAAATATACATTAAATTAGTTATTATAATGGAATAATTAATCCTCGTTTCTCATTTCCCCTCCTTTTATACAAAAATGAAAACACAGTTCGAGATGTGTTAATTTATCACATTAAAAGACGATGGGTTTTCAATTTATATTACGGAATTTATCGATGGTCATGAAACCATTTTTATTGTTGAAACATATCATAATATATTTTTTTATTTAATTTATTTTTCAGGATTCATCATACACAAATTATGTGAAATAATAAATCAAACAAGCTCGTTCTGAGCGAAACTACTCAAATTATTCCAAGAGATTATCATTAATGATTTATCTAATGATTCATCCTCATAAAAATAACAAAATGACAAATATTATAATTTAACCTTATTTATGATAATTAATAACATATAAAATCAATTATGGACATCAATTCAAAATTTAAATGAAGATCCTTACTCTTATATCTAAGCAAACAAATCATGAAATCAAGAAAACGAGCACTCCAGAATGAAATAATTCAATCCAAAAAATTATCAATAAAAAAATAAATGAACATAATAAAACAAAAATGAATAAAATATTTTTACATGAGGATTTAAATTATTTAAATAGTTAGTTTTATTTTATTATGCATGACATTCTGATCAAGTGAAAAATACATTCCGATATAAGGTAAGAATTTTCTACCCGATCCTTCATTTTCATTCTGGTTAATATAATCATCTACCTACCAAAATAAAATTATTATGTACCCTGATAAATTATATTTTAATTTTCTATATATTTTTACAATACATAATTTTTTTTATTTTAATGGGATTTACATGCTTCAAATGGATATTTCCAAAATTCATCCCGAAATACAAGCCCATTTTAAGGGAACTCCTCGAATTATTACCTACGTTCACGTACACTCTATAATATTTTTATAGAAACCATTATTTTTTTATGAAATCACATATTTTATTTTTAGAAAAATATATTATTTCACTTTTAGTATTATAAAAATACTTTCCCAAAAGAACTCTTCTATTCAATCTAAACGAGTTTTTATCAAAAGAATTACTCGATGATTTTATAGGACTAATTTTATCTATTTCAAAAAAACATGTTAAATATTACGTATAATTTGGAAAAATATTTTATGATATCATCTACCATATTTTATATAATTTTTTATGATTATTTTGATGAATGATGTGCTATCCTTAAACAATTCCCTATATTACTTTGAATGTCTAGTGTTTATATTTGGGGAAAGTCTATTAAATATTTATATTTTAGTTTATACATGAATGTTTATATTGTTTATGGTTTTATTAATTAATAAAAAGAATGAATTGTACATAGTAAGTGATGGTTTGGGTCCTATATTGCCCCTCTATGAATCTATAGGTCTCATGAGACAAGACCCAAATGGACTTGGCCGAGGCCTTTCCCATTTTATGATATGGTTTTGGTTGAGGACCTCTACTTGTTTAGATGTCTTTGTCGATTCCTTGACATTATATTTTTGAATGTTTTATATTATTCATTTCCCGCATAATTAAATATGTAACAGATATTCAATTATATTATTAGACTACTGTAATACACATGATTATTCTTTATTATGGAATTATTTATTCAAGCCTTATTCCTTCCATACTATGTTGATGTGAATTTTTAAAGGCATGTGTTTTTTGTTATTCACCATTTCTAATGTTTATGTATAGGATATTTTCCATTATATTTCATACCCTTACCGATAATCTAATGTAACACCCATGCTTCCACAATATGTTTCCCATTGAATAATACAATATCTTGCGTTGTACGCAACTTCGAGTTCTAGCACACCATGAAAAATCAAACTATCTATTTTAAAAGAAGTTGTGTATAGTAATTCCCACTTTTTAAAATTTTATAAATTTTATTTTTCAAAATTTACTTTATTTTTGGATTCGGAATATCAAAATTAGCTTAGGGAGGATTTTTTGTTCTATTTTTGATGAATAATGAAATACAATGTGTTATTGTTTAAAACCAACATTTTATTTAAATAACTAGTTATTTATTTTAATATATTTTAGGTAATAATTTAATCATTATACCTATATATGTTCAATTTAATTCATTAGAGTCATTTTCTAATAATATTATATATATATAATTTTATTCAAATTTGTATCGTCTTTTACCCACCTTCTAGGCACGTTAGAAAATATGAATAAAATGTAATTTTACCGCTTTTGTGAATTGAATTTCAAAAATTTAATAGACATGGTTGATATAATTATGTAAAATGTTTTTCAATAAGCTGAAAATAATTTTTGGTGAATAGTAACTTTTGACTTATTTTCCACTGTTAAAAGTAGATAGGGAAATTGAAGGTTAAAGTGATATTATAATTAACCTGAAAAATGTCCCAATTCTATTAGAGAAGTGTATTTCGACCAAAATCAACCTTATGAATAAAATATAATTTTATTTTACCCCCTTGGATAAGATTATACAATTATTATATTTTATTTAAAGAAGAGTTAAAAGTGTTAAATTCAGTGATTAATAACTAAACTATTTTTATTATTGTATAATACATAAGATAAATTCGACTATAAGTATTAATCAGAAATATTAAAATATTACATACATAATGATATATTATTTTTAATTTTTACACATTGAATAATTAAATTTATTAATGACACAATGGTGATGCAACAATTACCTGATTAATGAAGGATTAAAATAATTGATATTATAAATATCCAAATATAAATAAATTGAGTCTTTTGATGAAGTACACAAATTTTATTGGACAATATGAAATTTTAGGGTTTATTAATTTTTTTTTAAGTAATCATGTTTTAATGACTTAAATATTCAATTACTATATACTGTCAAAATTGACATAAATGATATTTTAAAACAAATACTATATTATTAATTGATATTATATTCAGAATAATCTAAGGTTCGTCCAATAAACATATATATGGTTATAAATGTCAATAATTAACCACTTGGTCTTCTCTTGACATTTTATAGTATATTTGTTAACCATATAATATAAAGATACAAGGAGACATGGTAAATGTTAAACTATTTAACCAAGAGCAAAATCTAAATGATAAGGTTAATATGTTGAGCTAAACAGGCCTAAAACCTATTGAATGAGAGTATTTCGATCCATCCCCACCTTATCCACAAAATAAATTAATTTAGAGCCATGAAAAACCTAAAATTCGTTTATAATAAAATAATATTTCAAGCTTTTCCTAAAGTGTCCCTCACCCCTCTTATAAAAGGATACTTCCCCTACTCTCAAAATCACACCTCCAAAGACATTTGACTCAGCCAAACCCAACTCAAATATACTCCCAACTACAATAAAACCATCCTACTATCATTATGATGATCATAAATCCATCCTAAGGAGCCCTTTTGATCAAAAAAAAAATGAATCAATCAAAGAAAAGGTAAATATTCCATCACATCTTTCAAGTTCTTTTCTTCTTCCACTACCTCTTTCATTGTTGTTTACATTCCAAAATAATTACTGCAGTACCTTAAAATTAAATTTATTTTATTGAAAATATGGTACAACCATATTTTTTATTCAATCCATCCTATAAATGACTATGTCACCCTACATGCGTACATACGGCTTACCATATCCACGTCATTGTGTAGTTTTTCATTCATCACTTCAATGTTTGGATGGGTATAATAATGAGTATAATATATGTACATAACAAATAAAACATGTTAATGATTCATTATATATGATATACAATCCAATTTCATACAATACTCCCATCAATATAATGGTATTTTCACTTGTGTGTACGTAAAGATTACCGTCTCCACAAATGTGATGAGATTCATTCCCCATCGTAAAAATTCTAGAATAATTTTTATATTATGATTAAAAACAATGTTTGAGAACTTAATATCAATCTGGATATGAATAAAATAAATTATATCCATAAAAAACATGACTTATGTAACAAAACATATAAAGGAATACGAATCAGTTAACACCCAAAACAATGATACTACTAAAATGTTTTTATCCATAAAATATTAGAAGATCATATATGATATCATATTTATGTATGAAATTCTTTAATAATTTATAACCACTATTTAACCTTTATACAATAGGTTAACATACCCTCTACTAAGGAAAATTACAATGTAAGGGTTAATTTTACAATCTATTCACTTATTTGAGGTTGTTTATATGTAAGTGTCTATTAGGAATTCTTTATCATGCACATCAGTGATTCTTAAAAATGAATTTCAAAACATTTTTATTATTTCCTAGAATATGGGTTAATTTCATTTTTACCACTATTTTAACTTATACGTTTTGAACGAAATCACACAATCATTTTCCAAAGAAGGTACATTATGACCTTTTTGACAAAATTAAAGTAAGAATGTCTTTTTCAAAATTATACGGCAGGTGGGGCTATTTCCCACCATTATAAAATCGTTGAAACTTCCCTTACAAGCTTATTATAATATTTTCAAAATAAAATTTTGATTTTATAATTATTTTTCTTTTAAATTATTTCAAAAAAAGAAAGAGATATTTCTCTCAAATAGTTTTGATTTCATCTATGTCAACATTTGTTGAGGGATTTTAAACTTGTTTGACTTTAAATCATTATGATTAAAATATTCCATATTGTATTTAATGTTTTGTGAAATTTTTTAATATGGATGTGTTATTTTTATACCATTCATGTTTTATTGTTAATGTATTAAAATTTCATATGCTAGTTTTAATACGAATGTTTATGTTACGTTTATACATTTTCATAAGCGGAATTAATTGGAATTAGTATGTGATGGGTGGAGCCTGTTATATCTCCTTGATTCATCAGTAGTTATAATGAAAAAAACTTGTGTCTTGGCACAAGGCGTTAGAAAAAACTTATTTGTAGTCTTGTCTTGAGGCCCTGACTCTCAGGTTATGATGTCCAGCATTATGGATTCCATTTTTATAAAAATTGATATTGATATAGAATATAATTATTTGTGAAATCCCAAGTAAATAAAGAATAAGACATTTTCATATTTATTAATATTTGTAAATAAAATATTAATATCACTTTAAAGGGGATGCTATGTTCGATGGCGTACCCAACACGCAACAACGAGTTTCATTGAAATCTTACGTTGCACAATAATAATAAATTAATATTATTATAAATGTTGGTAAACTCCTAGACATTGTAATGGCATGAATGAAAAGAAATAACTAATATATGATTATATATGTTTCTTAATTTTTTTTTAAATTATCCAATAATTGTTAGAGGCTGACAATGCGAATGAATCCATTTTTTATTCTCATATTCTTTAAAGGTCGATTAACCGCCTTTTGATGGAAAACCTTTTTTAAATATACTTTTTGTGACTTTTATATGTTATATTTGACAAAATAAAATACATCATTAGAATCGGGACATAAAAATTTTCTTTGTGTAAATTTTTTGTATTTTTCCGATAAAGTTCATTATTTAATGAATCGTGTAAAATGTTGTATTTTAATTCAAAAACTCTTTTTAATATAATTTATTTATATGGTTAGATTATATTTTTAATTTGTATTGAAGTGTAATTAATATATATTTTTACCATTTATTCCATTGGTGGCCATGGGAATTAATTTCACTTTGAAATTTGATATAAACAATTGTCAATCTTTTAATAGATATTGTTTCTCAAAAACACGCTATCTGTATTGACAGTGGGAATTGATTATAAAATTAATTAATGAAACTTATATATTTTGAATTTGGTAAAAATTATATCATTTTTTAATTTTTAATGTCAAATATAGCATATGGTGAATGTTTGGTATTTTTCTGACAAATGATCATTTTTAATGAATAGTGAAAAATACAGCATTTTAATTTAAAATTGCCTTTTTATCCAGTTTATTTATATAGTTTGATTTTCATTTAATTTGTTTTAAGGTTTATTTTAAATATTTTTTTTATCATTTAATACAATTTCTCTCATTAGATGTAGAAACAAATCAATCTTTTGATAGATTTTACTTCATAAAAACCCGTCTTTGGATTTGACCATGGGAATTATTTTAAACTAATTACTGTAATTTTTGTGTTTGTAATTTTATATAATGGATTCCATATTTTTAATCAGAAGGTAAAAATTATGTAATTAATACTCTTTTGTTTTTAAACATTATTAATAGTAATGAAGGAAATTATCGTTTAATTATCATGATTATTTAATAATCTGTTGTTAAGGGTAAATCAATAATAACATGTCAATATAAAATTACCCATAAATGTGTCTTAATTATATTTTTTTGAGTCCTGGACGACCATGGGATGCCTTGTTTCAACTTTTGGACACCATGGAATAACTTTATTTTGATACTGACCATTTGTCATAAATTTTTTAAAGAAAGGAAATATAACGAAGGTTTGTATATCCTAAGTAAAAAAAATTATTTTCATTTACATAAATGATCTATTATACTATAAATAGTCATTATAAATCTAAAAATAGTTTGTACATCATTGTAATTTCTTTATAATTTTATAAATTAAATAAATAAATTTATTTATGCCACCATGAGGATGCAGTGATTATCTTCTTAATGAATGATTTAAATAAAATGAAAAGATAAGGTAAAACATAAGACACACACTTGTCTAAAACATATTGTATGGGTGGATTTAGAACCCTTATCACCTTATCCTCGAAATATATCTTTTTGGGACCATTAAAATCCGAAAATAATTTTATAATATATGTAACAACATGAGATTTTATAAGATATATTATTTCTAATTTCTTTCATATCTTTTGTTGTATGCTACACCAAGATTATCTTGCGCTATATGCAACACCGTTTTATCTTGAAGTATACTCAACACTAATCATGGATCATGTTACACACAATTTCATGTTTGTTTGATAGTAGTTATTCTATGCAACATTGAGTGTGCGTAAATATATATATATATTTTCAATGTATAATTGAAATATGGTTGGATTTTTTTATACGCAACAACAAAGGAGTTATGCACTACACGCAACCCAGACTTGGCTTGCATTACACACAATCACGACCTTCCTTGATAGCGTGGGTTGTACGCAATACTGGGTTTTACTAAACAACGATATATTGTTATAATATTATTATAAACTAGCTGTTATGAATAATATTAACTAAAAATTTATTTTTATTACATTATTATATATCTTTCACATTTTCTGGAACATTGTATCAGAACAAAATATTTTTTTCGGGTAAAATAATTAATTTTCAAAAAATGCAGTTTTGCCGCCTTTTGATAGTGCACCCACATTAAATCTCGTTTTGACATGTTTATAAGTTAAATTTTACAAAATAAAATTATTCTTTGGAATTAGGATATAAAATTTTACCTTGGATAAAATTTTCGTATTATTCTAAAAACTTTGATATTTTAATGAATCGTAAAAACACGCTATATTTTAATTAAAAATAACTTTTTTCATCGTAATAATATATATGGTTAAATTATAATATTGAATGGTTTTAAAGTATAAATAGAATATATTTTTACCATTTAATATAATTTATGTGATTATCATTGATTTTACCTTGAATTCGTAGGTTAAATCAATTCAATCTTTTGCAATGTTTTAAACAAAAACCAGTTTTCTTTCGATAACAGGATTAATTTTAATTTAATTTCTGTAACTTTTTTGTATTGAATTTGGAAAAATAGATTCCATATTTGGAATCAGTGGGTCCAAATTATGTTAATAGGCTAATTTTTATTCTTGGGCATTATGAATAGTAACTACGGTAAATTTTATTTACCATAGTTAAAGGTAAATCGGGTAATTAAGGGTAAATATAAGATTATAAAATTATTGTAACACCTGCCAAAATCCAATTGGATGACTAAAATTATACCCATATCACCTAAGGGTAGTATAAGATTCATTTAATGAACTTTTTTATGAAAATAATTTAATTATTATTAAAACCAAAGAAAGTGACAACATGTCAATTTCTTAAATCATATAAGTATAATAATTTTAATTTAGTGATAAACTTAATGAAACATTAAATATTAATAGTCTCCCAAAATATAATAAAATTATCTAAATCATATAAATTTATTTATAATTATTTGGGATTAAATAATTATCATTAAGTATGACACAATTATGATGATGAAATTATTTTATTAAATAAAATATCAAATAAATGGTTCTAAAAATATTAAAATTAATATTAGATTAACTATTTAATGTGATACACTAATTTTATAGATACATATGAAATTTGATTAAGATATTAAATATTTTAGTTCGAACATATCTTCTGTATATATTTTATTTAAATTCAAATAAATGAATAGTGTCAAAATTGACACTATTGTTATTTTATAAAAATAACATATTATCAAATTTTTTAAAAATCACAATAATATTTAAAAATTATAAATATAAATTTATATAGTCTAAAATTTCACAAATTATCGAATTATGGAAAATTAACAACACATAAGTGATTATTTATAACCATTTATAATTTATAATTTTATTACCACAAATAAACATAAATAGATTAAATAAAGATAATTCAAAATGATAAGGTTTAAAATAAGATCAAAACATGTATAAATTTTATTTTTTGATGAGATTACAACCCTATCTCGTCTAATCTTCGAATTGAGTCATTTTTAGAGGTTTTTATGTGGGTTTTGAATTTATATTAAACTAATATTTTTTAGGATTCCAAAGGTTCCCCTCTCCTCCCTTATAAAAGGGAACATCCTCACTCTCCTCCTCAAACCATTTTGAGCCTTGATGTTCCTCCAAACTCTGCCCATTTCACTTCCCCACTTCCATAGAAACCTTATAGAGGTACTAATATTCTCAAAAGTCCAACCCTAGTGCCATATGAGGAAGTTTAACGTAGGTGCGTCGAAGAATAGGTAATCTCTTCTACCAATTATTTCAAGCTTATTTATTCTTCAACTTCTTCTTCATTAGTTGTTTCATTATAAAGTAATAACATAATTATAACTAATATACTGATATTATATTATAAATATGAAACAACCCCATTTAACCTTCTATCCATCCGACGGAAAACGAAATCACCGCACGTGCGTACGTACGGAATACCGTCTCCACGCCATGGTGTAATTTGTTTTTCCAACACCACCTTACTTGGATGAGTATAATGGTGTAAATAATAACTATACATAGTTATTATAACATAATACTGATTCTGATATATTGTATCATCCACTCCAATTCTATTCAATAATTATGGGAACAATATCATCACTAATGCATACGAACACACTACTGTCTCCACGACGCGATGAGATTCATTCACAATGATTAACCATTCACGAATGATTATAAATTATATATAATAAGTAATAATGAAATATATGACATAATAATGATACTAGATTTATGTATATATATATATGTATTTCATCCAATTAATTCCATTCAATTCAATGATGAAACCAAAACAACGTTTATGCGTACGTAGGACCTACCGTCCCCATGAACTGTGTATTTCCTTCCATTTATTGATCTATTATATATATGTATATTATAAATATATATTATATATAAATCATGTTTTATATTATGGAATTAAGTAATCATGATTTAAGTAATCAAATGAATAATTACAAGTCAAAACACGGATGACAAATGAAATGATTTTACCCAAAACGCTCTTTAACATGGAATTTACAAAATAACGGGTAATATAAAGTCATACGTGAACCATATATTATATCATAACAATGAATATGATTCTCTAATAAGTGAATGAAATTATTTAAATTATTATACTGGATGTTCGGATACGTACGAAGTATATCAGACCTAAGGTAAGGGATAACTTTTCCAATCTTGTTTTTATCCGAGATTGATTATTCGTAAGTATTTACTGGGGGTTATATTTATCATCCATGTCCTAGTTTTCTAAAAATGTTTTCATGTATTTTTAATGTCATTTTTACCCATTTTTTTCTTTTACTTCATGGTATGTATGAACTCTTTTATTTACGATGTACTTTTTTACTTTTGCAGCAAAAGTACGAGAAGAATGTTTTTTTAAATTATAGGGCACGAACGAATTTTTATGGTTTTATAAAGCCTTATTTTCATGAATATTACTTCAAAATAATTCATTACTATTTTCAAAAAAAATAATTTTATTCTAAAATTTCATGACATTTTGTGAAGAGAAAATGATTTTGAATAAGAATGGATATTTCCCTCAAGAATTCATTTCAAGTGTTTTATCAAAACCATTTTTCATCTAAGATGAAATTATTTAATATGTGTATGTTTCATGTATAATATCACTATGATTTAAATGGTGTGACTTTTCTTATTATGAAATTATATCCATTTAGTTTATATGGATTATGTGATGATGGGATGATGTTTATGAAACCCATTTTATTCGTTGGGTAATTATGAATGTTGCATGTTTATTTTCTAGCACATGTAAGAATGATTTCATTATGAGATGGGTGGGACTTATATCTCCCTCCAATGCATTGGGTAAAGATTTATATCTAATTAGATAGACATGGCTGTAACGACAAGTTAAACCGGTTCAGTAATACAGGACTGAAATGAGGAGTGAACTCGATTCTGAAAGGGACTCTTTCCACTAAGATGTTCTTCGCAGTAATGCCTTGGCTACTATGGAAATCATATCATTTTCTTAATGGTTTTCCACAATTACATGTTTTATTCCCGTGATAATTTATCATGATTAATGTTTCTTCATGATCTATTCCTTACATACATCCATGTTTTATGTCATTTCTCAAGATTTTGATGTTTAGATTTTATGCTCATGTTTTTTACATTCAAATGTCTAAGGATTGTTTTATGTTATCTATGATTACCCTTACTGGGAATTTGAGCTCACCCTTTATATGTTTTCTCTTCCCCAGGATTTAAATAAAGGTTTTAGGTACGAAAACAAAGGGTAAGATCATTAATGGAGAAGTTGAATATCTTTCACAACCATTAGAAGATAATATTCCGAGTTTCCAAAGACACTAAACTATTACGATCCTTGTGTGTCTGTTTTTGTTATGTATTAAGTATTCCGCAAATGTAATGTAATTTTCATGTACGTAAGGATTTGGGTCTCTAAATTTGGTATCAGAGGAAATTTTAGTCAACCTTTGGAAACTAGAATGCGAAAACGTTAGTGAGATCCCTAGAGATATTTCTATGATATATCTAGGGATGTCCCTAAGGATAATAATATGTATAGGATATAGTCCTAGAACTACGGTAATGATCTTAGAATTTATCCTAAGATGTTAGATATTGAGGGTACTCCCCCTTTACTATGTTTTTTTCCCTAGCTTGATTTTTTCCTCTCACACTATTATTTTTGGGTTTTTGAAAATTTATGAAAACAAGAAGATTCAGGATAATGGAGGATATGACGGACAATGGAATGATATTCTTCATGAGAAACCAAATGAAATGGTATTTGGAAGTCCAAACATCGTTATTATGCCTAATCAGCAATCTCATAATATGATCAATAATCTCAACTTTGGTAAGCTTCCCGAATCAGCTAATAAGTGAAAGATGGAGTTTCATGATGATTATAGAGGAAGGAAAGTTCAATTTCTATCATTTAAATCATGTGGGAAGAAGAATAAATGATAATGTTTCAACGGAACTGGAAGATGCTTTGGGTGTGGAAAAAAAGAACAAAAAACCAGTAATTGCAAAGGAAAAGGTTCAGTTAACACCATGGATAAGAATAATGGTATTGCTACGACATCAATAATGATTTGATGTTTTAAATGTAGAATGTATGGGCATTATGAAAACCAATTCCCTAAGGTAAAATATCATGAAGAGAATAAACATGGTCATATGGGTAGTATTTATGTGGATGATGATAAGGAGACTACAAATTATATTTGAGATGAATGATGTGTTGAAGATTTTTCAATGGTTTAAGAAGGTAGTGGAATGATAGTAGGTTTATCAAGATTTATGTTGTATATGTAATTTAATGGCACTATGGAATAAAGAAACATCTAAGGATTGTTACACTCTTGTTTTTCCTAAAGTATGTGAAGGTATATGTTGAATGGTACAGGTAACCATGAATGGTTATTCAGATATTTTTGGAAAGAAGATGATATGCACATAATGAATGGATAAGGAGGAAATAATATGTTTGATAGTATTCATGATCTCATGATTGTTATAAGGACTATGTGATATCATGGTTTGAGTATACAGAATATTTGGATTTTGGTATGTGGAAAGAGTTAACTTTTGAAAGCACTCACGTTTTTACTATGGTTCAATGGGTATTCATTTTTCAAGAGAATACATGATTAAGGCTTTTGAATGTTTGGAATGTTACCAAAAAGACATATATTATGATATATAGGGATCAACGATGGTATTAACATTCTTATTATATGAACTCTTTGGTAATCTTTTTCACTATAATATGAGAATGGACAGTAGTATTTTGGATAAGCCTAAATATTGGAATGGATTATGTTGGACATAAGATAGTATTGTTTGAGGCTAGAACTTTTTCAATATTATTGATGGAAAGTTATAATATTTTTAGAAAAAAAAGGACAACCTGCAGGATGGGCGACAACCCATCACGTCGGACAAGGTTGTGGGAATCAAACCCACAACCGAAGTGCGACTGGCATTTATCGCATACCACTGGCCTACAAAAATTACATGGTTAGTAGAAATTAGTTTTATTTTATTAATCAGTATGATAGTTGAAGTATAAGTCCATTTTTGGAATCGTATATGATTAACCACACCATAGATGGACTTATGTATATTTGATAACTTTTTCTAACCTTTTGTTTGAAACAGATGGAATGACTCATCATTCTATCACATTATCTGCTAACACTTCATGAATGACAAATTAAACTTCATTTCTTTAAGCGATGAAGTGGAAATTTTTCAAGTCATGAACAACGGTGATATTGTACCAAAATCAAGTAAGTATTTCTTTTGATTCGAAAATTCTTCAACATTAGAGAAATGATTCTGAAAACCAAAAATGTCGTCATAGTTCCCTTATATCCGATGAATCAGATGGTACCTTATATCACATCTATGGCTTTGTGATTGTTGGATTTTTCATAGCCCTGTTCTCTACCACTCTCCATCAGAACATGATGGTTAGATTTTTCTTCCATATCCATATTTTCACTTATGTTATCCTATATGGAAACCCAATGATGAGTTACTTTGGGTAATCGTTACATTTCATATATTAGTTTTTAAAACTAATTTTTAGTATTCCTTTTTACGATGTGGGTTTCTAGGAATTGTAAACGATTTATAACCCTGATGAATTTTGAGGGAGAAATTCATTTTAAGGGTGGTAGAATGTAACAACTCGTCATTTTATAAGATATATTATTTTTAATTTCTTTCATATCTTCTGTTGTACGCTACACCACGATTATCTTGCGCTATACGCAACACCGTATTAGCTTGCAGTATACTCAACACTAATCTTGTATTGTGTTACACACAATTTCATGTTTGTTTGATAATAGTTATTCTACGCAAAATTGAGTGTATATATATATATTCAATGTATAAATGAAATACGGTTGTATTTTTTTATATGCAACAACAAAGGAGTCATCCACTACACGCAACCCTGACTTGGCTTGCATTATACGCAGTCACGACATTCCTCGATAGCGTGTGTTGTACGCAATACCGGGTTTTACTAAACAACAATATATTATGATAATATTATTATGAACTAGCCGTTATGAATAGTATTAACTAAATTTTTAATTTTATAACATTATTATTCATCGTACACATTTTCTAGAACATGGTACAAGAACAAAATAATTTTTTCGTGTAAAATAATTATTTTTCAAAAAATGTAGTTTTGCCTCCTCTTGATGGCGCACCCACCTTAAATACAGTTTTTGAAATGTCTATAAGTTCAATTTTACAAAATAAAATTATTCTTTGGAATAAAGATATAAAATTTTACCTTGGATAAATTTTTCATATTATTCTGATAACGTTCATATTTTAATGAATAGTAAAAACACGCTATATTTTCATTAAAAACAACTTTTTTCATAGTAATAATTTATATTGTTAAATTATAATAATGAATGGTTTTAATGTATAAATAGAATATATTTTTACAACTTAATATAATTAATGTCATTAGCATTGATTTTACCTTGATTTCGTAGGTTAAATCAATTCAATCGTTTGCAATGTTTTAAAAAAAACCTGTTTTCTTTTGACAACGGAATTAATTTTAATTTAATTTCTGCAACTTTTGTGTATTGAATTTTGAAAAATGGATTCCATATTTGGAATCAGTGGGTCCAGATTATGTTAATAGTCTTCTTTTTATTTTTGCGCATTATGAATAGTAACTACGGTAAATTTTATTTATCATAGTTAAAGGTTAATCGGGTAATTAAGGGTAAATATAAGATTATAAAATTACCCTAAAACATTCCAAAAGATTATTTTATGATGAAAAGTAGACCCATATCACCTAAGTGTTGGATTAGATTAATTTAATGGACTTTTTTCCATGAATATAATTTAATTATCATTAAACCCAAAGAAAGTGACAACATGTCACATTCTTAAATATTATAAGTATAATAATTCTAATTTAGTGATAAACTTAATGAAACTTCAAAAATGAATAGTATAAAGAAAGAAAATACAATTATCTACATCATATGAATTTATTTAGAATTTTTAGCGATTAAATAATTAATATTAATTATGACACAATAGTAATGTTGAAATTATTTTATTAATTAAAATATCAAATAAATGGGTTTAAAAATATTAAAATAAATATTATATGAACTATTTAATGTGATACACTAATTTTATAGATACATATGTCATTTTATGAATCTATTAAAGCTTTTAGTTCGAACATATATTCTGTATATAGTTTATTTAAATTCAAATAAATGAATATTGTTAAAATTGATACTATTGTAAGTTTGTAAAAATAACATATTATTAAATTGTTTAAAAATCACAAAAATATTTAGAATTTTTAAATTGAAATTTATATAGTCTAAAATTTCATAATGTATCCAATTAACGAATATTAACAACACATAAATGATTATTTATAACCATTTATAATTTATAATTTTATTACCACAAATAAACTTAAATAGATTAAATAAGGATAAATCAAAATGATAAGGTTTAAAATAGGATCAAAACATGTCTAAATTATATTGGTTGATGGTATTACAACCCTATCTCATCTATTATTCTAATTGAGTCATGTTTGGAGGTTTTTATGTGGGGTTTGAATTTATATTAAACTAATACTTTTGAGGATTCCAAAGGTGCCCCTCTCCTCCCGTATAAAAGGGCACCTTCTCCTTCTCTTCCTCACACCATATTTAGCCTTGATTCTCATCAAAACTCTGCCAATTTCACTTCCCCACATCCCTAGAAACCTTATAGAGGTACTGGACTTCTCAAAAGACCAACCCTACTGCCCTAAGAAGAATTTTAAAGGAGGTGCGTCGAAGAAGAGGTAATCTCTTCTACCAATTTTTACAAGATATTTCTTCACCAACTTCTTCTTCATAAGTTGTTTCATTATAAAGTAATAACATTAGTATAAATAATATACTTATATTTTATTATAAATATGAAACAACCCCACCTCACCTTCTATCCATCCTATGGAAAATGAAATCATAGCGCGTGCGTACATACGGAATATCGTCTCCACGCTGTGGTGTAATCTGTTTTTCCAACACCACCTTACTTGGATGGGTATAATGGTGTAAATAATAACTATACATAGTTATTATAACATAATACTATTTCTGATATATTTTATCATCCACTCCAATTCAATTCAATAATTGTGGGAATGATATCATCGCTCGTGCGTACGTACGGACTACCGTCTCCACAACGCGATGAGATTCATTCACAATGATTAACCATTCATGAATGATTATAAAGTATATACAATAAGTAATCATGAAATATATTACATAATAACGATACTATATTTATGTATATATATATGTATTTCATCCAATTAATTCCATTCAATTCAATGAGGAAATGAAAACATCGTCCATGCGTACGTACGACCTACCGTCTTCTTGAACAATGTATTTATTTCCATTTATCGATCTATTATATATATGTATATTATGAATATATAGAATATATAAATCAGGTTTTATATTATGGAATTAATTAATCATGATATATGTAATCATATTAATAATTACAAGTCAAAACACGGACGACAAATGAAACGATTTTACCCAAAACGCTCTTTAACATGGAATTTACAAAAGAACGGGTAATATAAAGTCATAAGTGAAAAATATTTGATATAATAACAATGAATATGATTCTATAATAAGTAAATGACATTATTTAAATCATTATACAGGAGGTTCCGATACGTACGAAGCATATCAGACCTAAGGTAAGGGATAACTTTTCCAATCTCGTTTTTTTCCGAGATTGTTTATTCTTAAGTATTTATTGGGGGTTATATTTATCATCCATGTCCTTGTTTTATAAAAATGTTTTCATGTATGTTTAATGTAATTTTTACCCATTTTTGACTTTTACTACATGGTATGTATGGAATCTTTCTATTACGATGTACTTTTTGACTTTTCCAGCAAAAGTATGAGAAGAAGGTTTTTTAACTTATACGGCACAAATGGATTTTTACGATTTTATAAAGATTTATTTTAATGAACCTTCATCCAAAATATTTCATGTCTATTTTCAACAAAATCCTTTTCTTTTAAAATTGCATGTCATTTTGTGAAAAGAAAATGATTTTTAATAAGAAAGGATATTTTCCTCAAGAATTCATTTCAAGTGTTTTATCAAAACAATTTTTCATCTAAGATGACATTATTTCATATGTATATGTTTCAATTATAATGTCTCCATGATTTACATGGTTTCACTTTTCTTATTATGAAATGATATCCATTTTTTTATATGGATTATGTGATGATGGGATGATGTTTATGAAACCCATTTTATTCATTGGGTTATTATGAATGATATATGTTTATTTTGTGGAACAAGTAAGAATGATTTCATTATGAGATGGGTGGGACCTATATCTCCCTAAAATACATTGGGTAAATATTTATATCTCATGGGATAGACATCATTGGAACTGTAAGTTAAACCGGCTTAGTAATACAGGACTGGAACGAGGAGTGAACTCGATTCAGAAAGGGACTATGTCCACTAAGTTGGTATTGGAAGCAATGCCTTGGCTACTATGGAAATCATATCATGTGATTAATGGTTTTCCACAATAACATGTTTTATTACCATGCTAATTTATCATGATTAATGTTTCTTCGTGATCTATTCCTTATGTACTTCCATGTTTTATGCCATTGCTCAAGATTTTGATGTTTAGATTTTATGCTCATGTTTTTTTACATTCATATGTCTATGGATTGTTTTATCTTCTCTATGATTACCCTTATTGATCATTTGAGCTCACCCTTTTTATTTTTTCTCTTTCCCAGGATATAAAGAAAGGTTTTAGGTAAGAAAAAAATGTGGAATATCCTTAATGGAGAAGTTGAAGATCTTTCACCACGATTAGAAGATAATATTCAGAGTTTCAAAAGACACTACACTATTACGATCCCTATGTGTCTGTTTTTGTTCTGTATTAAGTATTCTGAAAATGTAATGTAATTTCCATGTATGTCAGGCTTCGGGTCTCTACAATAAAGTAACATTTTCTATCATTCCAAGAGTTCCCCTCCTCCCTCTTATGAAATGCCCCCACCTCTTCCCCCTTACCCACTGCTATCAAGACATTGGATCGCTAAAATCTACTCATTTTATCTCTCCACATCCCTCTATTCATCCTAGAAGCCTTCCCTTAGTCAGAATTATCTTCAAGAAACACCTTTAGGTCAAACCAAATGGAGTTTCCCTATTTAATGGTAATGTCTTCTCTTATGTTATTTTGTAATATTTTGATTCTCCAACTCCTTAAACTCTTTTTGTCACATTCTTTTGTAACAACACCAGTATATTAAATAAAATAGGATTTTTTTATGAGAAGGATTCAAGCTACAATTACACACACCTCCGTCTAATGGTTAAGGAACATACAGTTTCTGTGGGTGGCGAATTACTGGCTCACGAAACAATGATTATTCAATCTTCGTTTAACACCACTCATGGTGGCCATTATGATGACTCTATATTTATATAAGATATATTTTATGTTTATATATTCAATATACTTTTTTATTTTTCATTTATGGCCTACTTTTAGGGTTTCCATAAAGGATAAACATGATAATTTCATTTTAGGAAGTGCAGACTACCGCCCCCTCAAAATTATTTGAATCGTTAATGCCATATGTGGGACATATAAAGGATGGAGTTGATGATATTATATATGGTATTATAATGTAATTAAAATATACCTATTTATCATTATTTTTTAATTCCATTAAAGTTTGAAATATAAATGAAAGTAGCGTTCATGCGTACGTACGACTTACCCTCTCCATGAATGGTGCATTTCATTTCTTATCTCCAAATGTTATGTAATATTATAAGTGCATATAAATAATAGATATATATGATATATATTAAATATAAATTATGAATATCATTTTTTAATTATAATATATATATCTCCCATTTAGTTTTAATTCCATTAATATGACAATGAAATGAAAGTAGTGTTCCTGTGTACGTACGGCCTGCCGTCTCCATGAACTGTTCATTTCATTTTTTATCTCCAAATGTTATAGAATAGTATGAAATTAATTTATACTGGATATATATGATATAAAAATAATTAATACTATTCTGTAGATGATGTACCTATAACAACATGGAAAATTATTTTCTAACAAGTTCATTTTTTAACTCATGTACCGAACATTGACAAAAACGTCTGATTTGAACTCACAGAATTAACAAATTATGATAACATTATAATATATTATATGAATTTAATAATAAAATTTCAAGGATATCCTTATGAAATTAAAAAATTTACCAATGTTTGTTATTAAGAAATACAAATAAATGAACAAGACAATTCGGACTTGAGGTAAGTGATCCTACCTCTCTCTTTCTTTTCATGTATTCTTCTTTATGGAATTAATTTTAAGCTCCATGTTCATATTTTGGGGATGTTATTTTATATTAATCATACTGTATTTTTTATGTTCATATTATGAGAAACCCCCTCTTTCTCTCATCAATTCATTTTAAGAATTTTTAAGTGGCACCGTTAGGCTACCAAATTTTTGTAAGGGATCCTTTCACCATTCTCATTTTCAAAGTTATATTTTCATGTCATGTATTTCAAGTAACATTTTCTTATTTTGGGGTATGATATCTATAACCATCATACAGTCCTTTTCTATTGATATTATTAGATACCCTTTTTGATTTCATCAATCCATTTTTTGGATGTTTTAAGTGGCATCGTTAGGCTGCCGAGTTTTCATAAGGAATTTATTATCCCACTTTTAATTCCGTGAGATCTCCATTGTTCGCCACTTATTTATTTAATGATGTGTATGAACTGTCCATGATTTTATTATTTGTGTATTATACATTAATTTATGGTTATTTACATCTTCATAGTATGACCCTTCTTTCATGGGGTGTACATTTCAGAAAGTTAACCAAATCGGTATGGGAACCTTTCACCCTCCTATTTTTAAAGGACTTCTTTTTGTTAGGTCTTTTAATTTACATCTTATTATGTTAGGATATGTTCTTATAAATTATTATTGATGTAAATTGTTTGTAAAAGAGATGAGGTACCATTTTCTCTCTCATCAACTCATTTTCTGAATATTAATGTGACGTCGTTTGGCTGTCAAATTTTTGTAAGGGAACTTCGTAACCCAATTTCAATTCTTTGGGTTAAAACACTACTTCGTGATTATGTATTGATATGATTATGTGTGAATGAACTATGATTGTTTTACACTTAATATCCACATATATTAGGTGTATTTATATTTTTCACACATAATTACATAATTGATTTATCTGTAATCTAAAGATACGGTCTTTGTAAGGGACATCATCTCAATCTTCATTCATTGAGGAATATTTTGTTTCATACACAGCGTTCTTTTATACGGTGTATGAACCCCTTTGAATTTTACTTTTATTCAAATGGAATCTTTTTGTATGAATCGTTTTACTAAATGACAATAGAAATTTTTTGTCTTATGTATGCGACGACAATGACTTCTCCACCGTCGTGACCATTATTTGAGTTTTGGCTTCCTCTAAAAGCCATACCTTTTTTTAAGTGAAAAATAAATACAATATATTACATTTCTTTTTTTTTGTATTGAAAATGGTTTTGATAATGTTTTGATTATATCAATGGGTGTTATTGATATCTTATGATTGAAATGTGGAAATGTTATGTTTCCTATATGCATGTTTTATGAGATACGATTATGTTATGGTTATTGGGAATTGTTTATGAAGATGGGTGTTTCCTTGATAATCTAATGGAGGGTGAGTTCGATATAGCTCTTCTATGCATTCAGTAACGCGAAAGAGTTAAACACTAAGGTTTCTCCGAAGAGATTTAGGGAATATACTGTTATGGGTATTCCAAACGTAACCATAAGGGTTATTCCCTACGTAAGAATTTTATGAATGCCTCAAGTTACCTTTATGTCTTATGATTTCTATGAGTTATTCATAAATTTTATGATTTCACGAGGTATGTTGAAGCACTTATGGTTTATGAGTAAAGTATGATTTCATTTATTATTATGTATACATGGACTAATGCTTTCTTTCCTTATTTTTTTTATATCCCTTACATATCTTTTTATGCTCATCCCATGTTTTTTTGAAATGTTTTTTACAGGTTTTTAAGATGAATTGGGTCAAGGATGGGATCAAGGAAAGACATGGTATCATAAACTTAGAACTATACATATTTCTTTTTAAGAGATTTTATTTTGTGAAAAAAATGTAAGCTGAGTAGGAGTGTCTACTTTGAAATATTTTGACATTTAATAGTTATGTCCTAATTCTCTAAAACTCCATTCCTAAAAAGATCCTCAATGTGAATTATTCATTTAATTAATGATTAAGTAATGTTTTTAAGGCCGGGTCCTTATAGTTGGCATCAAAGGTCATTTTAGATAACATTAGAGGTTAGATTGTTGTTTAAGAATAAGTGACAAGTTGTGTATAACCATAATGGTTAGTATGTTAGATGGAGTCACTGTTGTTTTTGAAAGTTAGAATGAGATTGAAATAACCTGGATAAGTATATCTTGGTTCTTATCTTCCTCATTAATACATGATGATTTTGTTGATATACTAACACTGACATTTTTTGTTTTAGTAAATGGATGGATCTAGAAGGCACCAAAGTGATAATGGTTTGAAGGAAACCGTGGTGGTTCTCTTATTAAGAGACTGGATGAAATGGATGATTCAAAGAGAAATCTTGTGGTTATTCTAAAACAACTACTAGGACTCATGATTAACCACATGAACCTTTGTGAGTTCTCTAATGCATCATGTATGAGAGAACCAACTTGATGTGGAAGTTCAGGAAATAATTATAAAGGTAACTATTATGGATTATATGATCCTTACCATTGAGGTAATTATGGGTTACTATACGTTATGATGGAAAATGAAAGGCATGAGATTAAATTGAGATTAAACTATTTTATGGTTATTTCTGAAGATTTTATCTGTTTTTGGGGAATTTTATAAGAATTGTGTAGTTTTGGAAAAAGGACAACACATAGACCATGTGACAACATGTCGTGTAGGATGAAGCTGTGGGAATCGAACCCACAACCAAAGTGTGACTAGGATTTATCGCCTACCACTGGACTACGTGAAGTACCAGGTTAGTATGACTTATTATTTTTAGTTATATGATTTTATGAATAAAGAATAAGTTGATTTTGGGTTATCTATGGAAATTATTAACGTATCATGTAGGATATGTGATTAGGTTAATTACTTTTAAATATGAAACATTAAGAGTAACTGATGTTATTTGGAGATAAATATTAAGTTTTATCTTGGAAGCCTTTGTCGTTAAATCCTTCAGAGATTTGGGTTTAAATCTTAGTTTGTATTACATTTAATAATTTTATGGATATATGTTTATTGAATGGTATTTGATAAACTTTGGGTTTTTTTGGAGAAATGTTGGACATTAAGATTAGTTTTTATTTTTGTGAAAGATTATCCTTTTTGGGGATTATCTGATCTTGTAATAACCATTATTGTTTGGGATAAGGTCTAAGGACTTGGGAAATATATAGTTAATCTTTTAAGGATTATGTGATTCTCTCAAAGTAGATTTTAGCACTCTTAATGCAAACAAGTAATCTTGAATGCTCAACGTTTGGAGAAAATATGAGTTTGTGATAGAAATCTAGTATGAGATGAAAGTCTAAATGGAAAGTAAGTATGATTCCTTATGATTTAGATATGCTCATAAATAAATTTCTCAATGAAAAGTAAATTAAATCAAAAATGTCGTCTGTTAACTTTTCCTATTGGGGAATGAAATACCGTTTAACCCATCATAAGTTTATTATTTTCTTGGGGATAACGTTCTCCTAATCATTTTTTCTATCACTCTCCATCATAACATGACCTTTTTTTCCATATCCATGTTTTCCTACATTGAATCATAGCATGGGTTAACTCAGGTGACCTTCGTACTTCTCTTTGTTTATTTTAACTTGATAGTTTTACTGACTCTTGTTCCGATGAGGGACATTAAATGAAGATTTCAAGCCCAATTCTAAAATTGCGAGGATGCAATTCCCAAAATATTATAAGTATATAATATCCCAAGTAAATAAATAATAATACATATTCATATTTAGTAATATTTTTGAATAAAATATTAATATCACTTTAAAGGAGATGCTATGTTCGATGGCATACCCAATACGCACCAATGAGTTTCACACTAATTATATAATAATATTATTGTAAATGTTGTTAAAAACCTAGATTTTGTAATGGAAGTAATGAACAGAACTAACGAAAATATGATTATATTTGTTTGTTAAATTTTTTTACATTATCCAATAAATGTTAGAGGCTTACAATGCAAATGAATCCAATTTTTTATTCAAATATTCTATAAAGGTCGTTTAACCGCCTTTTTATGGAGAAACCTTTTTAAATTTACTATTTTCAGTTTTTTTCTTATATTTGAAAAAATAAAATCCTTCTTTAGAATCAGGACATCAAAATTTACTTTGTGTAAATTTTTGGTATCTTTCCGATAAAGTTCGTTTTTTAATGAATAGTATAAAATGTTGTATTTTCATTCAAAACCACTTTTAAATATAATTTATTTATATGGATAGTATATATTTTTAATTGGGTTTAAAGAGTAATTAAAATATATTTTTACCATTTAATCTAATGGTGGCCATTGGAATAAATTTCACTTTGAAATTGGACATAAACATGTGTTAATCTTTTTATAGATATTGTTTCTTAAAAACATGCTCTTTGTTTTGACAGCGGGAATTGATTATAAAATTAATTAATGAAACTTCTATGTTTTTAATTTGGTAAAATTGATATCATTTTTTCTATTTGGAATATCAAATATATCTTAGGGTTATTTTTTTGTATTTTTCTGACAAATGTTCATTTTTAATGAATAGTGAAAAATACTGCATTTTAATTCAAAAATGCCTTTTCATTTAATTTATTTATATAGTTATATTTTCATTTTAATTGGTTTTAAGGTGTAATTTAATTATTTTTTATCATTTAATACAATGTTGGTCATTGGATGTAATTTGACTTTTAAAATGGATGTAAAAACAAATCAATCATTTGATAGATTTTACTTCTTAAAAACTCGTCTTTGTTTTTGTCAACGAAGATCATTTTAAATTAATTACTGCAATTTCTTTGATTCTAATTTGATAACATGTATTCCCTATTTTTAATCAGAAGGTCCAAATTATGTAATTTAGACTATTTTTTAGAACATTATTAATAGTAACGACGACAATTATCTATTAATTATCAGGATTAATTAGAAATCGAGTAATTAAGGGTAAACAAATAATATAATAATAATATAAAATTACCCATACATTTGTCTTCATTCTATTTTTTGAGTCATGTCCTACCATGGGATGACTTGTTCCATTTTTGGGACCCCATGGAATCACTTTAGTGTGATAGTGACCTTTTATAATATTTTTTTAAAATAAAGGAAATGTTAAAATGGTTTGTATATCCTAAGTAAAAAAATTTATTTCGTCTACATATATGGCATCTTATACTATAAATATTAATTATAAATATAAAAATATTTCCTACATCATGGTACTTTTTTTTATAATTTTTATGCATTAAATAAATAAATTTATTTATGACACCACGATGATGCATTGATACCCTCATTAATGAACTATTTAAATAAAATTAAAAGATAACGTAAAATCTAAGACGTACACTTATCTAACACCTATTTTAGGGGTGGATTTAGAACCCTTATCACCTTATCCTTTAAATATATCTTTTTGGTACATTTAAAATCCAAAAAACATTTTATAATAAAGTAACATTTTATAACATTCCAAGAGTGCCCCTCCTCCCTCTTATAAAAGCCCCCCACCTCTACCCCCTTACCAACACCTCTCATGAATTTCGATCGACCAAACACTACCCATTTTACCTCTCCACATCTATCTCGTCATCCTAGAGTCCTTACCTTAGGCATAATGTTCTTCAAGAAACCGTTTTGGTTCAAAACAAAGGGAGTTACCCAATTTAAAGGTAATGTTTTCTCTTATGTTATTTTGTTTTATTTTTCTTATCCAACTCCTTAAACTATTTTTATTAATTTATTTTGTAACAAAAACAGTATCTTAAATATACTATGATGTTTTTATGATAAATATTCGAGCTACACTTACACACACCTCTGTCTAATGGCTAAATAACATACTGTTTCGGTGGGTGGTGAATTGCTAACTCACGAAACGATGATTGTTCAATCTTCTTTAAACACGACTCATGGTTGCCATTAAGATGTCACTATATTTATATATGATATATATTATGTTTATATTTTACTTATTCTTATTTATTTTTCATTTATGGCATACCTTTATGGTTTCCATAATGGATAAATGTGATAATTTCATTTTAGGTAGTGCGGACTACCGCTCCCTCAAAGTGATTTGAATCGTTAATGCCATATATGGGACGTATAAAGGATGGAGTTAATGATATTATATATGGTATAATACGGTAATTATAATATACCTATGGATAATTATTTTTTCTTTCCATTAAAGTATGAAATTGAAATGAATGTAGCGTTGATTCGTACGTATGATTTACCGTCTCCATGAACTATGCATTTCATTTCATATCTCCAAATGTTATGTACTATTATATGTACATACATATAATGGATATATATGATATATATTACATATAAATGATTAATATCATTCTGTAATTATAATATATATATCTCATTTAGTTTTAATTCCATTAATATGATAATGAAATGAAAGTAGCGTTCATGCGTACGTACGGCCTACCGTCTCCATGAACGGTGCGTATCATTTTTTATCTCCAAATGTTATGAAATATAATGAAATGAATATATAATGTATACATATGATATGTAAATCATTAATACTATTCTGCAGATGATGTACCTATAACTACATGGAAAATTCTTTTCCAACAAGTTCATTTTTTGACTCATGTACCGAACATCGACAAAAACGTCTGATATGAACTCCCATAATTAACCAATTATTATAAAATTATAATATATGATATGAATTGAATAATAAATATTAATGTAGGTCCTTAATAAATTATAAATTGACCAATGTTCATTGTTCAGGAATATAATGAAACAAAGAAGACATGTCGGACTTGAGGTTAGTGATCCTACCTCTCTCTTTATTTTCATGTATTCTTCATAATGTCATTTATTTTAAGATATATGTTCTTATGTTGGGGATGTTATTTTATATTCATACTAATATCCTTTTTATTTTCATATTATGAGATACCCCCTCGTTCTCTCATCAATTCATTTTTATAATTTTTATGTGGCGTCGTTAGGCTGCTGCATTTTTGTAAGGGATCCTTTCGCCCTTATCATTTTCAAAGTTCTATTTTCATGTCAAGTCTTTCAAGTTACTTTTTATTATGTTTCTGAATGATATATATATCCATAATACTGTCCTTTTATGTTTATATTATGATAGACCCTATTTTATTTCATCAATCCATTTTTGGATGTTTAAAGTGGGGTCGTTAGGCAGCCTAGATTTCATAAGAAAATTATTATTCCACTTTTAATTCTGTGAGATCTCCATTGTTTTCCACTTATAAATTGAATGTGGTTTATGTACTGAAAATTATTGTATTATTTGTGTAGTATACATTAATTTATTTTTATCTACATCTTCATTGTATTACCCTTCTTTTAGGGGGTGTATGTTTCGGAAAGTTACCCAAATCGGTAAGGGAACCATTCACCCTCCTCTTTTTAAAGGACTTATTTTTGTTAGGTCTTTTAATTTACATCTTATTTTGTTGGGATATTTTCTTATGTATCCTTATTGATGTAAATTTTCTGTATAATTGATGAGATACCATTTTATCTCTCATCAACTCATTTTATGAATTTTAATGTGATGTCGTTTGGCTATTGAATTCTTTTAAGGGAACTTCTTAACCCAATTTCAATTCTTTGGGTTAAAACTATACTTCATGATTATATCATGATATGAATATGTGTGAATGACCTATGATTGTTTTACACTTAATATACTCTTATATTGGGAGTATTTAAATTTTTCAATCATAATTACATAATTGATTTATCTGTAATCTAATGATATTGTCTTTGTAATGGACTTCGTCTCAATCTCCTTTCATTGAGGTATATTTTGTTTTATACACAATTTTCTTTATACAGTGTATGAACCCCTTTGACTTTTACTTTTATTCAAATGGAATCTTTTTGTACGAAGTGTTTTACTAAATGACTAATGGAACATTCTGTCTTACGTATGCGGCGACACCGACTTCTCCGCCACCGTGACCATTATTTGAGTATCAGTTCCTCTACAAGCCATAAAATTTTTTAAATGAAAAATAAATAAAATATTTTAATTTTAATTTATTTTGATATTGAAAATGGTTTTTATAATGTTTTGATTATATCAATGTGTTGTATTGATATGATGTGATTGAAATGTGGAAATGTAATCTTTACATTATGCATATTCTATGTTATATGATTATGTTATGGTTCTTGGGAATTTTATAAGAAGATGGGTGGTTCCTTGATAATCTAAGGGTGGGTGAGCCTGATATATCTCATCAATGCATTGGGTAATGCGAAGGAGTTAAACACTAAGGTTTCTATGAAGAGATTTACGGAATATAGTGTGATGGGTATTCCAAACGTGACCATGAGCGTTACTCCCTACCTAAGAATGTAATGAATGCCTCAAGTTACCTTTATTTCTTATGATTTCTTTGAGTTATTCATAAATCATATGATTTCATGAGGTATGTTTAAGCACTTATGTTTTATGTGTAATTTATGATTTAATTGATTCTTATGTATACATGGACTAACATTTTCTTTCCTTATTTTTTTATATCCTTACTGAACTTTTTATGCTCATCCCATGTTTTTTTGAAATTGTTTCCACATGACATAAAGATGAATTAAGTCAAAGATGGGATCACGGAAAGACATGCTATCTAAAACATGGAACTATAAATGTTTCTTTTTAAGAGTTTTTATTTTGTGAAAAAATTGGAAACTGAGTAGGAGTGTCTAAATTGTAATCTTTTGAGATGTAATAGTTATGTCCTAATTCTCTAATACTCTAAACCTGAAAATATCCTCAATGGGGATTATTTATTTAATTCAAGATTAAGTAATTTTTTAAGGTTGGGTCCTTAAATTATTAGTCTAGTATAATATCCATAATAATACGAAATTGAATTATTTGATTTATATTTTATATATAATGCTTAGGATTATGTTTAAATGGCCTATGTTTTAGTCTTATAAATTTCCAATAATGATTATTCTTATTTACCAAATTTTCTGCTATATTGTTAACCTTTCGGAGCATCAGAGCTCACCCGTTTCTATGTTATATATTTCCTAGGACGCAAAGTAGTAAATTATGACTGACCTATAGGGATAGTTTTTGGGATATGAATTCATTCGAAGGAGACAATTTTGTTTTTGTTTTTAATTTTATAAAGTAATGTAAATCTTATGTTTATATCTATTAATTACTAGGATACTAAACTGATCGGTCTTCCGAGATATGATTCCTTTTATCATGCCAATGTAATTTAATATTTCACTGACTATTGGTAACTAGGGTCGAAGAATTCCAGCTGGTATTAGCGGAAGATTAGTTCCTAACCCAAAAGTTAGATTTAGAAAAACTTTTATTAGAGAACATTACCCTAATAAATACATTGAGTATTAGTGTAGAATAAATTCCTAAAATTTTTGTAATTCATAGATTTTTTTATTTTCCAAGAAATACATCCCTGTATGGATATGAGTATATAAAAGCGGATTTGGTATAGATGTACCTAGGATTGAAAACTCGACAAGGAGTTTCAGGCTTTTTTGGCGGTACCCTAGTAAACGACAATGAGCCTTGTTGCACTCTTGGTTATGAAACTCCCGGGGGATATGCATAGGATAATTTACATTTTCTTTACAAACCAATATGAATGATTTATGTGTATAAACATTGTCCATGAATTTTTTTTATGATTATGAATTATATCCACAAATTGTTTAATTTATGTTAAGTGTTTTACAGATTCGGAATTTTTTATTGTGATTCATAAACAAATCTTGGATATTACATTGTTTAGAAATGGGGATTAGTGGATGGAATTGAAACTGTAACAATGCATGTAATCCATATATGGATTTCCCTACTACTCAAGATAATTAAAGTGGAGCTGGTGATGCAACTGGTGTTGAAAATCATATCTGTATACAGGGAAAACTCACGTGGGATATGAATAATAACCTTACCCTTATTGAGTACCTAGACCCATAACATGGGGGATTAATGTTAGATTTCATCATGAGGAAACAGAGACCATCATTAAATGGGACTAAAAATCCATTTGTAGCTGAGTAATGGATATGTTCCTTAGAGAAAATATTTCATTCATTGGAGAGTAGAAAAAGAAAAAAAGTTATCATGGTAGTTTTTTGCCTCACAGGAGATACAGATCAATGGAGATCATTAACTCAAAGAAAATTGGATTATAAAGAGGAATGATATATATAATGGCCGGAGTTTAAAGTGATTTTTATAGAAAAAAATTCCTCATGACCATCAAGTGGATATGGAAGGACAATTTATGACTCTAAGGAATATGGAGGTTGAAGTTGTTGAAAAGTATGAGGCTAAAATTTCATGGTTATAATGGCCTACTACTGATTATATATGTAACCCAAGGAGTATGTTTTACTTCTACTTTTATGGGTTAAAACAATTTCTCTGTTGAAAATTATTCTCACAGTCCTTCTCATCGTACAGTGATATTATTTCATGTGTTATCAAGAAAGAAAAGGAATTCTCTAAGTCGTGAGACATTAAAACCAATCTGGAGAATAAGATTTCTGCTGAACACCTTGGAAATGGAAATAAAGGGAAGAAGGGAAAGGTTGATTCTCTAGCCTGTAGTAAATGTGAGAAGAAAAATCATGGTACATTATTGAAGGGAATGGGATTCCGTTACAAGTATGGTGAAAAAGGCCACCAATATCATGATTTACAGGGGATAAAATATGTTATCAATGTTGAATTATACAATTTTAGAGAAAAGGGTCATTATGGAAATGAATGTTCTAAGAACCAAGGAAACTTACCTCAGAATATGCCAAGGGAGCAAGGCCAAGCTTATGCGATCACTACTGCTAGGGATGAAGCTCAAAAAGATGTGGTGGGAGGTAATTTATTAGTTTCCTCAAGTTTATCCAATTCATTAATTGATTCTAGATCATCAAATTGATTCATATATTCCTAGTCTTCTATGAAAACTAGATATTTCCAATTTTATTTAATAAATGAGTTTTCAGTCAAAACTCCGAATGGAAGTATCATTTCAACAATGTTTTGCGATTCAGTCCCCATTAGGGAATATAAATGTTATTTATTGGATGATCTCATCATCATACCCATGATTTAATTTGATTTAATCTCTGGTATGGATTAGATTTTAGACCATGATGCAAAAATTCATTATAAGAAGATGGAGATAACAATTTTCAATGATGATAATGTGTACCTTATCTCTATAGAAGAAACATAACCACCTTATTCCTACATAGATTCACCATCAATAACACTACTAAATTCAATTGTTGGAGAGGAAGAGAATGAAGTAATTATGGGTGAGGAATAAAATGCTCAAAGAGTGAATGTACCTATTGTTCAAGAATATGTTGACCTCTCTCCATAGGATTTACCTAGACATCCTCCAGAATGAGAAATTGAGTTTTCGATTGATTTATTTCCTAGTTCAATGCCCATACTGAATACCCCTTATAGATTATCCACTATGTAATTAGTTTAACTAAGAATCAACAAGAGGAATTGAGTAATAATGGATTTATTCATCCTACTGTTTCTCCATGGGGTTCCCCTGTTCTTTTTGTTATGAATAATGATGGATCAATGAGGTTGTGCATTGACTATTGGGAGATAAATTAAATAAAAATAAATAACAAGTATCCCCAACCCCGAACTGATGATTTATTTGACTATCTTTATGGAGATAAATATTTTTCAAAGATTGACCTTCGATCTGGATATCATCTTTTGTTTGTGAAGAAGGAAGACATTCCAAAAACATCATTTCCAACTAGGTACGGGCATTGCAATTTTACAGTAATTCATTTTGGACTGACTAATGCACCCTCTGTTTTCATGGATCTAATAAATATATTTTTCAAGGAATATCTTGATGAGTTTTAAGTAGTGCTTATGGATAATATCATGGTATACTCAAAACGCTACAAATATCATGAAAATCACTTGAGCACTATTCTGAATACCCATAGATGAAATGAATTATATGGGAAGTTTAGCATGTGTGAATTCTAGGATTAGGTAATTTCATTTCATGGCTATATCTTCTCTAGGGATGGAATCACTGTTGATCCATTTAATACAAGAGAAATACATGAATGACCATAAACAACGAGTATTACCATGGTATGTAGTTTTATTTGTTCATTAGGTTATTATCACTTTTTAGTGTAGAATTTTTCCCAAATAGCTAACCCATTAACAAAGTTCACACGTATATGGGTTATATTTGTTTGGACAAAAAAGTGTGAAGAATTTTTTTAATAAATGAATTAATGATTAGTCAATAATCATATATTGACTCTACCATCGGGGAATGAAGGGTTTGTTATTTACAGTGATTACTCAATGAAAATACAAGGTTGTGTCCTTATGCAGAATGATAGAGTTTTTTCCTATGCATCACAATAGCTACAAATTCAAGAACAAAACAATCCCACTCATGATCATGAGTATGGAGCTGTAATATATGCTTTGATGATATAGTGACAATATCAATATGTTGAAAAATGTTAGATATATAATGATAATATGAGTTTTAAGTATATTTTCTCATAGAAACTACTCAACATGAGGCAAAGACGATGGATTGAACTACTCAATGATTATAATTTCACTATACACTACCACCTAGGGAAGGAAAATAAGGTCACAAATGCCTTTAGCAGAAAGGATCATGGAGTTCCAAAAAATATGAGAGTTGATAGGGATCCCATGTACATAGATCTAATAAACATGGATATGGAAATAATCATGGAAGGTGAAACATCAATAATTTTCCTCTTCATATACCTAAGAGGAAATGGGATGATATTATGATGAACTTTGTCATTGGGCTACCAAAGACTCCTTGAAGGAATAATGCAATATGTGTCATTGTTGATCGTCTTACCATGTCAGCACATTTTCATTCTATATGAGAAGATTTACTACTTGAACATTTATAAATAATATATATTAATTATGTTGTAAGATGTTATGGAGTGACCCTATCGATTGGATCTGATCGTTATTCCCATTTTTCATCATGATTCTGGAAAAGTCTCCAGAAGGACTGGGATATTGAACTTTGTTTGAGCACTTCCTACAAACCTCAAAATGATAGATAATCATAATATAATACTATAACCATATAATACATGTTGGTATCTTGATCACATGACATTCAAGGTTTGGGGGATCAATGTTTTTCTCTAGTATAATTTTCCAATAATAATATCTTCCATTCAAGTATTCTGATGCCACCATATGAAGCATTATATGGAAAGAGATGTCACATACCAACTTGTAGGGGTGATATTGGTGAAAAAAACTCGTAGGCCCCGAACATGTTGAGGAAACAATAGAAAAGGTGAAGGTTATCCAAACCCACATCAAAGAAGCTCAATGTAGGCAAAACAGGTATGCCGATAACTAAAGGAAAGATTTGAAATTTCAAGTAGGAGATCATATTTCAATGAAGGTATCTCTATGTATGGGGTTTATATTATTTAGTAATAAGTGTAAATTGAATCCCAGGTACATCAGATCTTTCAAAATTCTCGAACGAATTGGAGTTGTAGCATACTATTTGGAAGTGACGCCATGTCTCTCAAAAGTTCATGATGTGTTCCACGTGTCACTATTGAGAAAATATATGCCTGACACCAAGCATGTACTCAACTATGATGAAATAGAACCAGAACCTAATCTATCTTATTGTGAAGAGCCTATCAAGATTCTTGATAACATAGAACAAGTGCTGAGAAACTAGATGACTTGTCTGGTAAATGTTTTATGGAGAGATCATAAGGTGGAAGATGCAATGTGGAAACCCGAGGAACATATGATGAAGAACCACACAAATCATTTTGTGTCATAGTATTTTAGATATTTCAGGGGTGAAAATATATGAAGGATGGGATAATGTAACACCCCATTCTTCCATGATAATTTTCACTTTGAATTATACAATAGATTTCATTGTACGCAACTTCGAGTTCTAGCACACCATGAAAAAAATATCCATTGAAAAAGCAGATATGAATAGTAATACCAACTTTTTGAAATTTTATAAATTTTAATTTCCAAAATGGACTTCATTTTTGGATTTGGAATATCAAAATTATATTAGGATGAATTTTTTTAATTTTTCTGAAATCTTTCAATTTTTTATGAATAGGGAAAAACATTGTGTTATTGTTTAAAACTGAATTTTTATTTACATAATTAGTTAATTTATTTAAATTTATTTTATGTAAAAATATATAAATAATACCTATATATGTTCAATTTAATTAATTAGAGTCATTTTATAATAATATTATTTATATAAAATTATATTCAGCTTTTTACCGTCTTTAACCACCTTCTAGGCACGTTAGAAAATTTGAATGAAATGTAATTTTACCGCTTATATGAATTTAATTTTAAAAACCCATATGATACAGTTCATATCAGTAAGTAAATATTTTTTCAATAAGATGAAAATAATTTTTGGTTAATAGTAACTTATGAATTTTATTTTCCAATGTTAAAAGTAAATTGGGTAATTAAAGATAAATATGATATTATAATATACCTGACACATGTAATAATTCTATTGGATAGGTGAATTTCAACAAAAATAAACCTTATGAATAATATATGATTTTATTTGACCCACATGGATAATATTTCGACATTTATTTTATTTTATTTAATGAATAGTTAAAAGTGTTATATTAAATGTTTAATAACTAAAATATTTTTAATATATCTTTACACATAAGATAAATTAGACTATAAATATTCATTATAAAGATAAACATATTACCTATATAATTTTATTTTCTTTATAATTTTTAAACTTTGAATAATTAAATTTATTTATGACACAATGATGATGCAGGTATTACTTTATTAATGACTCATTAAAATAATTGATATTATAAATATCCAAATAAATATAGATTGAGACATTTGATTAATTACACGAATTTTATAGGTCAATATGACATGTTAGGGTTTATTAAATGAATTATTTTTTGATGAAATCAAGTTGTTATGACATAAAAAATTCAATTACAATATAGTGTCAAAATTGACAAAAATTATTTTTTAAAACGAATACTATATTATTAATTGATATTATATTAATAAAATTCTAATGATCATCCATAGAACATATATAAGGTTATAAATGTAAATAATAGACGACTTGGGATTTTCCTTGCATTTTATAATATGTTTATTAACCATATATTATAAAAATACAAGTATAGATGGTATATGTTAAACTATTTAACCAAGAGTCAAGCCTAAAAGATAAGGTTAATATGGTGACCTAAACCAGCCTAAAACCTATTGTAAGAGATTATTTTGATCCAACCCCACCTTAGAGTCAAAATAAAACCATTTCTATCAATTAGAAACTGAAAAAATTTTATAATAATATAATATTTCAAGCTTTTCCTAAAGTGTCCTTCACTTCTCATATAAAAGGGTACTTCCCCTTCCCTCAAAACCACACTTCATAAGACATTTGAATAATCCAAACCCTACTCTAATATACTCCCAACAACCCTCACATCATACTATAGGTCTTACATTGATTATAAATCCATTCTATGTAGCCCTTTGGATCAAATAAAACTGAAACACTTGAAAAGAGGTAATTATTCCATCACCACTTTCAAGTTCATTTCTTCTTCCACTTCAACATTCATTGTTGTATACATTCCAAAATAAAAACTCCAGTACCTTCTAAATATTGTGATATTATTATAAATATGGTACAACCATATTATTTATTCGATCAATCGTACATATGACGAAGTCCCCATACGTGTGTACGTGCGGCTTACCGTCTCCACGTCTCGGTGTAGTTGGTCATTCAACACTTCACTATTCGGATGGGTATAATAATGAGTATAATTGATGTAAATAATAAATAAAACATGTTAATTATTATTTATATATGATATACTATCCAATTACATACGATTCAACCATCAATAGAATGGTATTGTTGCTCGTGTGTACGTACGGATAACCGTCTCCACGAACGCGATGAGATTCATTTCCAATCATAACCATTCAAGAATAATATTCAATTTATGATTAAAAATAATGTTTAAAAACTAATATCACTCTGGATATGAATCAAATTCCTCCTATTCCTAATAAACATGACTTAGGTAACAAAACATATAAAGGAATATGAACCAGTTAACTCACGAAACAACGATACTACTAAAATGTTATTATCAACGAAATATCAAAGGATCATATATGAGATCATATTTATATATGTGGTAATTTTATAGTGTAATAACAAATATTTAACCATTATACTCGATTTCAACCAACCCTCGACTATGGAAATGTACAATGTAAGGGTTAATTTTAAAATCTCATTACTTATAAGAGGTTGTTTATATCTATGTATCCAATAGGACTTATTTATCATTCACATCCATGTTTCATAAAAATATATTTCAATTTTTTTAATTATTTCCTATAATATGGGTTAATGTAATTTTTACCATTTTTTTACCATAAATTTTTGAAAGGAATCATTCCATCGTTTTCAGAACTAGGTACATTATGACCTTTTCGACCAAATTAAGGTAAGAATGTCATTTTAAAACATATACGGTAGGTGAAACTACATTCCACCATTATAACATCATCGAAGATTCCATTACAAAATTATAGTAATATATTCAATATTTATGTTTTCTTTAAGAATTATGTGACATTTAAATGAATTAAAAAAAGTGATATTTCTCTCAAATATTTTTGACTTCATCATTGTCAAAATCGTTTGAGGGATTTTACACTTGTTTGAAGTTGATTCATTATGATACAAATCATCCAAATTGTATTGAAGGTTTTGTGATATGATTGATTGTGGTTGGGTTATTTTTATATCATTCATAGTTTATTGTTAAAGGATTAACATTTTGTATGGATGTTTTAAATTGAATGTTTATGTTATTTTTCAACCATTTCATATGAGGATTGCATTGGAATTAGTATGTGACAGGTGGACATGGATATTACTCCTCGATGCATCTATAGGTCTCATGAGAAAAACTAGTGTATAGGCACAAGGCATTGAAAAAATCATATTTTTAGTCTTGGCATGATGCGTTTAATATGTTGTTACGATGTCCGACATTATGAATTCCATTATTATGAAATTGGCTATTCATATTTCATCTGATTATTCAACAAGTAGACAACCATGTGAATAAGTTAATAGAATTATTTGATTTATATTTTCCATATTATGATAAGGTTTCTGTTCAAAAAGGATTATTTTTGGTCTTATACATTCCATTAATTGTTTATTCATATTTATGAATGTTTCTTCTATATTGTTATCCTTACTGAACATTTGAGCTCACCCATTTCTATGTTTTATTATTCCCATGATGAAAAGAAGTATATTATGACTAAACCGTAAGGATACTCTAAGGGATATGAATGTGTTCAAAGGAGACAATTTTGTTGTTGTTTTTCCTTTTATAATATAATGTAAAACTCATGTCTTTTTCCAGTACTTCCCATGCTACTAAACGGATCGATCATTAATGACTTGATTCCTTGTATCATACTATTATTATGTAATAATGCACTGACTCTGGGTAACTGGACTCTGGGTGTTACATCTATGATTACCCACATTCATTAATATTATTTTCCTAGGACGTTATGAAGTTAATTTTGAATGATTTACAGGGGTATCCTAGGAGTTATTGATGTTTTCAAAGGAATTTTCATATTGTCTTTATTTGAAGTTCTAATGTTGAACTTAAATATGAATCTAGTTTTCCGAAACTAGAAAAATAATTCATTCCTTCTAGATATGAATTTCGTGTGATTTTCCCAATGTTATAAATAATGAATCAGCTCAGGGAATCTACGGACGAGGTGTTTCAGTTGGTATCAATGAAAGTTTAATAGAAATACTGGAAAATAGATATAGAAAATGTAGATTAGGGAACAAAACACAAAGATGGAATTTTAGGATATGTATACAAGAACATCCAATAATTTCAGAATCTATAAGATTATGTGGATCTTCTAATAAAATGAATCCATGTCTTGATACTACATGAGGTCGTGGTTCAAGGAAAGATGTATATAGAAGTAACAACTCTGACAAGGTGTTTCGGTCTTGACCTGGGGTAACCTGGTTCATGAGAATGGGCTTGACTATGGACATGGATCGACACTCCTGGGGGATATTGTTAAGAAAATTTTCATTTTATTTAGAATCCATTTTAAGGTTTAAAATTTAAGTTTTACCTCTGATAAATTATTTTAATTATTGTCAGATTATATATGCATAAGAATTATTATTTTTTTATATATTTAAATTTGAGAATATACATTATGATTCATAACCTAATCCAGTGTGTGCCATTATTTAGAAATGGAACCTAGTGGATGGAATGGAGATAATATCAATTCACGTAAAACATGAAGGGAATTCCCTCTTATGCAAGATAATTATATTGGTACTGTAGATATTCCTTATGTTGAGAAACTTATAACTATACTTGGAAAACTAACTCTAGTTAGGAAAAATAAACATATTAGTATGGATAATCCAAATCCAATATTTGGAGGAGTTATATTAGACCACATTACGCAACAATAAATTTCATCATTCAATGGGAATACAATCCCATTCGTAGCGAAGCAGTGTATAAGATATTTAGAGAAGATATTTATCACATTTGGATTTAATGAAAGAGGGGAGGTTCTCATGTTGATTTATCATATATCAAGAGATACATATAAGTAGGGGTCATTAATTTTTAACATTAAATAGGAGGAAGAAATAGAAGAATTTGAATGGAGGAATTTTACAGAAATTTTCATGGAATAATATTTTCCAAATGAATAACTAGTTGATATGGTGATGAAATTCATAAGACTTAGATAGAAAGAGGATGCAAATAAATCAATGTATGAATCCAAAATTTTAAGGGTAGAAATTAATGTTTCAAACTATATACATAATCCAAGAATTAAGATTTTTCTCTTTATTTATGGTTTAAAATTGTTCCTCTAAATTGAAATAGTCTCCTAATGTTTTTCATCATATGAAGACATTGTCTCATGTGCTATCTATAAAAAGAAATTATTATATATTTTATATGAACTAAATGGAAATCAAGATAAGAATATGGTGTATGATTATATAATGGATAATGGTGTGGAAAAAAATGGGGAGTTTTCCAAATTCAGATACATGTCGACGGAAACACCCAAGTTACTGCTTAAAACGAATTGGAGCATGATACAAGTGTGGATTAAACGGATATAATTCAAGTGATTTCATGGTAATAATAGAAGTTATCAACATTCAATGCTATAATTGTATAGATATGGGGAAATATGCTATTGATTTTACAATTTGTCAATGAAAATGGCATCAGAAATGGCCAAGGGAGCAACGTCGAGCTTATGTGATCATAGATAATGAGATTAAAATTGCTAATGAAATGGTGGCCAGTACATTATTCATTTACTGAAGATTATAAAATTCTTTATTTGATTTTGGATCATCATATTCTTTAACATATTCACAATTTTGAAAGAAAGTTTTATATTTCTAATCTAATTTAATAAAGGAGTTATCGGTAAAAACTATAAAGGGAATTCTAATTACAAGAATGATGTTTCGATCGATCCCCCTTATAACACATAAACATGACTTAGTTTCTAACCTTATCATCATACCCATGATGTACATTGATATAATCCTTAGTATGGATCCGATTTCAAATTATGATGTAAAAATCTATTGGAAGAAGAAGGAAGTCACAATTTGTTTTGAACGATTAAGAATCCCTTGTCTTTAGGGAAGAAACGTATTCATATGATTCTTATCAATATCCACCCCTAGCTGCTATAAGTAATGTAATTATTGGTGAGGAATGGAACACAAAAATCATTGGGTGGGGTAATAAATATTCCAATTGAGAATGTACCTATTATGTATGATTATATTGATGTTTTTCCAGGGGATTTGACTGCACGACCTCTATAGTGGGAAGTTATGTTTTCTACTGACTTAATATATGGCTCAAGGCTAGTATCAAAGACTCTTTATAGAATTGACGTTGTGTAATTAGTATTACTGATAAAAAATTCAATAATGGAGTGATAAAATATTTATTCTCCCTAGTGTATATCCATGGGGATCCCCTGTTATTTTCATTAGGAAAAAATATGGATCTATGAGGTTATGCATTGAATTCAGGGAGATCGTTTCTATTAAAATAAAGAAAAAGTATCCCATACCTTGCTGTGATGATTTATTTTTTCAACTTCATGAACCCCATTATTTTTCAAAGATTGACCATTTATTGGGATATCACCAGTCGTGTTTGAGGAATGAAGATATTCCAAATACAACTTTTTGAATCAGGTATGGGAATTATGAGTCTATAGTAATCTCTTTTGGACTAACTAATGCACCCTCTATTTCATGGATCAAAGGAATAAAGATTTCAAGGAATATCATGAATAATTAATTATTGTATTTTTTGATGATATCCTGGTATACTTAAAAAGATTATAAGATCATTAGAATAACTTTCTCATTATTCTAAAGAATCATTGAGGAATTGTGTTATATGATATTTTTTAACTTTTTTGAATTCATGCATTAAATAGTTTTTTTCTAGGCCATATAGTCTCTAAAGATCGAATCTTATTTGATCCTATAAATACAATGTCAGTTGAAGAATAACCTACACAAAGAACCATAATCGAGGTATCTAGACTTATTGGAATAACATATTATTATCGGTGTTACATTTAGAACATTGGTCGATTAGGCAACTCGTTAAGCATGATTACTTGTGAAGAGGTTGTGTTCATATAGACAAAATAATGTAAAGATTGTTTCGAATAATTGAAAAGTAGATTAATGAATTCTCTGATCCTGGCTCTACCATCCAAGAATAGATATTTTGTAATCAATAGTGGTGCATCGAAGAAAGGACTTGGATGTGTCAGGATGAAGAATGGTAGATTTATTACTTATGCATCTAGGGAGTTAAAATTTTCTGAACAAAACTATCCAACTCATGATCTTGAGTTAGTAGTTATAATCTTTGTTATAAATATACAGATAAATTATCTCTATAGTTAAATATTTGATATATATACTTGTAAAAATATCTTGAAATACATATTCTCAAAAAAAGAACATCACATGAGGGAAAGGCTATGGCTCGAGCTGGTGAAGGATTATCACTGTTCAATTTTCCCCCACCAAAGAAAGGAAAATAAGGTATGTGAAGAATTGAGTAGGAAGGATCATAGAGATCTAAAAAAATGAGATTTGGACATGATCTTATGTACATGTATCTAGCTAGGATGGATAAGGTAATCATCAATGAAGGTGAAACACCATTAATTATTCAATTGGTTTACCAACATGATTTTTTATCAGGGATTAAAAGTTATCAGCCCGATAATGAAAATATTAAAAATAATTAATGATGTGAATAATGGGAAGTTGGAATAAGTTATATACAAAGTTGTAATTATAATGTTTTGGAAGAGGATTTGTGTTCCCTCTATAACCGATTTAAAATGGTAGTTATCAGAAGATGTCCCCAGTTGGAATTTTTATATATATCCTTGTAGCACAAAGATTTATAGAGATATAAAGGAACGCTTCTAGTGGGATAACATAAAGAGGGAAGTTGCTGAATTTCATTCAAGATGTTTGTTCTTTTAATAGGATAAGTATGAAATACAGAATCCTAGAGAAGTCATGAAACATCTACCTATTTCAACATGAAAATGAGATAACATCATCAAATATATCTTTCAATGGATTAACCAAAACTCCAATAATGAATGATTCAAAATGTGTAATTTTTTATTAACATATGAAATTTACTGATTTCCTTTCTATAACGGGGGATTTTTCCCTGGAGTGCCTTGCAAGACTCTATATCAAGGATGTTGTAAGACATCGTGGAGAAAATATTTCAATAGTATTATATTGTGATCCTTGATTTAAATCAAAATTAGGGAAAATTATTCAGAATGATTTGGACATTGAGCTTAGTTTGATTACTGATATCCCCCCCCCCCAAATTGATGAGTTGTTAGAATGGACGATCCAAACATGAGAAGACTTGTTGAGATCATGCTCTCTTGACTTTCAAGGTATGATGGATAAATATTTCACCTCAGTTGAGTTGTCCTATAATAATTGTTTTCATTCCAATATTCAATTTTCAACCTATGAAGTATTTTATAGAAAGAGATTTTATACACTAACATGTTGTGATGAGTTTGTGAAAGGAAGCTTATGATCCAAGAGCTTGTGGAGGATACTAAAAAAGGTAAAGACTATTCAAACAAATATAAAACATGCTCAGAGTAGGAAAAAGTGTTATTTTGATAATTTAAGGAAGGATTTGAAATATCAAGAGGGGGATCACATTTTATTGAATGTATCTAAATATAATGTCTTTATAAGATTTAGATAGAAAGGGAAACTGAGCCCAAGGTAGACATGCCCTTTTAATATTTTATTGATAATTAGAGCAGTGGATTATTGTTTGGAAATTCCTCGTAGCCATTCTAAGGTACAAAATGTGTTACATTTCTCATTTTTGAGAATGTACATGCCGGTCACAACACATTTCCTCACTTTTTAAGGAATAGAATTGTAATCTGACATATCTTACTATGAAGAGCCTATCTAGATTTTGGACATGAAATAATATTTGTTGAGGAATTGGATGACTCGAAAAGTAATGGTGATTTAGAAAAATAATAAATTTGATGTGGTTATGTGGGCTCATAAGGATCTCATGACAAAGAACTACCCATGTATTATTATGAGGTTACATTTTATAAATATTGAGAAGGAAATTTTTGTTATGGGGGGAGAATGTAACACACTGAGAATTTACAAATAAATTAAATAAAGAATGCACAAAACATTGTATCTCTGTGAAAAAACACTTTTTTATTTTTAGGAGATAGTTATAACCTATCCATTAAACCAAATTTATCCACTTATGTGTTTTGATATCAAAAAATGATCATACATGGTTACAATCAGGGAGATATTTAGAGTCTGATATGGTTAATGTATATTTTTGACGAATAGTATCTTACCATTATGAATAGTAACTTGTCCTTATCAATAGTAATATGACGAATAGAATACAAACATAATCTATGAAAATATAAATAATTTTTTTTTCAATAATTTTTGTTTTGAGTTTAGTTTTTTCTTAACAATATGCCGAATTTGTTAAAAAATAATTTTGATTAAACATTGTACATTTCGGATAGATTTATATTATTATATTAAACTACAGATTTTTTATGTTTACTATAGTGATATATGATTATCAAAACACTCTTTGTTATTAAAAAAATGATAATATGATTTTTTTATGTGTCCAAAATTTTACTATGTATTTCACTTTGAAATTTTTGTCCATAATTTTTTTTAATAAATAATTATTTTCATAGATAAATGTTAAAATTATCATATTTAGAGAAATATTATATTAAACTAAATTTTATTTTTGAATTAAAAACATAAATATTATGTTACTCATAATTTAAGATAATTTTATAAAATACATTAGTTTTATAAGAATAGTAAAAATTTAGTTTTGTGGTTTTAGTATTTTTAATGACATCATAATGATGTAATAAATAATATAAAAGCATGGTATAATAGTGTATACAAAAATATGATATGATTTTTTCAATTTATCCAATACTATGGGAAAATTACATGGGAAATCCAACGGTTTTTCATATACCACTACCGAGGTATCCTCAAAAATTAGTAAAGAATTCCCTCCCATTAGCTATAAATACCAACAGATTTATTCCATTACATTGACTGAAAATTTATCATACTAAAATATCTGGTATTTTAACATACATAGTAGTCCTCCCATGGTTTAATCAAGACCCCAATGTCCCAACCACCATGTTTTAGTAGTTAATTTACAAGGTATGTGAATCTACCACCATACTCTTTTTCCAGAACATTTTTTTGATATTCCATTTTAATTTCCACTGTATTGTGTTGGGATATTTCATTAAATATCCCCCATACTATCCATATTATAAAATAATGTAGATAGACCAATAATTTTATCATAAACATATTTTATGAATTTTTATGTGATGCTACTAGGATTCTGAATTTTCATAAGGGATTTGTCAACTTCTCTTTTTTTCCTATCAAGTTCCTTAATTTTCATTTTCTATATTAAAATAATAACATACAAACATATAATAACACTATTTACACAAATTTAATATAATTTTGTTTTGATAAATGATTAATTCATCATAATGTGTCCATTTCGCTACTTTTATACAAAAAATTAATGCACCGTTTGAGATGTCTTAATTTATCACAATCAAAGACAACGCGTTTTCAATTTCTATTACCGACATCATGGCTTGTAATTAACCCATTTTAATGGTTGAACCTGATTAAAAAATATTTATTTTGTTTTATTTAATGTTATTAAATGATCATAAACACATGATTTGAAACAATAAATCAAAACAAGCACTTTGTGAACAAAACCGCTCAAAATAAGCCAAGCGATTATCATTACTGTTTTATCTAATGATTCATCCTCACCCAAATTATCCAAAGGAATTTTATTTTCATTTAAGAATAAATATGATTCTTAATAACATACAAATTGAATTATGGACTTAAAATACCATTTTCATTGAACATCCATACTCTTCTTACCAAGGGAACAGATAATGAAATCAGGGAAACAAACTATCTCGTACAATACAATTAAAAAATATAGCATATGAATGGGGTCAAAAATAAACATAATATTACCTTAATGATTCAAATATCTGTTTATAAGGTTCCAAATTAGTTAATTAATGTATTTAATTATATTTTATAGGATATTCATGTCATGTTCAAAATAGAATGATACATATGGTAAGGATTTTATACTCAAACGTCCATTTTCATTTGGGTTACTCTTATCCTCAACATACCTCAAATAAATTTTTATGTACTCCTCATAAATTATTTTTTAATGTTCTATATATGTGTACCAACAAGAATCGTTATTTATTTTATAAGGAATTACATTCCTTGAATGGATCTTTCAACAATTATTCCTGAAATACAAGCATGTTTCATGGGAACATCTCGAATTCTAACCTATGTTCAAGTACACTATATAATCTGTTTTTAGCCACCTTAATTTTTCTAAAATTAATCTACTTATTTTGGGAAATAAATATCATCTCACTTATGGTTTTATACAAATATTTTTCCAAAAAAAACTCTTCATTTTAGAGTAAAAAAACATTTTTTTCAATAATTACTCGATGATTTTACAAGAGTAATTTTATCTATTTCAAAACTGTTATTCAATGTTGAACGTATTTATGTATCTATTTTTACAAAACTACTAAAATAATTCATTCATTAGTAATAAAACATTCTTTTAATTCTTCCAATGATATAAATAATGAATCGTCTCGGGGAAACTACCATCAGGGAGTTATATATATTGAAATAATAAATAAAATAATCTTATTCAAACATTCACATGAATATTATAATAGTAGAATAATAACATGTAACTTAAACAACTAATCCATTAGTGATGTAATTCATAATGGTTGATATTATAGTCATACCTTCAAGGCCTCATGCCATGAACATACATAAATGGGTAAAAATCGAAACTAGTTTGTCTCATTAGACCTACCGATGAATCAGTTGGGTATAGTCTATCCCACCCATCACATACTAAGTACAATGAATTCATCATATGAAAATAGTAAATCATATAATAAACATTAATGTTAAAAATAACATATTATAAGTTAACACATTAACCATAATCCATGAATGGTATCCTTATAGGACATCCATAGTGAAACACATCATAAAACCTTTAATACAATATGGAATATTGTATAATTAATAAAAAATAATTAATCATAAAATAAAAAAAATGATTATTACAAAGATGTAAATAATATAACAAAACAATTAAAAACATTGAGTGAAATATCCATTTTTTACATTGAAATCATTTAAAATACAAAAAAAAAATAAAAAAAAAATCATTTGAAAATAACCCTGTAAGATTTTAAGGGGAGATTAAAATTTTTAAGTCACATTAATGGCAAAAAATATCCACTCACGTCATATAATTCAACAAAACAGTCTTTATTTAATTTTTTAAAATTGTCATAAAGTATCGCATTTATAAATTGACTAAAATATTCCTTTCAAAATGTTTTATAAAAATTCAATCATCGGTCAAAATGACATTAAACAATTGTTTATAATATTTTGATGTACATTTTATGAAACTTGGACATGGGTGATAATGATTTCCCAAAAGCAACTTATATATAAATGAACTCAAATAATAATAACATTGTGAAATCAAACTTTACATTGATCTTTCCTTTAGTCCAAGGGGTGTTAAAATCATATATAATAGTTAAATCATGTTATTAAATTTTTTCCTGACCGTATCTATATTTATGATGTCATATATGATTCTATTATATCGTTTTGTGAATTATATCTTAGAATTAAAATTATTTCAGGTGTTAATTTCTTTATTTTACATTTCACATTTTCATATGTATGTAATTCATTCATATTATTAGGATATATTTTATTCATATATAAAACTATATTATGTTCATAAAGAATATATGTACTCATATTAAAAATTTTAGTATCATTCTTGAATAGCTAATGTGGAGAATGAATCTCACCGCGTCGTGGAGATGGTAGGCCATATGTATGGATGCACAACAATATCTTACTTGTTTTGGTTAAATGGTTTGAAATTTTATGGTATTTTAATTATAAATGATCTTTATCATGTCATATTAAAAATTTATATGAATTATATTCATTTTTTTACACATCCAAATAATGTAGTGTTGAATATCAAATTACACCATGACATGGAGATGGTAGGCCATACGCACACACACATGGAGATATTATTAATCATAGGATGGGTTAAAGGAGCAATATGGTTTTAAAATAATAAAAATAACACCTCATAATATAGATGTTAGTATTTTTATTATATTATTATGAAACAACATATGATGAAGATGTAGAAGAAGAAAATAAATTTCACTTAATTGGTAAAACAATTTCATCTTCTTCAGGCATCTCCTTTTGATTTTCACTAAAGGCCTACATAGGATGGATTTCGTCCCAAAATATTTCCTAAAAGATTAGTTGATGGAATGTCAGAGGATAATATAGAGGGTTTTGGATAAGACAATTGGATTTAGAGGTGTGATTAAAATAGAAGGAGATTCACCATTTTATATGCGAGGGAAGGGGCGCTATTGGAAACACCAAATTTATTATTTAAATATAAAGTTATTTTAACATTAAAATATAAGAAAAGTTATTTATTTATAGTATATGGTGATGATTGGTAAAAATACACTCATCCAATTATTTTTATACAAGTTTGGGTTGCAAAAGGTATCTTATCTTTTGGGTTTAACCCTTACTTAAAATGGTTTTCTCTTTCCCTCTCTACCTGTATTTTATGCTATATGGTTAATATAGTTACTATAAAATTTCAAAGAATTTTTCTGATAATTTATTAACTCTTTAACATTATCCAAGTAAGATGACTGAACATTCAATTTTTATGACTTTTATATAATTTAATAATATAATATTTATTTTAACATCTCATTTTTTCCAATTTTGAAATTATTTAATAAATTATTTTTTTAAAGTCATAAATATATTATTCTTTATTAAAAAATACATTAACTCATCAATAATATGTAAATTTCATCGAAAAAAATCATGGATGGAACTAAATATTTCAAATTATATTTATATTAATATTATTATTATCATTTAATTGATTATTCCATTAATAAATCAAATATTTCATCATCATTGTGTCACCATTTAATTTTAATATTTATATCCTAAAATTATAGAAAATTAAAATTATTTAGATAAAAATTAAATATTTCTAGAGACTATTTAGAGTTGACCATATAACTTATATAAGCTCATATTAAAAATTATATAGTTATTCATATTTGAATATGACATTTTTAACAATTATTTAAATAGATTATAATAAATATACTAGTCTAACAAAAGTGCCTCAAAAAGGATCATATTTTCGGAATATGTTTTTTTGGGGCTAAAAAAACTTATCCAATGAAATTTGGATAATTGTTTGTGTAATATTAAATTATTATAATTTCATTTTTACCTTTAATCACCATATTGACTTTTAGCCGTGGTAAATAAAGTTCAAAAGTTTCTATTTACCAAAAAAAATTATCCTATTAGAAAAAAATTTAATACTACTTAAAACCATGTATATACATTTTCCCAAATTAAATTCATATAATAGGTAAAATTATTTTTACTACTAATTCTGCAAATGTGGCTAGAAGATAGGTAAAAGAAACTTTCAAAAGATTTGTAAATTTTAAATATAATTATATTATAAAATTATTCCAATGAACTATTTTGGATTCATATATATATATATATATATTCTATTGTGAAATTAATTTCAATTTATAGTAAAGTAATTATTTATTTTCAGTTTTTTGACAATAATGGGTTATTTTTCACTATTCATCAAATATTTAAACATTTCAAAAAAAACACCAAAAATTCATCATAAGTTAATACTCATGTTCTGAATTGAAAAATGGAGACTATTTTAAATAAATTTTTTTAAAAATTTTCTAATATGGTTAATACTAATTTTATCCATTTTTAAATTACTATTTTTAAATGTCATGGTGCCCTCGAAGTTAGTGTTGCGTGTAGCAAAAGATATAGAATTATTTAAAAAGATGCATACAATGGAAGCATGTGGTGTTACATTCATCCCTCTATCAAATAATTTCGTCCTCAAAACATCTAGAATATAACTACATAAAAAGATCAATGTTTTTCTTCATCATAAGTTCTTGTGGTTCCCACAAAGCCTCTTCCATTTTATGGTTACTCCAAAGAACCTTTACTAGTATCTTGTTTGATTCCTAAAAACTTGTTCTCTAGTGTCATGAATATTTATATCCTCAATATAGTAATACATATCATGTAACAGTTCAATATCTTCATAGCTGATTACATGTATTGGGTCAGAAATGTATTTCATTAACTATAATACAAAGAAAACATCATGAAAGTTGGGGATTATTTGTGGAATTTCCAACCAATAATCTATTTCTCTAATTTTTTCTATAATTTCAAAAGGGAAGATGTATCGTTGGATGATTTTCCCTTCCTTTCTGAATCGTATTACACCCTTCCATGGAAATACCTTCAAGAAAACTTGTTCTACTACTTGAAATTCCAAATCATTCCCCGGGTTATCTGCATAGTTCTTTTCCATATATTTTCCTACTTTGATATGGGTTTGAATAATTATAAAAAATTTTGTTGTTTCCTCATCATGTTTATGGCCTATAAGTTTTTTTCCTCAACATCGTCCCAACATGTGGGTGTACACAATATCTTTCAGTTTAATTCTATATATGATTCCACTTGAATACTTGAATCAATGTTATTTTTATTTAAGAATTCAAATAGTGGTAAATAGTCATCCCACATGCCTTTAAATTCCCGTAATAAAATATACCAACATGTCTTATAATGTTTGAATAGTCCTTTATGATTGTCAATCAGATTTAGGGTGGTATGAAATACTCATACAAGGCTCAACATCTAGTTATTTATGAATACTTTTCCATAATCTATATGTAAAATGGGGATCACAATTAGAATCAAATAATTGGGGTACCCAAAATTGTCTTACAACTTATTTAATCTAAATTCTAGCTAAACATTCAAGTGGTAAATCTTCCATTATATAATGAAAATGTACTGATTTTCTAATATGATTAACAATAAACCACATTTCATCAATTCTTATAGGATTATTTGGTATCCCCATGAAATTTTCATCATAATATCATCTGATTTCCAAACAGTTAAAGGAAGATGACGCATAAATTCTCTATGGTGTTGTCTCTCATTCTTCACATTTTGAAAAACCAAACAACTTAACACATAATCTTCAATCTCCCTCTTCATTATTTCCCACCATGAAATGTTCCACTAAATATCTATACATAATAGTGCCACCAGACTGTATATAGAAATTTTATCTATGAGAAAAATCCAATAAATCCTTTTTAGCTTAGGTATAGAGGGAACACACAACCACTTTCTAAATTTCAGTATCCCATATTCATAAATTATATCTATCATTCTCCCATAATTCAATAATTTAACTTTATTTAGAAAATACATATCATCAGACTAATAAATTTTTATCCTTTATAGTATTTATTTGTCGAAATCTATTTTCAAAAGTAATGATGTTTCACCTTCAATGATAATTACCATATCCATCTTCACTTGATCCTTGAATAAAGTATTCCTTTCAACTTTAATTATATTCAGAACACCATGGTCCTTCCTACATAAACAATCATTCACCTTATTTTAGTTCCCTGAGTTATAGTGTATTGTGAAATCATAATCATTGTGTAGCTCAAGGCATCTTTATTGTCTCATGTTTAGTTAATTCTATAAGAAAATACATTTCAAACTCATTTGATCTGTATATATCTCAAATATTTCTCCATAGAGATAGTGTTTCCATATCATCAACGTAAGTATTATTAATGGTAACATAGGATCATGAGTTGGGTAGTTTTGTTCAAGATTTTTTAATTTTATTGATGGATATGAAATAAGTCTATCATTATGAAAAATGACGCAACCATGTTCTTTACATGATGCATCACTATAAATAACAGATACATTCTTTCTAGATGTCAATGTTAAGATAGGATCATTTGATAAAATTCAATTAAATTCCTCAAAAAATTATTCACACTCCTTTTTACAAATGAATTTAACCAATTTACATGTGAGATTGGTTTAGTAGTCAGCCAATTGAGAAAAATTCTAGACAAAATGTCGATAGTAACCTGCTAAACCAAAAAAAACTGAATAACTTAATTATTCTCTTCATTTCTAATAATTATCAAATTTACTATTTCCTAGCATAATGATCATATAATACACCCTTGGAGAAAATATGTCCATGAAATGAAATTTCCTGTAGAGAAACTTCAGACTTACAAAACTTCAAATATAGTTAATTTCAACCAAGTGTCTTCTAAATAATCCGCATGTGGTTACCATGTTCTTCGTACTTTTGGAATGTACTATGATATAATTAATATATACTATTAAAAAATTAACAATATATTCCTTGTTCACTCGTTTCATTAGATCCAAGAAAATAGAGGGTGAATTAGTCAGTCTGAATGGAATTAAATTAAAATCACAATGTGCATACATGGATCGAAATGCAATTTTGGAATACGTTCCTTATTTATATATAATTTCGGATATATAGAAGGATGTTCAATATTTTGAAAAATATTGAGCTCAATGAACTTGATCAAACATATTATCAATTCGAGGTAGAGGATACATGTTCATTATTTTAATGGAATTGATTTCACTATAATCAATGCACTACCTCATTGATCCGTCTTTTTTTCATAACAAAAAGAACTGGGGAACCCCATGGAGAAGCACTACATAGAATAAATTCCTTATTACTCTACTCCTACAGTTTAATATTTAGCTCTTATAATTCCAAAAAAAATTCTAGAAGGAGTCTTTTATATTGGTCTGCATTTGTTATTAAATCCATAGAAAACACAAACACCTGCTCCAGGGGATTTCCAGGTAAATCATATTAAAATAAATCAATGTATTCTTGTTAAATAGGCATATAATCTATTTGAAAATTTATATCATCAACCATGGATAATGGTTTACCTTCTTCCTAATGAATTTCATTCAAATAATCAACTAGGATGGGATCTAGAGAAGAATCAGATGATGAGTTTCTGATATAATGATAATGTATTCTACATCATCCTCACTAATCATAATTTCCATCTTCTTGAAATAATTTTTCACATCATATTTTTATATCCATTACATACTAAGGATTATATAAAATTCTACCAAATGTATGAAAATAAAGTCAGTAGATAAATAATTTGTGGATACCAAAATTGGAACAACTTAACAAATATTTATTTAAATGAGACTTCCCTTAGTGGTTTTAACTAACAACTCTATTGTTAATTTTAATTGGAAATATCTAATTGATAACTATATTTGGATTGATATAAATGAATGTGATGATCCTGAATAAAATAAATAATTATCTAAATTTGAGAAGATAATTAATGTACCTTCCACCACATTATTAGGAACTTCAACCTCAGTTGTTGTAATCACATAAGCTTGGCCTTTCTCTCATGGCCTTTTCTAGGGGAAATTGCCTTGAAACATAGGAAAATGATTTTTATAATTTACTATTTCACAAAAATTGTAGCATTGAACATTGAAAACATCTTTCTTCCCATTTTAATCAAAACCATAGTAGACTTTTTCTACACACATGAAAGAAACTCGAATTCCCATCAAGAAAGTGACATGGTATTTCTTCCCATTATTACTAAAAGGTTTAATGTAATGTTTTTCCTTCATCCTCGTATTTCATTTTCTATAGATTACAGTGTCCATCTTCATCTCTTGCTTTAATTTAATGTCAAAATACTTAGAAAATTTCTTTTTCTGTATGGATAGAACATGAGAATATATATTCGTATAATGAGAAATATTGTGAGAGTTGTGCACAGTAGTGGAATGGTTTTAACCCATCAATCATACATCTTTGGAAATTTATATATTTTGAGAAATTACATGATTTCCTTGTGATGTTTTACTCATACTATGTGACATTCTCATCATCCTTTTTCCTCATACATAGAAATTTCATTTCTATATCAGCTGATTGTTCATGAGAAAACAATTTTTCAAAGAAAAGAACATTAAAATACATAAATTATATATTTTTTACTTCATTATCATCCATTATGTTTTGATTTCATGACCACCAGTGATCTGTATCTCCTCAATGATAAAATAATTACATGAAAACATTTCCCATTTCATTACTGTACAGAGGTTGAAATATTTTCTCTAAGTAACTTATCTATTGATAAATCACTAAAAGATTTTAGTACCATTGAATGTTAGAGTTTTTTTCCACATTAAGTTTTCTCACATTTATCCTCTATGTTATGGATTAGGGTGCTCCATATGGGTAAGGATATTGTTCATAACCTGAGTTAGCTAACCTAGTGTGGTTATAAGCTATTCAACACCAATAATATCACTAGACCCTCTATCAATATCTTCTAAAGGAGAGAAATCCCTACAAGAATTACGTGCGTTGATAAAGTTTAAATTCATTCCACAAGGATCCATTTCAAAAAAATGGAAAACCATAGATTAGGCTTTGATCACACTAAATAATTCCAAAATAGTAAAATATATAACATAAATTGAGAAATTTAGGCATATCTTATCCATAAACATAAAATTAATTTCATTGGGGAATGTTAACTCATTAATCCTTCATCATTATTTGTGAAGAATATATGAATTATCCAATGAATATCTGTAATGGCCCGGACCTCCCTGGTCCATTACTTTGTGAAAATGTGGTGTTGGAGGTGTTCCGGGAGGACAAGGTGACTTATCCCCCAGCTGCTGCCTACCGGTAGCTCGGTCTACCGGTAGCTGCTGATTACCGGTAGCTCGGTCTACCGGTAGCTGCTGATTACCGGTAGCTCGGTCTACCGGTAGCTGCTGATTACCGGTAGCTCGGTCTACCAGTAGCTGCTACCTACCGGTAGCTCGGTCTACCGGTAGCTGCTGATTACCGGTAGCTCGGTCTACCGGTAGCTGCTGATTACCGGTAGCTCGGTCTACCGATAGCTGCTGATTACCGGTAGCTCGGTCTACCGGTAGCCGCATCCTACCGGTAGCTGGGTTTACCGGTAGCCACGGCATACTGATAGCTCGGTATACTGGTAGCCGCAGTCCAGCAGTAGCTCGGGTAACACTTTGCCAAATTTCTAGTTCTGTGAACAGTGTTTCTATCGGTGAGGTTCTATCGGTGGACTTCTATTGGTAAGGTTCAGTGAATAGTGTTTCTATTGGTGAGGTCCTATCGGTGGACTTCTATCGGTGAGGTTCAGTGAACAGTGTTTCTATCGGTGAGGTCCTATCGGTGAACTTCTATCAGTGAGGATCTATCAGTAGACTTGTGTTTCTATCGGTAAGGCTCTATCGGTGAGCTTTTCTTTGCAAATTTTTTTTAGTTCTGTGAACAGTGTTTCCAGACTTCATAAGAGCTACCGATTCCATACTTTGCCAATTTTCACGAATGAACAGTGTTTCTAGACTTCATAAGAGATACTGATTCCATACATTGCCAAATTTCACGAATGAACAGTGTTTCCAGACTTCATAAGAGCTACCGATTCCATACTTTGCCAAATTTCACGAATGAACAGTGTTTCCAGACTTCATAAGAGCTACCGATTCCATACTTTGCCAAATTTCACGAATGAACAGTGTTTCCAGACTCCATAAGAGCTACTGATTCCATACTTTGCCAAATTTTGAGTATGTGAACAGTGTTTCCAGGTTCACAAATTTGATGTTTTCTTTGACGTAAAATACTTTTAAAACCTTATTTTAAGGAATTTAAGGCCGATTCAAAGGCCATAAATCCTATATTAATTATTCCTAAGGCCGGGATGTTTTTACTTGGTCAAACCGCGTGGGTTAATGCGATCTGTTTTTAATGGAGAATAAACCGGATCTTAAACTGTCGCCTCTCTAATTTTTTTTAAAAGGAACGAGATATCATTCTTCGTTGTTCTTCCTCCTGGTTCTCATCTACGAGACGCTAGAACCTTGCAATCATTCTCGTAGGAGTTTCACAATCAAATGTTACTCAGATCAGTTCCTCTACGATGATGCAACCTTCGAGGAGCGACCTGTGGAGATCCAAGACCACAAGGAGAAGGTGTTGCGTGGGCATTCTATCCCCTTAGTTCGTGTCCTTTGGCGACACGGTGGCATGGAGGAGAGTACCTGGGAGCGTGAGTCACAGATACGTGCTCAGTACCCAGAGTTGTTTAATGTTTAACTCTTTCCATGTAATGACGTTTCCTTTATGGTTAGACCTTTCATGTTTTATTTATGTATCTTTGATGTGATGTTATGTTTGAATTGTTTGGTTATGGATTATTTGTTTCCATACTCTCGGATGTCGTAGTTTTGTTCCAGCTTTTGAACAACTCATGGTGGTTTTCCCCTGAGAGGTATCTTATGGGGTGGTTGTTCAGACCCCTCTTTTCTTCTGGGTTGGTTTTTAATTCTCGAGGATGAGAATGTTTTGAGAGGTATCTAATGTAATGGCCCGGACCTCCCTGGTCCATTACTTTGTGAAAATGTGGTGTTGGAGGTGTTCCGGGAGGACAAGGTGACTTATCCCCCAGCTGCTACCTACCAGTAGCTCGGTCTACCGGTAGCTGCTGATTACCGGTAGCTCGGTCTACCGGTAGCTGCTGATTACCGGTAGCTCGGTCTACCGGTAGCTGCTGATTACCGGTAGCTCGGTCTACCAGTATCTGCGGCCTACCGGTAGCTCGGTCTACCGGTAGCTGCTGATTACCGGTAGCTCGGTCTACCAGTAGCTGCTGATTACCGGTAGCTCGGTCTACCGGTAGCTGCTGATTACCGGTAGCTCGGTCTACCAGTAGCTGCTGCCTACCAGTAGCTCGGTCTAACGGTAGCTGCTGATTACCAGTAGCTCGGTCTACCGGTAGCCGCATCCTACCGGTAGCTGGGTTTACCGGTAGCCACGGCATACTGATAGCTCGGTATACTGGTAGCCGCAGTCCAGCAGTAGCTCGGGTAACACTTTGCCAAATTTCTAGTTCCGTGAACAGTGTTTCTATCAGTGAGGTTCTATCGGTGGACTTCTATCGGTAAGGTTCAGTGAACTGTGTTTCTATCAGTGAGGTCCTATCGGTGGACTTCTATCGGTGAGGTTCAGTGAACAGTGTTTCTATCGGTGAGGTCCTATCGGTGAACTTCTATCAGTGAGGATCTATCAGTAGACTTGTGTTTCTATCGGTAAGGCTCTATCGGTGAGCTTTTCTTTCATTTGCCAATTTTTTTTAGTTCTGTGAACAATGTTTCCAGACTTCATAAGAGTTACCGATTCCATACTTTGCCAATTTTCACGAATGAACAGTGTTTCCAGACTTCATAAGAGCTACCGATTCCATACTTTGCCAAATTTCACGAATGAACAGTGTTTCCAGACTTCATAAGAGCTACCGATTCCATAAATTTCCAAATTTCACGAATGAACAGTATTTCAGGACTTCATAAGAGCTACCGATTCCATACTTTGCCAAATTTCACGAATGAACAGTGTTTCCAGACTCCATAAGAGCTACTGATTCCATACTTTGCCAAATTTTGAGTATGTGAACAGTGTTTCCAGTTCCGCAAATTTGACATTTTATTTGATGTAAAATACTTTTAAAACCTTATTTTAAGGACATTAAGGCCGATTCAAAGGCTATAAATCCTATATTAATTATTCCTAAGGCCGGGAGGTTTTTACTTGGTCAAACCGCGTGGGTTAATGCGATCCGTTTTTAATGGAGAATAAACCGGATCTTAAACTGTCGCCTCTCTAATTTTTTTTAAAAGGAACGAGATATCATTCTTCGTTGTTCTTCATCCTGGTTCTCATCTACGAGATGCTAGAACATTGCAATCATTCTCGTAGGAGTTTCACAATCAAACGTTACTCAGATCAGTTCCGCTCTGTTGATGCAACCAAGTTGTGTCGATCGTTCTTCGATATAAGGTATGTTTTATCATCGTTCCTTTGGGGATCACCTTCTCTTGTTCTTCCTTCCATATTAGCATGTAATCTCCATGGTTCTAATGGGTTTTCTTGGGGTTGGTTTGTACTGTCGTACCGTGGCATCCTCCGGTGGATACAGCTGTCGTGAGGAGAAGAGGACTGTGACCCGTTGTGTGGATAAAGGACGTCAAGAACTCTTCGAGGTAGGAGATTCATGGCTTCTTTAATTGTATATGTGCAATCGTAGAATTAGCATGATTTATCTCTTTGGATCACAATGAAATTGACCTAATTAAATACTTGAACCGAATTAAAATAATTGGTTGATCGCATGCTGTTGCTTTATACCGTGATAACGGTTTGCCTCATGTTTTCCTAGATATAGTGATATCTATGTTTTCTTTGATTTGTTGTTCGTTCATGATAGAAATTGATAATTAACGTAAAGCTGGAATTAATTGTTAATTAATTGGCTAAAGATAAAGAGGCATGTAAATTAATTCGGTTATTGCCGTTGTTGTAGTTGTTCTAATTTGAGGATAATCAAATTAGGGAAGTAAGCATGGTTATTTAAATTGTGATAGCTTACTGATTAGGTATCCATGATTGGAACCTATGAATAACAATTCTGTTAATTAAATATGGATTAGAGAACAGATTATGTGGGAATTTCTAAAAGGGTTTTGAGTTACCCTCTTGTTTGTTAAAGGGCTGAGAGCCCACTTTGTGATGATTGTTTTCCTGCTGCTTGTGCTGTGATGTGAGCCTGGATGGCTGTTGTGATATGTGGAGGCATGGAGACTTGTGGTTGTGGTAGCGTATGACGCCTAGTGTGGCGAGATGCATTGGTTTATGCATATGGGTGTCGGGGAGGACACCAAGGGTGATGGTATGAGATGAATGTGATGGTTTGATGTTGGTGGTTTGGTTTGGTTGCTTATCTGCTTTACTTTTCCCCACTGCTCAAGGCAGCTGGTCTTGCTTACCCTCTTTCCGAAGGAGGCGAAGACACGCGGGGTATGCCACGTGCTTTCCGTGTTTAGCCTCTCGATGGAGGATGGGTCTATGCTCTTTCTATAGGCGGCAAAGACCCGACGGGTAGTATATCTACTCACTGTGTTGAGCCTCCTTTGTGTTTAGAAGCATAGGATGTTTTTCTAAAATTCCTGGGAATGTGGAAAAGTAATTCTGTAATGAATTTTTGATTAAATGGTGAAAATCCACGGGGATGGAGATGCTGGAATTTAAAGGTGATGTGAATCTTAAAAAGGAGCAGTTGTTTTTGAAAGTGATGCCATTTCAGTTTAATGTGGAATTCTTCATTCTTAATTAATGTTTAAAGAATTAATTAATGTACAGTGGAACTGATAAATGAGAATGGAGTAATCTAATAAAGCTCTTCATTGTTTGTGTGCTTATAGGATACCTAGTCTTAGAAGTAGCTGCCTGGAGTCTGAGAGACGTTAGCTGCAGTTGTATCTAAGACTAGGTAATGCCCATAGTGTGGATGTGAGTTACTTATATATTCTGTACTTTTTGTGTTTCTATACGCTACTCCACCCTGTCGGTAAGGGCAACTGACACCCCGGGGATTCTGAGCCCTGGGGGGGTGTTTTCCCCAACTTTCTGATGGGAGGTTGAATGGCTGACTACCCCCTTTGGCCCCTCCCTCTTCTCTTGGTAGATCCTTGTGCTGGTAGGCACAGTGGTTAGTTTTACCCATATATGTGTGTAGAGGGCTGTAATGGCTTGTGGTTATTTCACACACCTATACTCTGGATATATTATCCTATGGAATACTATAGGTGTAACGTGTATAGGCTGTGATGGCTTGAGGATCCTTACTCGGCGTATGGGCTGTGATGGCTTGAGGAATAATACTCGACGTATGATACACGTTATACGAGCTATGGTGGCTCCCGAAAACTACCTGGTTACTTTGGTTGTGAGGACGGTGTGGTGCTTCGCCCAGGTGTCTACGGGCAATCCTTTGTGGTACACGAGGTGCAGATTGTGGAGCTTAGCCCAGGTGTCTGCGGGCAAGCCTTTGGAGAGAGATTCACAAGACGTATGTCGTTGGGGCAAAGCGGCAAACCAGTGGGGAAGTAGTAGCGGGGTACCCTTGATATTATTTACTATATGCTATATTCTTGTATGCGTTACTTGGTGAGAGTAGCCATGGTGAGGTTGGGAACATAGTATACCTGTTTAGGTAACGAGTTAGTTTCACTTGTTGTTCACTGGGCTTTAGCATGTTTTTTTTACTTTTTCACGAGAGGATTGAGGAGGATTCTACTGAGTATACTGTTATACTCACCCTATGTACATATAAACTGTTTTTCAGGTCACTTGGAGCAGTTTGGAGATCAAGCTGGTTACTAATAGCTTGCGGTTGGAGGAGGAGCTGTTCGGGCTTGTGGTCGCTGCCGTTTTACTTTCTTTTGGGTACTTTTAGTTTTACCTTTCAGTTGTAGTAATTTTGCATGACATTTCATATATGTACTTGGGTTTCTATTATATTTCAGTTATGAGTTGGAGTTGGTTGGAGTCTATTCTATTTCTCTCTTCTGCATGTGTTCTCAAAGAGGGTAATGCCTCCCATTTGTACGTTATTATACCCTCGGTGCTAGTCGCCAACCCGGGGCCTACTGGAGGCGGGACTCGGGGGTCATTATCTCCCTTTTCACATTGCCGGCCCAGGAGGGGTACACTTTGTGGGGAGGGGGTCGTGACAATATCCACTGGGAGTGCTGAACTAGGTGCGATGAAAGGCTCTTTGTCATGTACCAAGTTACCCTGATTAGGGCCCAAAACACCTTTTTAGAGTTCTTACTCCATGGTAAATCTGTTTCAGAACCATGTCCACTTATAGTATCTAGACATGGATTTATTTCCTGGAACACACACATAATATCTATATTACCAACATTTAGGGATGTTCTTCTATACTTACGAATAATTTCTATCTTAGTGTAATGTTTCCAAATAAAAGTTTTTCAAAATCATGTTTCCATAGTTTTAACTAAACTTCCTCTCATACCTACTATAATGCCTCGACCCCATTTTACCAGATTTGATGCATTGTTTTATAATATTGGCCTGATCATAATAAATCCCATCCCAAAGGAATGATCTATTTAGAAGCCTTGGAAAATCAAGATACAAATATAAACATTACATTACATCATGAATTGAAAAACAACATAATGTATCCTTTCAAAACACTAATATCCCTTAGACTATCCCTATATGGTCATTCATAATATACTTCATTACATCATTGGGAAAATGAAACATAATAAATGGTTGAGCTCAAATACTTCTTATGAATTAAAATATAATGTAGGTAATAATAAATTAGAATAAAATTATAAGGAAAGGTATTAAAATTAAACACAAGCCTTTTAAAAAAAATATTATTCATAATATGTAAATAATAAATCAAATAATTCCATTTAAACATTCACTTGGATATTCTACTAGTAAAATAATCACATGTTACATCAATAACTAATATCATAATGAAGGGATGCATAATCCTAGACATCATAATCATACCGTAAAGTCCTCATTCCCAGACCATATATTAATGGGTAAAACACAAACTAGTATATTTCTTGAGACATACCGATGCAATGAGGTGTCGTAGTGGTCCCTTACCCTCACTTACTATGTCCAATTCATTCCTCAAATGAAAAGGGTGAAACATTACATAAACATTTTCATGAAATCTAGTAAACGAAACGTTAATGCGTTTAACATAACCCATGAATGGTATCCAAATTCAACATCCATAGTGAAACATACGATAAAACCTTCAATAAAATATTTAAGATACTATAATAAATTATACCTAATTAAAAATAAAATCTAACAAATTATGTAGACATAGATGAAAGCAATATAATAAAATAATTAAGAAACTTTTAGAGAAATTTCACTTTTTACATTGAAATCATTTAAAAGTATCTAAATTATAAATGAAAAATTTTCTTTTGAAAATAACCTTGTAATCTGGAAAGGGAATATTAAAAATCTTATGGCATCATAACAGTTTAATTAACCGCTCGTACCGTATTGTTAAGAAAATAGTATTTCCTTAATTAGATGAAAAGTTAATAAATTACCTCATTTGGAAAACCATTGGATGATACCTTTAATTTTTTTTAATAAAAAGTAATACATGGGGTAAAAAGGACATAAAAAGTTTTTGAAAATATTTTCAATTACATTTTATAAAACATATATATGGATGTTAAATATATCTGAAAATTTACTTACATATAAACAACCTCGAATAATAATGAGATTGTGAAATTAACCAGTACCATGTAATTTCCTTTTTTCAAGGGAGATATAACCTCTAGTATAATGGTTAAAGAATTATATTGATCTATGATGGTGTCATAGCCATATTTATGATATCTTTTATGATCTTCATAAACAATTTTGATTATAATATCTCAGTATTACCGTTGTTTCATGTTTTAACTACTTCGTTTTACAAGGCTTGTTTTGTCAAGTAAGTCATGATTCTTCTACATAGGATATATATTATATATATCTAGAATGACATTAAGTTAATAAATATTATACATACTCATATTATAAATTTTATGATCATTCTTTAGTTGTTAATGTGGAAAATGTATCCCACCATGTCATGAAGACGATAGTCCATACATACACCCGAGTGATAATTTCATTCCTTCGATGGATTAATGGTTTGGAATTTGATGGTATATTAATTTTAAATAATAATTATTATTCAATATTAACTATTTTTATCCATTTATTCTTCAATATACCCACCCAAATAAATTAATGTTGAATAACATATTACACCATATTGTGGAGATGGTAAGCCGTACGTACACATTCATGGTGATATTGATATTCATATGATGGATAAAAGGGGGAATATGGTTGTCCCAAAATCATAACAGAATATCATAATGTATATGATAATGTATTTATAACTTTATAAGATAAGAAATATAGTATGAGTATGTATAATAATAAAATAAATTTAATTTAATTTGTAAAAAAATTACCTCTTCTTTAAGTATCTCCTTTTCATTATCAAAAAATGACTCATTTGAATGACATTATTCCCAAAAAATGATTTCTAGGATAAATTTAGGTATTTTGGGAGGAGAAGTGGGATGGTTTAGGCTGAGATAAAGGGCTTTAGATGTGTAAATAAAAGAGAAGGATTTGTCACCTTTTATAAGAGAGGGGAGGTGCACTTTTGTAAACCTCAAAACTATTAATTTAATATAAATTGATAATCAGTTTAAAATACCCCCAAAGTGATATATGTTGTGAATAATATGATTATGGGTCAAAATAATCTCAGAAAATGATTATTTAAATGTTCATGTCAAAAAATTAACTCTATCTTTTGGGTTTAACCCTTAGTTAAAATGGTTAACTCTTAACGTGTCTACTTGTATTTTTATACTATATGGTTAATATTTCAATGATAAAATTCCAAAATAATTCTAATTGGTTTATTTATGATATATTTAACATTATCCATGTTATTTTCCTAAAACATAGATGTTTATGTCTTTTATGTCACTTAATGAAATTGTATTTATTTTAAAATCTCATTTATGTCATTTTTCTCATGATTCAATAAATTATTTTTTGTAAAGGAATAAAAAATTTAGTCCTTCAATAAAACTAAATTAAATCATCCCTAATATGTTAATTTAGACCAAATTTTTTTTATCACATCAAATATTTCAAATTATATTTTTTTAGTTTTTGTAATAAATATAATTGATTCTTCCTCTAATAAATCAATTATTACATCATCATTGTGTCACTATTTAATTTAATTATTTATTTCCTAAAATTATAAATATATTAAATTTATGTACATAAAACATTTTAATTTTTAAATAATATTTATAATGGACTATATCACTTATATAACCTCATATTAAAAATGAGATAGTTATTAAAATTTGAATAATATATTTTAATTGATTTTTAAATAAAATATATTAAATGTCGTAATCTAATAAAAGTAGCTTAAAAAAGATAATATTATAGATATAAGGTTCATTTTGATGAAAAACCACTTATAAAATTTAATTTGTCCAATTTTTGGGTAATTTTATATTATTATAATATTATTTGATCCTTTAATTACCATATTAATCTTTAATCGTGGTAAATAAAATCCAAAAGTTACTATTCGCCAATAATTATTTTGATCCCATTGGAACAATTTTTTTGTACTTATTACAAAAATGTATACATATTTTTTGAAATTCAATTATCAGATGTGGTAAAATTACGTTTAATGTTATTCCTGCAAATGTGGTTAGAAGGAGGGTAAATGAGACATTGAAAAGTTATGTAAATTTTTATATCTAATTATGTTATAAAATGAATCCAATGAACTATTTTGGATATATTTATATATATATATTATTTATCTAATATGACTCTAAAATCAATTTAATCAAAAATAAATATGTAATGTCTGTTTTTAACAATACTGCATTATTTTTCTCAATTCATCAAAAAATTGAAATTTTCATAAAGATAAAAAAAATTCATCATAATCTAATTTTGATATTCTAAAATGAAAAATAAATTATATTTTGAAAATAAAATTACTAAATTTTATAAGATGGTTAATCCTATTCAATACATATTTTTAAATGGCTAGTTTTATAAGTCATTTTGCTCTCAAACTTGGTGTTCCGTGCCACCGAAAGTATTGAATTATTTAAAAAGTAGTGTACTATATAATCTTATAGAGTTACATAGACTATTTATATAGAATACCTAGTTTTCCATAAAAAGTCAAATTTGGTGATTCAAACACGCTAGGTATGAGGATTATAAAGGGAAAACCTATCAATACCAATATGGGCCAAATCCGTAACAATTTAATCAATCTTATTTCATATCTCTTAGTCACACTTGAACTCCCTTGATTTGAATAATTCTTTTTCAACACTAATGAATGAGAATCATAAGAATAGTTTATGCAGTATTAGGTGATTATCATAAGATATTATCATTGTAATGTTCTAATAAGGATTTCAAACATCATCACTTTCATATTTAGCCTTGATTTATAAATAATAATTGAAAATGGTAATCATAATTTTAGCACCCTATGATTTTAAAATAAATTCATATTTATAAAAATTATAAGTGTTTGATAGCTTGCATGACATGGAAGAATGAGCTTAAAAAGGACCAGGACATATTGATGGTTATGAATAAGGTTATCCAAATTATAAATTGTATACAGAAATTTCATAATAAAATAAAATGTATTTGATAATGCATAATATATAGGTACCAAATTTTTAGTAAAGCCATTTTTTTCAAAATTATATTTTCATCAAAACATATTATTGTTGAAAATGTTGTAAGAATATTATAAATAATTTATATACATATAGAAATTTAATTTTCAAAATATCACATCATTCTTCAAATAATAATATCAAAATTATATTATGGTTAATAGTTTTTGAATTTTTTCTGAAAATATTGATTTTTCAGTGAATTGTGAAAAAATACCATTTTAGGTAAAAATGTAATTACATTTTAATAAACAGTCCCATTTTGATATTAATATACTAATCTAGTAACATATGTGTTAGTTAAATATATAGAATAAAATTAAATACATTATAATAATTTTTTTAACTGATTTTGGAATAATTTCAATTTATCGCTTAAAACTCATTTTAAAAAAATGGCTTTTCTTTGAATTATGAATATTAATTTTAAAATAGTCTTTTTTAAATTAATTAAATGTAAAATATAAAAATATATTCCATATTTGGTATCTGGATGACTAAAATTTTTAAATAAGAACATTTTATTTTTGGCCATTATGAATAATAATTATGGTAATTATTTTTCACCTCAGTAAGGTTAAATGGTGAAATGTAGGGTTATAAAAAATTAGATATGTTCTCTAAATCATCCCAAAATTAGAACATATTTAATTTAATGGGATAAATTATGACATTCCTTCCATAACCCAAATATATGGTCTCTTGGAGCCATTTTTCATTGATAATGACATGTATATAATATTATCAAATGAATAAATTCAAAATAAAACTCTCTTGAAATTAATATCTTTAATCATTATACACAAGGATGAATTGAGGATAATTTTAGTTGAAATAAATATTAATATATAAATAAATATTTCTATCATTGAAATTTATATTTAATTTATATTTATTGAATAACGAAATTATATTATTGTGCAACATTGACTCTATATTTATTCGTCTATTAAAAAAATAAAATAAATGATTTGATAAATATTAAAATTCATAAATTGTAATAATTAGATTGTTTCAGTAATTTTATTGGGAAATATGATAAACTAGGGAATTTTTAATTGTATATATGTCATTTAAATTAATTTCACATTGTTTTCAAAGTAAAATATTATTAACAATTTTTAAAATTACATTAATAGTATTTTAGTTTAAATATATTTATTTTAAATATTAAAAATTAGAATAAAAATGTAAAGATGAAAATAAATATTACAATTTATATAAAATAATATCAATCAACTATTTATGATCAAATTGTAACTATATAAGTAAAATTATAAACATTTAATGTTGAAAAAGTCATTACAATGGTTAAGTTAACATTCAGTTAACCAAGGGGTTAAATGTAAAGATATGGGAATACATGATATATTAAACTAAAAAATGTTAATTAAATGATTAAATTAATAGAATATACTACTTATTTATGAATTCATATCTTTTTAAAACATATTTAGGCTATTAAGACACAAATCACTTTAAACATTTTCACATATTTTTAAAAACGATAGTAACAATATTTTATAAAAAATTAAATTTTATTAAATGATTGAAAATTTATATAAATCACATATTTTAATTTAAGATAATTGAATATAGATTAAAATTTCAACTGCGGTCCATTTATGGGTTCATTACCTTTCATAATAACTTTTGAGAAGCATAAATAGTGAATAACATTAATATCATGCTAATTTTCAATCATATTAACGAACGATCAAAATAATAGATAAGGGTATAAAAATAAACTGTAACTAAATAATTAAAATTTTAATATATTTTTAAGATATTTAATATTCATATATCTTAAATATATATATTTTGATCAACATGAGAAAAAAAATAATTTTTTTTAGTTTAATAATATTTGTATTTCTAGGAGTGCCACTCTCATCAATTATAAATAGGAAACTATTTTCCTCCCATGTCCACAAATTTTGATCCTTTTATCTTAGTAAATACCTAAATAGATATATCAATATCTTCCATCACCACATATGATAGATTCTATTCTTTTTAAAAATACCTTTTTAAGGCTTATGTTCTAATCCAAAAAAGGATTCTTAATTATGATGTGTAAATCTTAAGTGATAATGTTAATTTTTTTTTCTTATTCAACCTCTTATAATGAATGATATTCATCATAAAATAATTAATTCAGTAGATTTAATTCAATAAATGTTTATTATTATTATGTAACAATAGTTATTCATATTCTTTCCACCCTATGGAATACAAAATAATCGCTCATGTGTACATATGATTTATTGTCTCCACGTAGTGGTGAAAAATTTATTAATCACCAATTTAAATGGATGATTATAATGATATATTAATTATTCATATATTTTATTTATTATATTATTAATATTCTTTAATGGTTAATTATAATTATTATCTCTCTTTTTCTGTCAAATAAGGGAAACAATGGTCATGCGTCTGTATGACCTACCATCTCCCTGAACAATGTTATTCATTTGTATATCTCTAAATTATACGGATGACTCAAAATGTATATAAACATTATATACTATATTTATATCATGGTTAAAATTTTATATATTATGGAATCCTGATAAATTATTATGGACTAGGGATGTTGGACCAAAACATGTATAAAAAATGAACCACTTATCACCTGTAATCGTGATTTAAAAAAAATTAAATAAACCTATGATAAGATATTTTAACTAAATAATATATTGTATAATATAGATTATTGTGATCCATCAATAAATTTATTAATAATATAAATTTATTAAATATGTTTTGTAAACCTGTATGAATTATGGGAAGTTATAAGGAGGTTCAAACATGTATGAAGAATGCTGATACACGATTTAATGTATTTATATCTCAAAATTATATTATTAATT